>CM045746.1:23896965-24026965 GCA_024760905.1 Plotosus lineatus
CGGAGGAGGGGCCTTTGTGTGTGTGTGTGTGTGTGTGTGTGTGTATATAAATGGCCGCGCGAGCTCTCTCTCTCTCCTCCGCATGTTTGACTTTATCCAGCGATGTGGCGCTTCGGTGCAGAGCAGCAGCACGCAGCCTCCTTATTTTAATCCCTCCATCCACCCATCTCTCCATCCTTCTGTTTTTTTATCTTTCTTTCCCCCTTCTGCTTCTTTTTCTTTCCCCCCCTTCCCCTGCTTTGCTCTGTCCTTTATTGCTGTCCCCCCTTTTTTATGTTTAATAAACACTTCATTTGAATCATTTTGAGCCTTGGTTCTTCTTCTTATTTGTTATTATTATTGTTATTATTATTTATTGTTTATTTATTTCATGCTGCCGAGTTGCAGATAAAGAGAAAGCGGATTGGTGGTTGTGGTCAGTGTAGCGCGAGCTCGGTGGCTTTCTATTTATTATTATTATTATTGGCTTTATAAATTCTCTCTGGACATCTCGTCTAACTTTGGCTTTATACACACGGTAAGCTCTGATTATTTAATTTTGCTTTAAAAATACTCCTGCATTTCTTTAAACGTGACCTGAGATGGTCGAGGTGTGTGTGTGTGTGTGTGTGCTGATTCTGCATGCTGAGAGGAGCGTGCATCGTGTCAAAAGCATGCATGCAGTATTGCAATATCCATCCCTACTATCCCTAACATCCACCCTTAGAATAATACAGATCCTGATACTAATAACAATGATATTTCTTGCTAAAAATTTTATTGCATTTTCCTTTTCTGGTTTTATTCTAACTATGAATAAATATTTTTATATCACTAATATTTTCAATCCTTGTAATTCATGTTATTAACCCTATTTTCTCATTAAAATGAGCATATAATGGCATTGAGATAAAGCAAGATATGATGTGATCAGATCCCTGAACTACAACAATGTGCACATTTTAAATAATATCTTGGACTGCTAGTTAAAAAGCAGCACAGCCCAGAGGTCACCTCCATTTTATTACAATAATGCTGTTCAATAAAATAAACATTAGTCTACAAGGTTCCTTAGAAAACATGAGAGATGCTCGATAGTATTTACTGATCTATTTGTATCTGCTTCTAAACCCTAATCTATCATATTGATCTTCATCTTTTAATCCAACGATGGACGAATTCTTTGGTGCGGTGTTCAGGCTACATCTGTGCTTGATGCTTCATATAGAATAGGAGTTAAATATACTGTGTGAGCTGTTGTGTTTTTTTTTTTTTTTTTAACATACCTCATTAGACAGGGTTAAACAGCACTATGCTTTTCTGATAAATGTGCAATCAGGGACAGTGATATTTAATGTTATTTTTTATTATTTAACCCTAGTGTGCAGTCTGTGGGCAGTGGTGGCCCAGTGGTAGGCTGCTGGATTAACTGATCCCAAAGTCAGGTTGTCACTGGTGTGTCCCACACCCAGTGCAGCTTAACTGGGTTATCAAAGGCCAGCCATGTCTCTCACTGTTTATGGTGCGAGGTTCATGTCAAAGAACCATGACTGACTTATGTCAGGAATAGCTGTAGAGCCATCAGCCTGATTCTGCCCTGTGGTAGCCTGGTGAGCCACCCAGAGTGCAACACTGCTCTCAACCGAGTCGGCTGAGATGGGCGCCAGCTTCCCAGTGACCCCAATATTGGATTAAGTGGCTCAGAAGATGAATGAATGCAGTTTGTGGACATTGGAATATTTTATATTCGTTGTTTCACTCATGTCAAATGTTTGTGATCTATTTAGAATTTTTTTGTCTACAAACCACATGTTATTTTAGCATACAGTCATTACTAAAGACGGAGAGAAAAATACCATTTCAGGTCCCCTAAACTCAAGATGAAGCAGTTAACCGCAATACACGATATTATTAATAATTAAACTTATGTTTTATTTTCTGTCCAATCAATACTTTATGATCAGTTTCTGGTTTAACTCCAAACACCTGAGACAGGATAATTAAAAGACTGTCGCCATTCATCCCGCCCACTTTTTAATTACGGTTCCAATCATGCCATCGAAGAACTCAAAGCCTATTGGTGTATTGGCGCGAGCGTTTGGTCCTGATTGGCTAATTAACACGCCAGTTTATTTATGCTCGTCAGTTTTTCGCGCCGCTGTTTTCACTGTGAATCCAGCTTTTGTTTTTTTTTTTTTTTGGAGCGGCATTTAAAACTTGAAGGACGTTGAGTTTTATTAATAATAGAAAGGTAAGAAATAAGAGAAGTTGGTTTCTTGTTAGAAAAAAACACTTGGAACAGGTTAAACGGTGGTGTTTAAATGGCGTCTATATGTTTTAATCGGCATTAAGTTTGGCCGCCTCCTTGTTTTAGCTTCTTGCTACTTAAGAGAAATAAAGCTAACTGGAAAGCTTTCTTTTGTCATGAATGCTGGTTTAGATGTAATTTTTTAAACAAGTTTGAAAACTACAGATGAAATGGCGTGTATGTGTGTGTATATATATATATATGTGTGTATATATATGTGTATGTATGTGTGTATATATATATATGCACATACAATATAAAAAATATGGGCAGTGTTTCAGCCAGTGACTCGTGGTATACGCAAGTGTACTATGTAGGTAGTAACGGTGCTGTTTATCGGCAAGTCTAGTGCACTACATTACTAGTGTGCCTTAATATAGGATTGCACCCAACCTTTCACGTTTGCGCTTTTAAGTAATTGGCTTGTCTTCGGATTTTTTTAGTAGGCTTTGTATTTGTTAGTGTCTACTGTAGCTACATGCTAGTCTGAAATGGTTTATTTGAAGTACTGTGTTTTTGTGCCATTTTAGTTTGTTGGCGACGTCACGTGCCTTTAACAGTAACGTTTTCTAACAGCAAGTCGTTTATAGGTAGAAGTAATTTTTTTTGAAGCAGTTCCAGTGTCAGTATATAATTTGCTGTCTGTGACATGAATGTTGAACAGTCCTGAAAACAGAATGTGATGACATCCACTGAGCTTAAGGGGAATAAGTGTTTGAAATACTACATGGAAACCAAGAGGAAAATAGATTGGTCACGTGCTCTCACTTAGCAATTTTTTTTTTAAAGTGGGGTGAAGGCCATATCTTGTCCTTTAGGCTGTTCCCTTTTTCTCAGGGGTTTTTTTTGGTACAATTTTTAACTTGTGGGATTTAAGAATCGGTGACGATTGTGAACCTTGAGGTTCTTGTCCCTTTAAAAAACAACAACCGTTTTTACACTTGCAAGATGTTTTAATATTCAATTATTGAATGAGCTGAAGTATAAAGGGAGTAATTTGGTCAATGGATTGTTTAGTAGGGGGCAGTAAATACCCTTGAGACCAAGTAATTTTCCGTGTCAAGTGAAATAGATTTTATCTAGAATGTTGTTTTGAAAAAAGTTTAAGTTAAGGATGCATCAGTGTAGTTTTTCCCATGGAAGTCATGCAATAACCATGAATTATTTCATGGCTTTTCACCAATCAGAAGCAAGAATCTCCTGAATGAATACTAATGCTATCCTAAGAGCCAGATGGCGTTGAGTCCATGAAGTGTATATTGTATTTTCCAGGCCAGAAGGTGCAACATCAACGACCAGCATGGTTTCATAAGGTGCACTGGGTCATAAGGCGTGTTGAGAAAAAAATCAACCCTGATTCAACTCCTTCACAATAACTCAACATTGTTCAGCTGTAACAATATAAAACAAAACCTCACTTTCAGTTCATTCCTCTTCCACAAATCCATCAAATTCTTCATCTTCAGTGTCTGCATTTAACAGTTGTGCGAGTTGGACAAAGCCCAGATCCCTCTATTTTTCATTATATTTTATCTATTCCCTTGAGCATGGAGTCAGATCAATCGAGACCGAGATGAGAAGTCTTCCTGGGTCGTGACTTAAACTTCTCAGCCACGCCACGACAGTGTCAACACAGTAACAAACATGGTCGTGCCCATTCGTACCATGTGTGTATTCATTACAGAACGGAAGTCATTACTCTTAAGTGGCTGTATCAGTGTGACTTTAAATTCAAGAAAGTCAATCCGAGGTCTCAGGAGGAGACCTGAAGCTGTGTTTTATGCTGGTGATGAACGTGAGACTCTAAGCCAGCTGAGCGTTCTGAGGGTAGAGACTGAGATTAGGTGGAAAAACCACTCGCATATTACTGTCACCTGAGTACAATAGCAGTAATGCCGGTATTTGGAAAAAGCCTGGATCCCTCTAACTTGGGACCGGTGGACACCAATATCTAGCGGTTGGAGTTCTTTGGTTAATCCACCAGAATGATGGTTAGCTCTAAATTAGTTTGTTTCACTTGGGTTTTGACTGTGTTGGTGAAATGGAGTTGTGTGGCTTCATCCACACAAGACGCACCATCAAATTTTGTGACAAAGGCTTTTAAGTGCACCTGATGGTCTGAAAAAACACAGTACAGACGCTCCCCAACTTGCGTTTTTGTTTGGTTCCGGATGGCCGAACGCAAGTTGAAGAAAAAACGCTAGTTCTTACTGTATTGTATTGTTACAGTGATGTATGCTGTTTATACTGTACTATACATCCATAAATGCCATTATCGTATCTTGTAAAACACCCCTAAATCATAACATAAGCATAACATTGTAAAATATCATATCAATTTCAAATAAATGAAATTCAAGCAAAATAATTGCAAACGGATACATTTTAATCAAATTCACTCATCAAATATCAAATACAGTATCAAATATAACCTTTAACATTCTCAAGCTTAAAACAGCCAATCAACACTTGTAATATGTGAGGCGCTCAACTGAAAGTAGTTCACTTGCTTGTGCTTGAGACAAAGCGCTGATTATCCGGACTTCCGGTCTTTCAAGTGAGCAAGGGCGCCGTTGAATACTTGTTTAGTACTCAGCCTGCACTGAGTGAATCACCAGCAGAGCAGAGTTCTTTTCCGGATTCGGGTTTTCATTCATTTTACAACTCTTTGCTTAACTGAGTATGCATGGTAGATTGCGCTGATCCGAGCAGATGGTTCAGTCTTGGAACAAAACGAAAATCCTGGCATATGTCGGAAAACTTGCACCCATGCTAGTAGGCCTACGCTTCTGACCAACCGTATTTGCTGTAAACACCAGGATCACAGAGATGACGTCTTAACACAAGGGTAGCACGCACTACTGAACTGGGAACAAGTAGGGGCACGTCTGTCGTTTGTAAACAATGGACGCAGCGTCTTTGTCAGCGTACTACGTAGGTGGTTCTTGGGTTCAATGGTTCTTGGGTTTTCGTGCTGGAAATGTGAGATACTTTAACATGAGAAATTGGGAATTTTCAGAATGTTTCCCTGTGTTAACTACTGAAGTACACAGAAGCTGTTCTGTCAAAATGGGCCTAGAGTATTTTTGGTGAACTGGGTATTTGTGGAAAATTTCATGTTGAACGTTTTAGATTGCGATATAATGGCTAAAGTATTGTAAACATGGTAGAGGTTTTGAGGCTACTTGGGGGAAAAAAAAAGTCTGGTCTTAAACTATTACTCAAACAGGTCTGTACTATTGGTCTTCAGCTAGAGTCACATGAAAATGTGCAGTAGCTCAGTATAGGGCTGCAACTCAAGATTTTAATAATCGATGAATTGATCGATTATTTTTTCATTGAATCGAAAAGAGTGCTAATATTAAATTTCCTTTTCAGTATTCAAAAATAGACCATTTGTTCTCAGATTGTCAGTCTATATGTGAGTAACTGAGCATATGTCTAGTAATTTGTTAATTCTTTGATAGCTAGGTTATGGTTCAACATACAGTGGTACCTCACCTTATGATGGTCCCAGCAAATAAAATCCAGGTTACGAAATAACATTTTCAAAAATTTTTCTCTGTATACAATACAAGTTCTCCTTAAATGTGCCATTCAAACGATGCACGAGCTGCTCTCCCATCAATGACGTTCAAACATCCCACTCCGCTGGTCTCCCATTGGCTAGGAGGGATGACGCAGCTCCCTCTCATTGGCCATTATGGAGCTGCATCTCCCATAATGCTTTCCGTGCAAAGGACAGAGTTACTGTGTTATGGTTTATTTCTTGACTCGGGCTTTTAACCTTCCATAAACATTTGTAAGATTATAACTCTGCTAAGAAGACATGGTCAACACAAGCGCGAGTGCGCACACGTGCCCGTGTGATTTCCGGTGTGAGTAAGAAGAAACGGGCTCGTGGCATTCGGTTGAGTGATATCGCAAAGGAATATGGCCAAACTCGTCTACCATCAGTACGATATTGAAGCAGAAGGAGGTCTTAAAAGGTATGCTTTATAAATTTTAAAGGGTTTAGTATTGGGGGGCCTTGGAAAGAATAACACGTTTTACATGTAAAATGCGGTTCAATTTACGAAAAATCGAAGTTATAAAAGAAAGCTCTGGAACGGCTTAATTTCGTAAGGTTGAGGTACCACTGCATTCATATAAGGCAAGTCTTAAAAATATCTTTACTGGCAGTAACATGGCCAGTTGGGCCAAAATTGTACATACAAACCCTGCCTGAGCATTCACGGATGCAAAAAATAAAAATATACTGGCTGGTTGTGTTGAAAAAAACGTGTTATCTATCATACACTGTACTAAAAAGTGACCAAAGCGAAATCAGTATCTTGTGATTGGTCAATTTCACCAGTTTGGTGAAACAGCGATTCTTATTAGCTAGTACTGTCTTAACAACAAAGGCTGCAAGCATGATGGGAGAGGACAATGATGAGGCAAAAAACCTGTTCTGTCATTATTCAAGGTCCCAACGTGAAAATAATAAATAATGTTTCCAATTGAGCAACACATTTGCTGACATGTTCGAATTAATACAAGTTGATTATACAGTGGTATGAAAAAGTATCTGAACCTTTTGGAATTTCTCACATTCATGCATAAAATCACCATCAAATGTGATCTGATCTTTGTCAAAATCACACAGATGAAAAGTGTCCGCTTTAACTAAAACCACCCAAACATTTATAGGTTTTCATATTTTAATGAGGATAGCATGCAAACAATGACAGAAGGGGAGGGATAAGTAACTGAACCATCACATTTAATATTTTGCCCCCCCCCCCCCCCCTTTGGCAGCAATAACTTCAACCAGATGCTTCCTGCAGCTGTAGATCAGTCTGGCACATCGATCAGGACTAATCTCGGCCCATTCTTCTTTACAAAACTGCTGTAATTTAGTCAGATTCCTGGGGTGTCTGGCATTAATCGCTGTCTTGAGGTCATGCATCTCAATGGGGTTCAAGTCTGGACTTTGACTTGGCCGCTCCAGAACGTGTATTTTGTTCTTCTGAAACCATTCTGAAGTTGATTTACTTCTGTGTTTTGGATCATTGTCTTGTTGCTGCATCCATCCTCTTTTTAGCTTCAACTGTCTGACAAACGGCCTCAGGTTTTCCTGCAAAACATCCTGATAAACTTTTGAATTCATTTTTCCATTAATGATTGCAAGTTGTCCAGGCTCCGAGGCAGCAAAACAGCCCCAAACGATGATGCACCCTCCACCATGCTTCATGGTGGGGATGAGGTGTTGATGTTGGTGAGCTGTTCCAATTTTCCTCCACACATGACATTGTGTGTTCTGCCCAAACAATTCAACTTTGGTTTCATCAGTCCACAAAATATTTTGCCAAAACTTCTGTGGAGTGTCCAAGTGCTTTTTTTTGCAAACATTAAACGAGCAACAATTTTTTTAGACAGCAGTGGCTTCCTCCTTGGAGTCCTCACATGAACACCATTCTTGGCCATTGCTTTACATATAGTTGATGTGTGCACAGAGATATTGGACTGTGCCAGTGATTTCTGCAAGTCTCTAGCAGACACTCTAGGGTTTTTTTTTTTTACCTCTGAGTATTCTGCGCTGAACTCTTAGCATCATCTTTGGTGGACGGCCACTCCTTGGGAGAGAAGCAACAGTGCCAAACGCTCTCCATCTGTAGACAACTTCTCTGACTGTCGATTGATGAACATCCAGACTTTTAGAGATGGTTTTGTATCCCTTCTCAGCTTTATCCAAATCAACAATTCTTGATCGCAGGTCTTCAGACAGCTCTTTTGAGGGAGCCATGGTGCACATCAGACAATGCTTCTCATCAAGACAATTCTTACCAGGTGTGTTTTATACTGGGCAGGGCAGCTTTAAGCCACTCAGTGATTGGGCACACACCTGACTTAAATTGTTTGGTTAAAAATTGGTTTCAGTTGCTCTTTAACTCTCCTTAGGCAGAGGGTCATGGTTTGCATGCCATCCTCTGAAATATGGAAACCTATAAATGTCTGGGTGGTTTTAGTTGAAGCTGTTTTTTCATCTGTGTGATTTTGACAAAGATCAGATCACATTTGATGGTGATTTTATGTAGAAATGTGAAATTCCAAAAGGTTCAGATACTTTTTCATACCACTGTAAATCGCCAGCAACAGCACGGAGCGTGACGAAGGTATTTTAGTTGTTGACTGCAATATTATGTTGAAGAAACCTTAATACTTTGTTGATTACAATATTAAGAGAAACTTTGATATTTAGTATGTTGATTTCAAATATATTTATTTTTCCTCCCTCCCGGGTTATGTTATTGTCAACAAAGAATTTAAGCCTGGCCTAAATCTTGTGTGCATATATACAGGGATCCCTCACTTTTCTCAGTTAATTGAGACACTCAACCCCACACTCCCCAACTGACTGACGTATATGTTCATGTGGATATAATATCAATACAGATTCAACGATATAAAAGCTTATAATAACATGAAAAAATAATCCAGATGTAAATAAAACATGAATACAAACACGCGCGTGCACATACAGCTGTGTGTGCAAACACTCGGCTGTGCACCTCGCATAAAAATTAAAGTACTTTTGATGGGGTGGGTGGGTTTTTTGTTTGTTGGTTTTTTTGTATAATTGGGCTGTTTTGTGGCAGTTTCCTTAACTTCTCCTCTATTCTTTAATTTCCTTATTTTTTAATTCGATGAATATTTTTGACAAAAACCATGGTGCACTGAAGCCACATGAATTGAAGTGCGAAATCCCAAGGGAGCCCTGTGTGTGTGTGTATATATATGTATGTATGTATATATATATATATATATATATATATATATATATATATATATATACATACACACACACACACACACCCAGTAGGCCCTTGTTATTCACGAGGGTTTGGTTCCGGCCCCTCCCTCGAATGAAGATAATCCTTGAGTTCTGTACCTGGAAGTAAAATCCCATGTATCATATTACATGTGCGAATGATAAACCGGAAGTAAAATACTATGTATCTATTACATGTGCTAAAATATGCTTCTTAAACACATTCTATGGACAGTCTTACTCAGTAATGCAGTATTAATATAGTCAGGAATTTTTTAAATTTTGTGCTGTGAGATTTATTAAAAATACACAGTATACAGCATATATACACACAGTATGTGTGTGTGTATGTATGTATATATGTGCGCCACTCTACCGAAAGTAGGCTCTTGTGTCCAAAACTGGGCAATTTTACACAGTCAGATAGGAGGCCCACAGCTGCAAAATGCAGCAAAAAGTTTGTCAATACCTTGAAAACTGAGCGAGCTATGCCATTTCTTGTCAGCATTCAACTAAAAATTAAGACGTTTGAGAAAAATGAGCACAAAGATTGCACTTCTCCCAGGATTATTAGTCCTTAGCAACCAAACATTTTTATGCACCTCAGCCATATAAAGTTTTAGAAAACTCTAGGAAATGTTTTAAGAGATGAGAGAAATCATCCTCCATAATATGACACACCTTTTTTTTAACCCATCAGTCACCGTGGTACCCCCCCAAAATGAACAAAAAAATGACTTTCTTTTTTCCAATAAGATCTATGTATCTTTGTGACAATTATATAAAGGTTCAAATGGTACTGATTGAGAAAAACCACTGTGGGGTTCAATCACACTGAAATTCACGGGGTTTGGTTCTGGCCTCTCCCAAGAATTATAATCCGTGAGTTCTGTACCTGGAAGTAAAACCCCATGTATCACGTTACATGCGTAAATCCGCATTTGGAAGTAAAATACTATGTATCCATTACATGCACTAAAATATGCTTCTTAAACACATTCTATAGACAGTCTTACTCATTAATTCAGTATTAATGTCATAAAATGTAATGATTAAGAAACTTTTTTTACTGTGATATTTATTGATCATAAAGTATAAACATTATACAGCATGCAAAAAAACCCCACCTTTAAATACATTCTCTTTGAAAAATACAGCACTGTAGTTTTGAAAAATGCCCACTAGAGTAAGGGATTGCATTAGGCATGAGATGACTGAATTCAGGTATGAACTCCATTAAGTCTGAGCAGCTCGGCCATGCCCCTCAGCAGGAGCGAGTACAAAACAGTTTGAGTGAGAGTTAGAAAGCGTTACAAACCAAAGAAGGCGCAGAGTTGAGTGTGCTTTTGTTTATTGGGAGTAAATGAGAATAGTGAATTCAGGTGTGAGCCACACAGCAGCTCGGCCACGCCCCTCAGCCGAAGTGGAGAGTTAACAGTTCGTTAGCGGCACAGCGCCAAAATCAAAGCCCCCCCCAAAACATAGACCAAAACAAAAAGGACAGAAAAGAACAAAACTTTAATAAATCGGATAAACAAAACACAATGAGAAACATGCTACACCACAGTAAATAAAATATAACACACAAACATTTTAAACATTACCTTAGGTAATGTACTGGAATAATAATTGAAAAGGACTTTAATAGTGGAGTGTTTTACAACAGTTCAGACGATTATTCCTCTTCAGGCACTTCAGAGAAAACTGTTTCTTCCCGAGAAAGTCTTATTTCTTCAGAAGAGACATCCCTTTTCTGGTGCTTAGCAGGCGTTTGAGTGACATCATAGAGCTTAACTGGTAATTACAACACACTAAAAAAGGCTCATCGACAACTTGTGTGCAAATGAGGCAAAAGGGGTGTTGTATCATCTCAACCAATCAGCAGGAAGGAGGACAGCCATTGGCTGAATTTGAATCGCGTGAGTTGCTTGGCAGTCTGCGAATGCTCAAACCGTGAGTGCAAAACCGCGAATTGTCAAGGGCCTAGTGTACCTTACTTTATAAAAAAAATCTGTTCAAGAGCCTTTTTCATAACCTGCATTTTTCGTAAATTGAACCGCATTTTACATGTAAAACGCGTGATTCGTTCCAAGGCTCCCAATACTAACCCTTTAAAATAAAATTATAAAAGCATGTCTTTTAAAGACCCCTTTCTGCTTCAATATCGTACCGATGGTAGACTGGTTTGGCCATATTCCTTTGTGACTCGCACCGGAAATCACACGTGTGTGTGTGTGTGCGTACGTGTGTGTCTTGGCCATGTCGTCTTCGCAGAGTTATAATCTTATAAATGTTTATGGAAGGTTAAAAGCCTGAGTCAAGAAATGAAGCATAAAATGGCAGTAATTCTCCTTACACGAAAAGCATAATGGTGGATTCAGCTCCATAATAGGCAATGGGGAGGTAGCTGCGTCATCCCTCCTCGCCAATGGGATCCCTGTCCAAGATGGAGTCAGGTGGACCTGTCCAAGATGGCGCTCGAGTGGAGGCGACATGAACAGCTCAGTTCGCCTATGGGAGCCCAGCGGGGTGGGATGTTTGCACGTCATTGATGGGAGAGCAGCTCGTGCATTGTTTGAATGGTGCGTTTGAATTTAAGCTGGCGCCTTCGTAACGTGAACTTGTTTCGTTTACAGAGACAAAAATTTTAAGAAAATGTTTCGTGACCTGCATTTTTCGTTTGGTGAGACTTTTGCAAAGTAAGGTACCACTCTATAAGAAAACTATATAATAAAACTCTCTGATCTCTTTATACAAGTAAGCTTCATCAACTCTGCCCTCATCATTTTCTTAATCTATATCCTTCTCAGTAGAAAGGATCACACCTTCACAAACACCACTCATGCACACTTTTATTAACAGATGCCTCTTCATCAAAATCTTCAACAGTTGGCATCATCAGTTTGTTCATATGTAAAAGGAATAAAACATTTAAGTATTTTTCAGGTCTTGACCAATTTTCGTACAAAACTAAACAACCCACGATCCAGCATGTCCAGTCCAGACAAGATTAGACATGAATCAAATAATCAGAAAAATTCCATATTCAAATTTTGCATGTAGAGAAAAATACTCACCAGCGGAAATCAAGAACGCCAAGTATTCTGGCATCTTCAAAGCCCAATTCTCACGTCGGATTTAACATCTATACTAATGCTGCTAGACATCACAGATGGCATTTCACTCTCCTTTTCCAGAAATTGTGTATTCACAATCTTATAAATAAACTTGATGACTGTTATTGAAGAGAAAGGTGGAGATATCAGCATGTGGTAAATCAGAAACAGTAAGTAAACTGGAAGTTAATGTGTGACGAGCACTGCACATGTGCAAGCCCGAGATGACAAATCGGTGTGCTCGTTTTAGATCTTCCTTAGCAACTAGCCTGCATTGTTTACGAGCATATCGTCTTCATATCCTTTATTTTATTCGTTGAAATGGCATTCTAATATCAAACCAGTATCCAAAATGGAGAGACTACTTCACAGCCGTTCTTCTGGTGTATGGATTATAGTGTCTTGTGCCGAACTCTGTGAATAATTGCAACGAAAACCAGTAAGCTTGCTGCAGTTTTTATCTAGTTTTGAGGGTAGTGAAAGTTGAATATTTAAGTTTATGCAAAAAGCCGAATTTCGATAAAAGTGGACCATTTTTACTTTTCTGGCCTTTATCTCAAAAGTGGTCTGTGCGACAAGTGCATACTTTCAGTGAAGCGCCTCATGTGTGTAATGAATGTACAGATGCTCCCTGACTTATGTTTTTAATTGGTTCCGGACCGCCGAACGCAAGTTGTTACTATGACGTGTGACATGACGCTCATACTGTACTGTCTGTCTTCCTTTCGGCTTTTTCCCTTTTACTCAGGAGTCGCCACAGCAAATCATCTGATTTGCACATTTTCATTTGGCAGAGGTTTTTACGTCGGATGCCCTTCCTGTCACAACCCTTTTAGCAAGGGACAGAAACACGCTGACGACTTTGCAGCCTACTCTTTACGAAAGTCAGCAATGGTTCTTTTACATGCCTCTCACCATAGACAGTGACAGACATGGCCTGCCTTTGATAACCCAGTTAGCTGCACTATACATCCATAAATACCATTACCGTATCTCAAACACCCCTAAATCAATTAGAAACATAATATCAACATTAATTTCAAATAAGTCACTTATTTATACTGAGTCACTTTACATGAAGCTTAAAACAGCCAATCAACGCTTACAATATGTGAGGTGCTCAATATCAAAAGTAGTGTACTTGCTGTGGGTTATACGAACTTCCGGTCTTTCAAGTGCACAAGAGTGCCGTTGAACTCATTTAGAACACAGCCTGCACTGATGTGAAGCACCAGCAGAGCGGTGAGTTCTCTTTTCTGGATTCGGGTTTTCATTCATTTTACAACTCTTTGCTTAACTGAGTATGCATGGTAGATTGTGCCGGTCCGAACAGATGAATTAACTAGCATCCATGCTTACGCTTCTGACCAACTATATTTGCTTAGGGTTACAAAAGTCCGCAAAACAGTGTAAACACAAAGATCAGAGATCTTAACACAAGGGTAACATGCTATATAACCGATAACGTTCACTTTGTCGTTTGTAAACAATGGACGTCAAAACTGAAAATTTGACTTTTTTTTTTTTTTTTTTTTTTTTTTGGGGGGGGGCATAAAATCAAAAAAATATAAAACGGATGAACGCAAGTCAGGGAGCGTCTGTATAAACATTTATAGGATTGAATATGTAGTTATTGATATTATATGAACATGTATGTATAGGTCAGTCAGGGGGGGTCGATTGTACTTCGCGGAAATCGGCAGTTGCGGGGGTCTCGGTCCCCATTAACCACGGAAACTGAGGGATCTCGATTTGTGTGTATGTATTTATATATATTTTATTCATGCTATAGCTTTTTACATGTCCTTTGGTTCTCAAATGCTGACTTAATTTTAGCGAATGTTGTATGAAGCTCAAATTTATTTTTATAATTTAAAATTTCATATATATATATATATATATATATATATATATATATATATATATATATATATATATATATACACACACACACACAGTCTTCATACAAATTGTGTCGTCTAAAGAATCAGTTTGAGACCTTTTGTTCTACACTATTACCATTGCGACTCATGAGAGGTCTGCTGCTTCTATAAATAATACAGCAATTTCTCAGCACTCAATGAGTTTCTAATGCTAATGAAAACAATTGTTAAATGCTCATGAATAGAGCATGACGAGCAACCTTCACATTTCAAATAGTTCAATGAACTTTCACAATCATGCAACATTTTGGCCACACATTCCAATAAAGGATAAACCTTGCTAAGGAACATGACGGCTTCCATCGTGACTTGCTGGATCTACTTTAGATCACATGACAAGCAAACACACTTGTGTAGTACTACTCTTAGCTCATTAGCTGCCCAGGCCAGGTGCCAAGGTTGGTTCGTTGGTTCTCAATGAACGGAAATGGCAGAATGAGACAATTCATTGTATTGATGCTTGTTACTCTTAGCATCCTGATATTGTTCGAACGTGCATCCAGCATGTAACATGAATAAGGGTAAAATTTAATTGTGTAAAATGTTAAAAGCATTTAAACTAGAATGTGGGTGATATTTTACCTTTTTCACAGTAGCAGTGACTTTAAGCTACAATTTAAACATGTAGCCAGTATTCCCATTAACGGGAATTGAGTATGTGCCAATACTAGGTTCAGATGATTCAGACACTGGAGACATTTGGCTGCTTGAATGCAAGCTTGCTGACGAAGCTTGCTTGACAACAAGGAGCGTGGGAAGGTGCGAAAGGGGTGTGTCTATTTCTGAAAGATGTCGAAAATTTTGATAGCTGGTTAACATTTATGAACAAGTCATAGATTGTGGAGCTCAAAACAAAGCAGAGCCAATAATTCCTAGTATGACTCTGCAATTTACGCCACTGTCGTGTCAATTTAGCCTGAAGGGAACACTGACTATGGCTAAAATAGCAAAGCTATTGTGAAAATGTTTTGCGAAGGACAGTATGGATGCCAGCAGTTAGATTTAAATTACTTCATGTGA
Source organism: Plotosus lineatus (assembly GCA_024760905.1). Taxonomy (NCBI): domain Eukaryota; kingdom Metazoa; phylum Chordata; class Actinopteri; order Siluriformes; family Plotosidae; genus Plotosus; species Plotosus lineatus. The sequence continues at coordinate 23,912,146 of CM045746.1, forward strand.
AATGGAAGAGGAAATTAACTGATTTTGGTCTGATGTGCCAGGTCAATATTAGGAACCTCTATGTGCCAAAAGTAACTGCTGGGAAGTGTTGCAGTATAAAGTACCGTATTTTCTGAGCCATAAAGCGCAATATCAATAAATGATACTTGAACGGTCTCTGTCCACATACAAGGCGCATTGGATTATGAGGCGCATTAAGCAAAACAAAAGTCAGATAAGCAAAACTTGATTCAACTCTCAAAATAACTCAACATTGTGCAGCTGTCACACACAAAATATAAAACAATATATTGTTACCACTGAAAAAGCTTGAGTTATTGTGAAGTCTAAAACTCACTCAGTTCATTCCTCTTTTACAAATTCATCTTCAGTGTTACAGTTGCGCGAGTTGTACTTGAATCCTGGATCCCTCTATTTTTATTATATATTTTATCTACTCGCACATGGAGTCGGATCAATAGAGACGGCAATTAGAAGTCCTCCTTGGTCGTGATATTTTTTCAGCCACGCCTCCAATTGAGGTCATTATTCTTAAGACGCTGTATCAGTGTAACTTTAAATTCAAGAAGAATAATCCGAGGTCTCGGGAGGACACATGTAGTAGTGCTTTATCCCGGTATTTGGGCACAGCCTGGATTCCTCTAACTGACAACCTGGACACCAATATTTAGTAGTTGAAGTTCTTTGGTTAATCCACCGGAGTGATGCAAGCTCTGAAATAGTTTGCTTCATCTGGGTTTTGATGGTGTCGGTGAGATGGAGCCGAGGGCGCACCGTCAGCATTTGCAGATCAAAGGCTTTTAAGTCTGCCTTATGGCCCAAAAATACGGTATGTATGACTAGATATTGGATGAAGCTGAAAATTGTATTCAGTCAGGCCTAATTGCTAGAAGAGTCTTTCAAATTACTCCTTGCATGCATTAGGATGATGATCTTATTATTGACGTTTTACTGGTCGGAAAACTTGGTATGTATTAAAGCAACATTTGCAGTTTTACAAGGTCAGCCTCAACTTCAACTTGTTTAAAGGAAAAAAATGTTTGAAAGCATAATTCCATCTATCAAACCGATCAGAGGTGTGTACTGCAAATAAAATGAAATTATAACTTAATTATTTAACGGCAACTGTTTTCTGTAGCATCGAACATGTAAAGGAAGTAAACTTTGAAAAGGAGCACTTGAACTTTTTTAAATAAAGAATTCAACCAATAGAATCCTCTTCCTGTTTTCAGGTGGTTTTTAAAGTGAAAATCTTATTTCGAGTCGTTCGAGCTCAGGGAGGTTTTATTGGTGTTCATAAAGACGGTTGAGATGAATGTTGCACCAGCGGAGTGTAGTGGTGTAATATAATGAGAGCAATGTAACCGGTACTGCAGACTCACTCTCGTTTCATTATTTTGAGTTTCTCATCATGGTTTCAGAGTGGTGAGTTGATTAAAACCGCATCAGTAATCAGTGTGTGCTTGTCATTTTGGTGTGTTCATCATGGAGTGGGGACCGACCGACTGCCAGCAGAACGTCTAATTTCTGGAAGAAAATAAAAAAAGAACTGAACAGCCTTACACAGCTTTAACCAGTACAGTCTGGAGTTTTACTTCATGTTCATGGGGTTTTGTTATCGATACCAGGATGTAGATTTTACTTCCTGATATCAGACTAAAGGTATAATTTGTATCGTCATTCAAACCAACAAAACGGTGATGAACACTCTTAAAATTGTTTAGTTTCTTCACTCGAGTCATCTTAAATTTTTTTTTTTTTTTTTTTTTTTTTTTTTTTTTTTTTTTAGCTGGCTGGAGGTTGACTGTCTTTATACGTGAATAAACTAAGGGATTTTTGGAATATGTCTTACTAGTGTAGTAACTCTCATCTAAAGGTAAGTTGAAAGCAGTAAGACTTTCCTGCTTCTGAAAAAAAATCTTCAGCTGAATCCGAGGTCAGGTTGCGGGACCAGCAGCCAAAGCAATGAGGTCCAAACACCCCTCTTCCCAGCCACTTCCTCCAGCTCTTCCTTGGGGGGGGGTAACAGTTACATGTTTCCAAGTCCCCTTTAGAGAACTGCCGGACAGTATGATCAAATATCAATATTGTGATCATGAAATGAACATTTCTGAGCTGGTGAATATCATGTCTGTCTTCCTTTCAGCTTTTTCCCTTTTACTCGGGAGTCACCACAGCGAATCATCCGATTCGCATGTTTGATTTGGCAGAGGTTTTTATGTCGGATTCCCTTCCTGTCACAACCCTTTTAGCAAGGGACAGAAACACGCTGACGACTTTGCAGCCTCCTCTTTACGAAAGTCAGCAATGGTTCTTTTACATGCCTCACACCATAGACAGTGAGAGACATGGCCCGCCTTTGATAACCCAGTTAGCTACACTGGGGGGGGACAGTGACAACCTTGTGGAGAGTGGGACTTGAACCCCCAACCTTTGGATCAGCAATCCAGCGCCCTAGACCACCACTGCCCCTCTAGCTGGTGAATATCATGACTTCTGTAATTTTTGTCTGACTTAAAAATTTGAAAGCCTAATTCAATCAGCTGATCTCGTCAAGTTTGCTTGTTTATTTTATTCTTGGTCATTTTTGTTTGTTTTTCCAGCAGAAGCCCAATGCTGTTTTAAGTTTGAGCAAATTGAAACTCTTACCTTGGATCTACGTGTGAAATTTTACATGAGTGCCTTAAAGTTCTCAGAACTATTGGAGGTACAGTAGGCCCTTGACCATTCATGGTTTTGCACTCGTGCCCACCACATACTCGTGGATTGCTGACAAACCCGGAAATAACTGCCACGTGATTCAAATTTAGCCAATGGCGGAGAACATTTTTTTTTCTCCCTTTTGATTAGTTGATGTGTAACCACTTTTTTTTTTATTTTCCTCCCCTCTTATTTGCGCACAAGTTGTCAATGTGCTTATTTATTTTTTTTAATACTGTTTTTAATTAGCAGTTAAGCACTATGATGTCACCCAAATGCCCTGCATCTTCTCTGGCTTCTGGTAAGGAGCCGAAGTGCCAGAAAAAGGTAATGACGTTGCATGAAAAAGTAGAGCTGCTTGATATGCTACAGGAAGGAAAACGTTATGCTGTGGGAGGGTGCCATTGGGCATTGAATGAAAGTACAGTACACTACATGAAGAAAAATGAGGCAATCGGAGCTATTGTAGCATCAAGTCTTTATGGAATGCTAAGATGGTAAATGTTGTACGAAACAATATAATGGCCAGAACGTAATCCGCCTTAGTATTCTGGATACAAGGCTTGGGGAAGAAAAATATCCCTCTGGACACAAAGATGATTCGTGAGAAGGCACTGAATCTATATTTTCAATTGCGTGGAGGCAACGAAGGAGAACCACAACCAGTATCAACAGCATCGCATACAGAAAATTTTCAAGCCAGCAAGGGTTAGTTTGATTGCTTCATAAAACGTTACCAAATACGAATTGGAAAATCCCATGGACAAGGTGCAGCTACACATAGACAAGCTGCAGAGAAGTATCCTGATACATTGAATCAACTCATTATGGAAAGTGGATACAAGCCAGAGCAGGTATTCAACATGGATGAGACACGGGTGGTTTGGAAGATGCCTTCAAGAACATTCCTCATGAAGGATGAAATTAGAGCCCCAGGATTCAAAGTGCAAAAGTACAGAGCGACACTTATTCTGTGTGGTAATGTTGCTGGTTGGATGATGAAAACAGGTCTTATTCATAAATCTGCAAATCCCATATTGCTCAACAATTAAAAACACCTTACCTCTCTTCTCAATGCATAATTCCAAGGCTTGGATTTTGAAGGTCCTGATATCCAACTGATTTCATACATGCTTCATCCCTCAAGCAGAAGAATACCTCCATGAAAATGTAATTTCATGTGTTGCTGCTTATGTCTAATGCTGGTGGTCACCATGCGGATTTGCATCATGAGCGAGTCCAGATGGAATTTCTTCCTCTCAACGCCACATCCCTCCTCCAGCCTATGGTTTAAGGAACTTTACACTCGGAATTGTCTTCAGCTATTAGTTGATGCTCTAGATGGGGAAGATTTCCAGTTGAAAGTGCTTGTCCACTTGTACAATTTCATCTTCCTTGACTCATATACAAGGCACTTCAGGACATGAAAAAACAAACACTAAAGGCATGCTGGAAAAAAGTCCGGCCAGAATGTGGGTATGACTGCAAAGGATTCACACCTCATAAATTCATGATGCTGTTCAGTCAGTGAAGCTGGCACAGTTGATTTGTGGCGATGGCTTTGATATCATTCGTGACGAGTTCAATGAACTGATTGATGCCCACTCTCAGCCTCTAACAGATGAAGATTTTGCAGAGATTATGAAATCTGCCAGTGAAGACGAAACGGAGGACCAGGAAGCCCCATTACAAGAGAAGCAAGAGGCTGATCGTCTAACTCTAGAAAAGTTGGCGGAACTCATGCGAGCAGTAAAGGTATTGCAACAGAATGCTAAATCATGGGGCCCTCACATGGTTCGTTCGCTACAGTTCTCAAATGCAATTGATTGTGCCATGTCAACATACAAAACCCTTTTTACCACTATGAAAAAACTAAGCCAGCTGCCAACCAGGTTCCTTACAAAGGTCAAGAAAACTTATACACTACCCACACTCGAAGAAAATAAGACCACTTCCAGTCTCTTCTTTAGCAGAAAGTCTCATTTCTTCAGAAGTTTCTTCTGAAGTGCCTGAAGAGGAATAATCATCTGAACTGTTAAAGTACTGTAGTATTAAATGTTTTTCAATTATTCCAGTACAGTACCCAAGTTAATGTTTAGAATGTGTGTAAGATTTTATGTTCTGTGCTGTAACAAGTTTATTCTTTTGGTATCCAATTTATTACACTTGATGATCTTTTGTTCTTGTACATGTATATACTGTGTATATATTATCAATATCACAGTACAAAATTAAGTTTTGACTTAATTACTGCAGTTTACTACATTACTGCATTTGAGTAAGACTGTCTATAGAATGTGTTTTAAGAAGCACATTTTAGCGCATGTAATATCATACAGGGTTTTGCATCAGCGTAAATAACTCGTGGAATTTCATGATCCACGGGAAGGGCCAGAACCTAACCATTACAAGAAACGAGGGCCTACTGTACTTGTGCCGCAGGATTTTTTTGAACTATTTTTATTTTGAATGGATGGGGTTTCTTGCCCTTGTTAGACAGATCGGACAGCTCTTTAGTCATGAGTGCTACCAACTGGGAGAGAAAAACCCACCATGTGGTTCCAGCTGACTGCGTATTTTCAAACTGCTGCTCTTGCAAGGTTGTGGGTGGTGTAAAACACTCGTGGGGGGGGGGGGGTATGCTTTCCTTACTGCCTTAATATTCCTGAGTGCACGTACATCTATGATTGGCTTGATATTGATGTGATTGACAGGGATGAAGGAGTATTTTTCTCCTTCTGAGAGCCTGGATGCTTGTGCTCTCTGGGCCATGGATGGCTGTAACATCAATGAGATTCAGACATTTCAAGATGTTTGGGCAAATGCTTTTCTGTTGGAGACTTTATTTTTAGTTCTCGTACTTTTCCAGCACAAGTAGCATGAATGATGTGCATACACAGTGAGCATTGTTCATGCAGCAGCAGGAGCCAGCTGTAACTTCGTCAGTATGCTGCATTAACATCTAGGCCGGGAAGTACTTGATCCTGTTGTACTTACACAGCAGTGATGTATATGAATGGGAGCTCTGGGAAATTCATGATGGCAAAAGTAAACTTGCTATACCAACTGCGACTCAGTTTAAGCACATGAGCTTTAATATGGGCAGTGCAAACAAACAGAAATGAGCCTTTGGAAGGCATGTTGGCTCTGTGGTGGTTGGGGATCCGTACTGACGACATCCTCTGAGTACTGGTTGATCACGGTCAGTTACTTTGGGGTTGTCGGCGAGGTCATACGCTATGTTGAGCCGCTGGACCCTTAAAAGAAACACAGCAAAATGTAATTTTACAACCCTGAGTAAATACTGCTGGCATCAAGCTAACAGAATTCCTCCTCCTCCTAACTTTGATTCGGAAAGTGATACTATTAGCAATCATGCCTGTGATGAGGCGGAGTACAACAAGCAGCTGAGCATATCATAATGTTCTGGTCCTGTAGTGGAGGAGACTAAATAAATCAGGTGGTGAATGGTAGACTGATAACTATCCTCTGGAAGCGTGGATGATTGTGTTTTCCGGGGCTGTATGCCACCACTGTAGCCACTCTTCCATGAAGACCTCTCATCATGTTAGCAGTGGTTATTTGTGAATTAGGTATGTTTTGAATGGTCCTCACGTGCTCTACCAGTCTATCGAGCCTGGGTCACCCTGACCTATTTTTCAGTCACAGAGGGCAGTTCATACAAAATGGCCGGAAACAACAAAGAGGCTGCAGTTGGCAGTGTGGAGGGAGGGGGACGATGACGCACTTTTAGTTTGTCTTGGAAGAAGATGAACATGACGGCTAAAACTGATTGCAATGGAAGTAAACGGAGTACCAGCCAGAAGTTGGGCAAAGACTTTTTCAATGTGCATCACTGAACACGTTCGCTTTCCCAGGCCTCGAATTTTTTGAAAGTTTGCACAACCTATTTTTTGTTCATGGGTAAATGGTTCTGGTAACCTACAGTTCGTTCACCTATAATAATTTGCGGAACCCATCGGTTATGCAAAATGGTTGCCTGAAATTTCAAGTTCTAAAAGGATCGAACATTTGGATTTTTCAGAGAAAGATCACTATTACATTTAACTGGAAATGAGGAACAAAATAGTAATGTTAGCAACTATGAAAAATCTTTAATGAAGTTAAAAATTACAAATTCAATGTCATAAAACAATTTTACTGAATTTGACTTATTTAAAGAACTTTAAATTTGATAATATTGAAAGCAAAAAACACAAATATTAATACAATCCACGTCGGTCTATAACTGATGGCATTCTGCATATCAACTACTCACTAGATATAATACTGCTAATACAAAATACAATATTGCAATGTCTAATTCAACTTGCTATTGCAAACAATGCAGATCAAATAGATCTGAGAAAAAACTCAAGTACAACAAAAATAGAAATCGCACCTTAATCTAATACAATAAAAACAAACATTTTAACAACTATAACACCAATCTGTGATGACCGTGTAACCTATTTAAAATGTAGGTATTTTTGGACACTGTCATAATGGAGTATTATAAAAATACTACTATGGCGAGAGATTAAAAGTAACTAAACTATGACTATCTGTTCTGCTTGTATGAACGTTCAAGAGTCCTCCATGGTGACATCACCATCAGTTGAATCGGACCCATGTCCTGCTCGGACTCTGAATCTGAACTGATATCGAATATTTCGAAATCATCTTTAAAAGGATATATTTTTTAATGTTTTACATGAACCACTCCTGCCGATTCAGACATTTTTTAGCACTAACATTACTAGGCAAACTTACTAGGTTAGTAGAGTCGGAGGCGATTTACGGCAATCCGGCCATTTGAAGAATTACCAGTTTACGACATGCTAGGACTGTAAACCCTGTTTGACAGTAATACGGCTTCTATAACTGCCCTAACATGTTAAGACTCGCACACAGAACTTGGGTTTCAAGACTACTCGCTTTTATTAATACTTTCGGTTCCGTACATAAATGAACTCCGGCTTCCGCCGAAACTAAATGGTCCGTTCATGGCGACACGACAAGGACCGCATGCTTTATATGTGCAAACTATTGAAGTTTTATTATAGTTATCTTTCCTGGAGAAGTCTACAATTTGTGCCGACTGCGAACGTCCACACTTTTTTTTTTTTTTTTTCCTCCCCACCCTCTGTTTTACTAGAAAATGGGTGTTCAGAGTTGTCGAAATTTGTTTGTTGTGAACTGATATTCCTACGTGACTGTATTGTCGTTCGGGTGTTTTAATAAAGTGCTGACCGAACAATCGGTCGCCTGAATTTTCGAGGCTTGCTTTCCTGTGTAGCTGATGGTTGGTGTGAGGCTGCGTGGTCCCTGTTCTCATTCAGCTGAATTACTTTTTTTAAAACCACACGAACACTCCCGACACTTGACTGCACTTGCCATTTGGTTATTTATTTTCTGCCTGATGTCTGTTCCATGGTTTTGTTGGCACTGTCTTCACCTGTTCAACTGGTACAGTCAGTGTTTGGCTGCCTGTTAACTTCACCATCTCTACTCTGTGGTAATACTCTATGATCTTTCCTGGAGCTAGATGTCGTGGGGGGAAACCAGTAGTGTTGCGATAAACTTAATATCTGATAAACAATTATTTATGGCTTTTATTTGTCTTAAGTTTTTAACCACTTTCCCCAAATCGGTTTTCACCTCCCAGTTGTGCAGGTGGGACTTTAATTCGAGTTGCATTAAATGTGTGAGGAACCAGAATATTCTGGTTATAAGTTACCCATGTTGTGCTGGAATGATTGCCATAATAGAGGGGTGTTCTTTTTTTGACTGGGGGCCGGGTCACTAAACTTGGAAGTTCGAGGGCCGAATAATCACCGAACATCTATTCTAAAATCATGGCCATACTCTTATTCTTTCTGCACTTGTTTTTTATTCACTTGCCTTTCTAGCATGTACTCTTGTCATGAATGACTTACTAGCTTTTTGCTTGAAATAAGCTTCTGCCACCAAGTGGAAGGATGATAATCCTCTCGTTTAAAAGCACTTGAAGACCACAAAATGAGTTGGTGGGGCTTATTTGACCAGGTTTTGACGCCTTTTGGCATTGCAGCCGACAACTTGAATAAAAAAATTGTGAATGTAACAGTATTAGCATAGAGCATGTAAGCACAGGAGTGGGAGAGATGGAGCTTTCATCTTCATCTCCAATGACAGTGGCTTTCTTGGTAGAATTGCCATCTGATGAAGCGGACTTTCTTTGGGGGCTATGGTAATGGTGTACAGTAAATAAATGTAAAATTGTACTGTAAAAAATGTTACTGCGACGGTATCTAGTCACTGAGTAGTGGTAGAATTCTGCAAGATGCTGGGATGCTCTGCTGCCACAACTCTTGCGCACTGCGCTGCCAGACATATACAGTAAACTCATAATGGGCATCTGCTAGACGTGGTCGTAACTTGCGTACGTCGTAACTTTGTGTGTATATACAGGGATCCCTCGCTACTTTGCGCTTCAATTTATTATTCATGCTTCAGTGAATTTTTTATTTTTTTAATAAGTATTCATCAAATTGAAAAATAAGGAAATAAAAACCCAAAACCTCCCAACAAAACTACTTAGATTTTTGAAAAGTGCTCATCTGAGTGTGTGCATGCACATGTGTCTGTGTATAGTCGGCCCCCTACTTACGAAACCCCCGGGATACGAAAATAACCTCCTCTTACAAAAAGCGCCAAATGCGCCATCCAAAATTTCACACGATGCGCGAGTTGCTCTCTCATCGGATCTCCCAACATCCCGCCCATTGACTCGGAGGTATGATGCAGCTGAACGTGACCCATACTTCCTGTTTGTCACACGTGTGAAGAAGAGTACACTGTTGGCTTGTTTTGAGGTTAATCATGCAGTGTTATATTTCGTTATTGCCGAAACCCCTCTACAATTGAGATGATATTGAACCAGAAGGAGACTTTAAAGCAGAAATACAGTGACGGAGGGAACTATTTCGACACGATATTAAAACTGAGTGCTCCCTGGGAGAAGACCTCCGATCTCGCAAGGAAGCAAGTTAATATTGAATGAGGACCTCTGATCTTTCAAACAGGTACTGTAATTCCACTTTAGATAAAACATCCCGTTCATTTAAATAGAATTGTTCAGTCAGCTGTGCATTGCATGTGTGTGAGAGGGAGAGAGAGGGTGTGTGCACGTGAGGGAGTCGGAGATGAAAGGAGGCTTTAACTCTTTAGTTTTTAGTTTAGGTTTTTTTAAGCTGTTTAATTCAGTAAATGTTTAAATGTGGCGCATCCCTCAAGGAATCAAGTTAAAGTTGAGTTTGGACCTCCAATCGGTCAAGCAGGGAATGCGCTTTGAATTCCACGTCTTAAAATGCTCAGGCATCCTGCTTGTGGGCATGGCCCACAGCGCCGCAATAAACATTTAATGTGTATACGATACACATTTAATGCGTACTGTATTGTGTGTGTCTGTGTGAGAGAGCATGAGAGAGACCAGGTGTGTGTTAATAAAATGTTTAAATGGTTAATAAATTTTCTTTTTACACATTCTATACCAAATTGGTGTACTTTTATAATTTTTAAAGGGTTATGGGGTAGTCTTGGGAGCCTTGGAAAGAATCAGGCATTTTGCATGTAAAATGCGCCCCCTACTTACAAAACTCCCGCGTTACGAAAAAGGCTCTGGAACGGATTAATTTCATAAGTAGGGGGCCGAGTGTATTTATATTTTATTTACATCTTATGCATTATTTTTGAATGTTTAATTATAAGCATTTATAGCATATGTATTTATTAATATTATACACACGTACGTATATGTCAGTCGGGGGGGTGTTGATCCTACTTCGTGGAATTTGGTGGTCGTGGGGGGGGGGGATCTTGGTCCCAATTAACTGCGGAAAGTGAGGGATCTGTGTGTATACATGTATACAGACCCTCCCCAACTTGCAAACAAAATGTGTTCCGAAAGGCCGTTCCTTAGATTAATTTGTTCGCAAGTTGTTTTAGGGTGTTCTTTAGAGGGGAGCGTACATTTAAAGCTTGTATAAATAACCTATACAAGTTTATACTGCATAATCATCTTTCATTCTATTGAATTAATAATTTATTGGTACAAGGTGCAAACCCAAATGCACCATAAATTATCAAGCTAACCTTGACGTCAGGAACTTTCAGTCGGACCTAAAATGCCGGAGACGGAGTAGGATGAACATGGAGAGACTTGGTTACTGGGGAGGCACTTGAGCAAAGGGAAAACCTATTCACGAGGAGAAATACGAAAACTTTAAATATGGGGAACTACGGAGCTGGAACTGGTTGAGCACAGAGCTGAAACCAGGAAGACCAAGAGATCACAGGAAAACAGGGACGTGAAGAGGGACAATCTTCTAGCACCGGGATGAGTGTGCTGCTTGTCTTTATAGCATGGTTGATTGGTGAGTAGGATTAGATGTGCGCATTGCGATTCGCCCGTGTGTGTCAGATCCGCCCCTCTGCCGGAGCCCAATCGAATATTAAGTGTACCTCCAGGATAATGTTTAATCATATTTCATACTTATATTTGATACATCTCTGTAGATTTTATTCCATTTCTACTTCAGTTTCATTTCACTTTTCGACCTTGGACAGCCTTGTTCATAAGTAGGTGTGTGTGTATGTCACAGTAGAGATGGCTATTCAGTAGAATTGCCAATTCTCCTAGTAGAGATGTTAATCGGAATCTGTACTAGGAAAATTGACAATTCTATTAGTAGAGATTGGAATCTTCCCTAGGACAGTTTCCAATTCTTCTAAGACAATTGTGTTCGTAAATGGGTGCTACGAACATTAAAACAGACTGCAGACAAGCAAATTAAGGTTCTATAATTAGAAAACTGTTATTGCAGCCTGCAAGCAGGATTTACATTTAAAAACCTAAAGTGTGTAATTGTTTAATATTGTGTTCTTATATGGGTGCTATGAACAAAATATCTGGTCTTGTCATTTATATTGTCCACTATTATGTAAATCTGATGTTAGACAAGGTTATTGTTACTAGGGATGCTTTTCATATTGAGTTCCCTTTTATACAGATTTCAATTGCCATCTCTCCTTGGAGAGCTGTCAATTCTCCTAGGTGTGATAGGAACTGAGATTGTACTTGGTTAGGATTTCAAGCTCACCTAGGTGAGATGCCAATTGCATCTCTACTACTAGTTGAATTGGCAATTTTGCTAGATGACGATTGGCATCTCACTTTGTGAGAATTATGATTGACATCTCTACTGGGAGAATTGCCAATTCTATTGAATTGCTTGCTCTACTGTTTTTCCCAGTACAAATATTGTAAATGGTCTTAATCCATTCTGTCATCTCTTGAACAGAAGTTAACAGGACCGTAACTTGTACCATAGGTCCGCAAGTTACTGTATTTGATGTGATAAGCGCCCAGGGCCCTTTAAAAAAAAAAAAAAATTTGAAGTTGGTGGGCGCTTATTAAAATGATTACCAACAGAGTGGAATGGTAAGTGCTTATTACCATAGAGGTGGAAAACATGAATAATAACAGAACAAGAAGAGTTTTACTGGTATGTTATTCATTTTGTGGTATCAACCAAATTACTTGCATGAAATCTGAAAACAAACAGAAAACTGCATAATTTAAAAAAGACCCTTTAGTTTTTCCTCCCGGTGCTATTCCTTTAAATGAATGTCAACTTTAGCACATGGCACGTTGAAAAGCACATGGCCAGGAATGTCGTTAAATGTAAGTTAGTGAGCAGGAGAATTGGGTGAAAAATACTCATGACTTTAAGTCCATGTCTGGCTCATCGCTCCATTCATTCAGAGCATCCCATAGTTTTGCTGGAGCAGTTTCTGATGGTTCATCCGTTATTGGAGATTTACCAAGAGAACACAGCAAAATATTTTCCTGTTTTTTTGAACAATGAAATGTGGTGTTACTGATGAACATTAGACATTCCCCAGTGGCAAGGGGTCTTGAAATACCATGTAAATTCACTTTTACAGGCAGTGAACGCCTCATTTTACGGTTACAGAGACTGATCGAATAAAATTGGTAAGTTTGCTCTACAATTTTGCTCCCAGTACACATGGGTGGTTATTAGACCCAAGATCAAACATTGGGGGTGCAGTTATTACGTCGAATACGGTAAGTGAAAAAAATTATTGTATACAGTACACTGTTATGGTCTGTGTTGTGAGAGACTCTGGTTTAATCTTTTGATCTTATTCTTTAACTGTCCTGTGGCTTTTATTTTGGTTTGTTATTGTCTGTGAGACTCTGGTTTTGGCAGCTCTCTCTTTTATGCATGCAGGCTCTGGAGATGGGTGTGGCTGTCACACGTGGTTGGTGTACTAAGCACACACCTGATTCTATTCGGTAATCACCTGGTTATAAAGATGAGCAGCGTGCTCCTTCTGGTGCTAGATTGTCCCTCTTCCCTGTGATATCTCTGCTGCTTCTCAGCTCTGTTCTTGACCAGTTCCCTTAGTTTATGATCATTTTCTTCGCATCTCTAACAGTGACTATGATTTCCCTGTGCTCTAGTGCCCTCCCTGTGAACAATAAAGCCCCTCTGTTTTCACCACACTCGGTCTCCTGCATTTTTGGGTTCGGCTGAATGTTCCTGGCGTCTCAGAATCTTCTAGCCCTTTTATCCTTCCCAGGGAAGGCACTAGAGCACGGAGAAATCAAACTAAGGGAACTGGTTGAGCACGGAGCTGAGAGCCAGAGATCACAGGGAAGAGGGACAATCTTCTAGCACCGGGAGGAGTGTGATGCTTGTCTTTATAGCCCGTGATTAAATGGAATCAGGTGTGTGTGTTTTGCGCTCCAGCTTCGTGTGACAGCCACGCCCCTCTCCAGTATGCAGAGAGAACAGCCGAAACCACTTTCTCACAACACGGAACATAACACTAAAATAAAAACCACAGTACAGTTAAAGTGTAAGAACTATAAAGTTAAGAATTTCTTACCTTTATGGTGAGCAGTTGGCATACCTCAATGTTGGAGAAGGAGAGAGGAGGAGGATCCCCTTCCATAACCACTTCAGGTGAATTAGCCAGTTATTTTTTTTTCTCTTGCTCCTCGCTTTGGCGTGGATGACTCTTCAGGATGTTTTACATTTCTCATGTGGCTTGTTTCTGCCTTTTCAAAACCTTACAGAAGTGACTCATGACCTCATCGTTAAAGGTGTTAGCAGCTCTGCTAGCTTTATTAGGGTGATGCATAGAATCAACGACTTCTGGAAAAGCATACATTTCCCCCTCCCTCTCGGTCTTTTTATCTCGTGCTTTTTTGGTGTTCGACTTCTGGATTTTGGTCGACTTCCAGGACCAAAAAAAATCCCGAATTTTTTGGTCATGTTCTGATTTGCTTGACCCCTGAAGCATTCGAGTACCGAGGTGTATATGTATATACAGGGATCCCTGGCTACTTCGCTCTTCAGTACATCGCGGTTTTTGAAAGAATAAATATTCGAATTAAAAAAATAAGGAAATTAATGAACAGTAGGTGGAAAAGTTCCGGAAAATGTCACAAACAAGGCCAACTATGTTGGGGGAGAGAACCCTAAATGAACAAAAAACAACCCAAAATCTCCCATCAAAACTGGATACATTGTTGCATGTCTGCCCGCATGCGCACGTGTATGTATGTGTGCAGTCTTCTCATGCAATACCATCTGTATGTGTGTACAGACGCTCCCCAGCTTAATGAGTTAGGTTCAGGACGGTTGTTCTTAGATAAATTTGTAAGTCGTTACAGGGCAAACTTTAGAGGGAAACGCATGTTTAAACCTTGTATAAGTAATCTATACGAGTTTGTACTGGAAACAAGCTCTCCCCATAATCTATGCCCCGTGTTTAAACTCCTGGTTCCTCTCAGCACAGCGGATCTGATCAGATTTAGTTTCACTCTTATCCAGTTCCTATGTGTCAGCCACGCCCCTTTGCTGGAGCCTAGTATTAAGTGTACCTCTGGATAATAATAATATTTCATACTTGTATTTGATGTATTTTCTGTAGATTTTATTCCCTTTCTACTTGCTCTTCAATTTCATTTTGCTTTCACTTTTGACCTTGGTCATGTTGGTGTCTTCGGATGTTTGCAAAACGAATGTTGGCAAGTTGGGGAGCGTCTTTATTTATATTTTGTTTACACGTTAGGTTTGTTTTTAATGTTGAATTATTATAAGCACTTATAGCATTGAATATGTATTTACAGTCGGCCCTCTACTGATGAAAACCTCTGAATACGAAGAATCCAGGTTACAAAAAACATTTTCCTTAATTTTCGCCCTCTGTATACGAAACCTCTTATGAAAAGCCCCAAATGCACAATTCAAACAATGCGTGAGTTGCTCTCTCATTGGCTGTCTCCCAACATCGCATCCCGCTGGCCTCCCATTGGCCAGAAGGGAGCTGAATCTCCATAGTACTGTACTCATATGCTTGTTTGAGGAGGTCCGGATGAGCTGCGCCCATCTCAAAAGCTCTGCATTCAGCATTTTTGTGCACGGAAGTGGGCGGCACCACAAGACCGCCGCTATCATAAGGAAGCAGGTTAATATTGAATCCGGACCTCTGATCTTTGAAACGGGTACAGTAATTCCTCTTTAAATACAACACACCACCTCAAAAGCGCCGTTGGCTGCGTGTGGGCGGAGCCCGCATTCGGCAGAGCGTGCACGAGACAGTGTTGTGTGAAAGAGAGCCACAATGGTGTGTGTGTATGTGTTAATACAAAAATGTTAAATACTGGTTTAATAAATAATTTTACTTTTAACACGTCATACCAAATTGGTGTACTTTTATCATTTTTTAATGGTTTTATGGGGTAGTCTTGGGAGCCTTGGAAGGAATCACGTGTTTTACATGTAAAATGCGCCTCTACTTACGAAAACACCAGGCTTTGAAAAAGGCTCTGGAACGGATTAATTTCGTTAGTAGAGGGCCGACTGTATTGATATATACACATACATGTACGTCTACATTGGGTGGGGGGTGATTCGACTTCACGGATTTCGATGGCTGCGTGGGGATCTCTGGCCCAATTAACTGCGGAAAGTGGTGTGTGTGTGTGTGTGTGTGTGTGTATTGTAGCTAGGTGGTAAGGTTTTGGATCACTGATCCTAATGTTGGGGGTTCAAGCCCCACTGTCAACAGTCGTCACTACTGTCATGCCCCATTGCAGCCAACTGGGTTATCAAAGCCTGGCCATGTCTCACTGTCTGTGGTGAGAGGCTCATGTGAAAGACCTGTTACTGAATTTCGTAGAGTTGCTGCATAGCTGTCAGCATGTTTCTGCCCTCTGATGGCCTGGTGAACTGCTCAGGGTGTACTCTGCCCTTGCCCAGAGCTGGCTGGGATGAGCACCAGCCTCTCCGTGACTTTAAATAGGATTAAGCAGTTTAAAAAAAAATGAATGAATGGGCTTGCATTTTGTTGTATGTGATAATGTGAATGAAGTAATCAATTTGCTCATGTATCGAGTAATGTTGTAATTGAAAATTAGAAATATATTGTAATGGTCATGTAATTTATATCGTGGTCTGTTATTGTAATTGAACCCAACTGTGCATTCTGTGTTTTTTGAGTGATGACGGTAATTGAAGTTCGTTTCTGGCCTCCTGTTTCGGAGCTGATCAGAAGTTTGAAACCAGGAAGTGCTGCTGTAAAGTGAGTCATCTGTGAATGTTGTGATGGCTCATTCTGAGTGAGGGAAGGATCCAGGACGGGGGATGTTTGCCATTGGCAGGAAGCTGAAATATGCTTCCTTCACTGCAGAGTATGTTTTTAGTTGCGTTTAGTGAGGGGTGGATTCTCGATTTTAAACTCCATCTGTTTTGTGGAAAGTCTTGCTCTGTATTCTTCTGCTCCACTGAGCCTCCCCCCAAAAAGTCTAATACTGATATTTTGAGAGTTGGGAAGCCAGTGTCCTTTATTAGTTTAAGAATCCAAAGTAACTTGAAGTAACTTGAATCCAAAGTAACCTATCTTGAAACTTTAAAATTTTCACAGTACTGGCAGACAAATGTGCTTCATTTTAGACATTTAATGCTTGAAATCTAGCAGGTCAGTGATGTAGGTGCTGTGGCGCTGGTAGAATTGTTGTTTGGGTGCTAGGTTCATGATCAAGAGGTCGTGGGTTTGAATCTCTTCGACCTCTAGGCAAGGCCTGAACCACATATGTCTCTGTCCACCCAGCAGTATAAAAGGGTACCAGTAAAAAAATAGACTGGAACCTGGGATGGACTAGTTCCTCATCCTGGAGGGACTGAACTCCTAGTCACTTGCCACTACTGAAACAGAAGTGTGAGCCCTGATGAGCCAGTAGGTTAAAATTTTGCAGAAATGTTCTTTACTTAACTCGGGCTGAACTGATTAGATTTTAGCGGTCCGGGCCAGGACACCATTCTTGTGGACGAGATTTTAAATGTTCATTTATTTTGTGCAACGGCTTGACTTCTATCACATGACCAATTCTGCCATCCAAGGTTTAACTAAATAAACATGATCAGACGTATATCACTGATCCAACCCCAGCAGTATATGACCTACAAGTTGAATTTTATCTAGTTTGGTTTATCCGGTTCCCACCATACATGTTTATCCTCTCTCCCCATCATACACACCTACCAACCAGGGATGGGTGTAGACATCCAATGCTGCTTTCATGTGTTCTTCCTGTCTTCTATGTTCCCCTCTAATCGTCGTTCTTTTTGGTTGAATTATTGTTTCAAGGTCTTAGACTTTATTGATTAGTTGCTTACGTTTCACTGATTTGCATCGTAATGACAAGCAGGAAGTAGAAATTGGATTTTCATCATTGTGTCCACGTGAAACGCAACATATTTTCATGGGCTCCAAACATTTTCACAACCTAGCAGGGCTTTTTTATGGATTTATTTTTACGTTGAATGGTCCCTACATCGCACCCTATGAGCCGATTGAAAGTGGGTCACCTTGACCAATTTTTCAAGGTCACAGAGGTCAACTGATCAATGCCTGTTAACACTCAAGGGTTTAACTGGCAACAACCCTAATCATGCACACCTGATGGTCTGATTAGTGCTTTCTTTATTAGGTTAAAAGGTGCAGGAAATCATGTCTGGCCTGAAAACCTGCAGGAAGGGAGCGAGATCTCCAAGGACTGGGTCAAACACCACTTCTCGAATGTACAGCTGACCATGCAAGGGGATGCATTTCTTGGTCCATATGGGTTTTTTTTTTGGTGCTGGAAGGAATGGTTGGTCATTTTGGTGTTCTGGAGTGAGTTTGAGAAGCTGAACCCCAAGCCTCAATTCCCATTTAATTTAATCAGGTTGTATCATTTCCTTCCCCCCCCCCCCCTGACTTGCAAAAAGAGATTAAATATTTCTTTAAACAAGTTGTAGTCAGTGAAGAGTTTTAAAACTGTTCCCCCCAATGTCCTTCATGTGAAAAAGATCCCTGTTTGTTCCAGGAAGAAGTGCTTGCAAAGTTGGCCATCTATAGTTTTTTTTTTTTTTTTTAAATAACCATGTGAATGATGTAGTGGGTTATCAAAGGCGGGCCATGTCTGTCACTGTCTATGGTGAGAGGCATGTAAAAGAACCATTGCTGACTTTCGTAAAGAGTAGGCTGCAAAGTCGTCAGCGTGTTTCAGTCCCTTGCTAAAAGGGTTGTGACAGGAAGGGCATCCGACGTAAAAACCTCTGCCAAATCAAACGTGCGAATCAGATGATTCGCTGTGGCGACTCCCGAGTGAAAGGGAAGAAGCCGAAAGGAAGACAGACAGATGTAGTGGCTGTCAAGTTCACTTCACAGCAAGAAGGTTCTGGGTTCAAGTCCTGGACTCAGCTCTGGTGTTACCATGTGGCATTTGCCCTCCCCCCAACCCCCCAAGGCTATTGTCCAAAAACCTCCATGTTGGGCTAATTGGCCCTTCCACATGGCCCTGAGGTGTGAATTGTTTGTGTATTGAGCCTACAAGCTGTTGGTTTTATAATTGCTTATGTTTGCTTGCTGAGATGGGGTTTAATCCTGGTAGGATTGAGTGGTTTGGGAAATGAGTCGGTGAGTAAGATCTCCCGTTTACTGTTGTGAAGTTCCTTGAAAAGCATCTAGTGCAATTGATTGATAATTGTACTGTGGAAGGAGAAAGTTGTATTTATTGGTGGTTTTTGCAGAGTTTTCCACCTGATTCCCTCATTATTACATCACTCATGGTTGGAAGAGTTTCTCCTGTTTAAAGATTTGCCCTCATGTACAGGAGTGACAGAGAAAACGAGGTGTACAAGCTTGTGATACATTATTGAGGCTGAGTGTTTAAGATCTTCAAACATCTCTCAGCGAGTGAGAAGAGGGAAGGAGGGAGTTGAACAGAACTGTCACCGCAGTCGGTTAACTTGCTGTGTGCGTGTTTTAAACGAGAGTGAAGATAGGCTTGACATATTTTCTCCATCATGCATTTTGATTGTGTGGGCCTGGGAGGGTTCGAGGTCAAGTTGATGTATTGACGCAAACGGGGCAGAGATGGCTGCTGCCCCTCCTCCCCCAAGTTGTATCAAGTACAGGTACAACCTCTCCAGTCCAGCATCTTCGGGACCTGAGGCTTGCCAGACCATAAATTCTGAACCACAGGTGGTCCGTAAAGGGGAAATGAAGCACATCGCAATGTAACATTTGTCTCGCTTCATTTGGATCATGGTGGAGTCCAAAAATGCACCGTTGAAACCAGGATCAGTTTAGCATATGTGATGCTCTCCACCAGAGACTTTGAGACAAAACGCGGCTGAGCCGGACTTTTGATCTTTCAAATAAGAAAATGACCAGTACTAAAGTATTCACAGCGCACTTATTTACTTGACAGATCTGATGACCCATAAAGCTTGTGCTCCGAACCACAGAGAACAGCGCCACCGTGTCCTAGCGGTCGTCCGGCACATTAAAATTATGCCGAACCACAGGTGTTGCCAGACCACGGGGTGCCGGACTGGGGAGGTTGTACCTGTATTAAAGTAAAGATTAACATTTATTCACAGAACCTTTTGATATCCAATGAACCAGACATAAATGTTTTTAATGTATAGCACATGTAAACGTGAGCAAAAATGCACTGAGATTCAGAACTTGTGAAAATAGTCATACCTGACGCTGGTGAACTGAGGGCAGGTCCAGTACGATAGCGGTGTTTGTGTGCAGTGGTGGTTAATGTAGTGGGTTAATGATCCAAAGGTCAGCGGTTCAATCCCCACTGTCATGACTGGACCCTTGAGCAAACCCCTTAACCCTCAATTGCTCAGTTGTATAAAAAGGATAACAAAGACACTTTGGACAAGAGTGTCTAACAAATGCTGTAAATGTGCCTCTTTAACCTTGCAAGAGTTTTGGTATGTGACCCACTCCAGAATGATACGGATTAAGCAGGAAACTTGATATATGAAAGTATGGATATTATTCGTAAAGGGAATTGTCTGCATTAAAATGAGGTCTAATACATGATTATAGCCTGAAAATAGACTGAGTGACATCACTTTGTTTGGGAAATGCTGCTTTTGAGAAAATAATTAATTACAGAATCAGGTTTCGAGTGTCTACAGCTTAAACTGAACAATCTGGGTCTCGACCAATCTGCACCATTTTACTGGTGTCTTCTAAGTGGCAGATGAGTTCGGCTTGCATCAGGTGGTGCCTGCGTTGGGGCTTCCGGTTGGTTTAGTGTTGTATGATCAGGGCGAATCTTTCTGGGATTCTGTAAGCAGGGAGGATTCTGGTAGTGAATCTGGGTAATAAGAACAAACCCTGAGCAACCACGAAAGTGGATTTGAAAATCTGTAAAATAAGTGGGCATGGAACCCATTCATAAAGTATCTCAGCATGTCGATTGTGTTTATGAACTTGGTCATGTCGAAGATTTTGATTTGAAGGATATACTAGTCCTTCTCAAAATTAGCATATTGTGATGGTTCATTATTTTCTGTAATGTACTGATCTCAAAAAATTAGCATATGTTCAGGTAGTCTAAACGAGCTATTAACCTAATCATCTGAATCAACCAATTAACTCTAAACACCTGCAAAAGATTCCTGAGGCTTTTAAAAACTCCCAGCCTGGTTCATTACTCAAAACCACAATCATAGGTAAGACTGCTGTCCAGAAGGCCATCATTGACACCCTCAAGCAAGAGGGTAAGACCCAAAGAAATCTGAGCGAATAGGCTGTTCCCAGAGAGTGCTGTATCAAGACACCTCAGTGGGACGTCTGTGGGAAGTAAAAAGTGTGGCAGAAAACGCTGCACAACCAGAAGAGGTGACTGGACCCTGAGGAAGATTGTGGAGAAGGGCTGATTCCAGACCTTGGGGGACCTGTGGAAGCAGTGGACTGGGCTACAGATACTGCATTCCCCTGGTCGAGCCACTTTTGAAGCAGAAACAGCGGCAGAAGCGCCTGACCTGGGCTACAGAGAAGCAGCACTGGACTGTTGCTCAGTGGTCCAAAGTACTTTTTTCGGATGAAAGCAAATTTTGCATGTCATTCGGAAATCAAGGTGCCAGAGTCTGGAGGAAGACTGGGGAGAAGGAAATGCCAAAATGCCTGAAGTCCAGTGTCAAGTACCCACAGTCAGTGATGGTCTGGGGTGCCATGTCAGCTGCTGGTGTTGGTCCACTGTTTGTCACGCCGCATTGAAGCAGGCATTTCTGCAAAAGGATTCTCGACCAAGTATTGATTGCAGAACTGAACATAAATATTTGAAGGTTGACTTTTTGTATTAAAAGTGCTTTTGTTTTATTGGTCGGATGAAATATGCTAATTTTTTGAGATGGGGATTCTTGGTTTTTCTTTACTTTTTTGCCAAAATTATCAATATTAAAACAATAAAAGGCTTGAACTACTTCAGTTGTGTAATGAATCTAAAATATAAAGTCTAATGTTTATCAGTACATTACAGAAAATGATGAACTTTATCACAATGCCAATTTTTTGAGAAGGACTAATATTTTGTTAAATGACATTTTCATCCAGGTGTCTGTCATTTTCAAACTACTCTAATTCATCAAAACACAACCTTGTGATTTACTCCGTATTCTGTTGTAGTGCCTTGTATGACACATCAGTAAACTATAGTTGATATTTACATTGTATTTATGTGCAAGTTTATAGGGCACTCAATTCAGTTTAGTAGATACTATACAAATGTAATTAGACTACATGTTGTATCCTGACAGTAGTGAGAAGCTCCAGTAGCAGATTACTTTTTTGTTTGTTTGTTTTTAGTGTTGTGGGTGTTCCCCCCCCCCCCCCTAAAGTATTCTCTCAGAATGATGCTTTTAGTTCCAGGATAACGGACCAATCGGATCGCACGATTCCCCTATTGTGTGTATTAGTAGCTACACGTATGTTGACTGCTAACTTAAGTGTAACTGAATTTTACTCTTTTCACAGCTTCTATCGTGCGATTATAGTTACATCCGTCACATGGTTAGTTTCACTCCCCATCCCCATGCTTGAGTTCGTACCCGACATTGCTCCTCGTTCTTTCCCCTTCCTCATTGAAGACGGTGTCCTGTCAGGTGGTGTCCTGTCTCCAGTGGCTTTGCATGTTACTGCTAATTATTATTCAATAATGAGATAAGCAACCTCATCTTAGTACTTTTTTGGCGAGTTATTTTCCTAATATTTGATGTTCCCTTGGTTTCTCAGCTGGTTCCCCATCGTGTAGGTCTCTATTTTAAAATATAATTGAGTTAAATCGGCTTCCTGTACGTAGATATTTCTTGACAGCCAGAGTCGGGTGCAGAGCGGCAGTGTGGAGAAGCCGTTAACCTACGTGTTGCGTACGTGGGCGTGAGATCACTTCACTTGGCGCTCCTTCCTGGATTATTTTTGCCTCGCAGCTTGCTGTAACACCCGCAGCGATGGCGAGAAGTGTGACCATTTTCAAGCTTTTGATTTGGATCACGTCTGTTTTAACCCTGATTTCACCGAATCTGTTTTGATTGAGATGCTCGTTCGTACAGTCGGAGGATTAATCGCTTGCTGGTTGGGTTCTGTGGATTTGGGGTTTTGTGACGGTTTAACTTGATGAAGCATTTCTGGCACGTGTTTTGGGTTTTGGATGAAATTGATCTCTGCAAATAGACTGATTATGCAATGCGACACGAGCTGCAGCGAGTTATTGTGCTTCCTGACAAAATGGCCGACGTGTAGATGCTAGAAACTGGCACTGTAGTGAGTTCAAATTTTGGTTTGTGTGATCGTGTGAACTTTGGCTATTTATTTACATGCAACGGTTAAACACTTTATGTAAATACATTTTTCAACTTTTCTTAAACAAGAAGTCAGTTGGAATTTTGTTTTCGTTGGTGTTTCAGAAAATGCATGATTTTTAAACGGGGTTCTCTTGGTTCCAGAGTTGAGCATCGATAAGGTGCGTGACTGTCAACCTGCAGACCATGAGTTGGAATCCAAATTACCAGGGATCCATGGGAACGAATTGGCTGAGCGCTCATGGGAGGACGGGATGCATAGGCTCCCCTGTCACTCACAGCGATCACCAGCCAATCCATGCGTCTCTGGTCGTGTGTTCAGCCACCTACAAATGTGCAGCAGTTTGTAGAGGAGGGTTGAAGCATGGCATGTCATGAAAGGGGCACGTGCATGCTTACCGCCTCCCTGTTTGATGGTGCGTGTATGTGATTAGGAGGTTAAACTTGATTGGCGCTAACTGGATACGATTAGAATCATGGAACAGTTTTGTATGTATGAACAAACCAGTGATGCTCGTTTTTGTACAGACACAATAAGATGTGTGGCCTGTACTCGTGTTCTTGATATAGATATGTGGCTCTAACTGTCTGTCTTCCTTTCGGCTTTTTCCCTTTTACTTGGGAGTCGCCACAGCGAATCATCTGATTCGCATGTTTGATTTGGCAGAGGTTTTTACGTCGGATGCCCTTCCTGTCACAACCCTTTTTTTATTTTAGCAAGGGACAGAAACACGCTGACGACTTTGCAGCTACTCTTTACGAAAGTCAGCAATGGTTCTTTTACATGCCTCTCACCATAGACAGTGAGAGACATGGCCCGCCTTTGATAACCCAGTTAGCTGCACTGGGGGGGACAGTGACAACCTTGTGGAGAGTGGGACTTGAACCCCCAACCTTTGCATCAGCGATCCAGCACCCTATACCACTAGACCACCACTGCCCCTAGATATGTGGCTCTAACTGCCGTTCTTTATTTGAGCTGTGTGATGTAGGATCTGGTTTGTTAGCTGTTCGGCTCCACCAGGAACCTGCATGCTGAGCCCCAGTCTCTGTAAAAGTCAGCATGCAGCAGTTGCTTCGATCTCTGGAGGTTGAATAACAGCCTGAATTCATATCGAGCCTATAAATCTGTATCCTGGCCTGCACCTGAGTGGGTAATCTTACTGTTGGGCTTCTTTCTTCCTTGATGTTTTCTAATTTATGCTGTCCCACGAGTTCAGTGTCTTCAGAACAATATGCTGGTGGAAGTAAGCAGTACAGGCAACATCGATTTTACCTTAAAAACGCACAATATTAAAAAAATTTTGTTTTTGTTTAAATCATAAACCCCAGAATTCAAGTTTCCTGAATGAAGTTTATCTGACTTGTGTTGAGCCTGAATTTCACCTTCGTATAGTGGGAGTTGGTGGTCCTTTATTCTTTTGAAGTGTTCTTGCAGCCTGGTGGTCTCTAACCTGCATTTTGTTCATCCTCTGTGTGTGTCCTCTCCACTTGTTCCTGTAGGTTAAAAACCTGTCTCTGAATTGGCTGCAGTGTATCAGAATTTGTTTTGGTTTTATTTTCCACTACCATGTTTTAAGCACAATGAGAATAAACTGAAAAGGGAGAACTTTCGAGAGCAAGTGTGGTGGCGAGTGGAGTTTTGGTGCACAAGCGGAGTGGGGTTGTTGAATAGAGCTGTACTCGAGCTTCTTAACGAGGTTGAGGGGAAATAATGGTACTCGTGTCCTTTCCCCTGAGGGTGAAATGGAGAATTATCCAACAGTTCAGTATCCATTCTTACCAAATAAAGCCTCCCCCAAGTAGGGCAGAACATTTGAGCAGTGTTGATTCGATTTCTTTTGACCTGTTCCATCATTGGAAGTCACTCTGACCCAGGAGCAACTGAATTTGTGCGCACTGCTGAAATAAACTCCATGGAAATATGTGAATTTATCCTCCAAGGTCTATTTCTGAACTTTAAATGAGATAAAGGTACACAATGTTCATGGACCCAGATACAAAATAAATACATGAGGTACACAAAAGTGAGCTGTTTGTTCTGGTGGTGTACTGGTGTGCTTCCTGTTGGTGTTTGGTCACCTTTAACTTTCCTCAGTGAAGGATTTGGATACTGTAGGAAGAGTCGATGGGATGCTTTAGCATTTACAGATATAGCAGATTCTTAAATATCACCGCCAGCCCAACAGCGTGTGATTTAAATGGATTCACTGTCTCGGTTGGAGACCACCCACTCCGGTGTGCTGATCAGTCACGTGTCCTTGTTGCCTGGGAACAAGCTACATGAAAATGGTGTCGTGATGACAAAAATCAGCGAAAACATGTTCTCGTCAATTAAGCATGACTTGTACGAGACTCTTCCGTTTCATTGAAGAGTGCAAGGTATGGCTGCCGTGCAGCATTGATGTAGCACATCAGTTCTATGGGAGTCCTGGTGGTAGTTATCCATGTACTTTGTTAATATCTTTGACAATATGTGGACATGACCAAGCTGGTAGGGAACAATGCTCTTGGTTGAAGGATTTGAGATTGTTGGAGTTTGACTTTCTTAAAGTCAAAGTTGAAGGTAATTATGCAAGCTGGTGGTCTACTGTATGTATTTTGATGAGCGCTCTTAAACTTTAGCCTTGTTCTGATTTTGACCTGGACAGTCAAAAATCGAATAATCTCCAGGACTCTGGTTGGGTCAGTCCCAAGCGAGTTTGTGGACTGTGTGTGAGAGGGAGAGAGAGACGCCACGTTCAGGATTATAACTTGCAAACAAGTGCTCTCTTTCGTTGGAATAGTGATCAGAATGCAGAAATGAACTCTGATGGCTAGTGGATGCGTCCCTCCTGAAATCCTCCTGTCTCCTGTTTTATTGGGCTGCTTTGTAAAGCCAGGAAGTGGGCCAATGTTTTACTCCCTGTTGAATTAAAAGGTGAAATTACAGAGGAAGAGGAGTGTAGGAGCTAGATAAATAGCACAGCCGTCTTCCTCGTCTTTTCCTTGCGGTTTTTGCCATGCACAGCGCTTTTGTCTGGCTCACAGTCAGCCTTTCTTTTCCTCAGGCTGTATTGAGCTTTTTACAGGCTAAAGATGTGCTCTCTGTAGAGCGAATTCAGATGCTGCAGGATTGGATCGATTCGCCCTTTTTTATCTGTCGGATGTGGTTAAATTAGAAAGGCTGGTGTGGGGTGGGGGGTGGAGTTTGAAATGTAGAAAAATCGTGTCAATCAAAACTGTTGTATTTGAGAGTTGGGTCACTGGTGAGATTGTGGATGTTGTGTGCAGAAATCGTTTACGGAAAATTCTGTCTTGATGCAGAACTTGTTAATTTGGTGCACCTGGTTTAGAACAGGGGTCCCCAACCTTTTTATCACCGCGGACTGGTTGACAATTTTACCGAGGGGGGTGTGTGTGTGTGTGTTTGTCATGGATTGTTTATATTGTATATATAATTTATTAATAATAAGCAGTTATTATTATTATGAATGTTGTTTTTCAGCAGCTGAAATGAAGTTGGTTGGGAAGTAGAGCCTTTCTTAAAAAAAAAAACACAGGTGATGGTGCACCAGCTGGGAGAATGAAGGCTGAGGCTCAGTCTCCCCCAAAATCCCCGCTATTGTTTGAAACAAGTCCAACTCGCCTCTGTTCATGTGCCATCCCCTTGTGGGTTACATTTTAGCGCTCAAATGACCGTGTAACTGAGAGAATCCAGTCATTTTTCAAAATTAAAGATTGTTCAGACTTGGATAATAAATAAAATAGAAATAATTAATTATTTCTTCTCTGGACCAGTACCAATTGAGCTGCGGGTCAGTACCGGGCCACAGACCGATGGTTGGGACCCCTGGTTTAGAAAGAGTTCCGTGAGATCTACCAGTACTGTTGGAGAAGAATGTTCTGGATTATTTCACCTGTGTGAATGGAACATGCTTGCCTCCTCCCTTTTTTTGTGTGTAATTTGTGCTTGAGTGATTTTCAGCGCCATACCAAAGTGTGAGCACGAGGTCCCAATCCTCTTGCGGAACAACCAGAAGACATGAGTCTACTTGTTGCAGGAAGTGACCTGCATCTGTCCAACTGAATTTTGCCGATCTTTGTCGGGAATCACCCTGATGGTCCATCCGTCCACACAAGACGAAGTGTGTCTCCTCCAACACCCACTCAATGGTTTATGTTCCACCTGAAAATGTGCATTGGGGGGGGGGGGGGGGGGGTAGTGAGCTTACTCTGTTCTGGTGTCCTTGAAGGTTTAATGGACCTCAGGATGCAGATGTGCACGACTACTTCTGAAGCAAATGTACCATGTTGGACCGACACGAAAAATTCTTAAGGACTTGAAAAGTCACAGGACTGAGCTCTTGTGCTACAGTACTAAATACTCGAAGCTAATTTTTTTTTTTTTTTTTTAAATTAGCCTGGGGTTTCTGATTCTTACATATGGTAACGATTTAATTCAGATATTGCTATCTTGCAGTATGACCACAAGTCGTCTTACCATTTCCAGACAGTATCTTGACTCCTCAGTAAACTACCAACTTCTTTTGAGGACTTCCCAGAAGTTTGGTGTTTCTTCAGATTGCTACGTGAACATTTTATTGCCTTATTAGCAGCACTTTCTGTAAATGCCCACCTGTGTTGATGGACTGTTCAATATGACCTGAAGTACGGTGGTACTAGAGGTGACGCACAGCTGACATTCTCCTTGTGTGCTTTGGTTTGTATTTGTAACAGACTCTTGGCACTCAGTTTGAGATGGTGTTCTTTATGAAGAATAAACCAGAGATGCCTTCTTTGAGCTCTTTGTTTAATTGATTATCGAGTTTGTAAATGTATGTGATTGAGGTTTATGAGGATACAGTATTTCAAGCCAAACACTATGCTTTTGACGCGATTATAATTTCGACTCGGCACATTAGGACGTCTGTCTGAGAAAAGCATGCGTGCCCTTCCAACACAAAGAGGAGACACGCTTTCATTTCTGAATGTTGTGGATTATGTAGTTTAGAGACTTGAATGGACCCAACTTTGCTTGAGACTTTCGTTTCTTTAATTTTGTTTGGTGATTGTACTTAAGAATTTATATGGATAACCGAGATGTTCATCTTTTTCTGGATTGAATAACTGAGTTCAAAAATGTATACATTGCACAGAAAGGTCTCTTCAACTTGTGTAGCAAAGACTTCATCATAGCCAACAAATCACAGCGCGAGCTGTACAAAATCATACATGTAGGATACTTGATAGACAGCAAGTACAATGAGCCCAGCAATGAATGCTGAAGTTTCTCACCACGGCATGATATCATCGGTAGCATGTACTATTCACTGCAAAAGCTTGGCAACAAATTAGCCCAGCGTAAAATGCACTGACAAACCGCTTCAATCAAAGGCTTGAATACCGGCAGGCATGGAAATGCACGGCATGTCTGTCTCCAGTGACGCTGCCGTCATGGCGCTGAATTTCAGAGATTTGAAAACTTACCTCAGCAGTGTTCCCATTAGACTAAATTGACGCGACACAACTTTAGATTGGCGCAAGGACTTATTGGTGCTGTGCCAGAACACCCCCCCCCCCGTTTCATTTTAACTTCCTGCAATCTTAAAACTTGTTTGTGAATGTCACACAGCTGTCAAAATGTTTGGCATCTACCGGAAATAGATCCCTCCACCCTTGCTGTCAAGCAATCCATGCCATGAAGATTGGCTGCTTCGCAGGCAATGCCTTCAGCATCTGGCTCGTCTGAACGCAGTATTGGCGTGAACTCCATTCTCCTTAATGGAAACACTGTACCTCAGTCACCCCCCCCCCCCCCCCCCCGATTCTTTAGACTTGGGCCTAATGCCCAGTTGGTGGCTCGACATCCCGTCATTATGCTTCCAATGAAGATGAATACGAAATACCACCGCTTTTGTCAGCAATGGTCTGTTTGATCTTCGGTCATGACTTTTTTTTCTAGCATCTTGATCAGATTTTAGGTGTGCTATGTAGTCCATGAACAAGGCCTGGATTATCTGTATGTTTTGTGGGTCGATGTTTTGGACTGTATTACTTTGGAAATGTTTCATTATAGTTATGATTAAACAGAATCGAGCCCCTTCGAGCAACAGTGGCTTAAGTCCATTTTTGTGTATCGTATTACCCGGACTGTCGCAATTTTCATATTTTGGCTGAAGGTGTGACTAATACTCTAGAGCAACTTGTATGTGAAATTACATATTGTTAGTCATCATAACAAACATAATTTCACATGTTTATTTTTACACTCGCAACCACAAGAGGGCACTCTATGCTTGGGTACCAGTACCTGCTCATCCGTACCATAGCAGAAACTGTTTTGAGTGAATCAGAAACTTGTGAGGGACTGGAGAAAAGCAGCGATTACTATTACTGTAATAAAGTAAGCCAAAAAAGCTAATCACAGGCTGATGGCCACAGCTAGAGGAACGAGTTCGCACATGGGTGCTTGAGCAACGTGCTGGAGGGAGAGGCTTGTCAACAGTGCAGCTGCGTCTCCATGTCCAGGTAGTGAAATTATTACATATAATTCTAACAAGAGGGCAGGAAAGTGGAGATTACTTCTGCAATGAAAACTGTCTGTCTTCCTTTCAGCTTTTTCCCTTTTACTCAGGAGTCGCCACAGCGATCACATCTGATTCGCACGTTTTTTTTTTGGCAGAGGTTTTTACGTCACAACCCTTTTAGCAAGGGACAGAAACACGCTGATGACTTTGCAGCCTACTCTTTATGAAAGTCAGCAATGGTTCTTTTACATGCCTCTCACCATAGACAGTGAGAGACATGGCCTGCCTTTGATAACCCAGTTTGCCGCACTGGGGGGGAAGGTGACAACCTTGTGGAGAGTGGGACTCGAACCCCCAACCTTTGAATCAGCGATCCAGCGCCCTATACCACTAGACCACCACTGATACCACTACTTCTGCAATGAAAACTAAAAAAGCTAATTGTGGGCTAAGTTAGATGGCCACAGCTAGAAGAATGAGCTTGCACATGGGGTGGGGGGGGGTGTTTGAGCAATGTGCTGCAGGAGAGGCTTGTCAACAGTGCAGTTGCATCTCCACGTCCAGGTAGTTGTGAAGGAGATGAATAGAAATTACTTTGCGTGAGGACTTTCTTGGTGTTACTGCTTCATGCAATGCAACCACCTCTATCAGACCGAGGACCACAATGTCACAAACTGCCAGCAGATTTCTGAGCCAAGGTAGACCGTTTCCAGGAGTTTGTGACTTGTAGTCCAGTGCGACTTTTTTTTTTTTTTTTTTCCTTTATAGATCCCTTTCACCGACATCACGCATTGCTGCTTTTACCCACAATGCTCAGCTTCTAGCCGCCATTGCTGAGGGCAAGCTTCGTGACAGCTTGGCTTTCATTTGTTTGACATGTCCAGCTTCGGGGGAAAAGGTCCCTGCTCCTGTGAAGACCTCTTACCACTACGTAGACACTTTGGAGCCAGTGGTCAGGAGTCGGTATTTGGGTAAACTGAAGTTAGTTGGAGATAAAGATCCCTACGATATTTCAAAAGCAGAGTGGTTGACTGATGCCAGTTTGTGGCCAGATGTCACCTATGAAAATATTACGAATTACCTGGTTAAAAAAAAAAAAAAAGTGCCTATACCGGGGATGACTTTGATGCATTCAAGAGCCTGGAGGCAGACAATTACTTTGTGTCAGGGTGGGTGAGGGATGTAGGCTGCATTCTTCACAATGACTTCTGCCTTGTGACCTCTAAGGAATGTTGTCGTTTAGATATTAGATGTATATATTTGTAGTATGCTTCTGCAAAGTTGTGCACAGATTTTAACTGCTCGAAAAAGTAATCCTTTGTCAAAAAAAGCAATTTTTCTTCACCAGTAATTTTTAAAAAAAATTATGCTTCATCACAGTCGAGTCCTTCGTTTGCTCTCCTTGGTTTACTCTCACTGCCAGTAACATAAATAATTTCTTGTCTCGACCTGATCGATTAGAGCAACCGTAAACAAGTTGTTCACCATTGTTGTGAACACAAAAGGAGTCCACTGGCTAATGTACCTCTTATCTCGACCTGCTGAAACTCACTTGAGAGTACAAAGCAGAGTTGCGTGACTGCACACTGCACTAAAGTGGGACGTCACACGGAAGGGATCTATTATGCATTTTTTTGGCTGATGCGACTTGTACTCCGGAGCGACGTAGCGTCCAGAAAATACAATAGACAGTCTCATCTTGTATTTTGTATTTGGAGCCATTTTACTGATTTACTAATGCAACAGTAAACCGAGTGATGGTGAGGTGCATCCATCATGTCAATTTTAACTCTACCTGATTTTGTCCAGCACGCATCTAAAAGATTGAACTTCATATATTCAGGTTTTTACTAAATATTGACAAAAATGGACTTGGCCAGTGTTGCATAAAAGGGCTCAGTTTGGCTACACTTGATACAGTATCGTGATACCTTGGTTCTGACTGGATTTGTATTACAGTTCTGGAAGTATCATGGGTTTGTAACTGTCTTGATCGGCTATCAACTTATTTTAATTTTGCTATTGCAATTAAAATCTGGAACCATGTAAATAGCAGTCATCCCTCGAAAGCTTTTAAAATTAAATTTATTAAAGGGCTGCACAGCTGAGCTGAACAGGTCCAATCAAATTGAATCCCTGTGCATTATTTTACAAGGAGGGAATTTAAGCAATACAAAATTACTTCATGTACAATGAATAAAACATCGATTTTGGTGCCAGTCTGATTACGTGAATTGCCACGATTGACATCACTGAATCGGAATCACTCGTCTATGGAGTTGGTTATTGCTTCCCCACCCACCCCCCAGAACTATATCCCATCAGACTGAACTGATTTGTTCACTCTTGAATTTGAATCGAGTTGGGTGTATGTTTATGCCCCGCTCTCTTGCATTACTGGTTAAATACCGGCATTGTTAGATTGCATGCACTGATGTGTAATTCTATGGCTGATGACTCGGCGCACTGTATTTTGTTCAGTTGATGCAGTAATCGACATGTACATATTATACAGAGTGTTTGTGTGGTGAAAACAAAGATGAAATCGTGTTGATCAGCTAGTCGAAGTGTGCAAAACCTGACGGGCATTGTAGTCTGCAGTTAGAGATGGGGAATGGACAAGTGGAGGCGCTAATCAGAGATCTGCTTTGTTGATGGAATATTGCGCCGCCGTGTCATGGAGCGAACAAAGTCATATTCTGCTCTTTCTGGGAATTCAATGGCTCACTCATTAGATCTGTCTGGATTAAGCTTCATGCACGTTCCTCATTGGTATTAATGTTTTGGCTCATCATACTCCAGGTAATTAGCTTTCCAGGTGGCCGAAGTACAGGACTGGGTGAACACCTGGGATTGGAAGTGGTGTTAAGTGCGGGGGAAAATCCCAGTGCAGTGATACCAGCAGGGCGAAGTTTGCTCTTGGTTTGGACCCCCCCCCCGAATAAATTTATAGCTCTTGCGCACCTGGCTTCAACACCATAGGCAGTAAGCGAATCAGACAAAAGCTGTATGGTACACAAGTTGAGGCTCCGAGCCTGATTTATTCATGTAAACCTTGAAAAAAACAAATGCGTTGCTTAGATGCTCCTTAATATATTGGCATGTTCTAGAGTTTAGAGCAGGTCTGCAGCAAGAAGCCATGTTGGAATACAAGTTGTCTTCCCACGCTGGACCACTATGACACCGTGATGTTTGCTGTTAACTAGCACTGACTGACAGAAACCAGGATTTTCAAAAAGTTTTAAGTTCATGATGGTTTCACTGTCTAACTTTAGTGTTTCCATTCGCAACCGTTCAATGCAAACTCATAGCTTGTTCAGTGTTTTCACGTACTGCTCACAATCCCTTTGCCACACTGCCACTTTAAACTGCTTTCAAAAGGATCCCGGCTGACGCGGTTTAGCCTCGCCATTGTTGGTGGGTCAGGGCATTTTGGAAGTTTCATGTGAGGCCAGTTTAAACACTGGAAAATTTGTAAGATCACAAATGTTCATAGCAGTGAAGCATCAGAACTTTTTGGAAAGTTAGTTGGGAACATTACAGGCCTCGAATTTTTTGAAAGTTTGTACAACCTATTTTTTGTTCATGGGTAAATGGTTCTGGTAACCTACAGTTCGTTCATCTATAATTTGCGTAACCCATCGGTTATGCAAAATGGTTGCCTGAAATTTCAAGTTCTGAAAGGATCGAACATTTGGATTTTTCAGAGAAAGATCACTATTACATGTAACTGGAAATGAGGAACAAAATAGTAATGTTAGCAACTATGAAAAATCTTTAATGAAGTTAAAAATTACAAATTCAATGTCATAAATAAAACAATTTTACTGAATTTGACTTATTTAAAGAACTTTAAATTTGATAATATTGAAAGCAAAAAACACAAATATTAATACAATCCACGTCGGTCTATAACTGATGGCATTCTGCATATCAACTACTCACTAGATATAATACTGCTAATACAAAATACAATATTGCAATGTCTAATTCAACTTGCTATTGCAAACAATGCAGATCAAATAGATCTGAGAAAAAACTCAAGTACAACAAAAATAGAAATCGCACCTTAATCTAATACAATAAAAACAAACATTTTAACAACTATAACACCAATCTGTGATGACCGTGTAACCTATTTAAAATGTAGGTATTTTTGGACACTGTCATAATGGAGTATTATAAAAATACTACTATGGCGAGAGATTAAAAGTAGCTAAACTATAATGACTATCTGTTCTGCTTGTATGAACATTCAAGAGTCCTCCATGGTGACATCACCATCAGTTGAATCTGACTCCACGTCCTACTTGGACTCAGAATCTGAACTGATATCGAGTATTTCGAAATCTTTAAAAGGCTCTTTTAATGTTTTTTCATGAACCACTCCTGCCGATTCAGACATTTTTAGCGCTAACGTTAGGCAAACTTACTAGGTTAGTAGAGTTGGAGACGATTTACGGCAATCCGGCCATTTGTGGTATTACCAGTTTACGACATGCTAGGACCATATGCTTTATATGTGCAAACTATTGAAGTATTATAGTTATCTTTCCTGGAGAAGTCTCCAATTTGTCCCGACTGCGAATGTCCACACTTTTTTTTTTTTTTTTTTCTCTATTTTACTAGAAAATGAGTGTTCAGAGTTGTCAGTTTGTTGTGAACTCTTATATTAAATTCCTACGTGACCGTATTGTCGTTTGGGTGTTTTAATAAAGTGCTGACCGGTCTGCCGACTGAACGATCGGTCGCCTGAATTTGAGGCTTGCATTAGGTCGGAAAGTTTTTAAATATTCCAACTTGGGACTGGTAATTTCCATGTTATATGGGAATTTCATGGAGACTGGAAGGATACAAATCTGCATGATGCAGAAACCCATTTGTTCCAAGCAAAATGGTGAATGTATAATGCCGTATTTTCCAGACTACTAGTCACTTTTTTTTTTTTTTTATACTTTGGCTGAAGGTGCGGCTTCTACTCTAGAGATTTGTGAAATTACCTATTCTGTTCATCATAATAATAATGAATATAATTTAACATGTTGATTTTTACACTCACAACAGCAAGGGGGCACTCAAGGCTTGTGTATCAGCACCTGCTCATCCTGAACCAATCCGATTCTGGAGGATTACAAGCTGTTAAATATGCAGCAGAAAATGGTAATCCAGCAGCAGAAAAAGTATGGAGTGAACTTGTGAGGGACTGGCAAAAAGCAGAGATTACTTTTACTGCAATGAAAAAAAAACAAAGGCTAATTGTGGGCTAAAAGCTAGATGGCCACAGCTAGAGGAATGAGCTTGCACATGAGTGCTTGAGCAATGGGCCTCAGGGAGGGGCTTGTCAACAATGCTGTTGCATCTCCATGCCAAGGTAGTTGTCAGAGATGAATATAAATGACTTTGCATAAGGGCTTTCTTGGTGTTACCAATTCATGCAACGCAATCCTTTTTCTGTCAGAGCGAGGACCACAATGTCACACAAACTTCCAGCAGATTTCCAAGCCGAGGTGGACAGTTTCCGTAAGTTTGACTCATAGTCTAGTGCGAATTGGACATGTTTTCTTAATTATGCTTTTTTTTTGGCCAATGCGACTTGTCCGCTGGAGCAACGTATAGTCCAGAAAACAGGGTATACTCGTCCTTCTCAAAAATTAGCATATTGTGATAGTTCATTATTTTAGAGACAGAAGGAAGCTTCACTCTTTAGTTTTTAGTTTAGTTTTTTAAGTTGTTTAATTCAGTAAATGCTTAAATGTGGGTGCATTTGAGCTCATCTGGAATTCCGATCCCTCAAGGAATCAAATTAAAGTTGAGTTTGTCAAGCAAAGAATGCATTTGAATTCACGTCTTGTGGGCGTGGCCCGCAGCGAGAGAGAGAAGGAATAACACTTTAGTTTAATTCAGTAAATGTTTAATAAATGTGGGAACTTTTGAGCTTATCTGGAATCCCGATCTCTTAAGGAATCAAATTAAAGTTGTTTGTCAAGCAGGAAATGCGCTTTGAATTAGCGATGGGGGTGTTTAATAATTTTACTTTTAACACATTTCATACAAAATTGGTGGACTTTAATCATTTTTAAAGGGTTTATGGGGTTTATCCACTCCAAAGACTGGAGCCTTGGAACCAATTAGGCGTTTAACATGTAAGATGTCACCCCTACTTACGAAATCCTCGCAATAAGAAAAGGGCTCTGGAACGGATTAATTTCGTAAATTGGAGGCCGACTGTATATATTTTCATTCCATTTCATCATCCTGTTCGACCTGTCTTGTCGTTTTTCCATTCATTTCCAGGGAAAGTTTCCAACATTGAAAATTCTCAGAGCTTTGAAACCCTGCTGTAATGATTTAAATAACGGCAATAAAATCGCTTTTATATTCCATACAATCTTATGATGTTGATTTTGATAAAATTAAACTTGGGAATTAGAAATGTTGGCATTAACGATCCTCTGTAATCTGTGATCAACTTTGCTGCTCAACAAGCCCCAGGAAACTTCTGAAGGTTATGTGGCATGTGTAGTTTTTATTCGGTACTTGTTGACTTAATACTTTCGCTACTATTATGACATTTACTCATCAGTTGATTACTCTGGGATCATATTTTAGTCTGAATGAGATTTCAATTTTTTTTTTTTTTTTTTCTTGAATGGCTTCAGACCTGAATTCCTGATTAACACGTCTGCTGTAATGTACCTGCTGCTTAGCTTTGAACAGATAGCCGTGCAGTCGGCATCATTAGCTAGCTGAGGATAAAACACAATCTGTCGGTTGGGGGAGGTTCTTAGTTTGAGTTATAGTGCTCACAGACACAAACCAAGAATCTAATTGACGTTTTCACAAAATTTTAACCAAATGAGTTTTGTGCCAACAATGACAAAGATTAAATTTAAGAGCTCTGGATTCAGATTCAGGACAGTTCTGAATGGTTAACATTGCATTGTAGGTCAAGAAGGTGTAAACCACCCAGAATGCACTGGGGAAATGACTACAGAACAATAATGGGGGTGGTTTGCTGTAATTCTCTTATCTGTCAATATAATCCATGTGACTAAAGATTAGATTGCACTACTTTGATGGAGGTCTGCACTCTGAGTACATATCCAGTTATATGTGGAACATACAGGGGAGTTTAAAGAGGAAACTCTCTTCTTTTCCTTTCGTCTGTTCCCTTTAGGGGTCGCCACAGCAAATCGTCTGCCTCCATCTCACCCTATCCTCTGCATCTTCTTCTCTTACACCAACTACCTTCATGTCCTCCTTCACCACATCCATAAATCTCCTCGTTGGTCTTCTAGGCCTTCTACCTGGTAGTTCCAACTTCAGCATCCTACTAACAATATACTCACTATCCCTCCTCTGTACATGTCCAAACCATCTCAATCTAGCCTCTCTGACTTTGTCTCCAAAACGTCTTACATGTGCTGTCCCTCTGATGTACTCATTCCTGATCCTATCCATCCTCGTTACTCCCAAAGAGAACCTCAACATTTTCATCTCTGCTTCCTCCAGTTCTGCCTCCTGTCTTTTCCCCAGGGCCACTGTTTCTAAACTATACAACATCGCTGGCCTCAACACCGCCTTGTACACTTTTCCTTTCGTTCTTGCCGATACCTTCCTATCACACCAGACACTTCTCCAACCTGCCTGCGCATGCTTCACCTCTTTTCCACACTCTCCATTGCTCTGGATTGTTGAGCCTAAGTACTTAAGAGGAAACGCCTCCTTTAAAAAAAATGTGCAAAACTCATTTTAATCTGAAAATGGAAAAGTAGACTATTTATAATTTTTTTTATATATAATTCAAGCGGATTCAGTCTGTAATATTTTCTACGGAGTGTTTACTTGAATTTTACGCGTGTATGTGTATATGGAAAAGTTTGGTACATAAAAAGAACTTTAATATATAGCAGTGTTTACTGTATTTCTTTTAAACTCCGATTTGCTTACGCTGTGCATATACAGCCCTTGATGTGTAAAAAACATTTCATAAAAATGTCATGGTTCTGTCATAACTCAGGAAGTTTGGAAAGAATCTTAAGCTTGATTTTGGTGATGGAAAGGAATTGAAATTATGTATGTATATATACATATACATTCATACTTGAATGTTTGAATTTTGAGATTCTACTCAAGTGATGGGGGGGGAGCAGTTGGTTTTTGGTTTGGTCTGTGAAATTTTTTTGAAGGTAATTAAATTGAGTGCCTTTTCTCTCTCAAGTTTTGATTAGCAAAAAAAGGTAAAAATTGGAAGCTGCTCATGGGTCTTTTTGCATGAATCACCCGAAAAGACACTCGCGTTTCACAAGTATGGCCCTGATTTTCCTTGCTCAGACACAGCGCTACCTTTGTCTCCACCTCATGGGCTGTGAATGGGCAGCTTGCTCTGGGTGTTTCGGTACCTTTGCTAAAACTTAGATGATTTAATGTTGCTCCTTCACTGTGCTGATTTTCCTTTTTTTTTTTTTTTTTTTTTTTTTTTTTAAATATAAATGAAGTGTTGTTCAGACTGGAAATGTAGATGATTGTGTAATCTAGTGCACACAAGTGTGTTTTGGAGCTGAAGTACCACTAGTGTGTTACTTGTGCTGTTGGATCGTGACTGAGAATAAATCTTAATGCTAATTTTTCTCTTCTGAAAAAAATGAATGAATTCCAAATGAATTTTTGAATGTTCATTTATGTGATATCTGGAGTGATTTTTGGTTGTAAACAGCTTTAAAATGTCTGCATGGCTTCCCCAGTTTCCAAAAAATTGAGTCCATCCCCTTTCTTTCTGGAATGATGTGCTCTGTTTGGTGTGTTTTCTAACACAGTGTGCTCTCTTGTGTCCACATTTTTGCAGACGGCATCTTCAAACTAACATGGCAGTCAGGCTCTGTGATGTGGCTTCTCTGCTTAGAAGTGGCTCGTGGGCGGCTGAGCCTTGGACCGGGGTCTGTGGGACTTCTTCCTTTTCATTCATCCTATTTAT
Source organism: Plotosus lineatus (assembly GCA_024760905.1). NCBI lineage: Eukaryota > Metazoa > Chordata > Actinopteri > Siluriformes > Plotosidae > Plotosus > Plotosus lineatus. Next base: position 23,950,563 of record CM045746.1, read on the forward strand.
CCTTTCGTCTCTCGTTTCCATGTCATTCCAGTTATCATGACCAATTTCCTGTGGTGCCCTGTGTCACATCACAAGTGGTTATGAATAAAGGGGTGGAGAGTAAATGGGCGGGGGACATTGTGTCAAAGCAAAATGGAAACTTGTGTGTGTGTGATTCTACTGTTCAATTCATCACTTCTCTGAAATGTGTTCCTTTTCTACTTCAGATTGATTTTAATGTTTTGTTCTCAAGCAATTTCTTTTTTTTTTTTTTTTTTTTTTAAACTACTTTTTGTTATTGGTTTTATGCTTGTTGTGCTGCTTCCAACAGCAACGCTAATTGGCGGAAGACCTTAACAGTAGTTTCCAACTCTGCTCATTAAAGAACAAACAAATATATAAACAAGTTCTTGAACTGGTGTAAAGTAAAAATTTTAAATACAACCCAACCTGTAGTTGTGGTGGTCCATGGTTTAGTTTCGCTCATAACGGACCTCAACGTGATAAAATTAGACTCTAAAGTAGATTGTCGTATTAATGGTGTTAATGCAGTGTATTGGTTGAAAGGTGCTGATTTGCTCTTTGATTGAGGTGGGTTTGGCTAAAGGTTGCATGGTTGGTTAGTTAGTTGAGGGCTTTGTTGAAGGATTTGAGGTTATATAGTTGAAGGGGGTTTTAATGTCCTGTGGTTGGTTGAAGGTTTGTCCACTGTAGTGTTGGATTTTCTAGGTTCTGGTTGGTTGAAGGATTTTGAAAATGAAGTTGGTGGATTGAGAGGGTTTTGTGGTAGTGTTGGGTTAATATGGTGTTGAGGAGGGTTGGTTGAGGGTTTGGTGAAAATGTGGCGTTTGGATTGGTAGTAGGGTTGGTTGATTGGGGGATTTTTCAATGTGGGGTTGGTGTTGTGATTGGTTAAGGGTTTATTGGATGTGGTGGGGGATTGGTTGAATATGTAGAGTACGTGTTGAAGGGTGATGTTAACTGATCTGAAGAACTACATGTGTACCTGGACGTATTAGTTTTTTTTGGTGTAAAGCATGTTTTGTATAGATGTTCGTGTGTTGCTTTGCTGTTTAATTGCATGTTTTCACCTTAATGTAACTGGCCGTTTCCTTGCACTAATGTTGGTGTAATTTGGGAACGCTTTACTGTTGATCAGGTACTTTGTGCTGGAGCGATGTTTAATTCTCCTGATGAACGGCTGTTTTTTGTTGAACTGAAAAGCAGATACAGTAAGATTTGTTTACTGTCTGACACCTTCTCACTACAATGGAATTTTGCTCCCTTAATGAACTGCTAGATGTGTTTGTTGCTAATTAGCATTGTTGCTGCTACAGCCATGTAGCTTGGGTTTGTTACAGCAGGAGGAGACGGTTTTGTGTGGGAGGCGGAGCAGCGATGGATTTTCTCTGTGGATTATTTTTTGCATGCTTATATATAATATACTCACGACCTGAACCCTCCCAGGGTCTTTTTCAGCTTGGAGTTAAAATCGGATGGGTTTTTTTCTTTTCCTTCCTCTGTTTCTGATTAAACTTCTCAAGGTGCTTTTCTTCTCTGATGCAACAAAGAGTTTGAATGTGATTTGAATAAATTTCTTGTTTTGAGTCCATCTTGAAATTAAATCTTTTCACACTTAAATTTTATGAAATTCAAATCCTTTCACGTTTTTGAGAATTGAAGCAGTGACGTTTAAAGCCCCTTTTCGCCCAGGTAGCACCTACAGGAAAAATGGCTCATGATGGCATGTTAGCAAGATGGAAGTGTTTTGTGACTTGGTCTCCTCTTGCCTGTTTTTTTTTTTTTTTTTTTTTTTTTTTTTTTTCTTCTTCCCCTTCCCCTTTCTGTTTTTGGGATCTTTAGCAGGTAATTGCTGCCATGGAAACACAGCTCTCAAACGGGCCGACATGTAACAACACCAGCAACGGTCCTAATCAGATGAACAGCTGCTCTTCGCCGGTGGAGTCGGGCGGCATGGAGGACAGTAAGACGAACCTGATCGTGAACTACCTGCCCCAGAACATGACCCAGGAGGAGCTCAAGAGCCTCTTTGGCAGCATTGGCGAGATTGAATCCTGCAAACTAGTACGAGACAAAATCACAGGTGAGGTTTTTACAGGGTTATTTCCTTGACACCCCCCCCCCCCCAGATGTGAATGTTATTGAGTTCAAAACCACGAGTGCATCCACAAATATAACGATCTCGAGCAGAAAAGCAATTTTAATGAGATTTTATTTCTCCAACCATAGTTTGAGCCCCAGGTGAGGCACACATCCACTTTTAGCTGAGAGACCATAAGGGGCGTACCTTCTTGGCAGTAAGGGGTTGATAGTGCCTCCCCTTTGAATGTGTTGGCAAACCCTCAAATGTCTGTGCAAGCGGCCTGTAAATAGTGGGGAGGGGGGGGGGGGGGGGTCACGGAGCGTGCACATGCTTGCTTGTGCCCTTTTCTGGATGGTGATTACATGATGGAAGCAATACATGATGGGTAGAAACTGGCCATGACTTAATTAGGAAAGAAAATCAGGGGGACGAGAACAGCTACACCAGTGATTGTCTTGAAAGATGGGTGGTAATTGACCAGGATGAAATTCTCGAAATTCAAAGATTTTTTTTTTTACCAAAGGCCAAATCAGATGAAATGTACAGCCAAGTAGAAATTTCTACAAATCAACCTCAGCGTAACGGGTTTCTTACGGATCTTTAAGGTGGGGAGATCTTGTTGTATAGTTTGTGATATGCAGAGTGGAAGTCCTTATAGATGCTTGTCATGGGTTTCCTGAAATTTTATGTATATTCTTTAAATACCCATCGATTGACTGGGTGTGTTATAGTACGACGTCTCGTGTCTGTCACATGTCTGCACGATGACTGGACGACGCCTTCGCTGATTCAAACGATTTTTCTGTGGTTGATCAGGGTTGAGTAAGGCAACATCCCTTTCAATACTGAGTGTTGGTTGATGCATCATGATTGGGATATTAAGTCTTGTCTGGACATTAACAGAAATGGTCGAATGTTTTGGGTGAGGAAGATGAAGGTTTATTTTTAAAATTGATCATATGGCAGCAGTAGTGTCATACTTATGATTACTGTCTTTGTCAAAGAAATGCAACAATATTACAAATAAAACAAACAAATAATTGCAATAGAAAGTACACAATATTTTAAAGCACATTTTTGTGGGGGATTTGTCCAAAACATATCTGCAAAGGTCATCCACCAAGGTTCCAGCAATGCTTTTGAATACATGAACTGTGAGCGCTTCTTTGTGTCACTAGTGGGTTCCTGTAAGTCTGTGGGACAGTTCAAGTATTTGCTGAGTGGAAGCCGTGAGGTGGGCGTGTTGCTGTATGAAACATTCCAGAGTTTTATTTTACCAACTTGTACATTTTTGTTTACTTTATGCTTGTTTTTAACAATGGGTTGATCAGGGTCCGTTTCCCTATCAGAGTCCCTGATAGTCTTCGTCGCAGATTAGTGTCAAAGGATGAAGTCATTGCTAAATTCCGGGCTGTTTCTCATTTGGGCTTAGTTATTGTGCTGTTGACGTGGGCATGTGGTGGGCTTTGTTTCTGATGCGAGCGTTATGAAATGGACATTCTACTTGAAAGCCGTCATCACTGACGTCGCACCTTGGTAACCACTGACTACAACTTTACAGACAGGACATGCTGAATGTGGAGGAACATCGCTGCTCGGTGTATTTCTGTTGAATGTTTTCTTGGATTTCTTTCTCTGTATTAGAGTTGACTCTGTTGATGTTGTGCAGAGTGTGCAGCTGTTTTAATGTTAAGCTCATGGTAAATATGAAATACTTTATAAACCAAGCGCTTTAGGGTGGTGGCCACACCTCTATTAAAATATGTAGTTGCTATTGGTAATAAGTTTAGTTGTCATTTTTGTTGATCACAAACCAAGTTTAGAAATACAGTGGTACCTCACCTTACAAAATGAATCTGTTCCAGAGGTGGTTTTGTAACCTGGATTTTTTTTTTTCCCCCAAGTTGAACCACATTTTACATGTAAAACGCATGATTTGTTCCAAGGCCCCCAATACTACCCCCTAAACCTGTTAATTATAAAAGCATACCTTTTAAGGCCTCCTTCTACTTTAGTATCATACCGATGGTAGACGGGTTTGGCCATATTCCTTTGCAATATCGCTCAACCGCATGCCACGAGCCTGCTTCTTTTCAGTCACACCAGGAATCACACGCTCGTTTTTGCGTGCGTGTTGAGCATGTCGTCTTAGCAGAGTGAGAATCTTACAAATGTTTATGCAAGGTTAAAAGCCTGAGCCAAAAAAGTTGCAGTGAGCACACTCGAAAAACTCACGAAACAGTAACTGTCTTTACACGAAAAGCATTATGGAATATGCAGCTCCATAATAGTCAATGGGAGGGAGCTGTGTCATCTCTTCTAGCCAATGGGATGCCAGTGGGACGGGATGTTGGGAGATAGGCAATGGGAGAGCAGCTCGCGCATTGTTTGAATTTTTGAGATGCCGCTTTTGTGACGTTAATTTTTGTATCCAGAGACCGAAATTTTAGGTAAATGCGTTTTGTAAACTGGATTTTTCATTTGTTGGGACTTTCGTAAGGTTAGGTACCACTGTACTTGTCTTTGGGCTTTTCTTCATAGAAAGGCTGTAGGTTTTCTTTTTTTCATAATTTTTTTTCTGAACAGCCACCTTTGCACATTTTGCTCCCATTTATTGCACCCAGAGAGAGTCGAGGTTGTCGGTCCTGTCAAAACCAGAATAACCGTTTTATCTCGGAAGTCTGAGCTCTCGGCATGTTCCCTCTTCATTGCCTCAATTTAATATTCTTGGTGTCCTACATTCAAGAAATGACTACAAATCCCCAATACATACCCCTGAAATACATCAGCAAGGCTTACATTGGCCGCTTTAAATATCTGATCAAAAATGTTCTCATTAAATGCGTGTTTTTTTTTGTTTGTTTTTTAAAGCAAGTACGGTTATGAAACTTCCCCACTAGCGGAGCAGATTGGCTCAATCCCTTTAAAGATCCATTTAATTGTTAAACATCACTGGTTTTATTCTAGGCATTTGTTTTGAATCCTGCCCCCACACGCAGCTCCTCAGCATGCCGCTGGCTTTGCGTCTCCACAGTGGCTCAGCTCAGCGAGATGCACTAAAATAAGCTTGACTGGGTTCTACAATCTCCAACACTCAATATATGGGTTCTGCCTTTCTCCGTTATGACATGATCCCGACTGATTATGAAAAATGAGTTTACGACGTGATTGGAAGTGCAAGTTCAACATAAAACCGCATCACATACCATGTTGAAATTACGGGCACTTGCTTACACGGGCTGGAAATCTTAGTCAACACTTGATCAGTGATTTTAGATTTAATATTTGTGTACACCCTGTAGTTAATAAATAATCCACTCCCCCTAGCTGATGGTAAATCTCTGTACACTGACCCAGATGTTCCTCAGGGTTAGTTACTTCAAAACCTGAGCATCACGGCTCGTTTCAGCACAGCTGAATCAAATCTCGGTGTTGCAAATTTCATGTTTATCGGCCAGGTGTGTGTTGAAATTGTCTGTGGAGCTGTGATTGTAGTGAGCGGTTCAGCCTATAATAAGATTTTAAACATGTTCCAGCTAACACTAGATGCCCTGAACAAGGTAAGAAATTAAGGAAAAGTCCAGTGACCATGTTTTGCATTGCGCTACATCGGATGGAAGAGGTGGGTGAAGTCCTATAGAACAGAAAAAGATTAAATGCTGTAGTGATGAACTGGAGCATTTCAGTCTGATGTGCACTGAGACAGCCTTGGCTTACACAATGCACGAGTCACTCGGTTCATTCGTGCTTATATAATATCACTAAGGTCCTTTAAATGTGTTTTGTATGCATGTGTGCATTTATTATATTTAGATGGATATAGACACGTATGCACACACAGATGTAGCACAAAGGAAGCACAAGTTCAATTTAAAACCACATTTGGTACTATTCAGTATTTATATGCACCAGAGGTGAGTAATTGGCTTTAGTATATTCTACACAGGAATGTCAAAAAAAAGATTTGACTTTTTTGGATGTTAAAGCACTCCATCAGTCATCCAGACTCCATTTTGTGATCTATTGAATTTTGAACAAAGAACTCTTGCTGCTTAATTGCCCCATCCTCAGTCCCTGGCATGAAGTGACCCCAAGGATGCAGGCCAATGAAGTCACACTTGGTTTTATTCCTAAATAATGTTCCGAATTGTGCTTTTTGGAGAATAAATTTCAAATGAACAGAAGCAGATGGTGAAGGATTGATTTTTATCGTTATCTTGATTTTTAGCCTTGAATATGGATGCACACCAGCTTTTTTTTTTTTTTTTTTTCTTCTCTCTCTCTTTTGGACACATGTAGCTGATAGTGTGGTATACATGGTGATATCCTAGTAATAGATGAGCAATTGCACATTCTTATTGGCTAATGTTCAGTAGATACAGATAATGCAAGGTGTGTTATATGCTGCACTGGAACTGAAATTTGGTTGGCTGCCATCTTGAAGTTGAATTAGTCAGAGTGGAGTACATGTGAATCAGAACAGCAGACCCCTGCATTTTCTCAGTCCCTTGGAACAAGTGGGGTGGCCCCCCCCCCCCCCCAATTAACCGACCAGGACAGATGTCATTAGTTGCACAGAGGTGTTGGCCTACTTAAAGTGCATGTTGGTTATGTGTACTGAAGAGTCTGAGATGATGGAGCAGTAGTATTTTAAATGAAGCCTTGCAATCCCGAAACTTTTTTTTTCTCTCTTATTTGAATATAATGTAAGTTCAGTGTTACCTGTTGGCATAGAGATGGTCTGCTTAGTTCGTTCTTATTACTGAACTGTCGGTAGTGTTGATTAAGTTTTAGAAAACGGTCTGTTTCATTTTAAAATGGACAAATAGCTTGTTATAAAATTAATAAATGTACATGGATTGGTGCCATTTAATAATCTGTTGAATAGGTGAGGCTAATGTGCTGCCTGACAAACATATGCATGCTTGTTGTCCACACTTGTTTTATTAAAAATAAACCTCAATTCATGTGTGACAGTAATGGGCCAGTACATGATTTTAGTACAAAAACTGTTCTGACTTTGAAACATATTTTGTTGGATGTTGATGTACCTCGGGGCCTGTTTGTGTGGAAAGCCTGGAGTAAAATTAAACTCTGAACAAGTCATTCCCTTCCCTACATCAGTAATGCAGCCTGTGAATCAATCAGTCAACCAAAAGCCCAGCATTGATCCTGATGAGCTCAAACCTTCTCAGTGAAGTGCTGTGATACCTTCAGAGTCACCAGTCTGGTTTGTGGAAATCTCTTGCCCTGAAGACTCGATCATGGAAACCTGATTGTCTAAACATGTCACTGGAGAAGTTCTTGAGCAGATACGTTTTAACTAAAACTTAAAGGAATGTGGTGAAGTTGGTCTCCACTGCTCTACATCTTAAAAGACCTGACAGCAGGGAAATGGATTTAGCCGACTGTGATGACTTTGTCTTTCACGACCCACTCTGATGCTCAAGAAATGTTTGTTCCCTGACTGATTCCTGGAGCATCAAAAGAACCATCACCAGACTCGCCAAGTGCACCTGTCCTTCACTTCTTAAGCAGCTCCAGTTGTAGCCCCCCCCCCCCCCAAGTTGGTGCAATAGTATGCAGTGTTCTCTTATGGGCTCCACTTCTGTAGGTATTTTGGTCAATGTTGTAATGCATCACTTCAGTGCAGTTCAGGTTCTGCACATTTTCGTTGTCATGATTTATGGCTTCACTGTTTTGGGGAACAGCTACTCTTGTACATTTGGACTTTATGGTCCTTTGTGCTTTGCTCCTGTATTGTTACATCATAGTCTTGGCGAATTGGCTTTTTTTCTCCCCCACTCCAGGCATCCTTCAGTTGAGAATGACAAATCTACTTGTGTACCTTTATATAGCACTGACCTCCGTCACTGCAGAGACTCCATCTTTTCTCTGGTTCTACTCTTTCCTTCTAGCTCAGCTTCTTGGCGTCCTCGTTAAAACACACCTCCGTTAGATCTCCCGCTGTAGCACACTAAACGGGGAGCCAATTAAATCGAAAGCAGATGTTTAGAGCTACTCTCTTGGGGACAAATGCATATTCTGCCTGTCTAATTGGTACTTTGTGGGTTTGGTTGTGGTGACTGAAAGATGGGGATTTTTTTTTTTTTTTTTTTTTTCTTTCCAGGCTCCAGGATGATTTTACCCCAATAGAAAAAATGGTAGTTATATTAAAAGTTGTCTGCAATCATGTTTAATTGCAATTTGGTATGTATGATTGGTCAGTTATTTCTCTAGGCTTTGGCATGGTTTAGAGCAGGGGTCACCAACCTTTTTGAAACCGAGAGCTACTTCTTGGGTACCAATTAATGCGAAGGGCGACCAGGTTGATACACACTTGTGACATAACAAATTTTCTCAATTTACCTTTATTATTAATGATCTTCATCTGTGTCGGGGGTTGGGAGCCTTTTTGACTGAGAGCCAAATATATTTCTTAATACTGAGACCAACAATTTTAGAGTATAATATGACTGAATTTATTTTAAACATTGTTATAACGAAGTTATTTATTAATAAGAAAAGCACTTACTATTAATGTGACTTCTGGTGCTGCATGGTTTTGCTGATGGCTTTGTAGTCTGGTTGATATGTGCTGAAGTTCAGCTTCACGCAAGCGTTTAGGCTTCCATCTATTACACGTGATCTCAGGTTGGTCTTGATGCTTTTCAGGTGTGGGACGGACTGCTCACATGCGCACATGGAGCCAAACATGGTCAGTGTGACACAGTGTATGTGACAGGAAGTGCATCCCAAGGCAATCAGCTGTTCTGCAGGTTGAAGTTTTTTCATTCTGTCCATTTGTTTTGCTTGCCAGTTCTGCTTTGCTTCTTGCACATGAGCTGATCAAAACAAGGGAAATTTACCTCTTTACCCAAAACCAACTTGTGCAGCCTGTTGCATATAATCCAATAAAATTAGTTTCAAGGTATCGGCCCCGCCCGCACACTGGAGTACAGGAAGGATTGGCTCTCTGCTGCGCGCCACAGCGACAAGTGGCATTGAAAATCGATGTAGAGATTGAAATGCGGGAGATTTATTAATGGTTTTGTTTTATTTAATGCTTTTTTTCTGTATTTTTATTTAAAGGACTTTGAAATTATGTACTAGATATTCTGTTAAAGGCCACCTGATTGGAGAGCCAGATGCAGTCATCAAAAGATCAACATCTGGCTCGCGAGCCATAGGTTCCCGACCCCTGAACAGGCTCATGGACGACTCATGTCCTTATGGGGGACCTGGTGACCCCTGCTTTAGAGGAAGGGGAGTAGCTTTGGTAAGGGTTCAGAGAAGAGGGGAAGGGTGGTGGGTTAGCGTTCGGAATGGGCTAAGGGGAGCTCCATGGGCCCAAGTAGTTTCTACTGTATACCATACTTCATCAATTTTAAGGGTTGTGGTAAGGACTCCAGTGAGGGGGAGAATGATGGGGTTAATGCCCTGAAATTAGTGGTCACCTGATCTGTCCAATTTGTGACCCTTTCCTGCCCTGGTGCCTTGCAGTTATATGGGCACAAAATCATGCATCTCTTCAATGTTCCTATTTTTAAGACGCAATTTGTGGAAGAACCTCGGAAAAACCTGCTGAACACCAATTTCGGCTTTGGCCCTCTCGTCCAGCATCAACACCTGACCACAATGATACTCTTGTGACTAAATAGCTGTGCAGTGTGCAATGGCTTCCCATGTGTATGCTGCTCATAATTTAAAGATATGATGGCTAGGTGTGTGTGAACCCAAGTTTTAGCTGCAAGGCAGAAATGCTCCATGGCAAGTTTGCAGATATCCAGGCTGCAGTGAGCGGTAAGTTCGGGGTGTGGATGGATACCTGATTATTTAATGCAACTTCCTAGTATTCCGGAACCAGTTGTGTTTAATCCCTCTATGCCTCACCCTCTTTATTTTGCCAGCTCAAAGTCCCATCCCATTTAGTGTAAAGCAGTTGTCTTGCAGTGAGGCTTAGTTGGGGATGGTTGAGCTTTGGGGATCCCAAAAAAAAAAAAAACCCTCTCTACCCAGAGAAGGATTTCCTCTGTTGCTCTTTTTGCTGTGTTTTTTTTTGTTTTGTTTTGTTTTGGATTTGGTGGTGTTTCTGGCACAGCATCCTCTCTGCAATCTCACCGTCTGTGCTGATCATTAGAAGGTTTCGCTTTAGCGGAGGAGGCTCAGCTGAACCTGACCAGCAGCTCCATCTTGGCTGTGGAAATTGCATCGCTACCATGTGGTGGAAGGGAGTGGGTGTTGAGCTTTATTTTTGTTTTTATTTATTTATTATTTCTTGGGCAGATTTGAGATTGAAATTATTCAAGAGAACAGAGATCTTTATTGCTCAGCCTGATGAGTCAGAGCAGTCTGATTCCCCCTCCCCCATCAGTGTCGATTAAAATAAAAGCGTCTATCATTTCAGGCTGGAGACGAAACTGAGCAGGAATATAGTGATGCAGGATGAACAGAGCCAATGCTTTTATGTGGTGAGATTAACTTTTACCTTAATCTGTCATGATGTTAATGTTCTTTAAAAAGCAGCCCAAATAATGCTTTGCACTTCTATTCTCTATTCATAAATGGATACGGTACTATTATACAGTTATATTGCCTCGAGAGTCCATACAACCTGATTGGTTGACGTTCCAGCAATAAATCTTCGATCAGCGCTGGGGTGTACCTGAGCCGTTGGCTAGCTGCACCGTGTGCTATGATCTTTAGCAAATGCTACAGGAGCATTCAGAGCTTTCTTGAAGAAAAAATGTACACAAGGAATATCCTCGGGGTTTAAAAGCTTTGAAGTCCTGTAGAGTACTTGCTGCTTGATGGAAAAGTTTTGTTCATCATGGGATGGAAAACAAGCCGAAAGCTGCCAAAGCCCTCACAGAAACAGATATAGGCACCTTGTTCAGAATCAGGCTTTTTGGGTTCACTTCCCCGGCCAAAATTGGTCAGGGGACTTAACAAACTTCACCCTTTTAAAATGTTATGATAAAACTACTTATACTCATTTGCTTGGGCTGCACTATCTCAGCCCTTGGGTTTTTTTGCCCAGACTTGCCCTAAGGATTACTGAGGTTTCTTCGTACAGACCTTGTGCTCGGGTAATAAGCATTTGATTTATTCTACAGTGAACAAGACAAGTATGAAGAATTTGTGATGAGCTGCCATTCGCATGGTGCCATCTTGATATCGCAGCCCATTGTCAAAGAAATTCAGAAGTAGATTTGGTTCACAGGTAACAAGCTTTGAGTAAATACTACCTGTATTAAATATTAAACTTTGGTGGCCCAGTATTTAAGGCATTGGTCTGTTGATTGGATGGCGCATAGTTCAAATTCCAGTACTATCACTGTGCCAGGCCCTTTACTCTAAACTGCTCAGTTGTACTATGATTTCTGTGAAAAATGCCCAAAACTTGTGAAGGCTGCTGAAACTCGTGTTGTGCGTCACCAAGTCAGAGATTTGTAGTAAGTGGAAGATTTTCTTTGTCATGCTGTCAAAATCTTGATTCTTTGTGGTCAAGAAATGTCCCACACTGGTCGTCTTGGTGGTTGCCAAGGCTTTGTTGGCATCTTGGGAATGAATTTGAGTATACACTTCTGTATTGATGACGTCTTTAGCATTCATGGGAAGGAGTCTCCGGTTGCAGCCCTTTTTGTTATGGTCAGAATAAAGCTGTAATTTAAAGATGTCACTACAGAAGGTTCTGTGGTTTATTGGTACTAGTAAAAAAAAAAAAAAAAGAAGCAATGCAACGGTTTACTCTGTAGTTACAGGAGTTTTAAAGAGCAATGTCTTCAAACTGTCTGGAAAGGGGTAGGACTCCTCTTAGCCTGCTGGATTACCCAAAACAGCTTTTCCTGAACTTTATCAGGCTGGCAGAGTGTAAAAGAGCACAGCAATGCTATATGCAAACTTGTTTTTCAAAAAAATTTAAACGCTGGGCTGTCGATGTCAAATGCTTTGAATTCTGACAGTATGTGATCCTGGCAGATATAACCGTGATCACGTGCAGAATGGCAAAATGAAAAGGAGGAGTTTAAATAACAGTGGCTTTTATGTGGGGAGGTGCTCGGTAATGAAAGCTTAAATGAACATTTGAGACTCTCTGAACTCGGTATCAAAACTTTTTGCTGCAAAGATGCTTTGAAGTGTTTGTGAAAGCAGTAAAGTAGGTCAGTCATGTCTGTGCGTGTTATCATTCATGGGGCTTCAAGTGTCAGTCAGGAGTTAGCAAGCACTGCTCCCAGTGTTGGCATGTTATCCTGCTTGCTGCGATTGACATTCTTTCCTTCATTTTTTTTTTTTTTAATCCCAGCAATTAATTAAAAGCATCAGCATTTGAGTCCATATGGGTTTTCTGAACAAAATCGTGGCCCCCACCTCTGCCTGGATTTTCACCAAAATTGGTGCCCACCACCCTACTAGTGTACCCTGTAATGATTTGATTTTTGGAATGGTATGTGTATGTAATACATTTAACGATATGCTGCTCCTAACAGATATGACCATGAGAACAACAAAATTGGTCATCTTATCCCGTGGATTAATGGTGTGCTAAACTATGGATGTAAGCAACTTGGCAGTTATTTTTCCCAGAAGTCACATCAGTGTGTTCGGTTGGGTTGCCATTTATTGTGGATACAGCAAAACTTGAATTTTCATGACTCTGAGGATGAGAATGCTGCCTGAGATGTGCGCAACAGTAAATCCAAAATGACTTCTGCAGATGTTTTCTCAACTGGGCTGTCCTGTCATCAGTTGATTTTTGGGGGGGGGGTACAAACTTAATTTTGAGCTTGTTTGTGCAGCTTGGCACTGACACATGTTATGCTACACTGGTCAGTTACACAGCCCAGCTAACCCAAGGAGTTTGTCACAGCCAGGCTGGGATAGCCAACCAGAAAGGCTTTCCTGGAGTTGTAGACCTCAAACATACTTTAAAATCGGATATGGACTGGTGTTGCTGGGAAGAACCGCTGATGTTATAGATGGTTTTAAATAGCTCAGAACACTCTTTCACCACAGGTACCCTTCAAAGCTCTGGGTTACTGATCCAAAGGTCCAATGTTGGGCCCTTAATGCTCACTCATAGAAAAATGTCACTCTGGACAAAGGGTCTCTGCAGGATACTGTAATTGCACAATGTTACTATGGAGTACTAACAAGAACATGTGTTAAGACCCTTTACTTTTCAACCTGAGTGACCTTAAGTTCAAACACCAGCCATCTTATAAAGTCTTCACACAAGGGTTTTTTTCCTCGTTTGCTCAAATTCATAAACTAAAGTATATTGGTAATTGAAACCAGTACTCATCCATGCTGTGGGGTGGTGGTACCTTGCACTTTAGGAACGACCCTGTAGTTCAACATTTGTGATGACTTTTCTTGGCTTGGGAGCCTCTTGAGTCCTAGGCTTAAATTACTGAGCTACCTGTGCAGAATCCACAAAAATAACTCTATTTTAGTGTGCGAAGCTGTTTTTTTTTTTTTTGTTTTTAATAATTATCTGCACGCACATGACTCGTCGGAGCGCATGAAGTGATTTCAAGGCGTCATCGGGGTTTGTATGCTGTCCAGGCATCTGAAGTTGCGGAGTATTTGGTTGAGAAATGATCAGTGAGGTGGTAATAGGTTGTACTGTAATGTCACCAGTGTTTATTTCCCTGTTTTAATTTATTGTTTGGATTTTAAAAAGTAATCAAGTTTAAATCTTTACTATAGTGTACAGGTGTTTGTGTTTTATTGCAGGTCAGAGTCTGGGGTATGGCTTTGTCAACTATGTGGATCCTAAAGATGCAGAAAAAGCCATCAATACTCTAAATGGACTGCGACTGCAAACCAAAACTATCAAGGTAAGAGAAGTGACAGCCCACATCCCCCACTCTGACCTACGGATTGATGTTCTGTATGCTCAATAAATGAAGTGAAAGGACCATGCTGTAAGCATCCTGCGTTTATACCCCTCCCTCTGCTCGTCATTGCTCCTCTGGATTAGTGGATCTGCAATCTAACACTTTCTTACAAATCACTATTTTTGATTTTCAATGAGGATAAAATGAAATGCAGGAGCAGCAGCATGTACCCATCGCCTTATCGTGCTGTAACACTCTAGAAAGCAAATCCCCCAGTGTTCATTTCCTTTAAAAACTGCTGATGCGTTCGCTCTATCGTGTGCTCTCTCTCGTGTACGTGCTGTGTGATTACAGCTTTTCTTTCCTAATATTCCAGAGTTACATACACAAGGAAATCTGGATGAAATATAGTGAGAGGGGGAGGGGAGAGGTGTTTGTCAGAGGGACAGATGAGCGGATGTCAAGTGTCGACTGGCGGCAGCGTGTTGTCGTCATCTGCTGTCAGGAACATGAAGAACCGCGAGGGCGAATTTGGTGGCGTTTATCGATCGCAGCTCCTGTAGACGTGGATTCTGTTCAGAGTTTTAATTAAAACCGCCCAGTTTTTTATCGACGTGGCTGAGATTGCGGAGCTGCAGCCAGCGTCTCACGTCTGCCAGCGTCCTAATTAAATTTGGGCAGATAAGCACCGTGTCACCCACAGCAGAGCTGCTGAGGAGGCACACGGGGAAGATTAGCTAGAACCGGTGCTGCTTTACAGTTCTAGATAAGAGATGTTCGAAAATGATGTGGCAGGTTTGCTGATGTATGAAGTTTAGTGATGTTTCTGCTTGTGGATTTAGAGATGAAATACAAATATAACGGAGCTACGTTCCACTTGACCTTCTCAGGTGTAGCGTTCGGGGGGGGCAATGCTGTTTCTGTCTGTCACACACCTTTTACTGACTGTGACCTTGATTTATTTTCAAGGTCATACTGGGGTATACGCAACCATTGAAATCTGCGAAGTACGATCACCCTCCCACATCCCCGGCTGACGTATACGTACGTGTATGTGTATACAATATCAATAAATACATATCTAATGCCATCTATGCTTATAATAACAATCATACCCCCATTTCACTGGAGCGCGACAGACTTGCAGAAGCAAAACCGTAGTCATCCTCCAACATTCCTCAGTCATTCCGTAATCTTCCATACGATTCCGAAGGTATTCCTCCTCTTCTGTCGGGCCAAAATCTTCTGTGAACGTGTTTTTGAACATGTTCAAAAGCACGTTCACGGAAAAAAAATTGACAGTGTTCCCTCATGTTCTGCAGTCTTTCCGCAAAAATTCCGTGATTGTTCCTTTTATTCCGCAAGTCTTCCGTGAATGTTCCGCGAACATTCGTCCTTCATCTGGGTGGTGAAAAGTGGCCACAGAAATCCCCACGGAATACTCACAGAAGGTTTGTGGAATGGTTGCGGAACACTCAAGGAAGTCACTTCCACTAGAAAGTATTCCGTTTCATTCACTATTTATTTTCCTGATCATGTAATGTTTTAAAGTTATAATCACTGTGGTTTGGACTTGTGTGCATGGTTTTTAGCCTGGAATGATTTATTTGAGGTGCAAATAAAAGAACCGTATTGACAGTATTGATATTAAACATGTACAATAAATGTAAATTGTATTGTACATTGTAAACAAAAAACCATTATAAACATATAGTATGAATGAGAGAATGAGCTTCCTTGGTCGATTCCGCGTATTTATAGGCGTAATCAGGCGCAAATCCTTTGATCTTTGCCGATTTTTCCTCTTTGAAATATGGTTGTCATTCAGTGTTGAACAGGAACGTTCCGCAATCATTCCGTAGCTCTTCCTTCTAAAATGGAGTAGTGTCGTAGTCGTTCCTCGAGTGTTCCGTGCTTTCTGTGAACGTTCCATGAATTATCTGAAGATATTGCTTTGCAATCCGCACTGGTTCTGAAGGTAATCCGAGCACTTTTACGCATGTATTCCGACATTGTACCGGGGTCTTTCCGTGCCTTTTCCGCACATTCCGTGAACGTTCCGAAGGTGTTCCAAGGGTAGAGTTTTCTGTAGGTTTTTGACCCATTTTCCTTGTAAAAATGCCGAAGCTCCTCCGTAGAGTGCATTCCGTGCCTTTTCACCACGATCATTGCATTCCGCGCTCCAGTGAAATGGGGGTTTCAAACATTGAAAAAAATAACGTAAGATGTAAATAAAATATAAATACAGATGCTCTCCAACTTGCCTACATTCGTTTTGCAAACATCCAGAGATACCAACAAAGCTGTCCAAGGTAGAAAGTGAAATGAAATTTAAGAACGAATAGAAATGGAATAAAATGTACAGAAAGATAGATCATAAATATAAGTATGAAATATGATTAAACATTGTCCTGAGGTACACTTCATCCTAGGCTCCGGCAGAGGTGGGGATGGGGGGGCGTGGCTGTGGAGACGCGCGCTCGCACACACAGATGCAACAATGTATCTAATTTTGATGGGAGAATTTTGGGTTGTTTTGTGTTGGTTTAGGGTTTTTTGAATAATTGGCCTTGTTTTTGACATCTTCCCTTAACTTTTCCACCTATTCTTAATTTCCTTATTTAAAAAAAAACTGCATTGAAGCACGAAGGAGCGAGGAATCACTGTGGTATCATATGCTTTGTAGCTCCTTTTTTTTTTTTGAGGTTAAATTAAGGACACTGTGAAAACTGGTTGTGTATCGGTTTCAGTGTTATTGGGAGGTCTGGTCCATTTGATCTATGGGATATTGAACTATTTGCCATTTCTGCTGGTTGAGCAACACCATCTTGTTTAATGTTCGTCTCATTTAATGCCAGGATTTAAGTAATCAGTAAAGAGCTGAGATTTCAGAAATACTGTCGTTCCTATGCTGTCTGTGTTGATTTGGGTCGCTGGAGTTTGTTCCCCACATATAAATAGTGAACACTTGCGTTTGGGACATGTTCACAGTGAACCGGTGTTTTTTACTTGTGCTGCCAGTTTACACGGTGTTATGATTTTGTTGGAGTCTTGAAAAGAAATGGTTTGATTTGAAAGGACCCTATTGGGGGCGGGGTGGATATACATGGGTGTAACAATTTATATGCATTATAAAATCTGAATAGCTAAATGAAAATTGCTTTTTAACATGTTTTTAATGCACATGGCTTTTTTCATCCTGATGCCCATATGCTGTAAATCTCTAAATTGGTCAATCTGTGTGCTCTTTACAGAGACTGACCAATCAACTGCCTGAAGACTGAACTCTGTTTAAATGAGCAAAGTCGGGTATGCTGCTGCGTGGTTGAAACAAAAACCTGCAGCCACACGGCCCTTTGTGGCATGAGTTTGACACCCCTGGTATAGACCATTGAATGTGAGAAGCCATAACTGCGAGCAATCCCTTGAACTCTTAGCGAGCCGCGAAGTAGACTTCCGACTGAAGTGTGTGCGAGTAGGCAGGTGGGATGGGAGATGCTGCAGACACTGGGTATGCGCTAACATATGCACATACTCACAACTTGACTGCTTTGTTTCTGCTGTGACTCGTTAACAAAGTATATTTTTGATAATTTGACAATTTTTAACAGGCCGTCGTTACTCCCAATTGTCATTAAGTGAGGACTGTCAGTGTGTGTGTGTGTATATATACAGTAGGCCCCCGTTATTCGCAGGGGTTCGGTTCCAGCCCCTCCCACGAATCAAGATGATCCACGAGTTCTGAACTCTGAAGTAAAACCATATATATCATTTTACATGCGCAAATGATCAACTGGAAGTAAAACCCATGTATCACATTACATGCGTTAAAATATTAATGTAGTAAAATGTAGGAATGATTAAGTAAAAACTTTAATTTTGTTCTGAGCTATTTATTAATAAAATTAAATATAATTAATATCACAATACAAAATTCAAGTTTTTACTTAATCATGCCTACATTTTTATATATACGTATAGATAAAGAACATAAGTGTGACATAATGAAGTTTCAGCCAAACCCAGAATGCAGGAGGCAGTGTGAGATAGCACAGAGTGGATTTATTATTCAACAGGGAAGCACTTAAGCGGAGCGCTCACACTTTAACTTGGTACTGGGGACAAAGAGAAACACAATAGAAATGCAACACTGGGAAACTACCAGGAGCCAGAGAGAACACAGGGAAGCAGGGACGTGATGCAAGACAATCTTCTGGCGCAGAGGTGAGCATGCGGTTTGCAGGGAGTAGATGAGGAGTGAATTCAGGTGTGAGCTCCTGCAATCAGCCTGAGCAGCTCAGCCACACCCATCAGCCGGAGCGGGAGAAAATAGTTAAGAGAACCCAGCCACCAAAATCAAAGTCCCCCAAAAACACGGACCAGAATAAAAAGAACACGAAGTATAATAAATTGGACAAACAACAATAGGATGTACATGCTGCACCACAGTACGTAAACTCTCACACAAATATTCTAACATTAACTTGGATATTGTACTGGAATAATAATTGAACTGGAATAATAATTGAAGACTTTAATACTACAGTGCTTTACAACAGCTCAAATAATTATTCTTCAGGCAATTCAGAGGAAACTATCGTTTCTTCAGGAAGAAGTCTTATTTCTTAAGACATCCAACACCATTACGTTTTTCTGGCACTTAGCCAGAGATGTACGGTGTTTGAGTGGCATCATAGAGATTAACTGGTAATTAAAACATACTAAAAACGCACATTGGCAATTTGTGCGTGAATGAGAAAGTGGCGTATACATCTCAACCAATCAGCAGGAGGGAGAACAGCCCTTGGTTGACTTGAAATCACGTGACAGTTACTCAGCAATACGCGAGTATGCGGGGGCAAGTGCAAAACAGTGAATTGTCAAGGGCCTACTGTTTTATTTATTTATTTATATATTAATCATTTCCTTTCAGCTGTTCCAGCCAGATCCCTCCCATTGGCTATTATGGAGCTGCATCTCCATAATACCCATGATGCTTTTCATGTAAAGGACAGAGTTACTGTTTCGTGAGTTTTTCGAGTGTGCTCATTGCAACTTGATTTTTTGGCTCAGGCTTTTAACCTTGCATAAACATTTGTAAGATTAGAACTCTGCTAAGAAGACATGGTCAACACACATGCACACACACGTGCACACAAGTGTGTGATTCCCAGTGCGAGTGAAAAGAAGCAGGCTTGTGGTATGCGGTTGAGTGATTTCGCAAAGGAATATGGCCAAACCCGTCTACCATTGGTACGATATTGAAGCAGAAGGAGGCCTTGTAAGGTGTACTTTTATAATTTTTAAAGGGTTTAGGGGGTAGTATTGGGGGCCTTGGAACGAATCGGGCCTTTTACATGTAAAATGCGGTCCAGGTCACGAAACCACTTCTGGAACGGAATAATTTTGTAAGGTGAGGTATCACTGTAATTATTTGTTTTTTGATCCTTGAGATTTTCCATTTAAAAATATAAATTCTTTACTCCACTGAGGAAGTGCTCAGGCATGTATTTTAACTAAACACATTTTTTCATGCCTTAAGGAGAAGATATGCATGCTGCCATCGTTTTTGCCAAAAGCAGCTTAGCATATGCTCATCGTTGGGGTTGCGCGAGAGTCGAGGGATTTGGTTGGTGTTCTGAGCAGCAACAGCTCACAGTTTGGAGAGGTGTTACCGTCTCCTCCGTTATAAATATCTCCATCTGTTCTGAAGTGTTCTCGTTCTATAGACAGTGGTTGGGCGTGACTGTGTCGTTAGCTTAGAGGCTTGAGTGAGTGTGCTGTTGTGAGCCTGTCAGAGCTTTGTGCGCATGAATTTACCATGATGAAGAATAAAGTCTGTCTCACAGAGCAAGCGTTTTGAGTGTTAATGGCATTCTCCTGTTTGTGTTTTGAGGAGAGAAAAATATCGATATTGAGGCATCGAGTACTGCAAGGAGACGGTCAAGTGCCATCAGCATGTTAATACATTAACTTTGTTTAATTAACTGGCAGGGTGCGTTTACTTCACAACTCAAAAAGAAAACTGGTGTATGGAATGAGACTGAGGTAGGTGTAGCCGATTGGCTGCCATTGAGGAGCTGGAACGAAGGGAATCGGGGTGGGGGGTGCATTCAATCTATTTGTGGGGTTAAACTGTTTCGGTTTATTTTTCTGCTGCGCCAGAAAGAACTTGCTGTAGTGACGTCTCTGTATTATGGTGATAAAATGTACTGACCTCTCAATAGTGGTTTGAAAAATGTGTGAAGGGAAACATTTTGTTTTTTTACTTCATTTAAACAAAGCAAACGAAGAAAGTCAAGTCGGCTTGTAAGTCTCTTTGCCCCATTCAGCAATCTCGCCAAACTGTCCAATCAGAAAATTGGGTGTGGTCTTTGAATCATGGTGAGAAAACAATATTCAGTCCCGTTGAGGGGAGAAGGTGTATGTGTGTACACGCGCATGCACGAAATTCAGGCTTTCGGCTGGTGCTTCGATAAGGCACGAGACTGACCTGGAGAGTGCAAGTTCAAATCTGGAAATGACGGCTCATTGGAATGAATACAAAAGGAGTGGTGGAGTGCTTTTCAGTGAATTAGGCTGCCTCCAAATGTACATCCACAGTGATGTAAAGAGGTGGGTTGTATCATCACATGTCACGGAGCGGGCGTGTGCGTACTTGCGTCCCTCCCTGGTTGCTGGTAGTAATTTCATGGGTAGGAATTGGATACAACTAAAATTAGGGAAATGCCCCCCTCAATCAAATTTTGTTCTGATACGGTTACAATATTTCCAGATCAAAGACTGGAACAATGCGGCTGAAGCTGGTACTGTCGGCCCTCTATTACGAAATTAATCTGTTCCAGTTCATTTTTCGTAACCTGGAGTTTTCGTAAGTAGAGGTGCATTTTACATGTAAAACGCATGATTCGTTCCAAGACTACCTCATAAACCCTTTAAAAATTAAAGTACACCAATTTTGTATGAAATGTGTTAAAAGTAAAATAAAATTGTAAAAAAAAAATATTTATTAAACCATTTAAACATCTTATTAATATATTAAACCATATATCCGGACTCAACATTCTTGTTTCCTTGAGGGATCGGTGGTCTGGATGAGCTGCGTTTTGCTCACATTCAGCGGCGCGTGCCACATTTATTAAACATTTACTGAATTAAACAACGTAAATGAAAAATAAGCTGCAGTGAGCTCTCTTTTGAGAGTTAAAGAACACCTGCCTCCTTTCATGTCTGACTGACTCTGAATGCAGCCCTGTGTCTGTCAAGGCAAGTGTGCCACATTTCTTCTCAAATCGGTCATAAAAACCGTCTTCATTCCTTATTGTTTCACTTGGTTGTCTAGTCATGGAAACCCATAATCATTACCAATGAGCCGTGTTCATAAGATTATAAGATGAGCACTCAGAAAACTCACGAACCAACAGTATGACTCGCCTTTGAGTGTGACAAACTGGCATGGGTACACTTCAGCGGAGATTCCGAACATTTATGAACCAATTTTATTAACCAAACGATATTAAACATTTTGTGACACGCTCCGCTGAGTGTGGGAGGCGACGTGGCTGACACCGGAGCTTTTGGGGTGGAATGCGGCTTGTCCGGACTTCCGATCTGTCAAGCAGTTAAGTGCGCTTTGAACACTTGTTTAGTACTCAGCATTTACCTGTTTGCTTGAGCTCGGCGGTTTGGATGAACTGTATTTTTGCCCACACATGGCGGAGCGTGCCACATTTAAACAACTTAAAAACAAAAAAAATAAGCTGCAATGAGCACTCACGAACCAACAGTACAGCTCTCCTTTATGAGTGTGACAAACAAGCTTTATGGGTGCAGTACTATGGCGATTCAGCTCCCTCTTAGCCAATGGGAGGCCAGCGGGGTGGGATTTTGGGAGACAGCCAATGAGAGAGCAACTCGCGCATTGTTTGAATTTTTGAATTGTGTGTTTGGCACTTTTCGTAAGAAGTCGTTTTGTATACAGAGGACGAAAATTTAGGAAAATGTTTTTCATAACCTGGATTTTTCATATTCTGAGGTTTTCATAAGTAGAGGGCCGACTGTATCTTAAACACTATCACTAATTTTCTCTGGTGCTGTAACCTGTGTATAGTGGTAA
This sequence comes from Plotosus lineatus, assembly GCA_024760905.1. Classification (NCBI taxonomy): domain Eukaryota; kingdom Metazoa; phylum Chordata; class Actinopteri; order Siluriformes; family Plotosidae; genus Plotosus; species Plotosus lineatus. The sequence goes on from CM045746.1 coordinate 23,972,605, forward strand.
TTGAAGTTCTCCGAGCAGGCTGAAAATGTGTGCAAGTTGTAAAGAATGAACTTGGAATGTCAAGTGTGTATTTTGTGTGTGTGTGTGTGTATATATATATATATATATATATATATATATATATAGAGGATTTTCTGAGTAGATCCTTCCGTAGGAGAGTGCTCAATACTTTTTGGTAGAGCAAATAACAAAAATAAAAGGACAGGACAAAGACTTTCTATTGAAACTCCATTTATCACTACAGATCTGTTTTGAGGGGTGGTGAAACCATCCTCTCTCTTCAGGTGATTATAGAAGAATGAAGAAGATTCTTCTATAATCACCTGAAGAGAGAGGATGGTTTCACCACCCCTCGAAACAGATCTGTAGTGATAACTGGAGTTTCAATAGAAAGTCTTTGTCCTGTCCTTTTATTTTTGTTATTTGCTCTACCAAAAAGTATTGAGCACTCTCCTACGGAAGGATCTACTCAGAAAATCCTATATATATATATATATATATATATATATATATATATATATATATATATATATTTTAGTCAAGTATAGAATTGTCTTGCTTGAACGCTTAGTTTGCTGCTTTTTTGTTTCAGTCGAGGTGGTGTAATAGTGCAGTAGGGGAAAGGTCACTCGGCCCTGGTTCGCATGCAGACTGTGTTCTGAAGAACCAGGAGACATGTCGAAGTAGCACTTGAATGCTCACAGAAGCTCCAGCTGTTATGTGGTTTGGGCCATGGCCACGATTTATCGTGTTATTGGACTTTTTTTTTTTAAAGCATGATGCTGCTTTGACATGTTTCATCTCCCAGAAGACTAAAATCATGTTTGTTCCATTTTTCTGATGCATGTTTTTAGCATGTCAAGTCATGTTGACGTGTGCGTTATGCCATCAGGTGTCCTACGCTCGTCCGAGCTCGGCCTCTATCAGGGACGCTAATCTGTACGTGAGCGGTTTGCCAAAGACCATGACGCAGAAGGAGCTGGAGCAGCTTTTCTCTCAGTACGGACGCATCATCACTTCCCGAATCCTCGTCGACCAGGTCACAGGTGAGTGATATACACCCTGCCTTCTCAGGTTTCCTCTCTTGGGTGCTATGCTGCCTGGAGTTGCAAGAAAACTTTGGTTTTGGATTGAGGCTGCGTTTTGGCATTTCTTTATCAATAGTCTGCATCATTCCAGAGCAGTCGTAGCTACGGGAGATCGGTCCTGGTTCTACACTGATACCTTGGTAATGGTGCTTCACACTCGAGTGATAGAACTGCTGGAGGACATTACAGGTGCTGCTGCTTAAAATCTAGAAATGGCTCTGGTCTACCCTCGCACCCCCCCCCCCCCCAAATCTTTGCGGTCATAAATATGTATGAATAAATGAAATGTGAAAGATTCTGGAAAAGAGAAAGGCAGTGTGTGTAATGAAACCCACCTTTTCTCTTCCTCGTCTCTCACCATCTTCCCCTGAGGTGCTGCTTTAATGCCTGTTTCACAGCGAGCTTTAAAATGAATTTACACTCAGACTGATCTCCATTTCCAAAATGCCAAGTCTCTCTCTCTCTCTCTCTCTCTCTCTCGCGTGCGTGCACACTCTTCCCCACCTTCTTGCTTTCTCGTATTGCAGATTTTTGAGGGGATTGGGGCCTGTTTGTCTTCGCTTCTGCAATGGTCCTTTTTAAAAAGAAAAATAAATTGCATCTTACAAACATGAAGGAAGGTGGAGAGGAGGAGAGATACATGACTCTGTAATGTGTGTAGCATTTGGAATGAAATGAGAGAATTCCCTCATGATGGAATGAAGTGAAGGAAAGATGCATTAGGTTCTAGTGGTTTGCTCATGCGCCAACAGAAACCCGAGTGGGTGTGACTGGTCTCACTGTTTGGTAAATAAACAAGTGCTTTTGATCCTGTGATGTTCAGGGGTATCTTGTGGATCTCTGTTTGGGATGGAAAAATGGATTAGTGATGTAGTGAAGATAATTGAGGAAAAAGTGCACTGTGAGTATAATGGCCCTAAAACAAGAGAAAGCTGTGAACATGACCATCTGTCAACCAATCAGAGTCCAGATAGTCCACTTAAGGTTCTTGGTCACATGATTCGCATTCAACTGGGGTGGTAAAAAAAAAAAAAATCCCGTAATGTGTTTTTTTTTTTTTTTTTCTTTCTGATCCCGAATGTGTGTTGTCCCTGTGTAGGTGTCTCTCGAGGTGTGGGGTTTATCCGATTCGATCGGCGTGTCGAGGCTGAGGAGGCCATTAAGGGGCTGAACGGACAGAAGCCACCCGGAGCCACAGAGCCCATTACGGTGAAGTTTGCCAACAACCCGAGTCAGAAAACCAGCCAGGCTCTGCTCTCCCAGCTCTACCAGTCTCCGAACAGGAGATACCCCGGACCACTCGCTCAGCAGGCTCAGAGATTTAGGTAACGGCCCGGGGTGGTCTCAGACTTTCTACAATTTCATTCTAGTGAACATGGAGCTTATAGAAGTTGTCTCTAGTTTTAAAGTGACTCAATGATGCAACAGGTTGCATATAATTAGCATAACATGTCTAATGTCACAAGCTGCCTGTCACTGATTTCCATGTAATTCTAAATCATGATGCTCACTGTTAACGGGACGCAATCCTGCTCGGTTAGGGATCGAGCAGGTCAGTCTGAGATGGGATTGTTCATGCTTAAGTGGATGTTTTGATTGGTCTCTGATTGGCTGAGAAAGGAAACTGGAAGTCGAATTATTGGTTTTAAGCGAGACAGTCTAAGATTATTTCAATATGTTCTGTTGCTCTCAAGTTCGTGTGTTGAGGTTACAGCATCCATATATATATATATATATATATATATATATATATATATATATATATATATATATATATATATATATATATATATATATATATATATATATATATATATATATATATATATATTTTTTTAAATTTTAAATTCTTCACTTTTATAAGCGGCTTAATCCTAATTAGGGTTGCAGGAAGGCCGGTGCCCTTCTCAGCTCACTCTGGGTGAGAACAGGGTACACCCGAGACAGCTCACCAGGCAATTGCAGGGACGACATGCTTTTAACTTTTGGGGGAAAAAATAAGAGCCTTCAAGTGAAGTATTTGTGTTTTTGTGCTGATGGGCTTTTGTTTACTTTTCAGGCTGGACAACCTGCTGAACATGGCGTACGGGGTGAAAAGGTAAGTGTGTGGGGGCTTGGGTGACTTTTTTGTGATTTCTCACTCACATGAGAATTTTTCTGATCCAGAGTGATGTAACGGTCAGTGCCGTAATTGATGCTGAATTACAAAGAGGTTTACTGTAAGGACTATTATCTGGTTTTCTCATATTTCACTGGGTGGTACAGGCAGAAAACTACAGCCCGGCCCATTCTGAACGCTAAGTAAATTAGCTTTAAATGGACAGTAAAATGTGAGTATCCTGTGATGCGTCATACTTGAGCATTAAACAGAGACTTTTTAATAGGGATGAGGTCAGGGTGCCAATACTTGAAATTTTGAATTCCAGTATAAATGTAAGTGAACTGACAAAATTCCCTTGTCATGACCTGAAATAAAAATGTATCAACTCAGGAATAATGTTTAAAGTTCCTGGATACCCCCCCCCAAACAAAAAAAAGACTTGAAGGGCATACAATAACACTTGAATACAAATGGTGCGATACCAGTGTTGAGGTGGATAGTAATGCATCCTGACTCTGATCCTGAGCTCAGGTCCATGTCCGTGTCCTTAGTTCTCCAGTTTCAAGATGGTGGGACGGTGTCTGCTTGATGTAATTTGAAGGTGTGGCTGGGGTTTGGTGAAGAACTGGCTCCCCTCACCCTTTTGTGCCTGTTTTTCTGGGACGAGCTCCAGATCTGCAGACTCCCTGACTGGATCTGCAATTTGGCCATAGCCAGCTCTCGCCCACCGAACAGTTCTTAATGATCACATGACCACCAACCAGTGTGTGAATTGTATAACCACTCCACCTCCTCCCCATCCAAGAAAAGAGTTGTATTCCCACATTTGGCTACAGTCGGTATAATTGACAAGGGAGCGGATACTTCACCCTGAGCGTACGGCAAGTTTAACTCTTTTGGCCTCTTGGGTGTCTGGTGTTGGGATTCAAACCAACTTGTGCTTTTATTTATTTATTTTATTCGATGCCAGACTCTTGGCACTGAAATGTACTACATATGCTACCGTGACGCCATTTTGGGATTTAAGCAATGTGTAAGAATTAATTTGGGTCATGGGTTAAAGCTGTGAAGATAGTGCTAAAATATTAGTGACCCAAATGTGACACCGCGAGGAGGGTGAAGGGCTCGTGTACACCAGGGAAGCTCTTTATTTGTTTTTATGTCACTGGTATGCTCTGTTCTCACCTGTGCTATGTTTCTCTTTGGTACTTTTGGGTAGATGGTTACAGTCCAGAGTTGCGGGTGAAAGTAAAATTATAGATACCTAACTGTTCAGTTAAATGTCCTTAAATAAACATGATTTTTTTTTTTTTTTTTTAGATTCGTGTTCTGGAATAAAATTATTTCTGAAATCAAATTTTGTGCAGGAAAGTCTCCCTCAAACACTGTCCATCAGAAGTCATCTACAGGGCTTTACTGGAGCAAAGTGCAGCTCATACAAACACACTAATCCATTTAGTGTGTGTGTGTGTGTGTGTGTGTGTGTGTAAATGTAATGTTAGGGACACACCTGTCAGGATGTGGCTGCTGAGAGAGACTCAGCCGAGTGTGTGATCTAATCTGAAACCTGCTGAAATAATTCATGCCCTGCTGTTCTAGACCGCGCGCGCGCACACACTACACACTCCTTTCCCGGTTATTTATAGACTTTTTTTCCTCCCTTTGGCAAAATCTCCACAGGAAGAAGAGAAAAATTAGCATTTGTAGATTTCTGTCAGAATATTTCAGAGTGGATTCTGTTTTCTTTTGCTCTTCGTGTGATTCTTCGATTCTATTCATACGATGTCCTGGTGCTGCTTCTGTCTTCCGCACTTCAGCATTAAAATATAAATAAGTTAAAAAAAAAAAAAAAAAAAAACCCGAGCATGCACTTCCTTGCATGTGATCTTCACCTGATTCAGCCTGTGTGTGGCCCAGAACTTGTCCTCACGTGTATTTATTTACACCTCTGTTTATTTTGAGGCTGAGTTTTCTCATTTCAAGCTCACGAGACTTTAAAGTTTGGGGGAGGAGGTGTCTGTGTGGACGTGTCCATGCTGTTTTATTTTTCTCCCCCACAGTAGGTTTTCTCCCATGGCCATCGACGGCGTCACCAGTCTGGGCATCAACATCCCCGGTCACGCCAGCACGGGCTGGTGCATCTTTGTCTACAACCTGGCACCCGACGCAGACGAGAGCATCCTGTGGCAGATGTTCGGGCCGTTCGGCGCCGTGACGAACGTCAAAGTGATCCGCGACTTCAACACGAACAAGTGCAAAGGCTTCGGCTTCGTCACTATGACCAACTACGACGAGGCAGCCATGGCCATCGCCAGCCTGAACGGCTATCGCCTTGGGGACCGTGTGCTGCAGGTCTCGTTCAAAACTAACAAAGCGCACAAAGCTTAACGGCAAGCGGGTTTCGCTTATTCATACCACAAAGTGGCGGGAAACATGTCTCACCTCTTGGACATGTTTACAAATCAGTGTTAAAGGAAAGCTGTTTATTGTGGGGTTTTTTGTTTTGTTTTTTGCTGGTCTTTAAAAGTGATTTAAGTAATTATTAGCATGTGTTGGGTGGCGGCTGTCCCCAATCTATACTGTTTAATTTTTTTTCCCTTGAATTTTCATTTGGAGTCATTCTCAGTATTTATTATTGAAAAGAAAAAACCTTTGATCTTTCCATGTTTAGTTTCTCATATTGAGTTCATTGGCTGCATCAACGTTACTGTTAAATTGATGAAAGGAACAAAAAGACAAAAAAAATTCTTAAAGCGGTACCTTGCCAAAGAGCTACGAACCTCTTTGAAGTGGGTTTAAAAAAAGTGTCTATTTTTATAAAAAGAGAAAATTTGGAGAAACTTTTTACAGGACATGGAGTTAAAATATTTTGACTTTGAGAAACTTATCTTCATACGACACCCTGTGAGATTTTCACACTTTACCAGACAGTTTGCAGAGTTCGGGGAATAAAATTCTGGAACGATTTCTTGATGACAAAGATCATCTTTTGAGATCTTTGCGTTCCTCGGCTTGCGTTGGGATTCGATATGTTTGAGACGCGGGCCGCCAAAAACGTGAAGGTTTTATGAGTCGTGCGTGTGCACACGTGTACGCAGGATGGGGGGGGGGGGAGTAATCTGTGGGTTGAGTGACTTTTCGAGGTGAATCGTTCTTCCTTGAAGGTTTCCTTCTTGGGTGGGGGTGGGGTGTCTCAGTGCTGTATTTAATGTCTTGTTAAACACTTGTCTTTCTAAACACTGGCAAAGGTTTTAGCTGCTCTGAATAAAAGTGGGTGGGTCAATGGTGCCTGCCAACAGGAAAACTCAACTGAGAATGAAGTGTTTGAAGGGAGGAAGATCTCCTGAGTTAATACCTTACTGTAAATAAGTACTTTACGTTGAGTAATATCTAGTACGTATCGTTTATCCCCCTCCACCTCAGACACGTGGGGTTTTCTTTTATTGGTTGGAGTCCGTATGGTCATTTTTCTTTGGAATATTTTTATTTTATTTTTTTTGCCAATGAGTTGTTTAGTTGAAACATTTTTTGTTTGCATTTATTGTATCAGATTTGTTGGTGGTTTTTTGGTCTATAGATAGTCTCGCTTGGGTAAAATTCTAGGTATTTGTTTTTGTTTTTTTTTTTCCTTTTTTCTTTAAATCTATATATTATAAGCATTAAATATATTTGTGGTAAAAATTTGACGGGCCACAGTTTCGAACAAAGACTTATTTGCTTTAGGTTTTTTTTGTCTACATGTTACACTTATACATATTATATAACCCGTTTTAAAATTTACGAAGGAAAAAAAAAATTGTATATCGCTTAATCTTCATGAGGGGAGCCTGACGAGGCTTTTCCACGACCGTAGCAACACGATGGTGTTTTACTCTCCACTCACTGAAGGAAAGAGCCTTTAACCCCGTGCAATTCAGGCTCCCCGGGTGTGGCAGTGTGCTATGCATTACGCTTCCTTTCTCTCTTTTGAGCATTTTTTTCTGTTTGGTTTTCATTGAACTGTGGCTTTGTGCTGCTTGGGGACAGGGAGAGCTTTTCATGCCATGTACTTTTTTTTTTTTTTTTTTTTTTCCTCTCTTTTTCCCCTTCTTAAACAGCCAATGATACTCAGAGGCAGAGACCAATCAGCTGCTAGCGTTTAAACCCAGTTAAACTTGAGCTCGCATCCTGTCCGTGGCGTGAGGAGCCTCCGTGTCCCGTCTGTAGTCTCAGTTCTGTAGTGTGTGTGCTTTATTTATTTCAAGTTGTACAGTATAATCCTTATTCACAGCTGAGTTTTGAATTTTTGGGGAATATATCTTTTTGTTGTATTTAAAACTGAAGTATTACCAGATGTACATGGTTTTGTTTTTTTTGTTTTTCCTTTTGTGTTTGGAATACTTTGTATTTTTTTCCATGTTCAGTACATCAATAAATAAACTGAAGGGAGCTGTGAAAGTTACTCTTCACTGGTTTTATTGAATTTTCCTTTTCTTCTGTACCTTCCTCAGTTTTTCTTGAAAACTACTTTTTCTTTTTGGCTGGTTCCATTCTCCTTACTTTTAGCCCCATCTTCTCCTTTTCCTAATCCCCCTTTAATCCAGTAATGTCCAGTGTTATCCGCGAAGGGCCGTCGTGGGTGTAGATTTTCACTTTAACCAAGCAGTAGCCACGTTTTCCACCTGTTTCAATCACAGAGCTCCACAATACGCGTCACATTAGTGTTTCCATTTTGAAGTCTGGTGGTGGCCATCTTGGAGAGACCACCTCATTTTCCGAGCTCAAAATGGAGCCCCTGAGGGCCAACATGGCTCGAATAGCCTAAAAATTTACGACTGATGGTCAGAATACCTTAAATATATCTCTACTAATAATTTCACTGATTGTAATGAGAAAATTAATACAAAATTGTGCATGGCTAAAATTGTGAAAATATTTTAATGAGATGAGAGACCCACCTCAGGTGTGTTTCAGGTTGAATGTTTTCATGCTATTAGGGAGATACAAGATTAGACGTCCCTGCTTTAATCACCTTGTGGTCCTATCCTTACTGGCCTCTTTTCCTCCCCGTTTGTTACTTTCTTCTTCCCATTCGTTTTGTTTCTTTGTCTTCAGCCACCTGAGATGAAAGTGCTGAAGTTTGGTAGCTGTAGCTTTTTTGTTGGCTCAGTGAAAGGATTAAAGGATAACGCTCCACATTGTATTTGTGAATGTTTCTGGTTGAATGCAGATTGAGAGTCCGCTGCTCTTTTGGAACTGAAGTTTTTCAAAAATGTTCGAGCGCTCCATCTCCGAACAAGTCTGTTTACATAAACCAAAACATCAGTTTATTCAATGATTTTTTGCAGTGAACCTGAATCCGTGCGGCTCCCAGGGCTGTTACGCAGCCGAGTAAAGAGCACAAAGCTTCCAGAAAGTTCTAATGTATCTGCTGATTATAGACCCGATAGTGGAATCTGTTGCACTTCTCCGGTCTTTACATTCGACTCCACTTTAGCATTCAGGACTAGAGACTGAACGAAGCACTGAGGCTGAATCAACTGTAATTTAATTTTAAAGTAGTTTGTGGAGTGTAATGTGCAGGTTTGTCTGGATTCGGATGGGGCTTACAAGCTGAAGGAATGGTGGGTTGTGTCAATGAGCCTGAAGAGAAGTTCAAACACTGGTGGTTCTGTAACAATGTGCCTTTGCTGAAGAAAGAAGGCATTACGGTCATAAAATTACATATACAAACATTTTTCTAAGGAATTGAGAGGGTTTCGCTGTAAACTATGCCTTTACTGCAAGTGCTATGTCCCCTGGTCCTTTACCTGCCATGGAACCCCACGAGTGAGATGGGGAAAGTATTTTAGATTCCACCTCATCCTAGGGATTTTTTTTGTTTTTCATTTAAGGAGGTCATTCAGGATTTGCAGAAATTAAAAAGGAGATTACCTGTTTATTTTCAAATGTCAAATTTTGTATAAAAGCATGCCTGGTCCATTCCCTTTGTCTGTGAATAACTCCTCTTTTCCTTTCGGCTGTTCCCTTCAGGGGTCACCACAGCAAATGATCTGCCTCCATCGCTCCCTATCCTCTGCATCATCTACTCTTACTCCAACGACCTTCATGTCCGCCTTCACCACATCCATAAATCTTCTTTGGTCTTCCTCTGGGCCTTTTGCCTGGTAGTTCCAACCTCAGCATCCTACTACCAATATACTCACTATCCCTCCTCTGTACATGTCCAAACCATCTCAATCTATGTCTATGAATGACTGAGAGGTGAAATTTAACGTCGCATGTTTTGAGGTGCTTTATTTTAATTCGAGTCACTAACAGACATGCCGCTGAAATGGAACAGGAAGCCATGTATAGATTTTCAAAGTTGCACGATTTCCTTTAAGCATAGTTTGTTATGGAGCACAAGTCGAGCGTACGGATAAACATGTAGTACCATGTAGGACCTGTGTGTGACTGTATCCATGTGTGGCTGAGATGCCCTTCATTCAAAACCTCTAGTGTGAAGTTTGTAAGGCAGCTTCAGACGACTGTTTACAGTTTCCGTCAACTGCGATTCTCTTGTCGGCAAAAAAATCGTAATGTTTCATGACCACTTACTTTTTTTTTTTTTTTTTTAAATCAGGGGTAGGGGGCGACTGTTTGACGGTGACATCACAGGTATGCAGATATGCATGTGAAATCTTGGACTCGAGCTAATTTCTAAACGAATGACTCCATTAAAACAGTTGAAGCGAACATTTTAAATCGTGCTATTAAAATTTCAAGGATTTCTTCCGCCTTCCTGCTCTGTCCCAGTTTTTTGTTAATTGCGGTATGCCAAGGCGGCGCCTGTGGCTCCTGCTGTGTGAAGAAGAAAGGGACGGTAATGGTGTATTGATTTTCCTCCTTGTGCTCCACTTGAATCTTGCAGCCATGCTTTTGAGTGTGTTCAGGAAAGAGCGTTAGTCAGGTGATCTGAACGCATGTCACTGCATTTGTGTGGAGAGGGTGGGGTGTTGCCTTCTTGCTCTTTGGAGAAGAAATGAACAGTTGTGGGTTTTTTTTTTTTAAAACATATTTAAAAAGCAGTGGCTTTTAAGTAAGCCGAGTGCAATGCTTATCTTCCAAGCACACACTTCCTGTGCTCATGCTAATGCGGCGCCTTTCTTTTCTGAGCTTTTTTTAATGCTAGCATGCTGCTTTTCAGGGTGAACATCTGCACAGGGTTTTTTGAAATCAATTTAATTTTGAACTGAAAATAAAGACTCATCACGGTACACAATATCCTCCATCAGTGTATATAACCTCACCTTTTAATAAAGGTCAAGCAGGGTGACCGGCCTCAGATCTTTGTTCTTTTAAAGGAGCAGCATCAGAAATAATGCACTCGCTCTGCTTCTTGGAAATGCAAGTAGTAAACCAGCGCATGGAAGACTAGTGATGGGCACTTGGCTCACAGTTTAACCTTAAGAATTTTGAACCAAATACCAGTGCAAGAAGCTGCAGAACTCTGTACAAACCAGGATTGTATTGGAGCGGGAAGAGCGTGATGCACTGGAGGAGCGAAAGAAAGAAAAGCGCTCTCCCTCTAGTCAATGTTCTCAAATTTCTTGACACGGCATTGCATCTGGTTCGTGAACTCTACAAGAAGTTTCCACGAATGTCGTAAACAGGACTGACGTGTGGTAGTTCATTGCGAGAATGTCGCAAAGTTGTTTTGCTTGTTTTCATTCACAAGTGGAAATGACGCATTGAAGACTTTGACCCGGCAAGTTTGAGACTTGCTGGCATTGACAAATATTGGTTGTATTCCATCATTTGGAATCTTTTCGCACTAATAGTGTGCAAATAAAAAGGAAGTTGTTTTGAGAATGCAAAACAAAACCGGACTGGTTTGCGACAGAAGATTCGCTTTTTTTCACAATTCAATCATGGCCTGAACTCCTTGTCCTGCTACTTTCTGGTGATTTATGTATTTGAGCCACAAAATACTTGCTGTTGCATGGTATCTTGATTCAAATTTCAAAGTTTCAATTCACTTGTCGTTTTTCTGTTTGCTTGTTTTCACCACTTTAGTACCTCACGACTTCATTTAGTCATCCTTTTCATTCATTTTCTGAACCGCCTAATCCTAATTAGGGTCATGGGGAGGCTGTTGCCCATTTCAGCTGACTCCGGGCGAAGGCAGAGTACATCCTGGACAGCTTGCCAGGTCATTGCAGGGTTATAAACATGCTGACGGCTCTGCAGCTCCTCTTGAAAGTCAGCAATGGCTCTTTTACATGAACCTCTCACCATAGACAGTGAGAGACATGGCTGGCCTTTGATAATCCAGTTAGCTGCACTGGGGCTTGGATCTCCAATCTTGGGATCGGTAATCCAGAACCTCGTCACCAGGCCACTGTCTTCCAGCTTCCATCGCAGCACCCACCCACACGTCTTGTGTGTTGAGGCTTTTGGGCTTGGATCAGCCTAACTAGCCATCTCCAGACCCATAGCCACTGATCATTGATTTGATATGAAGTCATGATCATCTTTGACCTCGAAGGACAAACAACTAGGCCACCACTGCCTGTCTCAACTTCACCTTTTCATATTTAGAGTTTGCTCTTTTTTTTTTTTTTCCCGTAGGGTACAATTTTGCCCTGTACCCTTGTTGGACTCTAATGGAATGATGGATTGTACTAAAGATACAAAAAACACAGGACAGACCTGTTCTGACCTCTTCTACTTGGTGGGCAGTTTGACCATGTCCATAATGCTTTACTTTTTTAATGTCCTAATTTTAAAGCACAAAAGAATTATTCAAATACCCTCCAAACCTCAACTTTCAACAATGATCCCAACTTTTTTTTTTTTTCATATCCTTAAAAACAAAAAAACTTAAGAAGGTCCTGGGCTTGGGAAATTCTGTACTGGACTGTATAGCTTGTGTGGGGTTCCTCCGAGTATCTCACAGTCCAAAGCCATGACTGTTAGGCTGTTTGACTGTCCCAAATTGCTTACGAGTGTGGTTGTGTGATGGTCTGGTGAGCTGTTCAAGGTGTACCATGATTTCAGCCAATGTTGGTTGAGAGAAATTCCTAGTAATATGGTTAAGCAGTTCAACCAATGTGTGCAATTTCAGTACATTATATTTAACTAACAAAGGACAAATTCACCAAGAACATGACACTGAAGTTAAACACTAGTTTCTACCATAGCCATAATCGTGGCTACAGTAACTGTTTCTCAAGTGTCGTGATTAACCTGATTAAAATAAAAATCGAAAGACTGGGGGAAAGATTTTCTGTAATCTAATCTACAGGGTTGTTTTTGGAAGGAGTCTCCAGTTTCAGTATTTTCACTTTTTTTCACCTCATGAAAATCTGTTTTCATAAATTATGCTGTTCTTGTCCCTAAAAATGAAGTGCATGAGAAAATAAGGGACTGAGAGGCAATGGACGAATTTCCTCCAACATGTGGTTGATTCATGGTGCTATGACTAAGACAGTGAATATTCGGAGCTCAGGCTACCGCCAAGGCCAGTTTCTCTCCACTGTTCAGCTTTACAACAGCAGGTCATAAAATGATTCTGTATCATAGTGACGCTTCTTTTGCTCTGCTTTTATAACCAATTCCATTAAAAACAAGATTACTGAAAGTCTTGCAATAAAATGTGCACACGGCATATGTAGTGGGGACTTTTTTTTTTTTTTTTTCTCCCCCCCTCTGTGTAAAAGGTACATAATGTCCACGTTTGATTATAAATTTCGACATAAATTTTATTCCATATGTTCATGTTGACGACCTACTCAAATAACCTTAAGGGTTTCCAACATTTTTCTGAGATAGTGCTCATGATATCCAAGTGGCAAATATGACCCTCTAGGTGGGGTAGTGAATTTTAAAGACCAGTAGTTCTGACCTAATGGGATGAAGATTAGGTGTTGAATGGGTGCCATGTCTTGTTTAACCGTTTCTCTATCGAAGTGTTGTTTTCAGCATGTGGTGATGGCAATGCGGTGGCTGAGGCTCTGAAATACTGATCTAAAGGCTGGGTTTTCAAGAGTCAGGACTGCCTCTATTGGGTCCTTAAGCAAGATCATAGCCCGGTACTGATCAGTTGTTGAAATGTAATAAAATGGAAATTGCCATGGATAAGGGTGTCTGCCCAAATGTCAAGGAAGTGTATCATATGAAGTTTTGTGATTTGTGGGGACCTCAGTGTGAGAGTTCATGTTGGAAAAGGTTTCCAAACTACCTCAAAACCACTCAAATTCCACTGATCCACAGTCAGACTTGTGGAGGAAGATACTCCCATTGTATCAATTCAGAGGCCATATTCATCAACCAAATGCAGGACTCGGCGCTCCCATTTTGAAGGAGCCTTTAAATGGGACTCTATAAATGTAGCCTTCTACCAAACTGAAAAACCCAATATGTGAATTCTTTGGGTCCGAATTTATCGAGCTTCATTGTACTCCGTGAACCTATTTAACTAACGTGGGATGGCCGTGACTGTTTTTAGGCAACAGGGACTGTGCTTTGTGAGGCAAAGGATACCGCTATGACTGACCAGCAACAGGAAATTTCCTAGAGACAACCATCTCACAAGCCTTTTGTAGTCTGTTCTTCAAAGAATACAGCACAGGAATTGAAAAACTGAGTCCCAAAACCCATATTTGTCGTTCCTTAATTGATTTAGAAGTTCTTCTGGTCTGCTTTTCTTGTCAGTCATCCTGATTTTGTGTGTATCAAGAATGCATGAGAGCAGCCTTCCCGGAAGAGCTGCATGCCAGTGTATAAATAATACAGCCCTTACATGACAGAAGCAACGTTTTGATGCAGCTGTGCGGTTGTCATCTGAAGTGCATGTTCCCCTATGTGATGCTTCAGAGGAAACGTCTTGTTTAAAAAAAATCCTTAAATTTTCCTCACATTGTTTCCTCCTGTCTCTTGACGCTTTTTCCATGGGAGGGACAAAGGATGAGACACACCCAGGAGTAATAAGGATGTAATTTTAGGGTTTTCGGCTACATTTACAGGTCGGCCACTTCCAGAGAGGATAAGGCTCATGAAATTCATTCAGTAGTTTTGGATTGATGGCGTTTAGACTCTTTGGCCAACTTGGGTTTCTGTCCTTACAGATATGTACAGTCGGGTAATTTTTCACTATGTATTTTTTGTTCAATTAATTTTCTGAAACACTTAATCCTAATTAGGGTCACGGAGGCTGGTGCCCATCTCGGTCAACTCTGGGCGAGGGCAGAGTACACCCTGGATGGCTCACCAGGCCATCAGAGTGGAAACTGACGGCTATGCAGCTCCTTTGAAAGTCAGCAGTGGTGATTCTTTTACATGAACCTCGCATCATAAACGGTGAGGAAGATGGCCGGCCTTTGATAACCCAGTTAGCTACTCTTGGACAGCAGTGACAACCTGTTGAGAGTGGGGGATGAACCCCCAACCTTGGGATCTGCAAATCTTACCACCGGGCCACCACTGCCATGTATTTGCTAAATTTGGCTGCTGAATTCACTTTGTGTGAGAATCTGATAAATTAGGCTGTAGTTACTGACCTCCAGTACCAAACTAGGGTGAAGTTGCAGGAACATATTCTCGTATCTGCACTAAGACATATGGTTTAACTTGACCCATGGGACTGGTTTTGTTCTGGAGGCTCATGTTCATTTTTCTACTAAGTTCAGAACTTCGTGTTATGGTTTTCTACTAAGCAGTAGGAGGCTTAAGTAGTCTGATTTTCACAAAATTAACTAGTTGGTCTTTTTTGGGTCACAAACTCTTATGATCACATTGGGGAACCGGTTCCAACTCCCTCACAGAGTTACAGTTCACAGTGAACAATGTTGTGACGGGTCTCACACAGAAACTGTGAGTAGTTGTCTATAAGGATGAGTACTGACGTGTTTTGGGTTGAAATGCTGAAAACTTTTTTTTGTTTTTTTCCCCCTCCAGCTGTTCGTTAAATGGCACTGGAGCACTTTTACCTTTCAAAGCGTCAGAGTTATTTTGAACACTACTTACAGAAATAAAACCTGAAGATTGCTCTAAACATAGGTGTGCACACTTCCAGCATGCGAGCTACTTACAAAATGACCAAAATGATCTACCAGCTATAAAATTGCAAAACATATTTATTCATAAATATATTCTTCATATCAACCATAGATGGTAGTGTACCTTGCATAACTGCGTGAGCCCATATTGCTCATCCAGCTGCAGTAGGAAAGCCTCACCGTCTGCTACATTCTTCCAAAGTTTAGTCAAAGAATTATCTTCACTGCGTCTGGAATTTGCTTCACTGCGTCTTGATCGCTGGAGAGTTCTGATCAAAGATTGTATTTATTTCTGCTTTGTTTTTAAAGTCTTTGAACAATGAGCCATCTGCTTCAACGAAGGCTTCTTTCATCATCTCTCCATCTTGGAAGGATTTCTTGTTCTTCATGATAAAGTGACTCACCCTGAACGATGCTATGGTGGCTGCCTTTGCTTTTGAAGTTGGCTCTGAGGGGGGAAAAAATTACTTGTCTGGACAATTGGGATTTCAGTTCCTTCACCTTTCTTCTTCAGTTCACTTTTCGGAGGGAAGTCAGCATCATAATTTTTATAGATGGTCCGAAAATGTGGTTGGCACATGAGGTAAACGCACTTTGAAAGTGACATACCGTATGTCAGCGCCCTGCTCCAATAAGACCCCCCCCCCCCAACCAGTGTTTATCTTGCGTCTAATAACCGCCCATATATACTGGGAGCAAAATCGTAGATCAAACTTACCAATTTTATTTGAGCAGTCTCTGTAACTGAAAAATAAGACGTTCACTGCCTGTAAAAGTGAGTTTACGCGGTATTTCAAGACCCCCCTGCCACTGGGGAATGTCTATAATGTTGATCAGTAACACATTTGATTGTTCTGTCAAGCTTCAAAAAAAAAAAACAACAGGAAAATATTTTGCTGTGTTGTTAAATGTCCAACAACCGATGAACCATTAGAAACTGCTATAGTAAAACTATGGGATGCTTTGAATGAATGGAGTAATGAGCCAGATATGGACCTACCAGAAAGTGATGAGTATTTTTCACCCGATTCTCCTGTTCACTAACTTCATAAATTTAAAGATATTCCTGGCCATGTGCTTTTTTTGTTGTTGTTGTTTTGATTGGTTCAATGTGCCAAAGTTGATATTCATTCTGATTGGCTCGATTTTAATTCCAGGAAAATGTTTAAAGGAACAGCACCTGGAGGGAAAAGTAAGGGTCCTTTTATTTTTAATTATGCTGTTTTCTGTTTATTTTCAGCTTTCATGCAAGTAGTTTGGTTGATAGCACAAAATGAATAATACAAATACCAGTAAAACTCTTTTATTCTGTTATTCATTTTCCACCTCTATGGTAATAAGTACTTACCGTTCCACTCCGCTGGTAATATTTTAATAAGTGCCCACCTACTCCCAATTTTTTTAGGCACCCTGGGCGCTTATCACGTCGAATACGGTAATAATAAAAAAAAGGGCAGTGAATGGATTGATGGTAAAGGTGCTGGATCACTGATCCCAAAGCTGGAGGTTTAAGCCCCATTATCATCAGGTCCCCCCCCCCCAATGTACTAACTTGGTTATCAAAGGCCAACCATGTCTCTCACTGTCTGTGGTGGAGGTTCATGTAAAAGAACCATTGCTAACTTTCATCAAGAATAACTGTCAGCATGGTTCTGCCCTGCAACGGCCTAGTGAGCTGTCCAGGGTGTACTCTGCCTTCGCCCAAAGTTGGCCATCGGTGTCAGTCTCTCCGCAACCCTAATTAGGATTAAGTGGTTC
Organism: Plotosus lineatus; assembly: GCA_024760905.1. NCBI lineage: Eukaryota > Metazoa > Chordata > Actinopteri > Siluriformes > Plotosidae > Plotosus > Plotosus lineatus. The sequence continues at coordinate 23,989,572 of CM045746.1, forward strand.
AGAAAAATTAATGAATGCAAAAAGTCCATCGCTATTCCACATGGAAATGGTCGGATTTTGTCTTTTTACTCAGTCCAGCTCCCCCATTCTTTTTTTTATACCCTTAAGTTGAGAAGACCTAAATTGGAGGCAAACTCACTAGCTTGCTAGAACGTGCCCTTATGGGCAATGACCGCTATGTCAGAAAAGGTCAGATTGGTCAGACCAACAGTCAATCAAGTGACAAATTTCATAGTGAGGATGGTAGACTGACATCTATATTTTAGTGCCATGCGATCTATGTACACTACCTTATGCGATCGACATATTTCCACCTCCCTGGAATAATCACAATAGACCAGAATGAAGATCAGAAAAAAAAAAAATCATTTATCCTTTGCTTGAACAGTGTGGCTTTTACCCCACATGACCAAAAATAAATAAATAAAATCGGGAGTCACCAGTCCTAAAATTTTCTGGGCATCCCTTTTAGCCTGGCTTTTGGTATGTAGTCGTCATGCCATTGCTTCAACAAACTTCAGCAACATAAGTTATTTCCATCAAGTGTCTGGTTCATTTCTGATCGACGTCTCGAATTGAGAGGGAAACGCTATAAAGTCTTTTCCAGCTTAACCCGGAAACTTTTAGTAGGATTAAGGTCAGGACTCTGGGGTGCCAATTTTGATATACTATATTAGGAAAAGTAAGGGAAAATATTTCATCCACATTTAACCCATCCAAAGTGAGCTCACTTGTACACACACAGAGCAGTGGGCTGCCACACACATTGGGGGATGCCTACAGAGCAATTGGGGATTAGGTGCTTTGCTCAAGGGCACTTCAGACATTTTTATGCGGAGGAGGGGTATGTGCAGCTCACTCCCCCGTTGCCACATTTTTCCTGCTGATTAAGGAATCGAACCAGTGACCTTTTTGGTGCCATAGCCGCCACTTTCACCATTTAAGCTATGACTGGTGTCTGGCTCATTCCACAAATGGCCGTGTGGCTGCAGGTTTTCTGAATCTTTAGGCAGCTGATTGGCCAGACTCTGTACACAACACAGATTGACCAATTACCTGCCTGAAGACTCAGATCAGTTGATTTAAATGAGCCAAGTCAGGTGTGCTGCTTTTTTTTTTTTTTTTTTTTTTTTCCCCCTTTTTTTTTTTTCCTTTTCGGCTTTTTCCCAGTTCTCGAGAGTCGCCACTTTGAAACAAAAACCTGCAGCCACACGGCCCTTTGTGGCAGGAGTTTTACATATCTCGACTACAGCTTATGTGAAAATGATTGCTCATGCTCCCTGATTCACTCTTATATTATTGGCTTCCCCATTTTATATCCATTTCATCAGGGCAGAAAAAGTACACTGATGCGATCACCTGCTCATTCAGTACATTCAGATCATCAGCATTAAGGTCCTGCGAACTGGACCACCGGTAAATTGAAGTTGGTTTCACTGAGCCGGGTCGGTGTCCTCAGAGATTGAGGATAGCGAGATTGGATATTGAACCCATGACTTTGCTGTTACTGATCCCAGTAGTGTGCTCTCATGTTTCCATAAAAGACTGAGCTGTATCTTTTCTAATCGAAGTGTTTCACAGTGAAATGTATGAATTAGTACAAACTACAAAGGACTGAAATGATCAGATTATCTCGGCATTAAAAAAAAAATTCCAATTAGATATTCATTGTTTTGATTTAAGCATCAACAGTTTGTCATGGTCACTTCAAGCAGGTGACATTACCTAATCATCATCCAAAGAAAATAAATATTAGCTTTTATTTCTCTCAATGTATTATGTAGTTAAACTCCTTACAGCACATTCAAGTACCTGCTCGCTTGTGCTGCTAACCTGCGTCTGTCACAATGTCAAAAATGTAAGAAATCTTGAGCACCTCATGCTTCGTGAATCCATTAGCAACATACACTACCCTCCTTTTTATACAATACCTTCTCGATGTTTCTTGAATGGGTAGTATTGCCCTGATGGGTGGTGGTGGTGACGACACACACGGGAAAGTTCTTATCACAGTGATGAGGTTCTGTTGCCACACATGCTGCAAGAACTGTCTAATAATCGGAACAATCTCCGCCGGTGGTTTATTCCTCTTGTACCACAGCTGTTTGCTTTTTAATCTCATTTATATTTCAGGTTATGGGACACAAACACAAGTGCAACACTATGTTTTTCTGTTGTTTTATTGAGTCTGTCACAGCTTTGAAACTGACAAGCTATGTCACAATCCCATCTCCAAAAAAAAAAAAAAAGGAATGTCTCTGTAATCATAAATAGGATGTTAAAAAAATCTGTTGGTTAAACGAAAAATAAAAAAAATAATTTTCCCCACAGACCGTTGAAAAATTACTTCAGTATAAATATACAGAAACATCACATAACTCGGATAATTGCGTAACTCTGACGCCTCCCTGGGACTTTTTCCAACTATTGATTCATTCATCTTTTTCAGTTTAATCCAGGGTCAGGTCACGGGGCAGCAGCCTAAGTAATGAGGCCCAGACATCCCTCTCTCCACCCACTTCCTCCAGCTCTTCTGGAGAGACACTGAGGCAGTCCCAGACCAGCCGAGAGACACAGTCCCTCCAGCATGTTCTAGGTTGACCCCGGGGTCTCTTTCTGGTCAGACATGCCCAAAATACCACACCAGGGAGTCGTTCAGGAGGCATTTTAGCCGGATGCCCGAGCCACATCAACTGGTTCCTCTCAACGAGGACGAACGGCGCTTCTACTCTGAGCTCCTCCTGGATGACTAAAGTTCTCACCTTATTTCTAAGGTTGAGCCCCGCCACCTGGCGAAGGTAGCCCATTATTTTTTTATTAGAATTTTTCCAACTTTAATTCCATTAAAATGCCGTTGCATAACTCGGATTGTTGCCTCAGTCGGATGAAAATTTGAGTTCCCGTTTAATAAATTTCCATTAAAATCATGTAGCATAAGTCGGATTATCACAGGCTCTGCTCACTCATTCACACACATGCACAGCATTGCTATAGACGCACTTGCCGAGCTGCTACTGTAGACGCCTCTGTATTATAATAAACAGAATTGCTTTTCAGTTTATTGAACTGCTGAGCACCAAACACGGAAGTCGGTCTCCAATCTCGGGGCCCAAGTGAAGCAGACTTGAGTCCATTGTGCTCTTAATCTGCTGTTTGCTGTTCCCAATGCAATGCCTGTAGTGTTCAAGTACCGTGAGGGCGCGTGCTCAGGAATACGGTTCCTGACCATAGCTGTCTGTAGTTCTGCTTTCTTCACCAGTGTCCTACAACTCGGGTTTTTCTTCAATTTATACGTCTGAATCGGCGGAAATTCCCCTTGCACACAAGATATTCTCTCAATCGGAGCAAATTTGTTGTTCCACTCGAGTCTGACTTGTGATGTTTACTGTACATTTTAGTAAATAAAATTCAGGCTCAAGTCACAATAGTGTTTTGTTGTTGTTTGGTGTGTGTACTCATCACCCTGACTGAAAGCCACCTGTTGCGATGTGCACATCAAGCTGTTACAGGCCGAGTGATTCATCGTGCTTTGAATTTCCCCTGACAGATGTTTACAGCAGTGTACGTCAATAGCACCTGCTCAGTATCCACATCCAGCCTTTTACTCGCATACAGATAAGGTGTGAAAGTGGTAATGCGGTGGCATCACACTGCTTGTCCTGTGCTACATTATGGAAGGAGTAAAATGCAGGTGGGTCTGCTGTTGTGGGGAAAATGAGCGACTCTGTGGTGGATTGTGGGCTGTTACTACCACCGCCCAGATTTGGATATTTTTCTACAAAGGCACAACCCAAAATGTTTTCCTTCAGTGGCGGTAAAAGTAACAGTGAGCGTCAGCGCGCATGGACGCAATATAGCTGTGAAATAGGGAGAAACAGTGCAACGTTTTGGTAGGTTTCAGTTTCAGCTGGCCAACAAAACATGTGATCTCATTGAAAACCTTCTATATTGATTCTCATTGAGGATCTATGACCCTCCACTCTTGATTTTTTTTTTTTTTATGCTTTTTTTTTTTCCCCCTCTTTTTATTTTGAATGTAATTTCCGTTCAATTTGTCTCGAGTCCAGTGGGTCTGGTTGAATTGTGTATTCCAGCATGAGCTGCTCAGCTTTGGTTTCTGGACAGCTGCTATTTCGGCCTTGTAACACTGGTTTGAAGTGTGGACGCTAGTGGAGCACGAAGCCACATGGAAAATCCTGTACTGCCTTCCACGATATGTTCATCCCGTGTCGGATCGGGCGCATAATTACTTATTAGGTTTTGAATAATTAAACTTGAGGATTTATTTATTTTTGATGTGCATAACAGATTACTGTAGATCAGCTTTCCTGATCGCGCTGATGAGGAAAATCACGTTTTGTGTCGGGGGAGAGATTATGTGGGAAATCGGAGTTGAACAAGTTATTCAAGGAAAAATAAATAAAAATAAGGTAATATAGGCTCCCAAGTGGCACATCGACAAGGTGTGTGACTGTTAACCCGGAGATCACAAGTTCGAATTTGGTTTAATCCCACAGCCATTTGTGATGGGAGTCCACGGAAGCTAATTGGTCAAGCCCTAGTGGGAGGGAGGAAGGATTGCGTACGCTCACTTTGTCACTCACAGCGAGTGCCAGCCAATCATGGGTGTCTGTGGGGTCATTTGTATGAAGGGCGGATAGCACTTTCCCTCAGTGTGTTAGACCACCCCAAATACACATGCGCTGCAGTTCAAAAAGATTTCGGTGGCTAGCAATGCATGTCATGGAGGGGGTGTGCACATGCTTTTAGCCCTCCCTGGTCGGTGGTGTTGGGTGAGGGAAGCTAATACCTGATGGGTGTAAATTGGATATGACCAAATTGGAGAGAAAATTGGGAGGGGGATTAAAAAGTACAGCAATAGATTCCTGCACAGCCGATATACATCTCCCGTAATGCATCCCAAATCATCAGATCCGAGCACAAACGGAACAGCAAGAGCAACTCGAGCAGGAAGTACACTGACACCGGAACAACCATTTATATTTAGAAATATTATATTTTTATGTTTGTTGAGATGGCAAGAGGCACATTGTGTGTAGGATATGCAGAGGCTTTTTTTCTCTCCAAACAAGTGTAAATAGAGGCGCACAGGACTCCCACCGGCCACCTCTTTTTATAGAACGGGTGGATTCTCGTGACCTGTGTATCATTTCATGGGTTTTTCTTTGTCAAAGTGGGGAAATTTGTGTGAAGTGCCAAAAAAAAAAAAAAGTCGCTTGAGCCGTTTAAAAACGAACAAAAAAAGACTGTACTTCCGAAGCTGTTTCACTCTGAATTTGCACCAAATTCAGAACAGGAACAGAACTTCCTCCACGACCGTGAAAATGGACCATTTACCTCAAATTCGACAGACCTACCTTCGAAAATGTATTCAATTACCCTCAAACTAAAATTCTCTTCTACATCCGGCTGTGATTGTGTGCATGCGAGTGTGAGACTTTTACACTGGGAAGTATTTGAGCAGTTTGATTGGCGTGTTATCACTTGATTTTAGCAGCTGCATTTTTTTTCAGCAGTCAGACCTTCAGCTTTCTCCGTCATTCTTTTGAATAGCACATTTCATCATGTCGGGCAGTGGTGGCCTGGTGGTAAAAGGTGCTGAATCACTGATCCCAAGGTTGGGGGTTTAAGCGCTGCAGGTCTCCACTGTCCCCCCCCAGTGCAGCTAACTGGGTTATCAAAGGCCAGCCATGTCTCTCACCGTCTATGGTGAGAGGTTCATGTAAAAGAACCATTGCTGACTTTCGACAAGAGTAGCCGCATAACCGTCAGGGTGTTTCCACCTTGCGATGGCCTGGCAAGCTGTCCAGGGTGTACTCTGCCCTCGCCTGGAGTTGGCGAGGATGGTTACCAGCCTCCCCGCAACCCTAATTAGGATTAAGCGGTCACAGGAGATGAACGAACTTCATCATATTGGACAAACCATAAATTCCCACTGTGGAGGTATTAATTCCAGCTTTACTTCCTTCCATGAGCATTATAAATCAAATCTTCTTCCAGCTTCGCTGTTATTAATTATACACTTTTCTTGAGGCGATATGTTTATTAAATTGTGATGTGCCCACCATTCCTATTGAAATGTACTTCACACAGCAGTTAGGAATAATCCACTAATTTGATTGGTCAGACAGTGGTCCAAAAATGCTGTAGGGACATTTCGCTGGATATTCCACCACTTGAATGTGTTCACCGCATTCGGTTTCAATCCCGATGTCAAAACTGTTACAACAGTAGTATGCACGACATACTTCGTCGACATGAATTTCCAAGTTATATAACTTTTTTGAGTTGAATAAATAATAAAACTCCTCTAATGAAATTTTAGCATGTGCAACTTTTTATATGGCTGGCATGGTGGCGTAGTGGTGAGAATGTCCGCCACACAGCAAGAAGGTCCTGGGTTTCATTCCCAGCTTGAGCGTTTCTGTATGAAGTTTCTTGAATGTTCTCCCTGTTCTTGTGTGGGTTTCCTCCGGGTACTCTGGTTTCTTCCCACCGTCCAAAAACATGTACAGTAGGTTAATTGACTTTTTCAATTCGCCCCCTGGTGTGAGTGAGTATCAATGGTTGTGAGCATTGGTCCTGCGATGGCCTGGCGAGCTGTCCAGGGTGTCCCCTGTCCCAAGTTGGCTGAGACGGATGCCAACCTCCTTGCTAACCTAATATGTTTAAGCGGCTCAGAAAATGAATCAATGAACTTTTCATGCAGGTGAGAGCAAGTTAGCCATGTGTGGCTTCTTCTGGAGCAATTTCTCAGAACCAAAACTTTAAACAAAAACTTGAACCGCATCTGAAATGTCACTCACTTAACATTTGATTTGTTTAAAGAACAGTTGTATAAAGGCAACCTGGCACTTGTCAGCATTGTTACGACTACTTGTACTGATATTTGGTGCAGCCGCGCTCCCGCTCATGTGATGTTTCCTAAAGAACAAGTGCATTGCAGAGATTCATCGCTACTTCGCGCTTCAATTCATGTGGCTTCAGTGCATCATGCTTTTTTTTTTTAAATATTCATTGAATTAAAAAAATAAGGAAATTTAATGAATAGGAGGAAAGTTCAGGAAAATGCCACAAAACAAGGCCAATTATGCAGAAAAAACCCAAATAAACAAACAAACAAAAAAAAGAAACCCAAACCCCCCCCCCCATCAAAACTACTTATGAGGTGCGCATCTGAGTGTGTGTGTGCATGTGTGTGCCCGCACCTGTCTGTATGCGTGTGTACAGGTGCTCCCCGACTTGCGTTCATCCGTTTTACATTTTTTCGCTTTTACGTTTTTTTTTGTTTTTCAAAAAAAGTCAAATTTTGAGTTGACATTCCTACGAAGTACACTGATGTACTGACGCTGCGTCCATTGTTTACAAATGAGACTGAACGTGCCTGTCCTTCCCAGTTCAGTTATATTTATATATCATTAAAAAAAAAAAAAAAAAAAAAATATATATATATATATATACACAGAGATTAACTATCTGCTCAGATCAGCACAATCGGAGTTGTAAAATGAATGAAAACCCAACACAGAGAACTCTCTGCTCTGCTGAGTCACATCAGTGCAGGCTGAGTAGTAAACAGGTACAACAGCGCCCTTGCACACTTAAAAGACCGAAAGTCCGTATAACCCGCACTTTGTTTCAAGCAAGTAAACTACTTTCAACAAGTGCACTACTTTCAGTATTGAGCGCCTCACATATTGTAAGCGTTGATTGGCTGTTTTAAGCTTCATGTAAAGTGAGTCGATTCAGCTTCATGTCATGTGACCATCCGTCGACCATCCGAACTATTTACAAGCAGAAAAATTGCATCATAGAGAATATTAAAGGTTATATTTGATGAGTGAATTTGATTAAAATTGATAAATTCGAAATTATTTTGCTTGAATGTAATTGATTTGAAATTCATGTTATTTGATATTTTACAATGTTATGTTTATAATAATTAATTTAGGGGTGTTTTGAGATACGGTAATGGTATTTATGGATGTATAGTATAGTTTTAGCGTCATACGTCACTGTAACAACTTGCATTCACTTTCAACTTGCGTGCGGCCATCCGCAACCAATTAAAAACGTAAGTCGGGGAGCGTCTGTATTTATATTTACATCCTATGCATTATTTTTGAATGTATAATTATTTTCAGCATTTATTGATATTATATAGACATGTACGTATATGTCAGTCGAGGGGGGGTTGATGATACTTCGTAGAATTTAATTATCGCGGGCGGATCTCGGTCCCAATTAACAGCAGAAAGTGAGGGATCCCTGTATTCATCTTGAAGCTGGTGCGGTTACAGGAAGTGAACACCGAGTGACCAATCAGGGCAGAGAATTTAACAGCACTGCAATGCAAAAGGTTACTAACATCTAAAGTCTAATATTCTAAACTAATATTCAGCGATGGGTTTTAATAATCTTATTTATAGGGTTATTTATTCCTAGCTGTGAATCGGACACAATATTGTGCTCATTCGATTTGAAGTGAACGACGACGGAACAGATTTCTTGTTTATATTTTGAAGGCAAAAAGAAAAACCTTCTCCACCAGTTAAAATCCTGTTTAATATGATTATCTTTCAAGTTTAAATATGCAGCTTTAACTGTATGTTTGAATGTTTAAGTGTTCGCGCCTGTCGGTTCTGACATTTCATATAATTAACATTTTAATTATAATTACTGCACATGTTGCTGGTACTTTATTAGCACAAAACCTTTAATGCTAAAAATGCAGTGCAATTTTAAATAATTCAAGTCTCTGAACAGTGGCGCAGATTAAGGAGGCAGGTTGATTTGCATACTGATGACTACAGTATTGCGGGAAAAGTGCAGGAATGCATTTTACAGATGTGACCCAGAATTAAACCACTACTAATTTTGGTTATTTCTTCGTGGCATTACTGTAAACACTCGCAATCATCTGTCAGTCTAAAGAAAGTTCTAGCAACACCCATGCATGGATTTTCACCAAACTTGGTGGTGTCACCACCCTACCGGAGTCACAGAGATGATTTAATTTTGGAATGTTACGTTTTTTGAGCGCTTATGACTTTGAAACGATACACACGCCAGTCATATGAAACATTAATATAAAACTGTACATATACTTTAAGAGGAGAGTTACATTTGACCTGGATGATCAATAAATCCTTCAAATGAGGGGAATTTTTATGCTAATTTGGTTGTCTCTACACATTTACCATGTGGTAGTATGAGCCTTCAGGGCATTTTGGAACATTTTAAATGCTGCAGGTTGGAGGCTCCACTGGTTCTTTCATAGTTAGTTTATAAAAGTCCTTTTTTTTTTTGTTTTTTTGTTTGTTTGTTTTTTCTCTTAGTTTTTACATGATCAACAATGGAAGGTGTACAAACTAAAAGTCATGGAATAGAAGCTATGGTTCTGTTTGTAGGCTGTGATTGTTACCTCCACCAAGGGATCAGGTTGAGATTGGTTATGTGGATGGTTTGAGTGTATAATGACTCAAAGCATAACGAACGGATTTCCATAAAATTCTAACCAAATCCGTGACTTTTGACCAACAAAGAAGTGTTATATTTTTGGGCGTGATCCATGACTCGATCCGAGAAGGTTTTGCAGGATTTTTTAACATTGCGTAACAGGGAAAGGATGCAAAAATAGCCCGTGCCCGGTGGGAATACTGAGCCCCTAAATAATTGCAGAACAACAGGTCACAAGTAGTCACTAATTGTACACCATCGGCCAATAATAACCCCTGTAAAGAAAAGCTTTTACTACCTTAGTAGAGGTTTGCACTCAGACTGCATTTCTAGCTTTTATATATTGTATTGTTTGGTCCATTTTCCTTCATAAGACAATTTTTTTTCCTTCAGGAAAAGTGTAAAATCTAGAAGATTTTCTAAGGCAGGAAAATGGATCAAACAATACAATATATAAAAACTAGAATTCGAATCACCATAACAGGCTCTCAACAGTCAATTAGTAAAGGTCAGTGGGACTGCGAGATTTTTATTTCATGCTCCAACAGTTTGTATTTTGCTGTTATTGTTTAACACGGAGTCAACTTGTCTAATTAATTTATAATTATTTATATCCTGAATTCCATAGTTCGGTGTGTCCATATTTAAAAGGTTTGTGTTGATAACGAGTGGCCGCATGTGATCGCCCTCTTAATCGGGAACTGATAAAACTGGAATGCCAGGTTTCTTCCACATAGCAGGCGTTCTGTTGATAATTATATTATAGAGTATTGTGTGATATGAAATAAGGTTCGCTCTATTATCTACTAATTAGTACTTAATTCTGATTATTCTGGTGACTCATCCTCAGTACACCATTTTTTCTATTTCCACCAGCTTCCATATTATTGTAGCGAACATTTACATGCTACTCCTAAACCTAATGTCCATAACCTACTAAAGCTACCGTCAATAACCATCTAATACCATTCTATCAGTCAACCATCTTCCAAGAAATATAGATCACTAAATTGTACCTCATAAATTACAACCTCAGTAACCATGACTACAGTCACCACAACCTTAGTAACCCCAACTTCAGTTATTGCAACCTCAGTAACTCTAACTAGAGTAGCCTTTACTACGGTCACTGCAATCTCGGTAGCCACAATTACAGTAATCCTAACTACAGCCAGTGTAAGGAACAGCTGTGGCCTGGTGGTAAAAGGTGCTGGATCACTGATCCTAAGGTTGGGGGTTCAAGCCCCACTCTCCATGGGTTGTCACTGCCCCCCACCCAGTGCAGCTAACTGGGTTATCAAAGGCTGGCCATGTATCTCACTGTCTGTGGTGAGAGGTTCATGTAAAAGAACCATTGCTGACTTTCGTCAAGAGGAGCGGTGACAGAAAATGAACGATGAACAGTCAGTACAACCTCAGTAACCCAACTGCAGTCACTGCAACCTCAAGCGCAACAGTATTTACAACCTCAGTAATGTTTTGTTTGCAAATTCAACTATAACCTCAAAGAACAAGATTCCCAACACACACCCGCTGCATCTCTCTCTCTCTCTCTCTCTCTCAGAATCTTCTAGCCCTTCTATGATACCTGGAACATTCAGCCGGACCCAAATATGCAGGATACAGAGTGTGATGGAAACGGGTGTGCTTTATTGTTCACAGGGAATGCATTAGAGCATGGGGAAAAGGTGTTTTTTCTTTCTTATCTTGCTTTGGCATGGATGACTGTTCTTCAGGATGTCGCTTTCTTTTCTTGAAGAACATTTGTTTCTGCCTTCTTTTCAAAATCTTACGGAAGTGGTTCATCGTTAAAGGGTTCACAGCGATACATAGTATCAACAACTTCCGGACATCCTCAGAACAGCACGAGCTCTATCAGGGTGATGCATAGTATCAACGACTTCCGGACTTCGGGAAAGCATGCATTTCTCCTCCCTCTCGGTCTTGTTTTTCCTTGTGCTTTTTTAGCGTTCGACTTTGATATTTTGGTCGACTTCCAATTTGTTCGACCTCTAAAGTGTTCGAGTACCGAGGTACTTCTGTATACACCCCTTTTTTCTCATTCACGCACAAGTTGTCAATGTGCATTTTCGTGTGTGTGCTTAATTACCAGTTAAGCTCTAGGATGCCACCCAAATGCTGTGCATCTTTTTTAGACTTCTGGTAAGGAGCCTAAGCACCAGAAAAAGGTAATGACGCTGCATGAAAAAGTAGAACTGCTTGATATGATGCAGGAAGAAAAAAGTTATGCTGCAGTATAGCGCCATTATGCAGTGAAATATATATATATATATATATATATATATATATATATATATAATATTACAGTGGTACCTCGATACTCGAAAGCTTTAGAGGTCGAACAAATCGGAATTAGACCAAAAAAATCCAGGTTATGTTTTTATCTCGAAGTCGACCAAAATCTGGAAGTCGAACGCTAAAAAAGTGCAAAAAAAAAACGAGACAGAGAGGGAGGGGAAATGCATACTTTCCAGAAGTTGTTGATGCTATGTATCACCCTGATAAAGCTAGCGCTGTTCTGGGGAAGTCTGGAAGTTGTTGATACTATGTAAAGCTGTGAACACCTTTGACGATGAGGTCATGAGCCACTTCTGTAAGGTTTTGAAAAGAAGGAAGAAACAAGCCATGTTAGAAATGCTATTCAAGAAAAGAAAGGGGACATCCTGAAGTGTCATCCATGCGAAATCGAGTATCAAGAGAAAAAACACCTTTTGGTTGATTCACTTGAAGCTGTTTTGGAAGGGTATCAGCTTCCTCTCTCCCTCTCTGTTATGGATGGGGGTCTGCCTCCTCTCTCCCTCTCCAACATTTACGCATGCCAAGTCCTCGCCACCACAAAGGTAAAAAAATATTTTCTTTGTTATGCTTTAACTGTGTTGTAGTTTTTATTTTAGTTTATGGTCTCTTTTGTGAAAGACTCTAGTTTTGGCTGCTCTAACTCTCTGTGCATGCTGTGCTGACGAGGGGCATGGCTGTCACACGAGGGTGGAGTGCAAAGCACAAGTGCCTGAGTCCACTTAGCAATCACTGGGCTTCTCTAACAGTGACTACGATTTCCTCGTGCTCTAGTGCCTTCTCTGTGAATAATAACGCTCCTCCATCACGCTCCTAGACCTTCTGTGACACCAGGAACATTCAGCCGGACTCAAAAATGCAGGAGAAAGGGTGTGATTAAAACGGATGTGCTTTATTGCTGACAGGGAAAGCACTAGAGCATAGGAAAATCGTAGTCACTCTTAGCGAGGCCCTGTGATTGCTAAGTGTAATTGGGTATGTGGGCTTAGCACTCCACCCAAGTGTGATAGCCACACCCCTCTCCAGTATGCATAGAGACATAGTTAGAGCCACCAAAACCAGAGTCTCTCACAACACAAACCATAACATAGTGTACGGCATTCAATAATTTTTTTCACTTAATTTGAGGACCTATGGTATTAGTTATGGTACCGTTAACTTCTGTTCAAAAGAATACGGAATGGATTAAGACCACTTACATTATTTGTAATGGGAAAAGCGAATTCGGAATTCGACCAGCTGTCGAACAAATTATGGTTGAGTACAGAGTCACCAGTGTGTGTGTGTCATATATATATATATATATATATATATATATATATATATATAATATAATATAAAATTTATATATAAAATATATACACAGTGTATACTGTTTATATATTTTATCAATGAATATTATCAGTACAAAATTAAAAAGTCAGTACTTAATCATTACTATATTTTACTGCATTATTCCTGTATTAATTAGTAAGACTGTCCACAGAATGTGATTAAGAAGCATATTTTAGCACATATAAATAGGGTTTTACTTCCACGTTAATAATTCGCGCATGTAATATGATACATAGGGTTTTACTTCCGGGTAAATAACTCACGGAATTTCTTGATCTGCGGAAAGGGCCAGAACCGAACCCCTGCGAAAAACGGGGGCCTACTGTATTTACACATGTGGACAGATTTTATAATCCTGAAGCTGTCACTGGTGAGGCTTCACTCAAGGACAAAAATGGAACTGTTTGCCAATTGAGTCCTGTTAAACCTTCTTTAAACAATTTTCTAGCAATATCTTGACAAAGGGCAGTGGTGGCCTGGTGGTAAAAGGTGCTGGATCACTGATCGTAAGGCTGGGGGTTCGAGTCCCCCCCCCAGTAAGGTTATCTAAGACCATCCATGTCTCTCACTGTTTATGGTGACAGATGTAAAAGAACCGTTGCTGATTTTCGACAAGAGTAGCTGCATAGCTGTGTGTCTGTCCCTTGCAAAAGGATTGTGTCAGGCAGGGCATCCGATGTAAAAACCTCTGACAAATCAAACATGAGCATCATTAATATGACTTCTATGAAGATGGAGGCAGATGATTTACTGTGATGACCCCTGAAGGGAACAGCCAAAAGAAAAGATCTCGACACTGCAGCCGATTTGAAAACCTTGATTCTGGATTCTAAAAATTAACTCAAATGACCAGAATCTCTTCAATTCTTACAACTCTTGCCTCTTCACTTTCAGATGTTTTTGCTTTTCTGTTATCAAAATGCTTCACTGTTTTCGCCACTAGGACATTGTTTAGAAAGTTGCATTTTACATTTTTTTGTTCTATTGCAACAACAGAACATGCAATCAATAAAATACAGGGATCCCTCGCTACTTTGCGCTTGAATTCATGCGGCTTCAGTGTATTGCATTTTTTTTTGCTTCCTTTTAAATATTCATCGAATTAAAAAATAAGGAAGAATATGGGAAAATGCCTCAAAAACGAGGCCAATTATGCAACAACAAAAAAAAAAAAATCTAAACCAACACAAAACAAGAAATAACCCATAATCTCCCATCAAAACTAGTTACATTGTTGTGAACATCTGAGTGTTTGCATGTATGTGTGCATTTATATTTTATTTACATCTTATGCATTTTTTAATGTTTAATTGTTATAAGAATTTATAGCATTGAATATGTATTTATTGATATTGTATACACATATGTACGTATACGTCGGGGGGGGGGGGGATCCTGCTTTGCATATTTCGATGATAGCGTGGGGATCTCGGTTCCAATAAACTGCGGAGAATGAGGGATCCCTGTACTCACTTCTCATCTCAAAGCTTTTTTTCATAAATGGGTAAGAAAACAAACCAAAAGCTTCCTTTTGTGAATCCATGTGGAGCCTGGACAAACAGCTTTCATCAGGTTCTATTGGAGATTTTACTTACTACACTCAATATTAGTCATTTCTTGGTAAACGTCTCTATTAGCAACATCATGTTAATACTGAATCCAGTCCAGCTGTGATTAGTTGCTGCATGCACGTCTATACAAGTTCTCTCATGCTGGTGTAACACTGTTTCAATATTCCCAAGATACCGTAAAGTCGTTGGACCATTTATTTTTATTACTTGTAGAACTCGACTCACCTCAACTTCACAGCAGGATTAGGAAAAAATGCTTGAGGAACTGGTCATGTGGGTGGCACAGTGGTGTGATGATTATCATGATTCACTGTAAGAGGGTTCTGGGTTCGAGTCACAGGATTGGGTGTTTCTGATGGAGTTTGATCGTTCTCCAGAAGCTTGTATGGATTTCCTCTTGATATTCCAGTTTCTTCCTAAAGTCCAAAGAAATACATTAGGCTAACTGGCTGTTCCAAATTGCCCATAGGTGGGAGTGTGAATTGTGGTATGTTGGTCTTGCAATGTACTGGCAAGTTGTTCAGGGTGTACTCTGCGTTTGCACAGTGGATGAGAGGGCCCAGTCTCCCTGTGGCCCTAACAGTTGGATTCTGCAAATGATAATAATGAACTGTTGAGGTTGTGATGAACAAAGGGGACAAACTATATAATGGTTAGTTCAGTTAATTTCCGCTTAATCCTAATTAGGGTCGCGGGGAGGCTGACGCCCATCCCAGCTGACTCCGGGCGAGGGCAGAGTACACCCTGGACAGCTCACCAGGCCATTGCAGGGCGGAAACACGGTGATGGCTTTGCAGCTACTCTTGATAATGGTTCGTGTTGAATACATCTGTGTGGTTGTGGGAGGGGTGGAGTGGGGGAATATATAACCGACAAAGTATAAGATTATAAATATATGTTAAAGATGAATAATCACTTTGTTTTTGAGGGAATATTTAATCCAGTAAGGATGATGTCCAGCTTATCTTGTTACCTTGCAAAATATATTAAAATATGTGGTGTGTAAACCTAATTCTGACCTCAGTGCCAGAGAAGAGTTTTTTTTTTTGTTTGTTTCCTGAGCAGTAAACACACAGCAGCTGGTCTCTCTATAGCATCTAGACTCATGACCATGTGGTGTGAGTGAGAGACTGTTTAGCCCTCCAACTGTGCTCGTTGCACGCTTCAACATCTCGGCAGGAGAAATAATGAGTTTCTGGCCACAGAGTGGAGAAGAAGCAGACACGTTTTTTGGAGAGAGAGTGAGAGAGAGAAACTGATGCAATGACAAGTAATTATCCAATGAGAGTCACCGTATAACAGGCAGCATTCAAGTCACTTCAGAACAAACATGCACACACGATAATGGCCATAACAGCTGGGAGGCTTTGTAAAGAAAAATCAAATCTCCACTCTCTCGCCATGTCGTCTTCATTTAGCTCTGTCTGGCCACTTTATTTTCCTGTGCTAAAACGGTCAGCCTGGTAGCTCACTCATACTTTCCAGGAAGTGCAGAAATTCTTAGGTTCCATGACTTGTGTGTGTGTCTGTGAGAGAGAGAAACTACACATCACATGACCTTTGAGCTGCGTTCACATTACAGTGGACCAACGGAGACATGACTAGCAGCAGTAGTTCTGGCGTGCGGTTGTATTAATGCACTCGATTTAGTGTGTCATCGTTTTTAGCACATGCTCTACATAAGGTTTACTACAGGGAGATGTTTAACATTTTCAGAAGGAGTCTCCAGTGTCAGCACTTTGTCATTTTCATGGCGTTTTCTGCTGAGTTTGAAGTTTTCTTTTTTTAACTTTATTACCGTCAAAAATGACGCAAAAGCTCGGGTGAGAATTTTATAGGGAGTTTGTATAATGAACAACTTGTGCTTGAACAAGAACAAACATTTCATGTGCAAGTTCCACAACAATAAAATTTTAAATATTCACTGCCAAACAAGAGCCGTCAGAGAGCGCAAACCTCTGTCAAGCCAGAAACCAAATGAAATGCACAGCACCCCCATGTTAAAGAATACTTTTGAGAATTCCTGATTGCAGAATTGATTTGAATCCTCTCCAAAATTGCAGGAAGTCTTGCTTTTCGTAAACCCCGCCTCTGATAGAAATCGCGTGTAATTTCACATAGATTTCTTTGAGATTGTGGCATTAGAAAAATAATGAACCCGGAGCTAAAACCTGACCCCTTGGTAGATTTACTTACTGTATAAATGGAAACAATTGTAAAAAAAAATAAATAAAAAAGTGAAAAGGTTCAATTGACGACAGTAACTGCACATTCCATCACACCACCCCGTCATTATTTTCCGGTATCCTCGAGGTACAATTTTTCTTCAGCAATATTTGTCCAGACAACCGCAAGCGACTGCCAGCCAATCATGGGCATCGGTGAGCTCATTCGTACAAGCGGACGGATACCGCTGTCCCGACTATGTCAGACCGCGCCCAAATACGCACGCACAGCAGTTTGAAAAGAATCGTGTGGCGAGCATTGCATGTCACTGAGGGGGCGTGTGTGTGCTTACACCCCTTCCTGGTTGGTGGAGGTTGTATGATGGGGAAGGAAATTCTTGATGGGTGGGAACTGAATATTTAGTCAAATTAAAGAGCAAAAAGGTGGGGGTGGGGAAGCGATATCTGTCTATAAACCTGAGCTGTATTCACTGACGTGTGTTTTCGTCCACAGATTCTGGCCTTTTTGGCAAATTGCAGTCAACACAAACCTGCCCACGCGCGACTGAGGGAGAACTTCCTCTCCTCTGACTCGCTTCATGTGCAAATCTGTGTGTGTTTGGGTGTTTGGTTGAGTGGCTCACTTAACCCATGTTAATCCCCACATCCTCTCCAAATTCATCTGTGAAAAAGATCAATGGTTTCCCTTTTCAGAGTTTAAGTGAGTGTGAATTATTAACTCGCGTAACAATTTCATTTATTTTTATATTACTGTGGTTTCAGAGGCAAAAGCGTAAACCCCAATAGTAAACCATGTGAGGTACAGAATATATTTATTCATTCGTTTTCTAAACCACTTAATCCTCATTAGGGTCACAGAGAGGCTGGTGCCCATCTCAGCCGACCATCCGAGGGTTGGGTACACCCCGAACAGCTCGTCCGGCTATCACAAGGTACAGAATACTGTATATGTCGCAAGTAAACACAACAGGTTCAGGACAGAAAATTGGACAAATTGCGAGGACAGTTGTGGGTGTGTTTTATGACCCCTTGTCATTTTGAAGATGTTCAGAGATTTCGGTTTCAGATGTTCGATTCATTTCCACAGTCTGTTGTATGATGTCATGCAACATCCCCACTGCTGTGCTATTTACATTCATGACATTTGATAGGACACCCTTATCAGCCTCAACTGAGTGGCTGTGATTTGGGGTCTTGTTTAGGGTTCCAATATTGGAAGCCTGGTGTAACATGAACCCCTGACCTTCAGAGATCATGCAGTAATGCATGACAGGCCTGAGATCGGCCATGAATGAAAAAAGCGGAATGGTGGGTTTGTCCAGAAAAAATTTGAAAAATGGAATACCAAATTGTGGTATTACACGCATTTTAAAATAAGCTTTGGAACATTTATAATGTTATTGAATAATTCACCTTTTTAGAATAAATCGCATCAATATCTTAAGAGTTGTAAGTACCCACGGATATAATGATATTTTACATGTGTATTCTTTATTGCTGTACTCTTCCACAATTTCAGTGTTCAAATGAAGTTAATACTTAATTATTTCGACAATAATAAAAGAACCTACAAATATCTAACATGTATCATAATTATCTCCAAAAGATGAGAAATTTCATAACTTTTGGAGGTTCTGAAAGGTTAAAGTAGTTGAAAAAGGAATGGTGTTGCTGTATCACATATATGTAGAAAAAGCAGAGATGCAGATGATGTGAGATGTTCCTACAGTGTTTTTAAAGCCATACAATAGATTATATGTATTTATTACAAAAATTCAATCATCTTACCTTCTAAACCTTCAACATGAAGAGACCACTCTTAAATTTTGTGACTTTGAGCAAAACAGTTTATTTACACGAACTTCAATGTTCAATATTTACACTCTGTACAAATCTCGTTCTTGTTGTTTTACTTCTTAAACTTAATCTTCTTTGCGAGCGACAGGCACTTGGCTGTTCTTTCCTTCTTATCTCTCCGCTGCGCTTTCTCTTCCTGTTCCTTCTGATGGTCTAACCTTGCTCTTTTTTTGCTCGCTAAAAATCGTTTTTATAAAATACAATCACTTATTCTACTAGTACACATGTGAGTCGCTTTTGTATTTGAATGAATAAGTTAAGAAAAAAATAAATGATTCTACTGTATATCTGACTTTGTTTATAATATGGCGGCACCCATGAAGTGATAGGAATGAAGCAAACACGCTTTTGAAATCGTGCATGTTTTGCTCTCGCTAGTAAAATGATAATTCCAATAGCACAGTAGTGAGATGATTTCAGTAAATGTGACGGGCTCGAAAGTGTTCGCTTTTGTCGCAAGTGACACACGAAGCTTGTGAGAGAGAGCGCGATTTATCCGGACTTCCGATCTTTCAAGTGAGCTAGTGATGGTTGAGTACTAAACAAGTATTCAATGTGCACTTGCTCATTTGAAAGATCGGAAGTCCGGATAAGCCGTGCATTGTCTCACAAGCTCAGTGTGTCACTTGCGGCAAGTGCCTACTTCCGGTGGAGCGTGTCACAAATCACAAAGAACACGCGAATTCACTACAAGAACTTCCTGTTTAACACTAGGCATCTAATGAAATGTACATGTTCATCAGAACATTGTATCACACAACTTCATCATGCTTGGAGGGGTGGGATTTCAACCCTTAACCCCCCCAAAAAAGAAAAAAAAAAAAATATATATATATATATATATATATATATATATATATATATATATATAATAATGGATTTGGAATAATATGAAAAAAAAATAGCTTCTGGAGGTCTGAAAAAGCGATTTTCTGCCAAAAAGCGGAAAAATCTCATGCCTGTGCAGAGACTTGACCATCGAACCGTAACTTTGTTAGGATGGAAATTGAAGTTTCGTATGGAGTTTTTTTTTTTTTTTTTTTTTTTGGGGGGGGGGGTCTTCTGTTGCATTCAAAGTCATATGGTTTTCTAACAATCGTCACCTGATTGCTGTACTTGAAATCCACGGGACTCGCCCAACATTTCTATAAAAGTGTTCAGTTGAGCATTCATACATAACCTAAGTACAGTATAACATTATATAATTTGTCTTTGAGGTCTGCCTGTTTTCTCCGAGACGCCTTCAAACTTTCACCTCATCCAAACCTACCCTTCTGTCATAGTTTCACTAAATTAGGAAAAAAAAGTAATATGCGAAAAATAATATATATATTTTTAAAAACAGTGGTTGTCTATGGAAGGTACTATTGGACCACTTGGAGTGTGAAAATTTTAAATTATTGAAAAAAAAAAAAATCTACAGCCTGGTGTAAAACAATTAGTTATCATTTATACAAAAGTTTTTCTCATTGCTGATTTGTGGAAAGAAAACGAAAAATTAAATTATTGCCTTGTTGCCGTTGGAATGTTAAATGACTACAGCACGACTGGTGTGTGCAGCAGAGCACGTAATAGTTATGTGACTGTCCTCTGCATATATTTTGAACAAATAATAAAATAATTATAAAATGTGCCTTTTGTATGATGTAGGGAAGAATTCGGTCTCGGAGAGTAAGATCAGGCTCCGCCTTTGGCCTCAATAGATAACGGCTGACCGAATGATAACTGAACACCTTTCATTGATTTGTTAAACCGTTTAACCCTGCTCTGCCAACATTGGGCGTGGATGAGGTACATCATAAACAGCTTGCTAGTCCACACAAACACATACCCATTCACACTTCCAGTCTTTAGACTTGGGGCCAATTCGTATAACCCTAATGTGCATGTCTTTGGGATGTAGAAGGAAACTGAAGTCCTCGAAGAAAACCCAACCTTCTTGCAGTGTGGCGGTTGTGTTAACCACTACACCACCGTGCGACACGCTACGTATATCACACCCCACTTCTTTCAATAATTACTCATTACCATCCAATCACTGATTACAGACGCTCCCCGACTTACATTCATCCGTTTTACGTTTTTTTTTTTATTTTACAGGGTTTTTTTTTTTTTTTTTTCAATAAAAGTCAAATTTTGAGTTTAGACGTACCTACGTAGTATGCTGACGTAATGATGCAATGACATAATGACACTGCGTCCATTGTTTACAAACGACAGACTGAACGTGCCCCTCCTTCTTCCCAGTTCAGTTATATAGATATCGTTTTATGTGTTATATAGTGTGTTACCCTTGTGTTAAGACGTTGTCTCTGTGATCTTTGTGTTTACACTGTTTTGTGGGCTTTTGTAGCCCTAAGCAAATATGGTTGGTCAGAAGCGTAAGCCTACTAGCATGGGTGCAAGTCTCATATACAGAGATGAATTAACTATCTGCTCGGATTGATGCAATCTACCATGCATACTCAGTTAAGCAAAGAGAGTTGTAAAATGAATGAGAACCCGAATCCAGGAAAGAGAGAACTCTTCGCTCCGTTATTTACATCAGTGCAGGTTGTGTTCTAAACGAGTTCAATGGCACTCTTGTGCACTTGAAAGACCGGAAGTCCGTATAACCCACAGCAAGTACACTACTTTTGCAAGTACACTACTTTCGGTATTGAGCCCCTCACATATTGTAAATGTTGACTGGCTGTTTTAAGCTTCATGTAAAGTGACTCGGTATAAATAAGTGACTTATTTGAAATTAATGTTGATATTATTTGATATATTTGATGTTATGTTTACAATAATTGATTTAGGGGTGTTTTATGAGATACGCTAATGGTATTTATGGATGTACAGTACAGTATGAGCGTCATACGTCACACATCACTGTAACAACTTGCGTTCACTTTCAACTTGCGTTCGGAACCAATTAAAAACGTAAGTCGGGGAGCATATGTATTTTCAGTATATGAAATGTTTGGGGGTTTTTTTTAAACACCATAAGTTATCTAACACTGAACATCATGTTTACCAGTTTATATTTTCATCTCTTGTTAAACATGTATGAAGTTTGTTATAATCTGACATTGCTAATGTTTTAGCTATAAACAGTCATTTAAAACCAATGCTGCGTGCCATGTGACTGAGATTCTGCTCTCATCTCAGATATCAATGATTCCACACCTTCTAATGTTTCTATAAATGTGTATATTAGTACTGCCCAAGCTACTAATCATCAGACTATTAACCAATCAGAATCGAGAATTAAACAGCACTCTTGTACACTGTGTCATGTGTCATACTCGAAATATGATTTGAAATTATCCATATTTAGATGGCCATAAAAGAACAGTGCTGTCAGTCAAAATTTCCATCAGCCTGCCGTATGTATCAAGCAGTGAAATGATTCCACGATTCCAATTTTCACTGAAATTGCATCATTCCAAGTCATGACAGCTAAAATTTTGCTATGGCTATGGTCCTGATGCGCAAGTTCTTTGGAGTCAAACTTTGTTTTTTGTTTTGTTTTTGAAGGGGAGGGGCATCCAATTTCCATGGCAGCACATTATCTGGGATGTGTATACAGTATATAGCAGTTTAAACCTATTGAAACGGCGTTCCTGCACAAAAGAGAATCTGTCTGTGATAACTGGCCATCTGTGTGCTCTCCTAACACGAGTGTCCAGCCAGGCTCTGAGCTCTTCGTCAGCTGGTCAACACCATCCATCCCTACCTTCTCTCTCCATCCATTGATCCATTTATTCTTCTAGATCATTAATCAGCTGTGGCTTGGAGCTGATTTTGAATCTCCATTGAGTACATAACTTGTTTCCATTACATCATCCATCCATCCATCTCTAAATAGACAGTGATCGCTGAGTTGGAGCCAATTCTGAGTTCTGGAGAAAGGCTTCATGTCTTATGCATTCTGATTGTGTAATCAACATTATTCTGATTGGTCGGTTTTTACCAGGGGCGACATGAGCCCGAGTATGAATCATAAACCCTCTTTATCCACCCATCCATCCCTGGTCAAATACACAATGGCTAGTTTTCTGTCTAAAAACTAAATTAAAATGTGAATGAAGCCTGTAGTATCACGAGTGATGAATGGACTATTGAAAGCATGTTTACTGATCCCAGGTTCTAACTCCTAAATTCTGTTAGTAGGATAACTGTAGATGCTACATGTTAGATTTTTTTTCAGATTTAGTGTCTGTAACAAAACCAAAGGTAATCAATCGCAACTAGAAATGCACGCTAGAGTGCAGACCTCCACCAAGGTAGTGTACTCTCATCTTTGCATGGGTTATTGTGCCAAATTATGCAAAATTACAGTGCCTCCTTGTGGCTTGTTTTGCAAAGTCTGTTTTTTTTTTCCTCCTGGCACATTCTGGGTGCCTTATTGCTCCATCATTCAGTTTAAGAAAAAAATGTTTCAAAACCATCCTGTAACCAGATCTTCGTGGTGCTGTGGGACGGACATATTAACTACTGAGCCGCTCCGCCGCACCTCTAAGGCATTAAAATTTAAACTGATTTTCACTGACTGACATGTAATATATTTTTTCTTCTTCTTCCCCATTTTCTCCCCTATTTTGATACTATACAATTTGTCAATCCACACATCATTGCCCTCCCTATCACACGACCACCACCAATCAGGGAGGGGCATAAGCGTTCATGTGCCCCCTTTGAGGCATGCACTGCTACCACCTGCCTCTTTGCGAACTGCTACTCATGCATATTTGGGTCGGCCTACTCGTATGCTCATAGATACCCATGATTGGCTGGCGATCGTTGTGAGTGACAGGGAGGTGAGTGTATGCTATCCCTCCCTCATGTGAGAGCTGAGCCGGTTAGCTCACATGGACGTCCAGTCATAGATGTCTGTGGCTGAATTTGAACTTGCGATGTCTGGATTAATAGTCACGCAACATTTCAAAGGGCCAAGGATTTGATTATATAATGGATGTAGTACAATATCAGTAACTGTCTGTGTTCTAAAATCAGCTTGGTCTGACGGTTCTCAGGAAGCTTTTTATTTCTCTCTATGACTAACTCTGACCTTGAGCATGAAGCCTGAAGGACGACTATAAATATGACTGTGCTGTTAACACTGTCATGCTGTTGCAGTTGGTTGCCAAGTTAAGCTGTCCTTCAATACCGTGATTCATCTCTCCTATATTTCTATCCATCTTTGTCCATCACACAATACTGCAGAACTTTGACAATTAACAGTCCATCAATAAACTAACAAATGATCACAAGGTCTACAATGCACACGGGTAAAAAGAGTTTTATTCCTGAATAGAGAATCCTTGTTTGTGCATCCTAATTAAAACACACTACTAAGAGCAAACGTGCGATTTAAACACACAAACCTTGAGGTGGATGAGCAGATGACGGCCACTTCAGGTTTCTCTCCTCTTCTAAGAACAGGATTCTGACACTGTGGTGGGCACAAAAGTCTGTAAAAAGATCAAAGGACTTTTTTTTTTTTTTTTTTTTTTTTCCTCTTCCTCAATACTCAACTTTGTATGTATACAGTATTACTGTTGTCCTTAGCAGTGGTGGCCTAGTGGTAAGGTTCTGGATCACTGATCCCAAGGTTGGGGGTTCAAGCCCTATTGTCAACGGTTGTCACTGCTGACCCCCCAGTGCAGCTAACTGGGTTATCAAAGGCCGGCATGTCTCTCGCTGTCTGTGGTGGGAGGTTCATGTAAAAGAACCATTAATGACTTTGGACAAGAGTAGGCTGCATAGCTGACGGTGTGTTTCTGCCCTGCGATAGTCTGAAGAGCTGTCCAGGGTGTACTCTGCCCTCACTCAGAGTCAGCTGAGATGGGTACCAGCCTCCCTGCGATCCTAATCAGGATTAAGTGGATCAGGCCTGAGTATGAATGGTTGTGTGAGTGTTGTCCCTGCGAAAGCCTGACGAGCTGTCCAGGGTGTACCCCGCCCTCGCCTGGAGCCGGCTGAGATGGGTACCAGCCTTCCCGTGAACCAAACTAGATTAAACGGTTCAGAAAATGAATGAATGAAATAGATTGCGATCACAGGATAGTTTTTATCCATCAGTTTAACCACACCCCCTACACACGGGCTATCTTCTGACTCCTTTGATAATCCATTACTTTTCCATCACAACCAGGAAGTAAAAGCTTTATCTGTATATCTTTGCTCATACAAACTACTAACTGCTTTCTCCAATGCATCCGGATTCATGTCCGGGCTCAGGTCACTCTCACGGAGCATTAGGATTCTGAGCACAACTTGCCAAAGTGCTTTTATCCCTTATATTTCATCTTTCGCCTTGAAAGAACCTCACAACTCATTCTTTATCAGAGACCACGTTCTTGCCATATTCTGGCTGCAAAATGAAGCTGGCTGATGTCCCTGAAGCGGCAGTCACATCCCACAACGCAATGTCCCTTTTATGATGGACGAGCCCATCAGTGAGCGCTATAGTCAGAGACCTGACGCACAAATCTGAGATCATCAAACACTGACTCCTCTGAATGCTCGTTTACATGAGGAGGAAAAGTTATTGTGCTCCCTGACTGGTTTCTATAACAACCCTTTTATCCTCGAACACCACCCCCGACTCTCCTGCCTCTCTCTCCACAGTGCATCCTGTCAACAAAAGGTACTTCTATAGAGAATGATACTGATGTAGATAAGAAAAAAAAATAGCGTTCATAGAAACCTCGGCAACATTTATGAAAATTGCACCTCCCAAACATAACCTGAATTGGACCAATGCGATGGTGTTTGTGATGTGACTCTTGAGTATCCCACTCACATACTTGGTTCCTACCTGAAATGAATTTCCATAAACTACCTTTAGAATTAGAAATGCACCCTGAATGTAGACCTCCACCAGGGTAGCTCAGTTTCTATACTTTTCAATCTCGGCTTTAAATCTTCATCTGATGTCTACTGTGGGAGACATTTCATTATCTAAAGTACCTAATCTCGCGATATTATCCAGATCAGATCCAAAATTTATTCAGTTCTTCCTTTTCCCAAGCGCCACATTTACCGCAGTTATCATGGTCACAGATACACAGACATGACCAATCTCATAACTTCTTCCTTTGGTAGAGATAAAAAAAAAAAAAAAACGTGGTATGGTGACCGTGGTTAGAAAGGTTCTGGGTTCAAGTACTGGGTTCTGTAAGGCTGTTTCTGTGTGGAGTAGTACATGTTCTCTCATGCTTGTGTGGCTTCCTCAAACAGTCCAAAGACATACACATGAGGTGAACTGGCTGTTCCAAGTTGCCCATAAGTGTGTGTGTGTGTGTGTGTGTGTGTGTGTTCATACTGGTATTGTGATGGACTGGTAAGCTGCCCAGGATGTGACCCACCTTCTCCCAGAGTCAAGGTGGGCTCCGGCCTCCTGACAATGCTAGTTGAATAAAGCAGTTTGGCAGATGAATGAATTGATATTTAAAAAAAAAAAAACACTTGTGCGCTATTCATAACGATAATTAATAGGTGTCGTCAATGGGGCAGTGGTGGTCTAGTGGTATAGGGCTCTGGATCGCTGATCCAAAAGGTTGGGGGTTCAAATCCCACTCTCCACAAGGTTGTCACTGAACCCCCCCCAGTGCAGCTAACTGGGTTATCAAAGGCGGGCCATGTCTGTCACTGTCTATGGCAGGGGTGTCAAACTCGTGCCACTCAGGGCCATGTGGCTGCAGGTTTTTGATTCAACCATGCCGCAGCCCACCTGATTTTGCTCATTTAAACAAACAGTTTGAGTCTTCAGGCAGTTGATTGGTCAGTCTGTGTGCTCTGTACAGGGACTGACCAATGAACTACATGAAGACTCAGATTAGCTGTTTAAATTATCAAAAGCAGGTGTGCTGCTGTTTGGTGGAAACAAAAACCTGCAGCCACATGGCCCTTTGTGGCACGAGTTTGACACCCCTGGTCTATGGTGAGAGGTTCATGTAAAAGAACCATTGCTGACTTTCGTAAAGAGTAGCTGCAAAGTCGTCAGCGTGTTTCTGTCCCTTGCTAAAAGGCTTGTGACAGGAAGGGCATCCGACGTAAAAACCTCTGCCAAATCAAACGTGCGAATCGGATGATTCGCTGTGGCGACTCCCGAGTAAAAGGGGAAAAAGCTGAAAGACAGACAGACAGACAAGGTGTGTTCACATGATACTGATCATGGTCCCAAATTGCACTGATCATATTTCAATGCTCGTAGTAATTAGAGGAACATCGGAATACATCAAAGGACATCATTGTAGAATTTTGGGAAAAAACTTTATTAATGAGTGAAATATTTCAGGAATGTTGTAAGAATTGTGCTTTTTATTTTCTTTAAAGTTCATCACAGAAGCATCAGTAGACATCACGGTGATCATTGTAGCATTGGTAAGGTAAAAATAAAAGGAACATCGGGAGACATTCCAGTCACATTTGTGGAAATTCTTTGTGGGTTTTTTTTTTTTTTTTTACACCGTATAGGAGATGCATCGGAACAGCGCTGGTAGAGCATCAGAATCACACTGGAATATGGTCGGCCCAAATCAGGATCATGACGGGTATTGTGAGTGTGCCTTAACATTGATTTCATTATTATGGTGTGTAGCCAGAGATGGGTGTATATTAGGCAACAAATGAGCAGTCGGTTCTCAAAGTTCTTGCAGTAAAAGCAGGACAGATGGGCAAGTTTACGAATTTGAATGACACTGACGATCGCTAGATTGTGACTGCTGAACGACTCGGTCGGCGAATCTTCAAAACAATGGGTCTTGTGTGGTTCTCCTGGTTTGCCGTGATCAATATCTTCTAAAAATGGTCCAAGGAAGCACAACCAATAAACCACTGACAGGGTCAAGGGTAGCTTGGGCTTATTTACTGAGATAATTTGTTTTGGAATTTTAAACAGCTTTTATTAATTTGAACATTTTAATCAAAACTAAGATGTGCAATGTTGAGTGTTTAAGACTATCATCACTCTGTGCAACGTTGTAAATGAAATTCGGTTTAAATAAACAGAGGGAACTGCACAAGATGGACTCCGTTAACAGATTTGACTTTAGGAAGCCAAAGTCACCAACTTCTGCTAACATTAGCCTTATGCCAAGGTTGAGGCTTTACCGGGGTGCACGTGTGTACGCTCCAGTGTATTTACCCACAAACTACTTTAGCGGCGGCCGGGTGCATAATGCTAAAGGGTTAGCTACTGTGGAACTAATTTGATCTGGATGAGTGGAGCAACAACAAGCAGCAGTTCATCCTGTGATTGCTTGTTAGCGCTTGTCTGCCACTGCAGGGTGAAAATATTAATTATCGTTTGTCTGAGTTCGTTTTGTCAGCCACGGAACCACTGAACTCGATCTCAAACCAGGCATTTTCTCCTGCAGGAGCCGCTAATTAAATCTTAAAAAGAGTTTTTTTTTTTTTTTGTTTTTTGTTTTTTTTTTAAATAAATGTAAGTTGTGCAAAAACATGTGTGTGTGTGTGTGTGTGAGATGGGAGCGGCTCCTCTGGGGCTCTTTTAGGTGTATAATTTTGGACAATTTGTCAAATAATTCTACTGTGATCCTGCACTGTGGAGTTAGCTGACCAGCTGTTTCATATTTTTTCAGTTATCCAAACCAAACCAAAAAAATTTTTAAGCACAAAGGGGGAAATTGTAGCATGAAACTGAGAAATAAAAAAAGAAATCTCACAGTACAGGCCACGCCTACTGCAGCGAATATGGAGTCAAGAGTGATCCGGAACCGGATTTTTGCATCTTTCCTTTTGGATCTCGTAACATTTGCTGCAACATTACCTGGTCTGTGACTCTGCAGCCCCGTACCCAGCGGGTTTTGATACAGTAGCTCCTCCGTAGGATCATGACCAGACGTGCTAGAATTTTAACGCATCACTGAGTCTCATCCTCATCCATGTTCCTGTGTTTAAATTAAAAAATGGCACTTATTCATATTAGAACTATATTAATATATGTATATTTTTAAAAAACTGATGATTCCCGTCTTCCCTGCTACTGTAAGCTGTTGTTCCTGCCCTTGCCCTTTCCTAGCCATGTGATGAAGAATGAAATTGACTCCCATCCTACATGAAACCGGTGACTCACAGAACTCCAGAAGAAATGTCAGCTGACTGTGGAGTAATGTGAACCTGTCGAGTTCCTGTTCGAATCGAAGTCAGTACTTTGCAGACAGAGATTTAACTTCATCTAATGTACCGTTTTAAATTTAAATCAACACAAACAATTAAAAAAAACACACACACCAGCCATGCCCAAACCACACACAGTCAAGGACAAATCTTTCAAAAATGCACGGTTCACAAATAGGCTTCTTTTGCATGAATTATTTGAGTGAATCAATTTGCACTAAAAATATAATGAAAGGTTTTCTTTTAACTCCACACTCAAATCCAGCACGATCCAATATACTCATCTCAACTCAAATATGGACCAGAACATGCAACTTCTAACAGTTCCATCACCGATTACTTTGCAGTGAATCAAGTTGTTCATTTTTCAAAGAATTGATTAATTTCAGCGAATCAAAATGTCCGATCCTTTGGCAGGTGAAAAGAGTCTGAATATTGTTAGAATTTTACACTGAATTGACGATTAACTTTAATTATATCTTTAAAATTACTTTAAATCCGTAAATATCTGTAAACCACAGTGTTTAGTGTGTCCACCTAACAGCAAGAACGTCCTGGGGTCACATCCTGGACCTTTGTGGGCGTGTATGTGTGGAAGTTGGATGTTCCTTTCATGTTTGATTGGGATTCCTCTTGGTCCTCTGGTTTCCTCCCACCATTCAGAGACATGCACATTGGAGTAACTGGTGGCCCCATATCCCCCTATTAGTGGATGTGAGGGTCAAGTGTGTGTGTGTTCGCCCTGCAATGGTCTGGTGAGCTGATCAATGTGTCCAACCAAAGTCGACTGAGCTAGGCTTTAGCCTCCCTGTGCCCCTATGAGAAGTAAACAGTTTGGCGAGTGAGTGGGTGGGCGGGAGTAACAAATGAAACACTTTCCAACATGTCAGTCAAGTCAAACACTTCAACCAATGTTCTTACAAATCAAATTGAAATCCGTAATCATAAATACAGACAGTGTTTAATCAATGCTAATCCGTTTTAAAACTAATCAGGTTAATAAAAGCTGATTATTGTGGTATTACGATAACCACTTTATTCTGTCTCGTATCTTTTGCTGCACGTTTTCTTTTTTTTAAATAATTATTATTTTATGTGGTCAAAAGACTGCAGCCGCATCGCTAGGCTAATCCGAATCCCTTGGACAATAATATGGAAATAATCCAGCTCTAATCTGAAACTACTCCCTCAGATCAAAAACGAGCCAGAGGCTGGAAAGATGTGATAAATCTGACTGTGTCTCGGTTTCACTTTGACAACATATCACAGTATATAAAGTGTTCTACAGTGAACGGCACATAACGGTATGCTACAGGAACGCTGCTGTGGCCCTCTGATCCAGTTTTAATTTAAGGTGTGATAATTTACTTAAAATGATATTTATCGTTTCAGTGTTTACAGAGCTGCTTTCACTCTGAGCACAGTGCACTGTGTGTGTGTGTATGTGTGTGTGTGTGTGTGTGTGTGTGTGTGTGTGTGTAAAAAAGGCCTTCTCTAATGGCACTTGAGCCACAACACCCTTGACAACCTGAAAACGAGCCCATTAAGCAAAAACACTTAAACATGCAATTATGTACTTAGTCCTGTGAGCCACCGACCAACAACACACTGAGAGAAACAGTAACACTGTTAATGTGTATGAGTAAATGCTGGTGTTTGACGATAAATGTGGGTGTTTTAAAATTAGGGTTTGGTATTTTATGGTGAGGGTTTTCGAGTGAACGTGAGCCCTGAAAGGAGAAATATTCGTGTCTGTTGCCAAACATCAACATTTGTAGGCGAGCGTTCCATGGTGATGATAAATAAGGGTATTTAAAGGTGAATGTTGATATTTCAGATGGTGAATATGTGTTTGATAGTGTCAGTGTTTGATGGTGAAGGTGGGTGTTTGATTGTGAGTGTCAGTGCATGGTGGTGAATGTTGGTGTTTGCTGGGGAAGGTGGGTGTTTTTATAGATTGATAGATGTACAGTATATACGAATGGACTCCTGCATCATGTTTGGCCTACAAATTGAATACAAAAAAAATGGAACCTCAACTTATGAAAGCCCCAGCAAACGAAAAATCCAGGTTATGAAAAACATTTTCCTAAAATTTTTGTCTCTGGATCCGAAACAAATTCACGTTACGAAAATGCCATCTCGAAAATGCAAACAATGTGCGAGTTGCTCCCCCAACTCTCATGTTGATTTCCCAACATCCCGCCCCGCTGGCCTCCCATTGGCTGGGAGCGATGACGCAGCTCCCTCCCATTGGCTATCTCCCAACATCCTGCCCCGCTTGCCTCCCATTGGTTAGGAGGCATGAGGCAGCTCCCTCCCATTGGCTATTATGGAGCTGCATCTCCCATAATGCTTTTAGTGTAAAGGACAGAGTTACTGTTTCATGAGTTTTTTTGAGTGTGCTCATTGCAACTTTATTTTTTGGCTCAGGCTTTTAACCTTGCATAAACATTTGTAAGATTATAACTCTGCTAAGAAGACATGGTCAACACACGCGCACGATTCCCGGTGTGAGTGAAAAGAAGCGGGCTTGTGGCATTCGGTTGAGTGATATCACAAAGGAATATGGCCAAACCCGTCTACCATTGGTCCAATATTAAAGCAGAAGGAGGCCGTAAAAGGTATGCTTTTATAATTTTTAAAGGGTTTAGGGGGTAGTATTTGGGGGCCTTGGAACGAATCACACATTTTATATGTAAAATGCGGTTCAACTAACGAAAATCCAGGTTACGAAACCACTTCTGGAAAGGATTAATTTCGTAAATTGAGGTACCACTGTACTGGTGAAAAGAACGTAATTTGATAGGCCACCAAAAGCCACCACATCCACACCCATGTACCTTGTTGTATATGGATGCATTATTATTATTATTATTATTATTAAATGAGATGGATGTGTATTTTTTTATATTAATTATTCATTTGATAGTTTGAAGGACACTGTTTGAAGAGAAAGCTGGTATTGGAAGGAGAGTGTTGTTTGATATATATGCGTTGGAGTCATGTTGGGTTTTGATGCAGACTGTAGGTTTTCTCCGAAAAGATATTTCTTCAGTCAGTGTTTTGATGACGGTTAAAACCTAAAATATTCTTCAAATATCTTCCGTAGGTGTTCGACTGGGCAGAGATGTGGTTTATTTAAAGGCCATAGTGTACGATTTTCAATATATATATATATTTTTTTTTTTCCCCGCGTCAGATCAGTGACCATCTACTATATAGACGTCAGCATTACTCTCCATCCTCTGATCTTTTTATAATCTGTTGCTATTCATTTCAGGGTCAGATTTCACTTTGCTTTCAGACTCGGGTTTCCATTAGTGTCGGGTTCTAAAGCATCTCTCATCAAGTAGTCTGGGTTAAATGTAGCTAAATGGATAGCTTTTATGTTGAGCGTATCTTAAATGAGTGCTACAGTGACAGTTTTACTTTCTGTCTGGAAATTGATTTTTATCGCTGCTCTTTTGTTAGCGAGATTTAGTGGTCCGGTTAATCAATATGCACTAACTATACACACACAAACACACATAATGCCACAGATGGCCCTGTCAATGTGCTGGTTACTCATACACTCCTGTCATTCTGTGTGACCTCTAACCTTTAGGGCCAAAGTTAATTGATTTCCTCGGAGTCCCATGTCTGACAGCAGTGCGTGTCTCTTTTTGTTAGTCCTTTTGTATTAGCAGGAAATTAACACTTTTATCATATTTCTGTCTGTATTTTGTCTGAAGCAAACATTGTCTTACTAACATTCTTTCAGTTATCTGTTAGCATCTATCAATAATCAACCCGATTATTTTTTGATCTGCTGTAATAATTAACTGTCAGTATGTTTGCCCCAAGGCTAAGATGCTTGTTTTGTTGCTAGTCGGTCAATCCACCACTAGCAAGCTCACTTTGCACTTCTAGCCATCTTTCTGACATGCGATATTAACAATGCTAACGTAATTATCGTCCCGCGAGCGACTAGAAATAGTATTATTTGTCTGTAAAATTATTAGTACACCTCTGCAGAACATTGTATCTTTACTAACATTAAAAAATAAAAAAGAAAGAAACATAGTTCAACTTACAATAAAGAAAAACGTCATTAACATTGTTTTTTTAAATCTGTAACTGAAAAGATTTAAAGTGCACCAATGTGCCTGAAATAAAAAAAAATTACATTCTTGTTTAAACTCATTGAACTTATTTATGTTTTAATATCTGTCTCTCTCCACCTTTCTCTTGGTTCCTGTTAGAAATTTTTCTATGTTGTTTCTTGAGGTATTGTTTACTGCACCTCATATCGTTTGCTTGTGCAAAAAAAAACAAAAAAAAAACGCTACACCGTAGCGCGACAAGAAGGGCGCCACTGCCTACTTGTGGAGTGGATGTGCAATTACATTTAATTTTCATACACGATTCCAGAAATGCATGGTCCCCAGGGTCATACATGCTCCCCCTGGCATCACACCATGTCCCCCCTGGCATCTTGGCAAGGGGGGGGGGGGGCACGATTTGAGAAGCACTAGACTGTAATCTCCCTAAAAACCTTTTGCTGGTATATTTTCCTTCAAACTATTATCATTTATTTTAATAATGTGTTTTATTGAAACAGGTGCTTTTTAGCTCCCATCGAGGAGCTAAAGGAATGGGTTCCATCCATATGTCCGTCACATTTTATTTTTTGGACATTTATTGCTCCACACTGAAGCTGGGGCTTTCAAACTTAGCATGCTGGCACACTGCTGTGTATATACACACACACACACACACACACACACACACACAACATCTTCACATTTTCTCTAGAAACATCATGGCCTCCTTTAACAGTCACATTTTGCCTTTACACCTTTATACCAAACCAGCTTCATCAGCAACATTTATGTTACTTTCCATGATTTATGCCTCTTAAAATGCTTTTCTACTGCTCGTATGATCCCTGTGCTGCTAGCACTAGCATGTCTCTCTGTAACGAGCGCGCACCTTCAGTAGTTCTAGCATTCTGCTAAAAAATAAATTCTTCCTCTTGCTACCCTTTTCTTCCTCAAGTGATTTTCTTTCCTACAGACATCTGTTTCCCAAAAACATTAATTATGCTTCTCTATTAGACCAGCATGCTTTGTCCTCTGGATATCTAGCGTTAGCAGCGTTAGGTATTAACAATGCGTACTTTTAATTCTAGCATGTTCCCTATACACAAGCCAAGTCCTAAACAGAAGCCATTAATATTTGAAATGGCAAAGCTTACTGCAGGGCTAGTGGACGTCATCCAGAGTGCACTGTGAACTGTGTGTTTTACAGAAAGAGCAAAGCTGCAGTCCAAACAAAAGAAGAAGAAGAAAAAAAAAAAGAAAAACCTGAAAACAAAATTAAATTAATCTGGTCACCCAGAAAACTACATTTAGTCATATGTTGTTTCCAACGGCATTTAGAAGCGAAAATATTCGCTTTACATTAGTGATGATCTGTGGGACGGAAATGAAAAGGCAATGAACTCAATCCATCCAAATAGAAACGGAACCTCTGAAGTGTGCCCAATGTTCATTTATCATACAAATGACAGGTGTGGCTGCACAAGTGGGTGGAGACACAAGACCCCGTTTACACTCGTTTACATGATTGCCTCACACATCTTGAGGGTCAGGCTGAGTGTGTACGTGAGATGCGTATAATTATTTACACAAATGTGGATGGAAATGTCATCAAAGCAACATAGAACACATCGTATATGCAAATATTATCCGTCCACCCATCCTTCCTTTTCCCAAACCACTTAATCCTATAAAAGTCTGGAGAACAGTGGATCCTATCGCTGCCGACTCGGTAAAACAGTGGGGTACACCCAGAACAACTCGGCAATCCATGGTAGGGCCAACTCACAAAGACATTCACACCTTGGAGCAATCTGGAACGGCCAGTTAGCTTATTGTGCATGTCCTCACAGTGAGAAGGTCCTGGGGTCGTGTCCCAGGCTCAACGAGGGGATTTCTGTGTGGGTTTGCATGTTCTTTCCATGCGTGCATGAGTATCCTCATGGTACTCCAGCTTACTCCTACAGTCTAAAGACATGCACGTGGCTGTGTGTGTGTGTCTGTTAGTCCTGAGATGGACTGGCGAGCCATTCGAGGTATACCCTGCCTTCATCTGGAGTTGGCGGAAACAGGCTCCAACCTTCCTGTAAGCCAAGTAGGATTAAGGAGTGAATGAATGGATGTTTGAAGAGGTGTGTGTGTGTGTGATCTTGATTAAAAGCATGCATGCACAATGTTGTGAGTAAGCGAAAGTATTTGCTGATTCACAGCTTTTATGCTGATTTTTTTTTTTTTTTAGAATCCTGCTTAGCCAGAACCGCTGGGAGGCTCAATCTATCAGCACTGATACACTATTTTGTGTGTGTGTGTGTGTGTGTGTGTGTGTGTGTGTGTGTGTGTGTGCGCGTGCGTGCGTGTGTGTTTGCCAATGCCTATCTTTCACACAGTATATTCTCCAGAGATATCTGCCAGCAGAAAATGGGAAAATACACTTCCATCTATTTAGTTATTTATTTATTACACCTACCAACAGTCTCCTTTTCAGCAGATGCTGTTTCCATAGATGTGTGTGTGTGTGTGTGTGTGTGTGTGTGTGTGTGTGTGTGTGTGTGTGTTCACACCGCACGAAGGCAAGAAAGAGATTGACGACTGCGTTCCACATAAATTCCCCTTTTCAGTTATAGTTGTCTTGTACAGGACTTGCATATACTAAAGAAATATTATTGTGAAATCAAACCTTTTCTGATATCAAGTATTTACTGCCTGTTTGACTTCGTGCATCATATCTAATTATGTAATCCTAAATTTGCATATTTAATTATGTAATCCTAAGTTTGCATTTCAATCAACTTGGCTGAACAGGGTCAGATATGAAGTTTATAGAAGACAGTAAAGAAGATCGTCCATAGCCAACTGCGGAGACACAAAAGTTCTTCTATTGGATTTGAAACAAAATTGTGAGACAGCGACTCGAGCTCGGAATTGGACATTTTGTTTTAAAAATATCTGATCAAAACATGGCGACCGTTATATAATTTTCCTCATGTTCACTGCTTCAGACAAAACTTTGCACTGTTTGAAATTTGGGATGCCATGACCTTCCCACTGAGTCTATTTTGCTTTTAAAAAAAATCAGTGTATCACTGTAATCCATCCATATATTTACTGACCTCTAGATCCTACCGAGGTTACGGGGAGGCTGGAGCCTTTCTCAGTTGATTCTGGTTGAAGGTAGGAATACACCCTGAACAGCTCACAAGCCCATTGTAGGACCAGCATACAATTAACAAGTCACAGCTTGGGGCAGTTTGGAACAACCAGTTCATCTAATTTGTATGACGCTGGACTGTGGGAAGAAATCGGAGTACACGGAGGAAACGGTGGGGTGGGGGGTGTAAATAAATATATAAATAAAATAAATAAAACTTCCTAAATCTCATGAGTTTTCATTTGGGGATGGTTCTTGCTGTGAGTGCAAACAACTTACCACCATGTCACTTTTATGTATTTGTGTTTTAAAAATATCCTCACAACATCCAAAACCAGATGTTGAAACCTGAAAGATTCTGAAGTCCTGCACAACAAATACTATATAATATCACTGTAAGATCCTTCCTATGATGAGCGGCTCAACTGTCAGGATATTGATGCATTTATTTGATTATGTATTAACTAATTTATTTACATTGTAAGCTTATGGTGTGTGTGTGAGATAAATGTGAGCATTTAAACCGGGTGCCCCCAAAAAAATGGCCCCACTCGTGCATGCTCTGGGGACGCGACTGTCTCTGCAGTAGATTAATATCGTTGGCTGGCTACCCCTCTGCCCATGATGATAGATGAGATGTCTGAATAAAAAATGAATTTGATTTCCACTGCAGAGGCTATGATTCATTCTAATGTTCCCTCTAACTGACACACAGTATATACATACACACCTACACACACGTATATGTGGATTTTTCAAAGTAGTTTGCAGGGCCATCCACGACAAGGGCAACTAAGCTTTCCGCTAAATATATAAACATATGTACAGTGTATGTGTGTGTGTATATATATATATATATATATACACACACACACACAGGGATCCCTCGCTACTTCGCGCTTCAATTATTGCGGCTTCAGTGCATCGTGGTTTTTATAAAAAATAAATATTCATTGAATTAATAAATAAGGAAGAATAGGGGACAAAGTCAAGGAAAGCGCCACAAAAACAAGGCCAATTATGCCAAAAAAAAACCCTAAACAAAAAACAACCCAAAATCTCCCATCAAAACTACTTACATTGTTGCATCTGTATCTGCACAGCTGCACGCGTGTATGTATGTGTGCCGTCTAATTCTCATGCAATACCATCTGTATGTGTGTGTATTTATTTTATTTACATCTTGTGATTGTTTTTTTTTTGATGTTTGTTAGTATAAGCATTTATAGCCTTTAATAAATAAATAAATATATATTTATTTGTTATATATATATATATATATATA
>CM045746.1:24034465-24056965 GCA_024760905.1 Plotosus lineatus
AACAAAAGAGATGCACTGAAATATATCAATGTATAGCCTTTGATCACAGCATGTAATCTCCATGGCACTATTGCTCCAGTTGGACCGGTCGAGGCTCAGCAACAGTACTCGAGCAATAAAATGAAGCCAGCGGATTCAGCGAATGTACTGATCTTACATGCCATTGTTTCAACAAACTTAAGAAACGTAGCATTTATTTCCATTCCAGTGTTGAGTTCATTGTTTTTTTGTCAGTCAGGACTCTGGGATAACGTTCACATGAACCATTCTGGTACACACGCAGGCCCTCATATACATATCTGCCAAAATATGACCTCATTAAACCCCTCCCCAAGTTTTTGTGGGTAACACCACGGTTGCACTCAGCCCCTCACTTTATCAACGTCACCCAGCCCTACTTTCAAAAGTGGGTATTAGCATTCGACTTGAACGGCACTGAAACACAATAAATAATGCAAAAGAGTTCAAGAATGGAGGAAATTGTTTTAAGTTTAAGTCTGACAACAGCCTTCCAAAATCTTTATAATGGTCATGAAGTAATAGCCTATTTGTGATTTTCAAATCAACAAACTTTCAGCTACTATATTTTTATTCCTTTACAAACCTTTGCAAATACGTTTCACTGGTTATTAAGAAACAGAAACCATTTTTTTTATTATTTAAAAGGAATATTTCTGCTAATAAACCATGAAAACAAACTATTTTTATCAACATAAAATATTTAATTCAGTGTTTATACTATACTTTAATGATTTTTATGCTAAAAGAAGAAACAGCTCACTGTGAATTAAGTGTCCTTGCAAAGTTTATAAATAATATTAACTTCCACCCAGTAAGCAATCTCCCTTCTGTTTCCAAATTGTCAGAGACGGCAGCGGCCAATCAGCTCATTGACCACATGGCAGCCAATGATTTGCATATGCCACTCCAGTCTGTGTATAAGAAAAACCATAGCACAGAGTCGGCACTGCTCAAAGTCAAGAACCATATTTTGTTGAAAATGGAGGCGCAAAGAGTTCAGTATGCTTGTTCGTTTTCCTTGACCTTAGTGCACTGTCCGACACAACACGCGTTTAAATCGTTTAAAGTCGAGATTTGGTGTGGATGGCAAGGTACTAGAATTGCTTGCGTTGTGCCTTGCAGCTCGTACGCAGCGTGTTACTGCAAATGATGGTCTATGATCTGCTTTTCCACTCAGACAAGGAAATCGTCTTGGGCGTATTCTGTTTACGGGCTATACCGTTAAATTGTTTGATATCATCAACCTTAACACACAACTGTATTTGGCATTTAGTCCTACTGTGTAAAAGAAGGACGAGGCAGCATTGGATGCTATGCATGACTGCATACATGACTTGAGGAAGTGGATGATTGAAGACTGACTGATGTTGAATGATGAGACTGAGCTGATGCCTATAGGTACTACACAACAGTTACAGAAAGTCAACTTGAATGATATTACTGTCGGTGGCACAGTCATAGAGATACTGACTAGATACAGTCAGACTCATGTCACCGCATAGCTTGGCTCTGGTACCACCTATCTTGAGAGGGCTGGACCTAATTCCACTCTGGAATTGCTCATGGGGAGAGGTGGTGAGCCGATGTGGGCGTCCTTGTTTCCCCCGTTTCAGTGCCCACACATTGGGGATCTCCCCGATCAACGAAAGGGTAGCTTCCCCCCACCTTTGGGTGGGGGACGGGGCCTGACCGTTTGTGCTTATGCGCCAAATGACAGTTCATAGTACCCACTCTTCTTGGAGTCTTTAAATGGTGTGTTGGAGAACGCTCCCCCAGGAGAGTCGCTCGTTGTCCTGGGAGACTTCAATGCCATGTGGGCAACGATAGTGTGACCTAGAAGGGTGTTATTAGACTTCTTTGCTCATCACAGTTTGTCTATCATGAACATCATGTTTGAACACAAGGGTGTCCATAAGTGCATTTTGCATCAGGTCACATGTTCTGGGCTCTTGAGTGAAGAGGGGAGCTGACCTGTCAATCGATCGTTTGGCAGAGTCTCCTGTCATTAACTCCCATCTCCAGATAAAACCACCTCCTGAAGGAGGAGTGTGACATGGAAGCCGAATGGGCCATGTTTTGCACCGCCATTGCTGAGCAGGCAGCAGCCCATAGCCGGGCCAGAAGGTCATCAGTGCTTGTCGTGTCGGTACCCCCAAAACCAGTGGTAGACACCTGCGGTGAATGGGGCTGTCCAGCTGAAAAAGGAGGCATATCAGGTGTTATTGGCCTGTGGGACTCCTGAGGCAGCAGACAGGTACCGGAAGGCCAAATGTGCTGTAGCCTGAGCTGTCACCTGTGCAAAATCTTGGGCATGGAAGAAGTTCAGTGAAAGCCTGGAAAATAATTATTGGTTGGCTGCAAAAAGGTTCTGGACCCACCATCCAATGCCTCAGGAGAGAGAAGCAGTTCTCTGCAAATACTGTCTACAGTGAAAGTGAGGAGCTGCTCACCTCGACTGGGGATGCTGTTGGGAGGTAGAAGCAATACTTCGAGGACCTCCTCAATCCCACCAATACGCCCCTCGTGGAAGAGAAAGATCCTGTTTTTTTTGTTTGTTTGTTTGGGGGTCTGCCCATCATTGGAGCTGAGATAGTCAAAAGTTACTCGGTGGTCGGACTCGAGGAGTGAATGAAATCCGCCCTGAATATCTCAGGGCTCTGGATTGTTGTAGGACTCTCTTGGTTGACACCTCTGCAGCATCACGTGGTTATCGGGGGTTGTACCTCTGGATTGGCTAACCAGGGTGGTAGTCAACCTTTTTAAAAAAGGGGACCAGAGGGTGTGTTCCAATTATCATGGAATCACACTCCTCAGCCTACCCAGGAAAGTCTATGCAGGGGAACTGGAGAGGAGGATCCAACTGATAGTTGAACCTCGAATTTAGGAGGAACAATGTGTTTTTTCTCCTGAGCGCAGCACTTTTGACCAGCTCTATATGCTCTACAGGATCTTGGAAGTGGCATGGGAGTTTGCCCAATCTGTCCACATGTGTTTTGTGGTTTTGGATGAAGTTTTCGACCGTGTCCCTTGAGTTATCTTGTGGGGCGTGTTCTGGGAGTATGGCGTTCTAGAACCATTACTACGGGCCGTTCGGTCGCTGTGTCACCGGAGCCAGAGCTTGGTCTGGATCGGGAACAATAGGTCAAATTAATTTCCGGTGAAGTTTGGAGTCCACCAATGCTGTTCACGGTCACCAATTCTGTCCATAATTTCTAGGCACAGCTGAGGTGTTGAGGGGTTCTGGTTTGGTGTCCAACGGATCTCGTCTCTGCTTTTTGTGGATGACGTTGTCCTTTTGTCTTCAAGCCGGGACCTCCAGCTCTCATTGAAGTGATTTGCAGTCGAGTGCAAAGCAGCCGGAATGAAAAATCAGCACCTCCAAGGCCATGGACTCTGAGGACTCGGAAAAGGGTGGAATGCCCCCTCCGGGTCGAGAATGAGGTCCTGCCCCAAGTGGAGGAGTTCAAGTATCTTGTGATCTTGTTCACGAGTGAGGGAAGGATGGAGAAGGAGATCAAGAGGCGGATCACTGCAGCCTCCGCTCTAAGGCAGTGCTTGTACCAGTCCACAAGTTAAAGCTCTGTTTACCGGTCGATCTACATTCCACCCCTCACCTATGGTCACGAGTTTTGAGGGGTGACCGAAAGAACAAGATTACGGTTACAAGCAGCTGAAAGGAGCTTCCTTCGCTGGGTGGCAGGGCTCTACCTTAGAGATAAGGTGAGAAGCTCAGCCATCCGGGAAGAGCTCGGAGTAGAACTGCTGCTCCTCCGCATTGAGAAGAGTCAGCTGAGGTGGATCAAGCATCTGGCTAAAATGCTTCCCGAATGCCTTCCTGGTGTAGTGTTTCAGGCATGTCCAACCAGGCAGAGACCTCGGAGTCAACCTAGAATACTCTGAAGGGACCAGGTCTGGGAACACCTCGGTGTCCCCTGGAAGAGCTGGAGGAAGTGGCTGGGGAGAGAGCCATCTGGACCTCGTTGCTTAGGCTGCTGCCCCCGCGACCCAACCCCGGATTAAGCGGAAGAAGTTGAGTGAATGAATGAAATTATAAACTAAGATCCTTATCCGATGGTTTGTTGCTTGCAGCACACACTTTAAGTAGGGTTAGACTGGGTGACAGGTCATCGCGGCTCCAAAACTCTGGAATACATCGCCACGTGAGATTTGCTCTATAACAGATCTTAAGATTTTTAAGAGCCATCTGAAGACGTGTCTTTTTAAGGAGGCTTTCCATTAACTGTTAATATCAATGTTATCAATGTTTTAACATTAGATATTCACTCATTCATTTTCTGAACCGCTTAATCCTAATTAAGATCGTGGGGAGACTGGTGCCCATCTCAGCCAACTCCAGGTGAGGGCCGGTTACACCCTGGACACCTCGCCAGGCCATCGCAGGGCAACATTGGATATTATACTATTAAAAATTTAAAATACATGTTTTTAATAATTATTTAGATATTATGTATTATATTGTTTTAGACAGACATGATGTAATGTGTGCTTGATCATTTTATGAAATGCGCTCAATATAAGAATTACATTAATATTATTATTATTATTATTATTAATATTTATTACTGCAAAAAAAAGTACGCACTTACGCTGCTTTCAAAAATATGATTTTGGTGAATAATGCATCATTTAACATTTATTTTTTAAACAGACTACTGTTTGTTTCAGTTGTTGAATCAAGGACATGACTTCCTGTTGGCAAAAAAGAATATTTTATATTGCTCTAACTCTGAAATGCTACTCTATCACACACACACACACACACACACACACACTTTCTCTACAGTTTAACTATAAAAAGCAGTGCAGAAGTCGCTCTTGTCGGTGTGCATCAGTGTTGTGTAACCATCATTAGGGAGCTTAATGATCCATGGAGCCTCAGCAGAGACTTTCTCTCTCTCTCTGTGTGTGTGTGTGTGTGTTGTTTTCATTATGGATGCATCAGGTTTCTGAGCCACAACATTATTAGATCCATCTCGATAGTCCCTCAGTAAAATATTCAGGTGCACCTTTATACTTTACGGAACATTTATTTAATTAAAAAAATTCAGAGGAAAGTTTGTCATTTTTTTGTTTGTTTTTGTTTCACTGGTTAGTGTTGGTATAAATCTATAATATTTACCATGAGTGAATTTCTTCCTAATGTAGTTTCCTCACAAACAGATTATGTAGTTGCAACTTGGTTGTTGGAATATTTTATATGATGTGATAGTCATTACTACAACATAAATACAGTGTACCATTAACTACGTAAATCTCACGCCAATGAAATACAACATAAGTGTTTTACCATATTTACACTGAAATCTGAGCTTTTCTGTTTTATTTTTTGTGGTACGTTATTTATATGTTGCCAAAACGTCATATTTGTGTAGGTTTTTAAAGTGTGCAAATTGTAGTGTGTTTAAGATACATGTGCATTGCTACGTAACTAACAGCAGCTCGGGGACTTGGGACATAGACTTAATGTCTCCTTTTCAAACATTAAATGAATAAAAAAGTCTAACACACAGATGCAGTTCGTTGTTCTGCCTTTCTTTGCTTCCAGCGTGTAATCGTCATGCCATTGTTTCGACAAACATAACATTTATTCCCGTCCAGTGTCGGGTTCTTTTCTCACCAAAAGCTTGAATTCATGAGGTAAAAACTGAGCCCCTCCATAAAATGTTCTCCAGCACATGCCGTAAACTTTCAATCGGGTTAAGGTCAGGATGTGTAAGGTAAAGATGATTCCTCGTGCTCCCTCAACCAATCTTTCATCATCTGAGTCATCAGCTGACTTCATTTTATTGCCACATTAATGTTGCTTAGCCTGAACCAAATCAACTGGAGCAACAATGCCATGCAGACCCCTCGCTGTGATGAACAATAAATGTTCTCCGTGAAAATATCAGCACGACCAACTATCGGCTCTATTAGCTGCAGTGTGTTTAGCCCAGACAGCACTTCCGCCTCACAGCGAGAACGCCTGGGTTCTTTGGTGTTTCGGTGT
This sequence comes from Plotosus lineatus, assembly GCA_024760905.1. Taxonomy (NCBI): domain Eukaryota; kingdom Metazoa; phylum Chordata; class Actinopteri; order Siluriformes; family Plotosidae; genus Plotosus; species Plotosus lineatus. The sequence continues at coordinate 24,040,497 of CM045746.1, forward strand.
GGAGTCTGCATGTTCTCCCCGTGCTTGTGTAGGTTTCCTCCACCGTCACATGCACAGTAGGTTCATCGGCATTCCAGATCATCCCGAGGTTTGAGTGTGAATGAATGTGTGAGTGTTTGCAAAGTGATGGTTATGTGAGCTGTCCAGTGTGGACCCTGCCCTCGCCCAGAGTTGGCCAACATGTGTGCCTGCCCTCCCGCGTCCCTAATTAGGATTAAGCGGCTTAGGAAATGAATGAATGTTTAGTCCTACAAATCCATCAGTGAAGAACCTGACTGACGTAGCATCATCCATAGAACCTCAAAATGCACTTGAGCGACCCCTGCGTCCAATAGCCTGCACATGTGGTGATGTACTTTTGTCTCTGAATTTTATTTCACAGTTAATTTCTTCTTATTATTATTCTTCTTCTTTTACTTTCGGCTGCTCCCTTCAGGGGTCGCCACAGCAAATCATCCGCCTCCACCTCACCCTGTCCTCCGCATCTTCTTTTCTGACTCCAACGACCTTCATGTCCTCCTTCACCACATCCATAAATCTCTTCTTTGGTCTTCCTCTGGGTCTTCTGCCTGGTAGTTCCAACCTCAGCATCCTACTACCAATATACTCACTATCCCTCCTCTGTACATGTCCAAACCATCTCAATCTAGCCTCTCTGACTTTGTCGCCAAAACATCTTACATGTGCTGTCCCTCTGATGTACTCATTCCTGATCCTATCCATCCTCGTTACTCCCAAAGAGAACCTCAACATTTTCATCTCTGCTACCTCCAGCTCTGCCTCCTGTCTTTTCCCCAACGCCACTGTTTCTAAACCATACAACATCGCTGGCCTCAACACCGTCTTGTACACTTTTCCTTTCATTCTTGCTGAATTAATTATAGTTAATTTATTATTATTAGAGTTAATTTATATTGTGATAAATATAGTTATGGTCAAAATGTCAGAAAATATTGCAGTATAATTTTAAGGTCAGATTTCCCAGCCCTAGTTAGTAGTCCTCAGTTCTTATTTTTCATAATCACAGCAGGTATGCTGGTATAGGTGTGTGACTCCGCGAACTCATTACCATACACCATCTTAACTGTGTGTGTGTGTGTGTGTGTTGGGGAATCAAGCTATTTTAAGTCCTGCTTGTGTATGCAAATTAGTCTAAATAAAGATTTGTTTTAAAAGCACCTGGAAGCAAAAAGAAAAACGGAGAGAGATTTTGTCTGGATTCGCATGTATCCTGTTAGCATGCGATTTGTGCGGTTAGTCACATGAAAGCGCATCAGAAAGTATTCTGATGAATACTACTTCTAAAAATGGCTGCTGTGGAAACTCGAATCGAAATCAGAAGCTCGTGCAGTTGTACATGCTTTAAAGATCAAATCTGCCTGATTTGTTTTAGCCAAATTTAAGCTGAAAGAATGCTAACAGTCGCTGTTGCTAATTGTCACTAATGACGGCGGCGATCCCAGCTTTTCATCAACAGCCATCAGAACCATTTGCGAACCCAAAAATCACACATCAGAATCCGCCGCTTCATGAGATACTACTTTAATGGTGATGCAATGGGACCTACACCAGTCCGTTGCTCAATATTCTTATTTATAATAATAATAATAATAATAATAGTAGTAATAGACAATAGGAGTCCAGATGCTCCCACTTGAAATGACCATCTCGTAATATGCCAATGTAGAACATGTACAAGTTTGAAAGCCCCAGCTTCAGGGTCCCACAATTCAATGTCCAGAAACCTAATATACAGTTCTGCTCTCTGATCTTGAAAAGTATGTCAAGGTCACACACACACACACACACACACACTCATCCTAGAAATCAGAGTCGGCGTGACCAGTTTGGAAAAAAACTCCGCTTCAGTGCACATCATGTGACACTCAAGTGTGACGGACAAACCAACAGATGGATGGAACCTATATCCAAAGCTCCTGAAGGGTGAGAGCTAATAATAATAATAATAATAATAATAGTAATAATAATATTTCTGCTTTGAAGAAACGGCTCCACCAAGTCTACCAAACCACCATCAACAAGCCCAGCAATCCCACATACAAACCAAAATATCAAAAACAAGAAAACTGGATCCTGGGCTCCCAAGTTGTGCCAAAGTAGACAAAGTCGGTGACTATCAACCTGGAGATGAAAGTTGGAACCAGGTTGATGCCGCATCCATCTATGACCGACAGTCCATGGGAGCTAATTCGCCAAACTCTCACAGGAGGGAGGGATGGCAAACGCTCCCCTGTCACTCATAGCAATGAACAGACAATCCACCGGCGTCTGTGAGCTCGGCTCGTTCGTATGAAAGGGTCGGATATCGATTTCTCTCGGAGTGTGCAAGGCTCCCAAACGCACATGCGCATCAGTTCGTAAAAGAGAGGGTGGCAGCATCGCTTGTCAAGGAGGGTTCGTGTGCATGCTTATGCCCGTCCTTGGCTGGTGGTTGTATGTGACAGGGAAGCAACACTCGATGGATGGGAATTGGACACGATAAAAATTAGGGGAGAAAAAAAAATTTCGGGATCCAGAATTCGATCCGCCTCATCTTCATATTATAGTCTTCCATGTACGAGGCCTCATCTCTGATGTGAAATTTCATGAATATTCATTCATATCATTTTACTAAGCAGCACTTCTGATTCATGCCAGAGTGGAGATGCTCGTGTACAACGCTGTCGATGGAGGACACAAAAAAAAACAAACAAACAAAAAAAAAACGAAAAGGTCTATGAATACCAAGGTAGTGATCACAGCAACAAATTAAAGAAATTATTCCAAGCGCGGATTAATAGCAAACAAAAGCGAAAAGTTTAAGTGCGGACAATGTCTTTATTATATACACACAACTATTTCTATTGTGGAAGGGGGTGAGTGTGGGCAGCCGTGGACTAATGGCTATAGCTTTGGGGGAATGTAGGCTTTGGGGTCGAAAGGTCGCTGGTTTGATTCCCAAACCAGTAGAAAAAATGTGTGGCGTGAGCTCCCCCTGCATGTCCTCCACCTTCATGGCTGAAGTGCACTTGAGCAAGGTACCTAACTTTTCTCCAGGTTCCCAAGTGTGTGTGCCAGTCTACTACTCCGTGTGTGTGTGTGTGTGTGTGTGTGTGTGTGTGTGTGTGTGTGCACACTCATTTTGGATGGGTTAAATGCAGAAGCGATAATTTCCCTTGCCATATTAATACAGTGTAGCAAAAAAATAAATATATTTATCCAGTCTTTCGTGTGTAGGAACTCTGGATATGTCATGCCATGCCATCGAGGAGCGATCGCTATTCATAACACGGCATCAAAAGATATGATGCTCGTACAGTTAAGTCAGGCGAGGTATTTTCTCCAACGAATTCCTGAATTACTGTGATGCTACCATGACTGTTCTGTCACGTTATAATATCCAGATTTAGGCACTGCATAAAACCCGAGCTTCCCCTGAGGTTCCGGGCGCCGTTTCTTTCCCGTTCATGTTTAAAAATGTAAACCATATTCTCTGAAAAATTATATCTATAATTCTCACACAGATATTATTTTGCAGGAAAGGAACATGCCTCACAATTTTTTAAAAATGGGGCGGCTTGGTGATGTAGCGGTAAGCACGTCTGTCACAGTATGATGGTCCTGTGTTCGCTGAGGGCGTTTCCGTGTGGACTCCGCATGTTCTTCCGGTCCTCATGGGGGTTTCCTCCAGGTACTCCGACTTCCTCACACACTCAAAAGCCCATTAGGCGAAGTCGGTGCTGTAAACCTCCTCTGGGTGTGAGAGTGAATGGTTTCGTGTGTTACCCTCAACGAGGCTCTTCATGGTATGAACTGCCTTCACCCAGAGTTGGCTGAGCTAGACCTCCTTGTGACTATAAAAGGATTACGTGGCTGTGCAAATTAATAAATTAAAAAGGTTTTAAAAGCAAAAACTACCTCAGGAAGCATTCTTGAATATCTGCACACACCAAGTCGCTGGTGAGGAGCAAACAGCAAATTAATATCGCAAGATATAACGGCCAATCAGCATCGCGATGCATACGGACACTGGATGGATGGACCACCCATAACATCTGCTTGTGTGGGTGCTCTGCGATAAGGACATCAAGATTCATTTGGATTGAAACTGGTGATTTGATTTGTTATGCCAGTTATATCTCGCAGAGAGAGAGAGAGAGCGAGAGAGAGAGAGAGAGAGAGAGAGACTGGGTTTATCTTAAAAGGTCACACATGTACAGATCCGTGTCTGACATTTATTGCATCTAATAATTCATCACACTCTCTTAGTCTCATATTTCCCATAATGCCGAGCAGTAAAACACACCAGTTATCCATTTTGTCAAGCTTGTGAAAATGATACCAGGGAATGTTTTTATTGTTTTGTTTTATCTGGAATTTATTTCAACAGTTGTTTGTTTGCTGGATCAGTTTCAGCTGAGTGTCTCTCCTCACCGTGTAATAAATTCATGCATAAACCTGTACAGGAACAAACTGAGAACTGTGGTGTGGGGAATGATGGTGGAAAACAGATCTGGATGGAGAAGCACCACTTCAGCATGTGACAATTTTACCCATCGACGTGTTTCTGCCCTATGATGGCCTGGTGGGATGTACAGGGTGTACTCTGCCCTCGCCCAGAGTTGAGGTGGTGCCAGCCTCCCCGTGACCCGAATTAGGATTAAGCATTTCAAGAATGAATGAATGACTGAGAGAGTGGGAGAGAATGAGAGCACAAGAAAGAGGATGGAGAGATGTGAAACAAAGGGAGGTGAGACAGAGAGAGAGAATGAGTTGGGTGAGAGAATGAGAGAAAGGTGAGAGAGAGAATGAACAAGAGTGAGATGAGAGAGATGTGAGAACAAGAATGAGACTGTGTGAAAGAGGTGAGAGAGAATGTGAGAGAGAGAGAGAGAGAGAGAGAGACTGTGTGAAAGAGGTGAGAGAGAATTATATATGAGAGAATGAGAGAGAGAGAGAGATTTTGTGTGAATGAAAGGTGGGAGAGAATTATGTGAGAGAGAATGAGAGAGATAGAGAGAATGAGACTGTGAAAGGTGTGTGAGAGAATTGTGTGCGAGAATGTGTGTGTGAGAGAGAGAGAGAATGAGACAAAGAGAATGAGACTGTGTGAAAGAGGTGTGAGAATTGTGTGTGTGTGTGTGTGTGTGTGTGAGTGAGAGAGAGAGAGAGAGAGAGAGAGAGAGAATGAGACTGTGAAAGAGCTGTGAGAGAATTATATTAATGTGTGAGAAAATGAGAGAGAGAATAACTGGGGAGAGAGTGAGAGATTGTGTGAGATAATGAGATTGTGTGTGTGTGTGTGTGTGTGTGTGTGTGTGAGAGAGAGAGGTGAAAGAATGAGCCTGTGTGTGTGTGTAAGAGAGAGAGAGAGAATAAGAGCGAGAGAGTGGGGTGAGGGAGGGCGAGAAGGAGCGAGTGATGTCCTAATCATATATTGTGAGGGGAATTCCTGACAGCATCCACCATCCTCCCTCCTGTTTCCAAACACAAACAATAAAACAAACATGAAACCCAAACACTGAATCAGAGAGAAAACAATACAGTGCACGTGATGAAAACGCCGTCGAAAGGAATACACGGCCGGGACTGAACGCTTCAGTTCACTTATCAGCCGACGGACTGCACTTCTTCCGTCTGAACACGGGACAGTTTGGTATTAATGGCGTTTCTCGGTCTCAGTACTGAAAGGAAAGCCGTAGAAAGTGGAATTCTGAATGAAGTCGCGGTGGTCGGCTGAACTCGGTAAATAAAGTTGAGGTTCTTGTTTATGTTTTTCCTGCACCGTGTGATCAGAGAATCATTTTGTTTCTCTGCGTTTTCTTTTTTTTTTTTTTTTAAACAAGACATTAATTAAAAAAAGCTCCACTGCAGATTATTATTCCCGTCACACCGTCCTCCTCAGTTCCAACCAGACCTTTTATTCCTGATTTCCAAAACCATCAGCAGGCGTAAGATTCCTCCAGGAACAAACAACAGGGAAGGGGACGGAAGAGTGCAGCTGCCAGAAGTCGAGATGATGAAGGGGGACGGAATGAAATACTTCAGGTTAACTCGCGTTTACAGACAGCGCGGGAGAGACGTGAAGTGGAGAGTGCACGCAGGGTGGAATAGAAGATTTTATCTGTAAGAGTGATGGGAAAAGGTTTACCAGGCGGTAGTGATGCTGTGCTGTACAGATTGGTGATGGAAGTGGCGGGAGGCGGAGCTGGAAGCGTTAGAGAGCCACGAGGATGCTGCGATTTTCTCTTCAAGTGATGAGAGTGAACCAAATGAAAAATAAATCAATAAGAGAGAGACAGGACCGGCAGGATTATATGGAAATAAAGTGCGAGAGGCCGGACTGAGATGGCGTGTGGATGAAGGGTATTTTGGGGGGAAAATGTCGAGGATGGGATTGGCTGGTAAAAGGAGAAGAGGCGTGGCAGTTGAGGCTCAAGGGTTACTGATCTAAACATTGGGGATTCAACCTCCAGTACCACCAAGATTTTGGGCCCTTGAGCAAGGCCCCGACTCCCTCAGCTGTTCATCTAAATTAAACATTAGATATAGACACTGAATGCTTGTTGATAATGTAAACAGTAGCTGATGGACTGGTTTGGACTGGTACGTGAGCCACTCCACCAAAAGTAGGCTCTTGTGTCCAAAAATGTAAAAATGAGCTTTTTACACAGTCAGATAGAGGAGGCCCAAAGATGCAAAAATTTGACTAATACCTTGAAAACTGAGCAAGTTATGCCATTTCTTGTGTCAACATTCAACTAAAAATTTCAAAAGTCATTTTAGAGAAAAATGAGCACAAAGATTGGGCCATGTTTCGTGCCTCCATTGCTGAGGCGGCAGCCCATAGCTGTGGCCGTAAGGTCGTCGGTGCTTGTCGTGGCGGCAATCCCCGAACCCGGTGGTGGACACCTGCGGTGAAGGGGGCCGTCCAGCTGAAGAAGGAGGCCTATCGGGTTTTATTAGCCTGTGGGACTCCTGAGGCAGCAAACGGGTACCGGCAGGCCAAACGTGCTGCAGCCGAGGCTGTCGCAGATGCAAAATCTCGGGCGTGGGAGGAGTTCGGTGAGGGCCTGGAGAGTGATTATCGGTTGGCCTCAAAAAGGTTCTGGGCCACCATCCGACGCCTCAGGAGGGGAAGCAGTTCTTCCACGAACACTGTTTACGGTGGAGGTGGGGAGCTGCTTACCTTGACTGGGGATGTTGTTGAGAGGTGGAGGGAATACTTTGAGGACCTTCTCAATCCCACCAACACGCCCTCCGTGGAAGAGGAAGACCCTGGGGTTCGGGTGAGGTCCGCCCATCACTGGAGTCGAGGTCACTGAGCTTGTCAAAAAGCTCCTCGGTGGTCGAGCTCCGGGGTTGGACGAGATCCGCCCGGAATATCTCAGGGCTCTGGATGTTGTAGGACTGTCTTGGTTGACACGTCTCTGCAACATCGCGTGGTCATCGGGGGCTGTACCTCTGGATTGGCAAACTGGGGTGGTGGTCCCAATTTTTAAGAAGGGGACCGGAGGCTGTGTTCCAATCATGGGGGAATGACACTCCTCAGCCTACCTGGGAAAGTCTATGCAGGGGTACTAGAGAGGAGGATCCGACCGATAGTCGAACCTCGGATTCAGGAGGAACAATGTGGTTTTCGTCCTGGCCGCAGCACTCTTGACCAACTCTATACGCTCCACAGGATTCTGGAGGGGGCATGGGAGTTTGCCCAATCTGTCCACATGTGCTTTGTGGATTTGGAGAAGGCTTTCGACCGTGTCCCTCGAAAGATCTTGTGGGGCATGCTCCGAGAATACGGCGTTCCGGATCCGTTGCTACGAGCTATTCGGTCGCTGTATCACCGGAGCCAGAGTTTGGTCCGTATTGGTAACAGCAGGTCGGATTCGTTTCCAGTGGGAGTTGGAGTCCGCCAAGGCTGTCCTTTGTCACCGATTCTGTTCATAATTTTTATGGACAGAATTTCTAGGCGCAGTCGAGGCGATGAGGGGTTCTGGTTTGGTGGCCATCGGATATCGTCTCTGCTTTTTGCGGATGATGTTGTCCTTTTGGCTTCATCAAGTCGGGCCCTCCAGCTCTCATTGGAGCGATTCGCAGCTGAGTGCGAAGCAGCCGGGATGAAGATCAGTACCTCAAGTCCGAGGCCATGGTTCTCAGTCGGACAATGGTGGAATGCACCCTCCGGGGCGGGAATGAGGTCCTGCCCCAAGTGGAGGAGTTTAAGTATCTTGGGGTCTTGTTTACCAGTGAGGGAAGGATGGAGCGAGAGATCGACAGACGGATCGCTGCAGCCTCCGCTGTTAGCGGTGCCTGGACCGGTCCGTTGTGGTGAAAAAGGAGCTGAGCCGCAAGGCGAAGCTCTCAATTTACCAGTCGATCTACGTTCCAACCCTCACCTATGGTCACGAGCTTTGGGTAATGACCGAAAGAACAAGATCACGGATACAAGCGGCTGAAATGAGCTTCCTTCGCCGGGTGGCGGGTTCTCCCTTAGAGATAGGGTGAGAAGCTCCGCCATCCGGGAGAGCTCGGAGTAGATCCGCTGCTCCTCCGCATTGAGAGGGGCCAGTTGAGGTGGCTCGGGCATCTGGTCAGAATGCCCCCCGGACGCCTCCCTGGTGTGGTGTTTCGGGCATGTCCAACCGGGAAGAGACCCCGGGGTCGACTTAGAACACGCTGGAGGGACTATGTCTCTCGGCTTGTCTGGGACCGCCTCGGTGTCCCCCCGGGAGAGTTGGAGGAAGTAGCTCGGGAGAGGGATGTCTGGACCTCTTTGCTAAGGTTGCTGCCCCCGCGACCCGACCCTGGACTAAGCGGAAGAAGATGATGATGATGAGATTGCACTTCTTCCACCACCACTAGTCCTTAGCAACCAAACATTTTTATGCACTTCAGCCATAAAAACCTTTAGAAAACATGTCTAGGAAGAGTTTTAGGAAGATAAATCATCCTCATTTTAATCCAACACACCCTTTTTAAACCCATCAGTTGCCGTGGTAACCCGTAAAAAATAAACAAAAAATGACTTTTTTTTTTTTTCATTTCTGTTTATTCCAATAAGATCAGTATGTATCTTTTTGATCATTATATAAAAGGTTCAAATACCTTCAAATGATACTGATTGAAAATAAAAACACTGTCAGGTTCAAACTAACACACTCAAATTAAGAAAACTATATATAAGAAAACCATATAACAAAACTCTCTGATCGCTTTATACAAGTAAACTTCATCAACTCTGCCCTCAGCATCATCATCTTCATCTATATCCTACTCAGCAGATAAGATCACATCATCTTCACAAACACCACTCATCACACTTTTATTAACAGATGCCTCTTCTTCATCAAAATCAAAATCTTCATCAACACAGCTGGCGTAGTCATCGCCATCAGTTTGTTCAGATGTAAAAGGAAAATTTTCGTACAAAACTAAACAACCCACGATCCAGCATGTCCAGTCCAGACAAGATTACACACAAATCAAATAATCAAAAAAATTCATATCAAATTTTGCATGCAGAGAAAAATACTCACCGGCAAAATAATTTTCTAGAATGCCAAGCATTCCGGCATCTTCAAAGCCAAATTGTCGCATCGAATTTAACATCTATACTAATGCTGCTACACATCATAGATGACATTTCAATCTCCTTTTCCAGAAATTATGTGTATTCACAATCTTATAAATAAACTTAATGACTGTTATTGAAGAGAAATTTGGAGAAAAATTCAGCATGCAGTAAACCAGAGTCAGGAAGTAAACCGGAAGTTAACGTGTGACACGCACTGCACATGTGCAAGCCCGAGCTGACCAATCAGTGTGCTTCAGATCTGCCTTAGCAACTAGCCTGCATTGTTTACGTGCATATCATTTTTATAACCTTTATTTTATTCGCTGAAACGGCATTTTAATATCAAAACAGTATCCAAAATGGACAGACGACTTCCCGTCCATTCTTCTGATGCTTGGATTATAGTGTATCTTGTACTGAACTCGGTGAATAATTGCAATGAAAACCAGTAAGTTTGCTACTGTTTTTATCTAGTTTTATGAGGGTACTCGTCAGAAAAATGGGGGGGGGGGAGACATTTTTAGTGAGTTTTAGTTGATTTCACTTCAGCAAGTGATAGTTGAATACTTGTTTTAATAGTTTATAAAAAATCCGAATTTCGATAAAAATGGACTGTTTTTTCTTTTCTGGCCTTTATCTCAAAAGTGGTCTGTGCGACAAGCGCCTACTTTCGGTGGAGCGCCTCACATATGAGATAAAAATAGAACTCAGTTTGTATTAGGGTGTCGTCTCACAGATGCTACGAATGTAAATGTTAAAAGAAGGCCAAAGATATTTATGGATATGGTGAGGTATGTGGAGAGGAGAGAGAGAGAGAGAGAGAGAGATGGAGAAGGATGATCCACGTTGCTGACCCCTAAAGGAGGCGAAAGAGGAGGAGGAGGAGGAGGATTCCTGACTTCCATAATAACACGGTTTTTGATGAGCTCCAGCATCGTTACAGAAAAAGATAAAGAACTAAACAATGAGCCACAAGCTTTTCATTGCTCCGAAACACAGCACAAAAGAGTCGATATGCTTTTTCTCCTCCACTCCTCCACACACCCACAGTACAAGAAACAGATGAGAAGAAAAACTTCAAAAGATTAAATCACTCAAGTGAGACTTTTATCTTAAACCACTTTGCTGATTGCCTCTGTTTAAAAATCACACATGCGCTGCTGAATCGGTTTCCACTGTGAGTCTGTAGAGAAACTCACTGACATCACTGACTTAAACATAAATCATGGACTTCAAAGCAAAAACAAAAAGTTAACAAGTCGATGATTTCAGTAAAGATTAAATGGATAGAGGGGAGTGAGTACATCCAACGTCTGGCATACGCGACACGTTAAATCCCCGTCTGAAATTCACAATGAGCGACTTTATAGAAAGTGCTGTGTGTTTATGAATTGTGTGTGTGTGTGTGTGTGTGTGTGTGTGTGTAGGAGGTGATGCTATTTTAGTGCTGTGGGGGAAGAGACACATTGCTGCTAATCAAGAGCCTGTCAAAAAGGAGATGAACACACACACACACACACACACACACACATTACATCCATGCAGACTCAATTATGTTCCACCAAAACACAGAGGTCAAGGGTCATGTGCTTGTTGTACATACAGTACACACCTTGGCTTTGTGTAGTCATAGTGAGAGAGAGAAAACTCCATTGCTGGTATTTTCAGTAAGGGCCGCATCCTGGCCAGGGTTGCGGTGGATTCCGAGTCTATAGAGTCCTGAGAAATAGAAACCTCTTCAGAGTAGAGGAAGAATTTCAGCATGAAGGAGATCATCATCATTACTTCTTTTCACTGGAACACTCTGTCGTCTCAGGGTGATACCTTTATGAAAAATACTCATATCAAATCTAAGCTGAATTTTTCAGCACTACATTTCACCCTTCATTTATAATGACAATCTTTTAAATCAGCACTGCACTGACCTTTATTACAGCATAACACTCTCATTCATTTCAATCACTTCTATCTGTTACATACTGAACTTCAAAACGACGCCAATCACACTTCAGCTTTTTTAACTACAAGTTTTATTTTAGCACTGATATTTATATATACACGGTGATCCTACTTTCGGTGGAGTAGCTCACATATGAAAAAAAAAAACTCCAAAACAAACAAAAAAACCCATAAAACTACTTACATTTTTATGCGAGGTGCGCATCTGAGTGTGTGTGTGTGTGTGTCTCTGTGTGTGTCTCTGTGTGTGTATATGTGAGCCACTCCACCGAAAGTAGGCTCTCGTGTCCAAAAATGAAAAATGAGATTTTTACACAGTCAGATAGAGGAGGCCCAAAGCTGCAAAATGCAGCAAAAAAGTTTGTCAATACCTTGAAAACTGAGCGAGCTATGCCATTTCTTGTGTCAGCATTCAACTAAAATTTCAAAAGACATTTTAGAGAAAAATGAGCACAAATTGGACTTCTTCCAAGATCATTAGTCCTTAGCAACCAAACATTTTAATGAACTTCAGCCATATAATGTTTTAGAAAACATGTCTAGGAAGACTTTTAGGAAGAGATGATAAGAGAAATCATCTTCATTTTAATCTGACACACCCTTTTTTAACCCATTAGTCACTGTGGAAACCCCCCATAATGAACAAAAAAAGAATATATATATATATTTTAAAGTTCTGTTTATTCCAATAGGAAAAAAAAACCCAAAAAACAACAAAAAAAGCAATGTCAGGTTCAAACAATCACCAGGAAAAAAAATTATATAAGAAAACCATAGAACAAAACTCTCTGATCTCTATATACAAGTAAACTTCATCAACTGTGCCCTCAGCATTATCATCTTCATCTATATCCTGCTCAGCAGAAAGGATCACATCATCACAAACACAACAAACTGACTCATGCACACTTTTATTAACAGATGGCTCTTCTTCATCAACATCAAAATCAAAATTTTCATCAACACAGTTGGCGGCATCATCATCATCAGTTTGTTCATCTGTAAAAGGAATAAAACATTTAAGTATTTCTCAGGTCTTGACAAATTTTCATATAAAACTAAACAACCCACGATCCAGCATCTCCAGTCCAGACAAGATTACACACAAATCAAATAATCAAAAAAATTCCATAATCAAATTTTGCTTAAACTGGCGAAATAATCTTCAAGAACGCCAAGCATTCCGGCATCTTCAAAGCCAAATTCTGGCATCAAATTTAACATCTATACTAATGCTGCTAGACATCACAGATGACATTTCAATTTCACTCTCCTTTTCCAGAAATTATGCGTATTCACAATCTTATAGATAAACCTAATGACTGTTATTGAAGAGAAAGTCAGACATAAATTCAGCATGCAGTTAAACAGAAGCAGGAAGTAAACCGGAAGTTAACGTGTGACATGCACTGCGCATGTGCAAGCCCGAGCTGACCAATCAGTGTGCTCGTTTCAGATCTTCCTTAGCAAGTAGCCTGCATTGTTTACGAGCATATTATCTTCATAACCTTTATTTTATTCATTGAAACAGCATTCTAATATCAAAACAATATCCAAAATGGAAAGACTACTTCTACCGTTCTTCTGGTGTATGGATTATAGTGTGTCTTGTACCAAACTCGGTGAATAATTGCAATGAAAACCAGTAAGTTTGCTTCTGTTTTTATCTAGTTTTATGAGGGTACTTGTCAGAAAAATGTAGAAAAAAAAGACATTTTTGTGAGTTTTAGTCAATTTTATGTGAGCAAGTGATAGTTGAATACTTGTTTTAATAGTTTATGCAAAAATCTGAATTTCGATTAAAAAAAAAAAAAAAAAAAAAAAAGACCATTTTTACTTTTCTGGCCTTTATCTCAAAAGTTATCTGTGCGACAAGCTCCTACATGTGATGGAGCACCTCACATATATATTTTATTTACATCTTGTGCATTATTTTTGAATGTTTATTATTATAGGCATTTATAGCATTGAATATATATTTATTGGTATTATATACAAATATACAAGTACGTGTACGTCAGTGATATATATATATATATATATATATATATATATATATATATATATATATATACACACACACACACACACACACACACACACACCCCCCGGTGCAGCTAACTGGGTTATCAAGGCGGGCCATGTCTCTCACTGTCTATGGTGTGAGGTTGATGTAAAAGAACCATTGCTGACTTTCGTAAAGAGGAGCTGCAAAGCCATCAGTGTGTTTCTGTCCCTTGCTAAAGGATTGTGTCAGGAAGGGCATCCGATGTAAAAACCTATGCCAAATCAAACATGTGAATCAGATGATCCGCTGTGGTGACCCCTGAAAAAGGGAAAAAAGCTGAAAGGAAAAGAAAAAAAAGAAGATCTAGTTTTATTTCAACAATAAAACTGTTTCTTTTATCACTACACTGAATTTTATTTATATAGTACCTTTTGTGGCACTAGCCTGAATGCTATTTCTGAGGTATACTGGATATTATTTCAGAACTACACTGACTTTTAGCACTGTACGGATTTTTTTTCTGTATGTCATACAATCAGTTATTTCTTCATTTTGTACTGACATTTTGTGTTGTGGATTTTATTTCCAGCGTTATACTGACCTTAATGCCACATTGGCCTTTCAGGACCATGGACAGCTCCACTACACAGCACGAGCAGCGAGACAGAGCAACAGTTGTATTTACAACTGATTCACAAACCTGCGTCATGAGACCTTTTCCTACTGTCTACCATCAACCACAAGAACTCTTCTGCACATATCATCTTAAGAGTGGAGAGTCAGGAGCTCATATAATTTGTGGTTTTTGATACGGAGTTGACTTGGGTGTGACACATAAGATTCTGACACCAAATAAGTTGTGTGATACATTTCGATATGAGATGCCTACACTCCATCACATTTATCTGCAAAGAGCTGTTATGGATGTGTGTATTCACCTCAACCAAGCAGTTGCCACAGAGTGAACTCTTGATGTCAGAAAATGACTGGATCATGTTTTGTATTTTTTTTGGATGTGGCAAAACCTGAAGCCAGACTGGTGCCAGCTTGGTTATACCATTGTACTGTGAAGTTATACTCAAATATAACTTAAATGAAATCTCCATAAAAATCCATTTTTTTAAACAAATATCAGTAAACTTATTATTAAAGTTATCTGAATTTAAGGTATTCTGGCCATCAGCAATAAAATGTTCAGGTTATTCGAGCGCTGGTGAATTTCAGCAGTTCCATTTTGAGATCTTAAAGCAAAGTGGTCTCATCAAGACAGCGGCCACTTGGCTGTAAAATCGAAATACTAATGTGTAATCTAGACTTTTTTTGAATCAGTAATTGAAACAGGTGAAGGTGAGGCTCCTGCTTGGATAAAATGAGTGCCTGCACTCACACCGGCCCTTTGCGGATAAGATTGGACGTCCCTGCCATAGCGGTGTCTACATTTATATTTACAGCATTTGCCAGACACTTTTTTTCCCCAGAGTGACTTACATTTATAATTTTTTATATACAACTGAGCAAATGAGGGTTAAGGGCCTTGCTCAAGGGCCTAACAGTGGTGATAGCATAGGGGATTGAACTGCTGACCTTCGGATCAGTAACTTTTTGCCTTAACCATGAAGCCACCACTGCCCCATCACGCTCGAAGCCATACATTTTTTTTAAAGTTAAGAGAGAAATAAATAGATAACGATACCACATGGTTCTTTAGTTAAGAAGAAAAATGTTAACACTGGCTAATTACTGAGGTATCCGTGGAATGAAACACTACAGGAGATGCTGTTACGCTGTAGGAGTTGTTTTAGATACAAAGCTAGCGATTTAAATCTCTTAAAAATCCTCTCTGGAAACATCTGCATCCTGTGGTGGCGACTTCAACAGGAACAAACATGCCAGCTTATTGCCTAGAGTGATTGTTGCTATGACGACAATTCTTCGACAACGGTGTATTCCATTGCCATTTATCTCTCTCTCTCTCTCTCTCTCTCTCTCTCTCTCTCTCTCTCTCACACACACACACACACACACACACACACACACACACACACACACACACACACTTCTGAAAGTTGTAAATTGTATCACAGCTGTACAGTAGCAGTGATTGGACCAGAGTGTGACACTGAGGAATGAGTGTGAGCTTGACCCCTTAAAGACCTTTAAGAGAGATGAGGCCATCACTCACTCACTCACTCACTCTCTCTCTCTCTCTCTCTCTCTCTCTCTCTCTCTCTCTCTCTCTCACACACACACACACACTTCAGGCAATAAACCAGTGACAGTCTCTCTCTCTCTCTCTCTCTCTCTCTCTCACACACACACACACACACCCTCTTCAGGCAATAAACCAGTGACCGTGTCTCTGTCTCCCTCCCTCTCTCTCTCTCTCTCTCTCTCTTTCTCACACACACACACACACACCATGTGTGAGAGTAGTTGATGGGTAAACCCAGAGATTTATCAGTGAAGTTGCTTTCGCTCATCTTTTCTATCTTTCCTTTTCTTGACTCACTCTCTTCTTGTTGCTTCTCTCTCGACTTCCTGACCTTGTTTGTTACTTCTTTCTTCATTGCCCCAATGAAGGCGTTATGTAAGTACGACTTACATATGTAGCCTTATAAACATTCACCTTACATAACATGGTAGCAGATGGGCAAAGCAATGGGATAGGGATACAAAAATTATTAAGAGAAAGTGAGAGAGAGAGAGAGAGAGAGAGAGAGAGAGAGAGAGAGAGAGAAGGTGCCTGCTTTTGTAGAAGTACAAATCCAGGGTTTACAACAAACCCAAAGCTCCTCCTGAAGTGTACACTGACATCAGATTGAGCGCTACACCTAATACCCTTCACCGTAGCTGATCCTGGAACACAACCCCACAGTGGAGACACGGTGGCCACAAGGGCGCGTTAAAACTGTATTAAAGTCTTCCTGT
>CM045746.1:24061965-24069465 GCA_024760905.1 Plotosus lineatus
CCAAGTCGTCTTTAAACGAATAATTTCTGAACATTTTGGCGTGTACCCGGCGTGTCAGCCATTTTTGTTTTTGTTTACGATGTGCAAACCCGTCTTCGGCAGTATGCGGTATGACAAGCTGCATTATGGAAGTGAAATACGCACGCGACTGTTTCGTCATTCACGCATTTCGAAAAACCGCCGCCCAGTCGCAGGCTTCTAACAGTTTTAGTGCACATGACGTGATAAGCAAAAAAAAAAGCACAACAAAACAAGATTATTATGGGATTTTCTTCATTTTTATGAAATAATGATGAGCTCATGTGCTCTTCATGAGTGCATTGACTGCAACACACTTAAAGTTTGAATAAAGTGTCTTTATACCTATTATTATTATTATTATTATTATTATTATTATTATTATTATGTATTCATCCATCAGCAATTTGTTGAATTTTGAAATTGACTGTGGTAAAATATAAGTGATTGTTCACCTTTTCAATTCAAGCAGTATCCACTCATGATAATGTCGACTAACCCCATATAGTGAACCAATCAGATCGTGGCGATTCCATATGGATTCCATATAAATATATATATATTTTTTATATACTGTACTGTCACTCCCTCGCCTGACCCTGCTGGGTAAGGAATCAAACCAGTGACCTTTCAGTCCCAAAGCTGCTTCTATAACCATAACTGCAAAAAGACATGGTGTCACCTGCAGCTACATGGAGTTGTGACAACAGTGTTTATGAAGGTTAATGTTGATTAAATGGATGATATAAATGAACAAGTTCAACTGCGTCAGCATGCAAGAAACAAGTACATGATAATGACATGATAAATATACGAGAATATCGCCGTGAAACGGGAAAGACAAGACAAATGACGTGAAGTAAAACTAGCTAATAGTAACAGTGTGTGTGTGTGTGTGTGCGCGCGCATGTGTGTGAGAGAGAGAGAGGGAGGGAGAGAGAGAGAGAGAGAGAGAGAGAGAGAGAGAGAGAGACCCAATCTTATCGTAAACACACATCTTTTTATTTCTGTGTTGTCTAACAGCTTTCACATTAACCAAAATGGATTATTGCTTTATTTGTCTCTCTTCTGTTTGTTTATACACATGTGTATGTTGGTAACCAGAGTTCAATTAACCAGAAACTCTCTCCATCTCTCTCTATCTATCTCTCTCTCATACAGAGAGAGAGAGAGAGAGAGAGAGAGAGAGAGGCTATTCCCTGCATTGGTACCACATTGGCGAAGAATCAATCACCAAGGATTCCGTTGCCCCGGCAACGGTGTGTTCCATTGCGGTGGAGTAAGTGGTGAATGATTCCGTGTGTAAGTCATCGGAACGAATGAGTGCGAGAAAACAAGGGAGCAGGAGGTGCTGTTTTTTTTTTTTTTTAATTCCCATCGTCCCTTCTCTCCCCACTCACCCTGCCTGTGAGTTAATTAAACCAAGCAGCGCAAAATACATCTGAATGCAGAAAGACAGAAAACACACACAGAGACTAATCTAATTCCCACACTGGGAGAGAGAGAGAGAGAGAGAGAGAGAGAGAGAGAGAGCGAGAGAGAGAGAGAGAAAGAGAGAGAGAGAAGGATGGAGAATAAGGTGAGGCGAGAGAGGGCAGAAGGTTCAAGAAAAAACATATTGAAAGAAGTGAAAGATAAAAAGGAAAGTGTGAGAATAAAAAGATGATGAACGAATAATAAAAATAAAGGATTGCAATGTAAAATAAATTAATGTGGGCTGAAAGAAAGCGCAACGATATGTTGAGAGGAAAGAGTAAAAAAGAAAGGCGATGATGAAGATGCAGTGTTGGAAAAAGAAACAAAAAGAATAAAATAAAGAGGCAAAGGGAGTACGATACTGTATATGTAGAAAACAGAGAGAGGGAGAGAGAGGGGGAGAAAGGAGGGCAAAGAGATAAAGAGGCCGGGTGATGTCGGTTGGAAGGAGCCTTAGTCAGTGTGGAAATAAACGAGCTCCAAGTTTTTCAAGAAGTTTGTTTCCATGTTGGGCAACCAGACCGTCTGAGGGTAAACCAACCATTTGCATAGCGAGTTTTAAAATGTATAAAAATGTTGAGGGGTCACGGGGTGCAGTGGTTAGTACGTCCGCCTGACAGCAAAAAGATTCGATTCCTGGTCTTGGGGCATCTCGGTGTGGAGTTTGCATGTTCTGCCCATGCTTGCGCGGGTTTCCTCTGGAACTTCGGGTTTCCTCCCACAGTCCAAAAACATGCACAGTGGGCTGATTGGTTGTTCCCCATCACCCCTAGGTGTGAGTACGCGTGTGAATGGTTGTGTGTGAGTTGAAAGAAATGCCCTGGGACAATACACGCCTGGGAATCGAACCCAGGTCATCTTTCACTCACCACTGCTGCACTGCATTATTTCGAACACTGTTAATATTCTTTTACTTTCGGCTGCTCCCTTCAGGGGTCGCCACAGCAAATCATCCGCCTCCACCTCACCCTGTCCTCTGCATCTTCTTTTCTGACTCCACGACCTTCATGTCTTCCTTCACCACATCCATAAATCTCTTCTTTGGTCTTCCTCGAGGCCTTCTGCCTGGTAGTTCCAACCTCAGCATCCTACTGCCAATATACTCACTATCCCTCCTCTGTACATGTCCAAACCATCTCAATCTAGCCTCTCTGACTTTGTCTCCAAAACATCTTACGTGGGCTGTCCCTCTGATGTACTCATTTCTGATCCTATCCATCCTCGTTACTCCCAGGGAGAACCTCAACATTTTCATCTCTGCTACCTCCAGCTCTGCCTCCTGCCTTTTCCTCAGCGCCACTGTTTCTAAACCATACAACATCGCTGGACTCACCACCGTCTTGTACACTTTTCCCTTCATTCTTGCTGACACTCTCCTATCGCACATCACACCGGACACTTTTCTCCAACCATTCCAGCCTGCCTGCACACGCTTCTTCACCTCTTTTCCACACTCTCCATTGCTCTGGATTGTTGAGCCTAAGTACTTAAAATCCTCCACCTTCGTTATCTCTGCTCCCTGTAACATCACCGTTCCTCCTGGGTCCTTCTCATTCACACACATGTATTCTGATTTTCTGAGGCGAACCTTCATTCCTCTCCTTTCCAGGGCATACCTCCACCTCTCTAGATTTTCCTCCACTTGTTCTCTGCTCTCACTACAGATCACGATGTCATCTGCAAACATCATAGTCCATGGAGATTCTTGTCTCACCTCGTCTGTCAGCCTGTCCATCACCATAGCAAACAAGAAGGGGCTCAGAGCTGACCCTTGATGCAGTCCCACCTCCACCTTGAATTCGTCGGTCACACCGACAGCACACCTCACCACTGTCTTACATCTCTCATACATGTCCTGCACCACTCTAACATACTTCTCTGCCACTCCAGACTTCCTCATGCAATACCACAGTTCTTCTCTTGGCACCCTGTCATATGCTTTTTCCAGATCCACAAAGGCACAATGTAGCTCCCTCCGACCTTCTCTGTACTTCTCTATTAACATCCTCAAAGCAAACACTGCATCTGTGGTGCTCTTTCTTGGCATGAAACCAAACTGTTGTTCACATTTCAAACACTGTTAATGAAATTAAATACTAAAAGAAATGAAGAAAAGGAAAGATTACAGTTGGAAGAAAAAGAGGTGAAACAGAAAATCCTGTGCGTGTGTGTGTGTGTGTGTGTGTGTGTGTGTGTGTGTGTGTGTGTGTGTGTGTGTGCTTGTGTGTGTGTGTGTGTGTGTGTGTGTGTGCATGCGACGTGCGTATGTGTGTCTATGTGAATTTGTGTCTGTGTCTCTGTGTGTGAGTTTGTGTATGAGAGAGTTTGTGTGTGAGTGAGTTTGTCTTTGTGTGTGTGTGTTTGTGTGTTTATGTGAGTGTATGTGCCTGTGTGAGTTTGTGTTTGTGTGTGTGTGTCTCAGTTTGTGTGTGAGTGTATGTGTGAGTTTGTGTGTGTGTGTGTGTGGGGCTGTGAGAGTTCGTGTTTGTATTTGCGTGTGTGTTTGTGAGTGTGTGTGTGTCTGTGTGAGTTTGTGTATGCATGCGTGTTTATGCGCTCACGTGTGTGTGCGAGTACGAGTTTGTGGGTATTTATATTTGTGTGTGTGTGTGTGTGTGCATGCGCATGCACATATGTGTTTGTGTGTGTGTGTGTGTGTGTGTGTGTGTGTGTGTGTGTGTGTGTGGTATGTATTAATTTCATGTTGATGTTTACAGAATAATTAAACATGTTTATGGAATAACTGAACACCATCAGTGTTTTTCATATTTCATGTTTTAGTTTGGAGCCTGATTTGGGATTCAGGGAGTCTCGCTGCGATCCTGTATATCCGGGCCGCATTCCAAATCGACATGTCTTTCTCTGTACCCTGGAGTGTGCACTCACATCTGTCAAGTGCACAGGAACTAATTTCAGTCATATTCATGTCGAACACAGCACACTAAGTGGACTTGGCAAGGACGCGGAACAAGACGTGTGGAAGTGAGGGGGAGACACAGAATCACTGTGTTGAATAATCTGTCTGCAGGGGACTGGGGCTCCTTCAAAAGAACTCTGATGTCCTGACTGATGCTGCCGAGGAAGATATTCATCCGCGAGCGTCGGCTCTACAAGCCTCAGGGGAGGACCTGAAGGTTTAAAATAAGCACCAGGGAGCACGAGGACACATCTTTATCCTGCTATAGCCAGAATATAGATCAATATCATCTCATTTATGGAATTAGGGGGTGACATGACTATGGATAGAACAGAGCGAGTGTGTTCTGAGACAACAAACCAGAAAAGAATGTAAACGAGGAATCCGACAGAGAGAGCAAAATACACATTATATATAAAAGAAAAGAGATGAAGAGAAAGAATCTGAGGCTAGGAGTAGAAACAGACACTGAAAAAAAATGCGTTGGCAGGTCACACAAGAGATTTTTAAAAAATGATAAAGTGCGGGGTGGGGGCAGACGAACAAGTAGAAAAGGGCAATCACCAAAAGGGTGGTGTTTACAGACCTGCATGACACCAACATATAATCTCTACACATACAAGGCGCTCCAGCAGAATACGGTCGACCCTCTACTTACGAAATTAATCCGTTCCGGTGCCTTTTTCGTAACCTGGAGTTTTCGTAAGTAGAGGTGCATTTTACATGTAAAACGCGTGATACGTTCAAAGACTCCCAAGACTACCCCATAAACCCTTTAAAAATGATAAAAGTACACCATTTTTTATGAAATGTGTGTTAAAAGTAAAAGAAAATTATTTACCTTTTTTTTTTAAATCTCTCGAACCACCCATGCGGCGCTTGAAAGTCCGGGGGTTGCTGGTCTGAAGAACCCTCACCCCACCCTCCTTCACGAGGTCCTTAAATATGGTGGTTGCTTTTTCCGAAATAATCGCCTCCATCACTATCTCCGCTTTTAAGGTCTCCTTCTGCTTCAGTATCGTCCCGACTGTAGAGAGGTTTCGGCCATATTCCTTTGCGATTTTGCTCAACCGCATCCCACTATCATATTTTTTAAATTATCTCCTGCTTCACTTCGATTGATAACGGAGCCCGCTTCTTCTTTTTGGTGTCACCAGGAATCACTTTCTTGGGGTCCATGATGGATAACGAAATATAACGCTGCAATGATCACTCTTAGAAAAACTCACGAGTCAACAGTCCTGTTCAACTCTCCTTCACACGTGTAACAAATAGGAAGTATGGGCACAGGAATGAGTACAGTTCAGCTCCCTCATGGCCAATGGGAGGCCAGCGGGGCGGGATGTTGGGAGACAGCCAATGAGAGAGCAACTCACGCATTGTTTGAATGTTTGAATAGCGCGTTTGGTGCTTTTCGTAAGAAGAGGTTATTTCTTATACAGAGGACAAAAATTTCGGAAAATGTTTTTCGTAACCTGGATCTTTCGTATTCAAAGGTTTTTGTAAGTAGAAGGCCGACTGTACGGAGTAAATCACAAAGTCATGTTTTGAGAAAGAACCAGAGTAGGTTGAAAATGACAGACACCAGGAGGAAAATGTAATTTCACAAATTTCACATCCTTCAAATGAAAATCTTCAACATGAACAAGTTCACAAACACAATCTCAACATGCTGAGATACTTTATGAATGGGTTCCATGCCCACATTGTTTTAAAACAATAGAAAATACCCACTAATTTTACTGATTTTCAATCCCCTTTTGTGGTTGCTTAGGGTTTGTCCTTATTACCCAGATTCACTACCAGAATCCTCCCTGCTTACAGAATCTCAGAACGATTCCCCCGATCATACAACACTAAACCAACCGGAAGCCTCAACACAGGCACCACCTGATGCAAGCCGAACTCATCTGTCACTCGGAAGACACTAGTACGATGCTGCTGACTGGTCGAGACCCGGATTCATTCAGTTTAAGATGCAGAAATTTGGAACCTGATTCTGTAACTAATTACAGTGAACCCTCACCTTCCGCGGTTAATGGGGACCGAGACCCTCCGCGAACGATGAATTTCCGCAAAGTAGGATTGACCTCCCTGACTGACGTATACATACTGTACATGTATATGCGTATATAATATCAATAAATGCATATCCAATGATGTAAACACTTAAAACAATTAAAAATTCAAAAATATTGCATAAGATGTAAATAAAATATAAATACACACACACACAGAGACACGTACACACAAAGACGCGCGTGTACACACACAGATGCATACCTCACATAAAAAAGTAGTTTTGTTGGGGGTTTTGGTTTGTTTTTGTTTGTTTTTTTTTTTGTTTTGCATAATTGGCCTTGCTTTGCTGCATTTTCCTTAACTTTTCCCTATTTTCCCTTAATTTCCTTTTTTTTTTTCTTTTTCGATGAATATTTTTGAAAAACCCATGATGCACTGAAGCCGCCGGAACTGAAGCATAAAGTAGCGAGGGATTTTCTCAAAAGCAGCATTTCCTAATTAGCAACAAACAAAGTGATGTCACTCAGTCTCTGTTCAGGGTATAATCATGTATTATCCCTCATCTTACAGCAGATTCAATTCTCTTTGCGAATATATCAATGTTTTCATATATCAAAGTTCCTACTTAATTCATATCATTCTGGAGTGGGTCACACATAGTTATAGCCCAATAAGATCCCTGCAAATAATTTTTGCTCTATCACAATGAAATTTTTCGAGCAGCTGCATGCCATTTGATTGCGGGTGGGCATAAGTCTCCATTGTTAAGTTCCTCCAGTGTTTTTTTTTTTTTTTTTGAAGCTTTAGGGAATAACTGAACCACTCTACTGTGTCACACTCTCACTGCCAGTTAAACGGCCCCTTCCTGGGAAAAAATTTAAAGAAGCAAATATAAATCTGAATTGTTGACCAAGAAGCCCATAGGGAATCATTAAACTACTGGAAATAAGTAGCCAGGCAACAGAAGTGACTGAAAATCTGTGGAACAAGACGGCCTGGAAATTGAGGGATAAATAAAAATAGGGAACTATTTAATGAGTTATGTAATTTTGAATATAAATATTACG
>CM045746.1:24074465-24081965 GCA_024760905.1 Plotosus lineatus
TTTCAGGCCCAAGATCACACTTGCACTCTAATGAGAGTGATGCGCGCCAGTAGCTTGTTTTTTAATTTTAATTAGCAACTCTCTAGCGTTAGCCCTTGATCTGTTTCAGCTGGTTAGCATCCAGCCAGAGCTCTGCAGACAAGCCGGATGAGAAAACAGAGCGGCTTACCAAAAGAAACTGAGCTAAGGGACTCTGCCGGTGCCAGGGAGGAAGCTCACTTTCACTGCCGGTCTCTTGGTTCTCTTTGGGATAACAAGCAAAAATGCCTTTTTTTCTGGCTTTATGTCTTGGTGAATAATTCAACAGGCCCCTTTTTATGCTGCCAAAGGACTCTGGAGATAAATAAAAAAGAAAAACGAAGAGACTTCATTTCACACTTTTTTTTTGACAATCTGTCTGCGTCCGTGCTTAGATACAGTAGCAGATACTGTCAAGAAAGAAAGAAATAAAGCAAGCACGCAGCTTTATGCCAGAAAGGAAGAGGTATCTTCCCATCGCTTTAGTTCTGTGTGGTGTGTGGAGGCGTACGGCAGTTCTCGATTCTCCAGAACCTTCCGCCGACCCTCTGATAAGTGCCAAACCGACACTCTGTAGCAGGACAGAGGTGATAATAGAGAAGCTAATGGTCTTTAAGAGAGTGCTCTGTGCTTCAGTGGGCCGGGATGCAGCAGTGACGTGCTTTTTTAGAGAACGGTGGGAGCGCATGAAACCCACAGATGTGACATTTTTCATATTGCCGAAAAGAGCTCTTCACCCTCAAAACGCACCTTGTGGTGGCTTGTCCTCCTACTCGAGGACTGTTATTACATGACAAGGAGTGCTTGTTTCTGGCAGGCTTTTCTCCCCAGCTGTAAGTGAGGAGACAGATCATTGTAAGGCAGTCTGACAGCACTCTAGATCTTAGCAAACTTACTCTGCAGTCTCTAAGCATTTGGGCAGTGACAGAATGGGTTTTTTTTTTGGTCTTCGGTTCCCTAGAACGCTGCTTTACATCAAGCAGATAATGACCAAATTATCCACAAACATTCTTTAACATCCAATCTCATTTTTAATATAAACTATTTTTTCAGTTTTACTATTAGATGCGGTTTACATATGCATGAATGTGGGTGGCATTGCGGGTAACACAACCGCCTCACAGCCAGAAGCTCCTGGGTCGAGTTTTGGGCTCAGCAAGGGCGCTTCAAGGGTGTGGGTTTCCTCTGGGTACTCTGGTTTCCTCCCACAGTCCATGTCACCTCCTATCAAGTCATGCACTTTAGGCTATACCAGATGGTCCCTGGGTGTGAGTTTGAGTATGAATGGCTGTGTGTGTGTGTGTGTGTGTGTGTGTGTGTGTGTGTGTGTGTGTGTGTGTGTGTGTGTGTGTGTGTGTGTGTGTGTGTGTTTGTTTGTTGTTGTTTTTTTTATTTTGACGAACTGTATTTATCCCAAATGGGAAATTATTGCCTCCGTATCTAATCCATCCAAAGTGAGCACACCTACACACATGTAAACCGTGAGTGCACACACTCGGGGCAGTGCGCTGCCACACATTGGGGTGCCCAGAGAGTACTTTGGACTTAAGTGCCTTACCGAAGGGCACTTCAGCCACGAAGGTGGAGGAAGAAAAGGTGTAGCTCACTCCCCCACCACCACACATGTTTCACGTTGGTTCGGGAGGCTTTTCAAAGCCGCTTCTCTAAACGTAAAGCTATGGCTGCCCCCAACAGCAGGTACATCCCATTGCAGTTGGCCCTGCAGTAGTTAGCCTAAGTGGTTCAGCAAATGAACAGATGAATACACATAATTGTACTTGAACAATGCTGGACACTAGAACTGTGTGATAAAACAAAGTAAGCACAATATCACACTGCCCCCATATCCAGTGACATTTACTCTAAATTATATAAGACTTTTTTTTGTTGTTTTTTTTTTTTTAATCAGACCTGCCAACTGTTATGCATTTTCCATTATAAAAAAAATAAAATAAAAAAATAAAATAAACAACAAGCAGTCTTGTTCTCCTCAATAAAACAAAGGATGAGTCACACAACATACACGGTATGAGCAAATGTTTGTGGAAAATCTGACCTTCACACTAATGTGTATATTTTTGAAGATCCCATTCCAGATATAGATCCACCCTTACAGCCATAATAACAGCAATTTTCCTAGGAGGGCTTTGGAACAGCTGGATGTGATATCAAGAAATATTTGGCTGCGTACAGTAAATAAGTACAACCAGGTAAACTATGTATTTTTATTATATTATTAAAGTATATACCGTATTGTTATTATTATTTTTTCTCCTCAAAATTAGTCGTAACAAATTCCCGCACTCATGTGTGCCTCCCTATCAGGTGACCGCCACCAACCAGAAAGAAGCAGTGCTCTCCTTTTAAACCTGTAAGGGGCATTTTTAAGGCTAAATTACAAGAAGGAGGGAATCAATATCAGTGTACACCAATCAGCCATAACATTATCACCGGCTGACCTGTCGAAAATTATAGACAATCAATCAATCTGGGTGACATGCCAGAATTCTGGCGTAGTCGGCAGCCATAACAGCCTTGTCATGGCTGTATACAAAGGGCAAAAAAAAAAAAAATCTGCAGTGAGGCCCCGAAGTTCTTTCTGCAAGGGGGTTTTTATTGCGACACCATCTCTAGCTAGCTGGCCGTTGACTCTAGAGTTCATCCGCCCTTTGATAGGTCTTGTTTTTATTGCTACTGGGTTGCTAGCCACCCACCTCACCAAATTTGGAACTTGGTGGGGGAGCCGATTTAGTCGCCGAGCACTCGATCATGCAACAGGTTGTACTGGCTTACATGTTACCAGTAGCACGGCAAAACCTGACCTGACCAGAAAAAATTATAGACAGTCAGCTGCAAAACACTGTGTGTTCCGTTACTTTCTATCATAACCACCATTACCAGTTCCAGCACTTTGTGATACAATAGTTCATTGGGCTCCTATGACACTCTTGCCAGCTCACTGATTGTCCTTCATTCGGTGACCTTGGGTACGCACGCACTTAAGACTGGGACACTGAGACCTCCCAGGAACACCCTATAAGACCTGCCAATTTCGAAAATAGACCCAGTTCGTTTAGCATCACAATGCTGTCAGAGTCACTCAAATCCTAACCAGAAAAGACAGTTCACTGTCTGCCTAATACATCCCTCTCCTAAATAGATGTCACTGTAATGGGACAATCAACATAATTCTCTTCGCCTGTCAGTGCTCATAATGTTTTTTAATGTTATGGTTGAATATCAAGTGTAGTCTTTGATATCGCACTAGTCTGAAAGAGAAGCTATATTTTCATCTTTCCTATGTCAGGCATCCCAGTGAGGTTTCAAAAAAATAGAGGAAATGGGTTTATAAATAGAGGAAATTAAATATTTCAGCTGGGGGTCAAGGGGGCCAGAGGGCCCCTTGCGGGGTACAGGGGCAAAGCATGCCATGTAAAAAAATCATGCAAACAAGTTAATCATTGTTTTGTAACATGCATAAACACTAAACAAAACAGCTTAAATAATATAAAAATACTAAAAGGTTATTTCAGTGTAGATAAACACATAGAATTCAAATAGCACAGCCTTATGGCTCGTCATTCATGTGTAACATAATTATGAAATAATTATCAACTAATTTGTAGAATGATCACATAAGACATGACATATCACAACAAACATTTGTGTTCAACTAGTGAGCGTACCTGCTACAAGTTCGTATGTTAATAGTACAACACTATAATTCAAAATGTCACAACATTTACTCTGCACTAGTAAACAGTCTTACACTGTACTTATTGCAAAAATTGATTTAAAAAATAGTGGAATTCCGCTAAATAGCGGAGATCTGGGATCCCTGCTACGTTTTTCCACATTATGGAAAGGCCGAGCTGATAGGGACCTTGTACAAGGGCCCAACTTAATGGTACTAGAGCTTGAATCCCCTGGCTCTCAGATAAGTAAACCAGTGTTTCAACACACTGTCCCCAGTCTTTCCTGTTTATTATCAGGTTTTACCAGGTTTATTCTGGTCTTTCAGGATTTGCATACATCGGTGCGGACCGCAGTCAGGGATGTATGTAAATCTTCGAAAGGACAGCACCAAAGCCATTCTTCATACATCCATTACTGTGCACTTTTTAAAAGAAAAACCTTTCAACAGCATAAACTCTAATGCCGTCTCTGTGCTCTTCTCAGGGGAGATAAGATGTTAAATAATGGACTTAAATGGCTGGAGCTGATTTAGTGAAATATCCATCAAGGCAACACATTATGAATCTCTAAGTCGTTTGAAATGCACTGAGCGGATTAGTAATTTGAACGGAATGATGGGGGTAAAGGTATCATGTTTTAAATAGCTTAGTGAAAATGAGATTTAAAGATTTGGGTTTTCCTTTATCTTTAGTATGGACTCGAGGTGAGTCCAGGTGACAGAAATGTACAGTACAGCAGCATAGCATCTCATTCAGTCGAGTACTTATGTTTCCTTTTGAAAGAAAATATCAGCATTAAATACAGACTTTTCTTATACATTAGCCACCAAAAACATCCCTTAAGATGCACACACACACACACACACACACACACACACACACACACACACACAGGAAGCAGTGAGCAACAAACAAATTTCTTTGGCGAGAGAAGTGAACTGAGTGATTTATAAAGCACTTGTCATTAGGCTTTGGTTGCCTGGGTAACCTTTTCACATGTTTCCTGCTTCCAAATGTTTCCAAATAAAACCCTGAACAGCATCAAGCTAGTTTCTTACAGGAAGTGCAGATCTTCCGGCAGTATTTAGCTACTTCATTAATTAATAGCTTGTTCTCATTAGCTTATTAGCTTATACTAGACTAATAAATAGCTAAATATTACCATTATTGTCACGCAGCAGGTAAGGAAACATTTGTGTACATGATGATGTTCAACTTACATAGATATAAACTCACAGGAAATGCCAACCTACATCGAAACGTGGACCCAAGCATCACATTTCTGTTTTTTATTCTTGTAAAGCTTTTGTGTCTGATCATTAAACATGAGATGTTTAAACATGACAACAATGATCTGCTCTTCTGTTGTGATGCAGGCAAACAATGAGACTTGTTTTCTTTGTTCTCCTTGGAAAACGTTTTAGGACACTCAGAGTTTGGCAAAATCTACTAATCAGTGTTATCTTTTCGCTGCAGTTGAGAATCGCGTCAATTGAATTCAACGTACCCGTCCACTTGGGAATGCTTAAAAAATTTCACCTGTCAACGCTCATTTTCGGTCGCATATATATTCTTCTTCTTTTCCTTTTGGCTGTTCCCTTCAGGGGTCGCCACAGCGAATCATCTGCCTCCATCTCACCCTATTCTTTGCATCTTCTTCACTCCTTCATGTCCTCCTTCACTACATCCATGAATCATCTCTTTGTTCTTCCTCTAGGTCTTCTGCCTGGTAGTTCCAACCTCAGCATCCTACTACCAATATACTCACTATCCCTCCTCTGTACATGTCCAAATCATCTCAATCTAGCCTCGACTGATCCAGTATGAAATTATTTCTTGTGATTCGCATATTTTATTTGGCATTTGTTTTACGCAGGATACCCTTCCTGACACAACCCTCTTCATTTATCCGGGCTTGGGACTGGCACGAGGGCGAGACACTGGTTTGTGCCCCCCCCCCCCCCCCCCCAGCTGCATTGTGTGTGTGTGTGTGTGTGTGTGTGTGTGCGTGTGTATACACAGGGATTCCTCACTTTCTGCAATTAATTGGGACTGAGATCCCCCTGCAATCGCCGAATTCCACAAAGTAGGATCAACCCCCCGACTGACATATTATATACACATATAGATGTATGTATATCAATAAATACACATCCAATGCTATAATTGGTTATCATAACAATTAAACATTCAAAAATAATGCATAAGATGTAAACACAATATAAATACACACATACAGATGCACGCGTGCAAGTGCACACAGATGCGGGTGCACACACAGATGAGCACCTCACATAAAAATGTAAGTAGTTTTGATGGGGGGTTTTGGGTTGTTTTTTTTTTGTTTGTTTTTTGTTTTTTTTGCATAATTGGCCTTGTTTTGCAGCATTTCCCTATTAATTCTCCCCTCCTTAATTTCCTTTTTTAAAATTTTTCGATGAATATTTTTTTAAAAACCGTGATGCACTGGGGAAAAGACAGGAGGCAGAGCTGGAGGTAGCAGAGATGAAAATGTTGAGGTTCTCTTTGGGAGTAACGAGGATGGATAAGATCAGGAATGAGTACATCAGAGGGATGGCACATGTAAGACGTTTTGGAGACAAAGTCAGAGAGGCTAGATTGAGATGGTTTGGACATGTGCAGAGGAGGGACGGTGAGTATATTGGTAGTAGGATGCTGAGGCTGGAACTACCACACAGAAAGCCGAGAGGAAGAACAAAGAGACGATTCATGGATGTGGTGAAGGAGGACATGAAGGTAGTTGGTGTAAGAGTAAAAGATACAGAGGATAGGGTGAGATGGAGGCGGATGGTTTGCTGTGGCGACCCCTGAAGGGAAAAGCCGAAAGGAAAAGAAGAAGAAGAAGAAGACGATATATATGTTTTTAAAGCAATTTGAAAAGGCTTATGGGTTTTACAACAACAACAACAACAATTATTATTATTATTATTATTATTATTATTATTATTATTATTATTATTATTATAACAAGAGGCAGCGGTGGCCTGGTGCTGCCCCACCCCAGTGCAGCTAACTGAGTTATCAGAGGGCGGTCATGTCTCTCACTGTCTGTCTGTCTGTCTGTGAGGTTCATGTAAAAGATCTATTGCTAACTTTTGTCAAGAAGGGGGCATAGCCGTCAGTGTGTTTCTGCCCTGTGACGGCCTGGTGAGCTGTACAGGGTGTACTCTGCACTCACCCAGAGTTGGCTGAGATGGGTGCCAGCCTCCCCAGGACCCTAATTAGGATTAATAATAACAATAATAACAATGTAGTAAGTTAAGCGCTGAATGAAGTAATAAAGTAGTAACTTACTAACAGATGTGTATAGACAGATGCCTTTTTATCCATCTAAATCGCTTTGGGACCGCATTTCACCAGGTTTATGTTAATACCGGATTTTAAACAATGTAATAGAGTTTTGCCTTTGAATATGTCAAAACAGTATTTAAACAGTAAGAATCATTCTGATGGACTTTAATGTTTTTTCAAGGAAAGAAAAGAATGCAAGTAGAAAGAATGAGCACGAAACCCAGCGTTATCTATTCACAGGTAACTGACATGATGAAAATGTTTCTGGAAACGTTTAAAGACAAAGAAAGTTTGGCTCACAATCAGTACTTACTGCTGAATAATGGCGACAAAAGTTCAATTATTCTCCAGGAAGATGTGATACATCTGAGTTCCTGCAGTGGGACGGACGGCTTTGTGCTGGAGTGAATGCCTTAGTTTGAGATACAATTTAGGTGTTGAAAGGGAAAGAAAATGGCTTTCGGTTGGAAAATTA
>CM045746.1:24084465-24091965 GCA_024760905.1 Plotosus lineatus
ACCCAACTTAAACCAGCAGGAAAATATTTCTGTGTGTGTGTGTGTGTGTGTGTGTGTGTGTGTGTGTGTGTGTGTGTGTGTGTGTGTGTGTAGTCGAAAGTAATGAAAAGTAACCATTTCATTCACTATTTACAATCAAAGGATTAAATATGCTTCTGCAGGAAAAAGAAATCCGTGTCACTGCAGAACAGTGTTGAGACTCGGTTCAGATTCAGAACAGGTGTGGCCTCTGTGTTTGCCAAAATCAGTAAAGGTGAAACCGCCCCTGCGTCTGTCAAGATCAGACCTCCTTTGCTGAGACAAGTGTGCCCAAAAGTTTCAAAATAAGAAGGTGTGGCGTCTGCGCTTGTCATTCTCAGATAAAGGAGGTGTGGCTTATTTGCCTGTCAGTCTCAGTGTGGGCCTTGCGCCTATACTGTCAGATGAGGAGGTGTGTCTCTGAGTCTCAGTCAACGAAGTGCAAGCTCTGTACCTTTCAGTGTCAGTAAAGGAGGTGTGGCCTCTGTGGCTGATAGTCTAAGTGAAGGAGGTGTGAACTCTATGCTTGTCAGTTTCAGGTAAAGATGTGTGGCATCTGTGCCTGTCGGTTTAAGTAAAGGAGGTGTGACCTCTATGCTTGTCAATCTAAGCAAACGGAGGTGTGGCTTATTTGCCTGACAGTTTCAGTGTGTTCTCTGTGGTTGACAGTCTAAGCAAAGGAGGTGCAACACGTCTTTAACAGAGACTGACAGGCATAGAGGTCACCCTCTATGCCTGTCAGTCTCAGTTAAAGAGGTGTGGCATCTGTGCCTGTCAGTCTCAGTAAAGAAGGTGTGACCTCTAAGCCTGTCAATCTCTATAGAAAAGTTGTGGTCTCTGTCCGTGTCAGTCTTAAGTGTAGGAGGTGTCGCCTTTATGACTTTCGAACTCAGTGCAGGTGTGGCCCTGGTTCCTGTCAATCTCAATACAGGAGGTGTGGCCTCTGAGACCTTTAAGCTCAGTCGGTGAGGTGTGGCTTCTTTGCCCATCAGTGTCATTAAAGAGGGAGGCATGGCTTCTGTGAATATCAGTGTTAGTAAAGGAGACCATAGAGGGCGGGCACAGGGTGGAATGTGTGAGATTATACCGCACTTCAGCACACGCTTGCGTGGATGGGGCTGTATTTTTAAATTATTTATTAGTTTTAACTTGGTTTTTTAGAACTTTGTATTACTGTGGAATATTCCACCTGCGAAAAGTGTTTATTGGCATCCATGGGAAAATAAAACACTTCTGATGCAGAAAAGCCATCTGTTAGCAGGACACCACACACACACACACACACACACACACACACAGACACACACACTCACACACTCACACACTCCAATCACAGCAGACAGGCAGTTTGGACAGGTCCTAAACACAAAACAAATTGCTCACTTCGTTTTAATTCAGCTGGTTTGTCAGGGCTGCTCTAAATCTCCTGAGTGTCTGACAGCAAGTATACCGAGTTTTATGTTGGTCATAAATATACCTGGATATGAGTAAGAAACCAATGGGCTGTTTTCGTTTAACAGTAAACTGCATCTAGCCCTGTCTCTCGTCTCTTTGCCCTTATTGTTGCACAACATTAAGCAGGAAATATGAGGGAATGTCTGGTATATAAGAAATAATATGCAGTATTTTATAGATCGAGAGATATAGGACGAACATGGAACAGCTTTATAAGGTAATAAAAAGTAAAAGATAGCTTGATTTGGGGAAATTCCACAAAATGAATCTAAAATATAAATAAAATCTTTGTCACTGGGAAATTATTAATAAAAACATTTATGAGTATTAATAGACATGCTGGGGGAAAAAAACAATAAAGTTCTGCTAATCACAACATTGCTTCTCACAGCGATATACAATGATTATTTTCCTATAACAGCAAACCCCAACGCTTCATTACCGCCATTAGAAAGGGTTTGTTTTGAACTCAGTCTGTTTTCATGATTGTTTGCTGGATTGCGTAACAAGTTCTGCATGGATTTCATTGCAGTCAGAGGCGGGGCTTTGGACCGTTCGTGCAATAGGATCACATTTTGGTTCATATCGGAACTGCTGAGCTTTGCTGAGGTCTGTGTGCTTTTGTTACCTTATAAAACTAAGTTCACCCATCAGCGGAAAATCAATTTTTAAAGAGGAAGTAAACTGGAAAGAAAAATATATGTTGTTTCCTCCCCTTATTTTTGGAGAAGAAAGAAAATTGCACCGAAATCATGAGTAGCTGTAAAGATGCTGTAGAAAGCTGCAGGTGCCAAAAAAAAAAAAAAAAAAAAAGAAAAAAAAAAAAATTCAACAGCTTATTTGAAATTTGAACACTAAAGTGTTTTGGTGTGTGTGTGTGTGTGTGTGTGTGTGTGTGTGTGTGTGTGTGAGAGAGAGAGAGAGAGAGAGCGTGAGAGAGAGAGAGTGTGTACTTGGCGATATTTTCAATTTTCCATCTTTTTCAGTTTGATTTTTTCCCTCCTCTTTATCCTACAGAGAAACATTAAGCCAGAAGGGAACCAAAATTCAAAAGCATTTATAACTTGGCAAGCAGATTTCTTTTCCCTCCGTTCATAATTATCATCAAACAAACTTTATAGTGCGTATAGCGAGAAAGACTTTATCAGCTGCGTACAGGCCTAATCAAAATAAACGGGTGAAAGCGCAAGGGGACGTACAGACGGCAGAACACATTTACATCAGCTAGGGAGAGAAAGAAAGAGGGAAAGAGAGAGAGAGAGAGAGAGAGAGAGAGCGAGAGAGAGAGAGAGCGA
This sequence comes from Plotosus lineatus, assembly GCA_024760905.1. NCBI lineage: Eukaryota > Metazoa > Chordata > Actinopteri > Siluriformes > Plotosidae > Plotosus > Plotosus lineatus. The sequence goes on from CM045746.1 coordinate 24,087,234, forward strand.
GAGAGAGAGAGAAAGAGAGAGAGCACTGCAAGTTGCCAAGCTAAGTTCAAGCCACGCATACGCTAAACGATTTGAAATCGTGTGCCTTGCTGATGATTCTGTTTCATTGCCTTTTACTTCGAAGACTGAACCGTATGATTTATCAGTGCTGGCTGTACAAAAATAAACAACCTGCAGAAATCTGGAAAGCCTTGTTGTGTGTTTGAACTGATTACATTTCAAACAGAAAATCACCAACTTGTGAAGCCGCACACAAACTGCTGCTGAACAACCAGGTTTATGATTGGTTTACAAATTATAGAACAAAACACCAGGGTTGTGTGTGTGTGTGTGTGTGTGTGTGTGTGTGTGTGTGTGTGTGTGTGTGTTTAAAACAAAATGTTGTTTTAAAACTGTGGCCCTGCTGTGGAATGATATGGTTTCTTTCCCAAAAACCAAATAGAAAATCGAAATGAAACCTTTGAACAGAAGCAAAATATCTAAATATATATTTAACCAATAAAGCTTTAAGATAAGATGGACCTGAAATCGTGATTTTTTTTTTCCTGGGATGTTACGGATCTCGTTCACAAAATATGCAAATTAAAGTCTCTGTGCCAAAAAATTCCTGAATTATTAAACAGTTTTGAGAGAGCGCCTTGAGAGAGCCTAAGGCTGGGAGATATAACTACATAATATCAATACTGGGATAAATTATGACACAGCACAGCATACTGTCTGAGAGAGTGCAGATGCTTTTAATAATTTAATATAAACACACACACACACACACACACACACACACACACACACACACACACACACACACACACACACTGTATGTATATATATAAATACAGGGATCTCTCGCTATTTCGCGCTTCAATTCAGGCGGCTTCAGTGCATCGCGTTTTTTTTTTTTTTTTTTTTTTTTTTTTTTTTTTTTTTTTATTCATCGAATTAAAAAAAAATTAAGATAGAATAGGGGAAAAAAGTTAAGGAAAATGCTGCAAAAACACAGCCAATTATGCAAGAAAAAACCCGAAACAAACACAAAACAAAAAACAACCCAAACCCCCCCATCAGAACTACTCTTTATTTTTATATGAGGTGCGCAGCTCAGTGTGTGTATTTATATTTTATTAACATCTTATGCATTATTTTTGAATGTTTAATGTTATTATAAGCATTTATACTGCTGAATATGTATTTATTGATATTAGATACACATATACATGTACGTATGCGTCAGTCAAGGGGGTCGATCCTACTTCGTGGAATTCGGCAGTCACGGGGGTCTCGGTCCCAATTAACCGCGGAAAGTGAGGGATCCCTGCATATTTGTATATATATATATATATATATATATATATATATATATATATATATGTCCGTCTTCCTTTCGGCTTTTTTCCCTTTTACTTGGGAGTCGCCACAGCAAATCATCTGATTCGCACGTTTGATTTGGAAGAGGTTTTTATGTTGGATGCCCTTCCTGTCACAACCCTTTTAGCAAGGGACAGAAACACGCTGACGACTTTGCAGCTACTCTTTACGAAAGTCAGCAATGGTTCTTTTACATGCCTCTCACCATAGACAGTGACAGACATGGCCCGCCTTTGATAACCCAGTTAGCTGCACTGGGGGGGACAGTGACAACCTTGTGGAGAGTGGGACTCGAACCCCCAACCTTTGGATCAGCGATCCAGTGCCCTATACCACTAGACCACCCCTGCCCCATATATATATATATATAAATTTGTAATATTAATATTCAATGGACAGTGATGGCCTGGTGATAAGGTGCTGGATCACTGATCCTAAGGTTGGGGGTTCAAGCCCCACTCTCCACAGATTGTCAAGGTCCCTCTCAGTGCAGCTAACTGGGTTATCAAAGGCCGGCCATGTCTCTCACTGTCTCTGGTGTGAGGCTCTAAAAGCATCATTGCTGATTATCGTAAAGAGTAGCTGCACAGCCATCAGTGTGTTTCTGCCCCTTGCTAAAGGGTTGTGTTTAAATGGGTATCTGATGTAAAAACCAAATGCCAAATCAAACATGCGAATCATTCGCTGTGGCGACCCCTGAAAAAAGGAAAAAGCCGAAAGGAAAAGAAGGAGAAGAATAAACATTTTTCATTCACTATACTATATGTATAAAGGTTCCTTTCATAGTTTAACTGTGTGAGATTATAATACGGTGTTACATAATACGAACTAGAGGGTCACTCAATGTCACACAAAGGTCAGTATAGCTCGGATTAATTATAATGAAATGTCTCCCCTAGTGGGTGTCTGATGAACATTTTCCCCTATATTAAAGAGCAGGCCGTTTTCAATATTTTTTTCAGCAGGATCCCATACATATAGTCTGTTGGGCTTTTTACACCGAGCCATAGTGGCTCATCAGGCCGGGGCTTATTCATGGTTTCCATAGTGTGAAGCAACTAGGAGTTCAACTCCTCCTGGGTGGGACGCTAGTCCATCGCAGTTTACCTTCCCAGTATTTTTTACTGGTACCCATTTATACTGCTGGGTGAACAGAGGCACAGTTGTGGTTGAGACCTTGCCCAGGGGTCTTAGCACAGTGGGGAGGCTAACTGGGATTCGAACACACAACCTCCTGATCATGAGCCCAGCACCCTAACCACTACACCACCGGCCCCACATCCCATACATATATCACTTCCAAAACGTAATGATGGTTTTACTCATACCACATCCTATTCTTTATAAAAAAAAAAAAAAAAAAAAAAAAAAAAAAAACTCAAAATCCATGTAAAACTATTTAAGTTATATTGCAAACAAACAAAAGTCAAAACATAGAACAACGATACAATATTCTTTATATAAAAGATAAAACTGTATTGTATTTCTCAACAAACCACATATTATTTATCCTTTACGGTATATAGTTTTTTATTTAAAAAAAAATCATGACTATTTCAACTGTTAAGAAACAACTGCACCTTCCACGAGGTAATAAACTGGCTATAAATATCTAAACTGCATTTGGAAATGTGTAGCAGAACCTTCTTGAAAAAGAGAACTAAATGTTCATTTTTGGAACATTTTTAGAAACATAAAAGCCTTTGGGGAGCAGACTGTGCAAGAGCATGCAAGTGTGTGTGTGTGTGTGTGTGTGTGTGTGTGTGTGTGAGTGTGTGTGTGTGTGTGTGTGTGTGTGTGTGCGCATGTGTGTGTGAGTGTGTGTGTGTGTGTGAGTTCCCAGCTGACTTGTGTCCGTGTTTCCCCATATTTCATTGCTGACATACCGGTAATAGGTTTGGGTCACCAGAAAGCCCTGTGCTACTGAGGAGAACAACCAAAGCAAACCAGTTAGAATATAGAAAACTTCTTACTTTACTTAACATAACCCAGTGCTCTCTTCCCCCTCCCTGGAGTTTCCTCCAATCTTGTCCTGAAACACTGACTGTGGCAAACCTCAATTGTTTGTGACATATATTCAAGACTCAGTTCAAGCTTGCTGTCTCACAGAGAGTAAGACGCTCCGTCCTTGAGGGGTTTGTAAGCATAGATGTTACATTCAAACATACTGACTTCAAAAATGCAGGTGTTTCAACCACACCTTTTGCTGATGATCAAGCGATGCAATCCCCCACAGATACCCAGTGGCAGTTGTACCAAATAGCTTGGTGATTTAAAATGCTTGTGATGAAACTTCTGCCTTGCTAAACCCGCCCTGGTCAGTACTAACTGCTACCATTGAGAAAAGAAAGAACACGGGAGCAACTACAGCTCCGTGACAATGTCCCAGTGTTTCGGACTGAGTCCGGAGGCAACATCAGCACGAGAGCTGTGCACTGGGAGCATTACAAAATGGGTTTTCATGGCCAAGCAGCTGAACAAAAGCTTAAAATCAATATCTACAATGCTAATAGTGGTGTAAAGCCCATCACCAATGGGCTCTTTTCGACTGGAGACTTCAGATGTTCTCTGTAGTAATGAATCATGCTTCACTACCTGGAAAGCTGACGGAAGGCTGCCAAAGTGTTTTACTACCTATCACAACGCATAGCGGCGAGAGACAAATAAGGGTCTGGGGCTGTGTTTTAAGGGTTGTTTCACTTCCAGTTAACAGTATAGTGGTACCTCACCTTACGAAATTAATCCATTCTAGAGCCTTTTTCGTAACCTGGATTTTTCATAAGTAGAAACGCATTTTATATGTAAAACGTGTGATTCGTTCCAAGGCCCTCAATACTACCCTTTAAAAATTATAAAAACATACCTTTTAAGGTACTTACTTCGTGTTGACCATGTCTTCTTAGCAGAGTTATAATCTTACAAATGTTTATGCGAGGTTAGAAGCCTGAGCCAAAAAATAGTTGCAATGAGCACACTCGAAAAACTCATGAACAAGCTGCTGCTCAAGGGAGCTGCGTCATCCCTTCTAGCCAATAGGAGGCCAGCAAGGAGGGATATTGGGAAATAGCCAATGGGAGAGAGCTGCATCATCCCTCCTAGCCAATGGGAGGCCAGCAGGGTGGGATGTTGGGAGATAGCCAATGGTAGAGCAGCTCATGCATTGTTTGAATGTTTGAATGTCGCATTTGAATGTTTGAATGGCGCGTTTGAATGTTTGAATGGCGCGTTTGACGCATTTTGTAAGGAGAACTTGTTTCGTATACAGAGACAAAAAATTTTGGAAACCTGGATTTTTCGTTTGCTGGGCTGGGACTTTCGTAAGGTACCACTGTATTGTTAAGGCTACACTGTATGGGAGAAACTCAGG
>CM045746.1:24094465-24149465 GCA_024760905.1 Plotosus lineatus
ACATACACACACACACTGTAGGTCTGGGCACCATCTAGCTGTGGTGTGTCTCCTACCTATTTCTTTGGTGTTTGATGTTATATTGCATCATACTGACCTAAATTTCAGCAATGTAACTTTGTAAAGCCCAAATTCTCTTCATATGAGCATCATGAAGGTTTAAAATGTACAATATCGCTATTGGGGGTCACACTGACCCTGATGGTGTGGATACCTCAAATGTTTTGCAGACAGGCCACCTACGACGTGTAGTGCATAGGCATTGGCAGTTCTCTGTGTGACCTTTGACCTTGTCACAATACTCTACAGCATGGTGACCATGGGTGGACTCTGGGTGGCCAACCAGTCAAAGACCAAGAGCCACATTTTTTACTGTGTTACCACAAAGAGCTACATCATATACATGGGCACACATGAACATTACCCACCTCTCTCTCGCTCTGACTCTCACACACACACACACACACACACACACACACACACACACACACACACACACACACACACACACACACACACACACCCCTCTGCCCAGCCAGATTTATTTTAAATTCACACACCAACAAAAAATTCTCACATCTTTGAAGGTCAGAGTGCAAATGTGATTCAATAGCTGATTGTCGTTTTCAGGAGATGAGATTTCAACAACATCACTGAGGGATTTTATAATGAACTTATTATATTGTTTTATAAAAAACTTCATTGTATGGTGTTTCGGCCCGTGAACTGTTCCAAGCCAGTTGATACGATGCAAGCCTTACGGTCTCTGAACGCTTTGCAAATGTTTGGAAAAACTGTATCTGCTTTTCTTCCGGACTTTTCAAAGTGAACAACTTGTACTTGTGTTCAGTCCCTATAGGAAATTCCGGGTCAAAGTTTGCATGCGGTGGCGCTGAAGATTTCAGTTCAGTTCATTTTCTGTAACCGCTTCATCCTAATTAGGGTCGCGGGGAGGCTGGTGCCCATCCCAGCCAACTCAGGGTGAGGGCAGAGTACACCCTGGACAGCTCACCAGGCCATCGTAGGGCGGAAACACGCCGACGGCTTTGCAGCCTACTCTTATCGAAAGTCAGCAATGGTTCTTTTACATGCCTCACACCATAGACAGTGAGAGACATGGCCGGCCTTTGATAACCCAGTTAGCTGCACTGGGAGGACAGTGACAACCTTGTGGAGAGTGGGACTCGAACCCCCAACCTTTGGATCAGCAATCCGGCGCCTTATACCACGAGACCACCACTGCCCGGGGCGCTGAAGATTTGAAGTTTTGAAATGCACCAATGACGCCTGACATATAACACAGAATGGCTTTCCATTACATTCAAGAACAACAACAAAAAACCTCTCCCACTCTGTTAAACATGTCCTTTGTTCATCTTGATATTTTCACTTAGATCCGAATTTTTTTTCTGCCATTTTAAGAGTGAATTTGACAGAAATTGTTTACTGAAATGATCTCGTCCATACTGGGAAGCTTTGCAGTATTTTCATCTCACGCGCATAAGCATTTGACAATACAATACCTTATTGAACTCAAGCGAAGTGAACACGCACATTAAAAGAACAGAAACTTCGATTTGAACATAAGAGCTGAATGACACTAGGCGAAGAGCCACATGCGCTTGGAAGCCTCGGGTTGGCCACACCTGCTCTAGAGCTTGTAAATTTCGTCTGGGCCATTTCGTAAGAACTGCTGAGCGGCAGAGTGTTTTTGCCTTCGTTGGCGGCTATTTTATTATTTATTTACAAGAGGTAGATAAATATGTTTCCACCAGGAGTGGCACACGGTGGCATACTGGTTCGCACATCCGTCTCACAGCAAGAAGGGCCTGTGTTCGATTCCCAGCTTGAGTGTTTCTGTGTGGAGTTTACATGTTCTCTCCGTGCTCACATCGGGTTTCCTCCCACAGTCCAAAAACGTGCCCAGCAGGACAATTCACTGATCCAAATCACCTATGTGTGTGACTGTGAGTATGAACGGTTGTACAAGTGTTGGCCCTGCGATGGTCTGGCAACCTGTCTAGGGTGTACTCTGTCCTCGCCTTGAGTCCTCTGAGACCCTGATTAGGATTAAACGTTTTACAAAATGAATGAATTTATGTTTCCACCAAAGGCGACTTCATTAACCTGCTGTGAGGCATAACGCTCCAGTCCTAGTGTTGCCAAATGCCAATGATGACGTACAGCAAGACGTCCATTCCCTGAAGCAAGAAAGACAGAAATAAAACTGTTTGATGGCAAGAATATATACAGTGGTACCTCACTTTACGAAATTAATCCGTTCCAGAGCCTTTTTCTTAACCTAGATTTTTTCGTAAATTTAGCCGAATTTTATGTGTAAAACACGTGATTCGTTCTAAGGCTCCCAATACTACCCCCTAAACCCTTTAAAAATTATAAAAGTATACCTTTTAAGGCCTCCTTCTGCTTCAATATTGTACCGATGGTAGACAGGATTGATCATATTCCTTTGGGATATCACATGCTCGCTTCCGCTTTTCACTCACACCGGAAATCACACACGCGTGTGTGCGTATATGTGTGTGTGCGTGCGTGTGTTGACCATGTCTTGTTAGCAGAGTTATAATCTTACAAATGTTAATGCAAGGTTAAAAGCCTGAGTCAAAATACAGTAACTCTGTCCTTTACACAAAAAGCATTATGGGAGATGCAGCTCCATAATAGCCAATGAGAGGGAGCTGCATCATCCCTCTTAGCTAATGGGAGGCCAGCAGGGTCTGGATGTTGAGAGATAGCCAATGGGAGGGAGCTGCGTCATCCCTCCTATCCAATGGGAAGCGAGCGAGGAGGGATGTTGGAAGACAGTCAATGGCAGCTCGTGCATTGTTTGAATGTCTGAATGGTGCGTTTGGCTCGTTTTGTAAGGAGAACTTGTTTTGTATACAGAGACAAAAAATTTTGGAAAATGTTTTTTGTAACCTGGATTTTCCGTTTGCTGGGGCTATCGTAAGGTGAGGTACCACTGTATTTTTATTATATTTTCTCCTAACTTAGTGAGCATGTACAGAATAAAGCCATCATTCCATGCACTCTTGTTTGACACATATGTGATTCAAGTTTAAATACAAACCATACATAGGCATAGCTGTCAGTCTCCCCAACGTGAGGGGTGCGAATAAATATGACACAATCCTTTCGAGACAGTTCGGTAAGTGCCATTTATTATTATTTCCTTGAATCCTACGACTGAAAACAACATCCTAATTAATGCCAGTGTTCAATATTTAGCTTACATGAATTACAGCAGCAAGCGTTAATTAATGATTAAGTGCTAATGACTTCTGAACACTGCTCGATGTTTTAACGCGAAAGTTTGTTGTTTGTTCATGAACCTGGCACTTTGTGTCTCGACCCAGATTGTGGCTTCTGGGCATATTCGCTATTCCTCAATCCAGCATGATGAAAATAACACGCTAACACTATCATGAGCAGACGTAACACTCGCCTGCTGTGCCAGAGGAAACTTTTAATAATTCATGCTGCCTATTTAACTTGCAAATCTTCTATTAATAACCTTTGATGGTGGGCTTGTTACCGAGCGCGAGTGTGTGTTCGTGAGCGGGAGACAGTGGGAAATGTTCAACAGTACCAAAAGGTGTAGAGATAAAGTCTGTATCATTCGGAACAAAACAAAAACAATGAAAGACGACTGATTTACGAGTGTAGAAAACTTCCTCATACAGTGGAGAGAAGAGAGGAGGCACTTTATAGGTTCGCCCTGAGGAAGTAAACTTTAAGGTTTCATATTTCCACCAAACCTCATTTATTTTAATAACCCTGTTTAAATTAAATGAACTGCATAACAATAGAAAGGGCAGCGAACAGAAAGCACCTGCACGACTGAGAAAAGGTCAGCCCTGATCGTGTTATCAACATCATCATCACAGAGAGAGAGAGACAGAGAGAGAGAGAGCGAGAGAGAGAGTCATTCATACATAAATAAGGAATGAGTGAGAGCGAAATAGAAAAAAATACAGAGAGAAATAAAAAAAAAAACGAAGGTGACGGACAGAAAGTCAGAAAGCCAAAGCAAGGAGAAAAGGCAGACGGAGAGAGTGAAAGAGAGAGAAAGATTGAGAGCAAGAAAGAGAGAGGACAAGATGTAGAAAGTGAGACAGCTATAAAGAAAGAGGGAAAGAAGCTTAGAATAGATGGAGAGGAGGAGATTTAGAAAGTGAGGCAGAGACAGAGAAAAAGAGTAGGGAGCTTAGAAATAGTGCGTGTGTGTGTGTGAGAGAGAGCGAGAGAGAGAGAGAGAGAGAGAGAGAGAGAGAGAGAGAGAGAGAAAGAGAGGACTGTTTTGGAAACCATGTTTTGAAAGAGAAGCTTTAAGGAATGAGTGATGGAGTGAGACAGAGAATGAGAGAGATGCTTAGAATCAGTGTGTGTGTGTGTGTGTGTGTGTGTGTGTGTGTGTGTGTGTGTGTGTGTGAGAGAGAGAGAGAGAGAGAGAGAGAGAGAGTGATAGAGAAAGGAAGGAAGAAAGAGGAATAGAGAAGAGAGAGAGAGAGAGAGAGAGAGAGAGAGAGAGAGAGAGAGAGAGAGAGAGAGAGAGAGCGAGCGATGTGAGCTGCAGATTTTAAATTATCAAGTGTTCTAAAAATATCCAGGCTGAGTCATCACACTCGATGCACCCCTCATGACGACTTGGTGTTCGGGTGTGACACACACACACCCACACACACACACACACACACACACACACACACACACACACACGTAATATCAGGTAAGACCTTCGTGATAAATTTGGGTCAGTCTTTTAAAAAATAAAATCAATAAGAATATTTAAGTCCCTGAACCTCAGAGCTGTACACAGTTATATTTTTATTCACTTGAAAAGAAATCCAGGAGCTCACGAGTGGCACATTTTCCAGGTACGTGACTGTTAACCCAGGAACTGCAAGTTCGAATCCAGTTTACAACGTCAGAGGGAGGAAGGGAGGGACGGTGGGCAGGTTTCCCTGTCACTCACAGCAATCACCAGCCATTCATGGGCATCTGTGAGCTCATTGGTACGAGAGGCAGCTAGAGCTTTCCCTCCGAGTGTGTTAGACCGGCCCGAAATACACATGATGGCACAGTTTATAACAGGCGGGTGGATAGCATTGCATGACACGGAGTGAGCGTGGGCATGGTCATGCTTTCGCCTCTGGTTGGTGGTGGTCGTGTGATAGGGAAGCCAATACCTGATGTGGGTGATTATGACTCAATTATGGAGAAAATAGAAAAAAAATCCCCCCAAAATATTGGCAAAATATTTGTGAAAGAAGCAATTTTTGTTTACTTCAACAATAAATAATTTCAGCACAGAGACAAAGGACATGAGGAAAAAGTCAACGAACACAGGAGAATAATTAGCATCGCAGAAAATGACCGAATTATTATACAACATAAATACAATAAGCTGTTTAAGTGCAGTCAATGAAAAGAAACGAGCAGAGTGAGCAAAGTTAATGTAAACAAAGTTGGCGTATGGCTGAGTAGCGCGAAAATATATACAAGTGACTAAAACTGACCATTCCGTTAGCATTTAAGGCTTGTGCTAGTTTCAATGATTATAACGGCATCAGCCAGGAAGAGTTCATTACTCAAAACCGCAATCATGGGTAAGACTGCCGATCTGACTGCTGTCCAGAAGGCCATCATCAACACCCTCAAGCAAGTCGGTAAGACACAGAAAGAAATCTCTGAGCGAATAGGCTGTTCCCAGAGTGTTGTATCAAGCCACCTCAGTGGGACGTCTGTGGGAAGGAAACAGTGTGGCAGAAAACGTTGCACAACCAGAAGAGGTGACCGGACCCTGAGGAAGATTGTGGAGAAGGGCCGATTCCAGACCTTGGGGGACCTGTGGAAGCAGTGGACTGAGTCTAGAGTAGAAACATCCAGAGCCACCGTGCAGAAGCCACTTTTGAAGCAGAAACAGTGACAGAAGCGGCTGACCTGGGCTACACAGAAGCAGCACTGGACTGTTGCTCAGTGGTCCAAAGTACTTTTTTCGGATGAAAGCAAATTTTACATGCCATTCGGAAATCAAGGTGCCAGAGTCTGGAGGAAGACTGGGGAGAAGGAAATGCCAAAATGCCTGAAGTCCAGTATCAAGTACCCACAGTCAGTGATGGTCTGGGGTGCCATGTCAGCTGCTGGTCCACTGTGTTTTATCAAGGGCGGGGTCAATGCAGCTATCAGGAGATTTTGGAGCACTTCATGCTTCCATCTGCTGAAAAGCTTTATGGAGATGAAGATTTTCATTTTTCAGCACGACCTGGCACCTGCTCACAGTGCCAAAACCACTGCTAAATGGTTTACTGAACATGGTATTACTGTGCTCAATTGGCCTGCCAACTCTCCTGACCTGAAGCCCATAGAGAATCTGTGGGATATTGTGAAGAGAAAGTTGAGAGACACCAGACCCAACACTGTGGATGAGCTTAAGGCCGCTATCGAAGCATCCTGGGCCTCCGTAACACCTCAGCAGTGCCACAGGCTGATTGCCTCCATGCCACGCCGCATTGAAGCAGTCATTTCTGCAAAAGGATTCCCGACCAAGTATTGAGTGCAGAACTCAACATAATTATTTGAAGGTTGACTTTTTTGTATTAAAAACATTTTTTTTTATTGGTCGGATGAAATATGCTAATTTTTTGAGATAGGAATTTTGGGTTTTCATGAGCTGTATGCCAAACTCATCAGTATTAAAACAATAAAAGACCTGAAATATTTCAGTTCGTGTGCAATGAATCTAAAATATATGAATCAGCACATTACAGAAAATAATGAACTTTATCACAATATGCTAATTTTTTGAGAAGTACCCGTACACACCTTTATTTTCTGCTTAATCCTAATTAGGGTCATGGAGAGGCCCGTCTTAGCAGAGTAAACCCTGGATAGCTTACCAGGCCATAGCAGGACAGAAACGCGCTGATGGCTCTGTAGCCTTCTCTTTACCAAAGTCACAATGTGTTCGTTTACAGCCTCTCAACGTAGACAGTGAGAGATATGGCCGGCCTTTGATAACCCAGTTAGCACCAGGCTATCACTTCCTTTATATACACATATGTATGTGTGTATGTTTAAATTGTGTTTTAGAATCATTTATAGTATCAGAGTAACAACAGATTGTGGAGTGGTGCTGGGAGTTATATAATTGTGGGTATTATTATTATCATTCCTAGTTGTAATAGTGATCTAATTAAACTAAACATTACTTTGATAAACTTTGATGTATTAAATTTAGCACATGGCTAATATCCAACCCCGAGGCTATGAAGTGAAGACATCTTATTGTTTGCAGAAGCAGAAATATTGAATGCCTACCTCACAGATAATTATATTTTACCTCTGATGCCTAGATTACAGCTCTCAAGCTCATTTGGCTCGTAAGGGCTTGTAGAAGTCTCTGTCTCCGTCTCTCCCTCTCATTCACTCTCTATAGCTTTCTCTCACTCTGTCTCTCTCTCTCTCTTACACACACACACACACACACACACACACACACACACACACACACACACACACACACACACACACACACACACACACACCCGGAGGGGGTGACATTTATTAATTAAATATGGTGTTGTGCTGCAGGACATCATCTCATCTGACTGTCTCCAGACTCTGATAATTACATTGGCATTTAGCTTGAAGATAAGCTGACCTTACCGCCCCTGTATGAAATTCTACTCAGAAAGGGAGCAAGATAGAGAAAGAGAAAGATAGAGAAAAGAGCAAAGGAAAAGATGAATACATAAATAAACACATTCAGTGTCCAGAGAGAAGCTCCTTCGGTGCCACATCTTGCACCCAGGGCTGACTTCACCAATCTCTGCTTTCAGGAAAACACAGCCGGCCTTATTTCGCATCGGTGTTACACAGCTACCTTGACAACACCTTCACCCAGCATTGGCTCAAGTGACATTGACTAGACGCCAAGTCCGCCCAGGCTGATTCTGATGGGCCTCTTTTTTACAGGTGTATTAATAGGGCGGTTTTTCAGTGGAAGTCCTTCACAGTGGACAAGCCGAAGGAGTTCCTCTTACATCAGTGATCCTAACCAGTATGACCTGATCAGTACTGTAGATAATAATAATAAATAAATACTGTATGCATACTTTCACACCTGCCTGCAGAAATTAGTATAGTGGAACCTCACCTTACAAAAGTCTCACCAAACGAAAAATTCAGGTTACGAAAAGCATTTTCCTAAAATTTTTGTCTCAGGATACGAAACAAGTTCACGTTACAAAAGCAAAAGCGCCATCTTAAAAATTCAAACGCACCATTCAAACATTCAAACAATGCACGAGCTGCTCTCCCATCAATGACGTTCAAACATCCCGCCCCACTGGCCTCCCATTGACTAACAACTGAGCTGTTGTTCATGTCGCCTTCACTCAAGCTCCATCTTGGACAGGTCCACCTGACACCATCTTGGACAGAGACGCCATCTTGACCTAACGCCATTTTGGACCTCATCTTGGACATCATTGCCTAGGAGGAATGACGCATCTACCTCCCATTGCCTATTATAGAGCTGAATCCACCATGATGCTTTTCGTGTAAAGGACAGAGTTACGGTTGTTTTATGCTTCATTTCTTGACTCAGGCTTTTAATCTTCCATAAACATTTGTAAGATTATAACTCTGCTAAGAAGACATGGTCAATACACGCATGCACACACACACACACACACACACGTGTGATTTCCGATGCGAGTGAGGAAGAGAAGAAGAAACGGGCTCAAGTGATATCACAAAGGAATATGACCAAACCCGTCTACCATCGGTACGATATTGAAGCAGAAGGAGGTCTTAAAAGGTCTGCTTTTATAATTTTTAAAGGGTTTAGATGGTAGTATTGGGAGCCTGAGAACGAATCACGCGTTTTAATGTAAAATGCGGTTCAACTTACGAAAAAAGCTCTGGAACGGATTAATTCCGTAAGGTGAGGTACCACTGTATTGGCATCCCTTGTAAGAATTTGGTTTGCAGTAGCTTCATCCAAAACTGAATTTTGTTCTTTCTTTTTCAGTCTATCCTGGCTGACACTGGGTGAAAGTGGGCTACAATTCGAAACAGCTTGCCAGACCATTATAAGGTCAACACACGCTCACAACCATTCTCACTCACACTGAGGTGTAATATGGAACAGCCAATTAGCTTAATGCATGTCTTTGGACTGTGGGAGGAAATCTGTGTGCCCAGCAGAAACAGATGCAAGCACAGCAACAACAAGCAAACTCCTCACTCCTCATAGGAGCATCTTGCTGTGAGGTGGTCATACTAACCAATACGCCACCATACTGCGCCTCAGCAAAAACTCGTGTACCAGAATTACTGGGACCCCTGCCGGTAATGTATTGAAAATCCATCTTTTACCAGTGAAACATATAGTATATACACTGATCACTGACTGTTTTTATTGGTTTTACCCTATTTATAAGCTTGAAAGCTTGTTCCTTGGCCCGTGGAATAGAGAGACAGTGAGGGGAGAGTAATAAAAAGAATTAAACATCAGAAATAACAAATAAATCAAAGTCTAGCCTGTTTATTTTTTTAAATTGACAATTCAATTACAGTGGACTGATCTGGTAAACTAGACACATGGGAAAAGCAAGTTTAGCTACAACCTGCATAAGCCGAGATACCCCCACGGCTTGTGATTGTGCCTCCAGTCATTGTGGGACACTAGCACTACTTTGTGTCAGGCTCAATGACTTCTGGGACACCTGATGGGTGGAAAATTTAGCCTTTTCCCTTCCTCTACTGCTCATCAGCACTCAATAACCACAGTTAGCTCCAGAAATATTTGAACAGTCTCACAATGTTTCTCATTTTGTTTTGTACCCCACAACAATAGATTTGGAACGAGATGATCAAAGTTGTTAAATTTAAGGGGTTTCTAGAAAGCACTGTATTGATCATTCATTCATTTTTTGAAACCGCTTAATCCTAAGTAGGGTTGCGGGGATGCTGGAGCCTATCCCAGCCGATTCTGGGTGAGGGCAGAGTACACCTTGGACAGTTCGACAGGCCATCGCAGGGAGGAAACATGCTGACGACTATGTAGCTACTCTTGTCGAAAGTCAGCAATGGTTCTTTTACATGAAGCTCACACCATGGACAGTGATAGACATGGCCAGCCTTTGATAACCCAGTTAGCTTCACTGGGGGGGGACAGTGACAACCCATGGAGAGTGGGGCTTGAACCCCCAACCTTAGGATCAGTGATCCAGCACCTTACCACCAGGCCATCACTGTCCATTGAATATTAAGGAATTCAAACTAGAATTCACACATTTCTGGAAAAAAAAGAGTCAAATTTTAAGTATTGTTCCATTCTGGACTGGCACAAAATTTTGGTGAGAAATTAGAAATAAAAAGATATTATTAGATCTTTTCCTTTCGGCTGTTCCCTTCAGGGGTCGCCACAGCAAATCATCTGCCTCCCTCTCAGCCTCTCTCTCTACACCGCCTTCTCTTACACCAACTACCTTCATGTCCTCCTTTACCACATCCATAAATCTTCTCTTTGGTCTTACTCTGGGCCTTCTGCCTGGTAGTTCCAACCTCAGCATCCTACTACCAATATACTCACTATCCCTCTTCTGTACATGTCCAAACCATCTAAATCTAGCCGCTTTGACTTTGTCTCCAAAACCTCTTACATGTGCTGTCCCTCTGATGTACTCATTCCTGATCTTATCCATCCTCGTTACTCCCAAAGAGAACCTCAACATTTTCATCTCTGCTACCTCCAGCTCTGCCTCCTGTCTTTTCCCCAGTGCCACTGTTTCTAAACCATACAACATCACTGGCTTCAACACCGTCTTGTACACTGTTCCTTTCATTCTTGCCGATACCTTCCTACACACATCACACCGGACACTTTTCTCCAACCATTCCAACCTGTCTACACACTCTTCTTCACCACTTTTCCACACTCTCCATTGCTCTGGATTGTTGGGCCTGAGTACTTAAAATCCTCCACCTTCGTTATCTCTGCTCCCTGTAATCTCACCATTCCTCATGGGGGTATTTGTCATTCACACACATGTATTCTGTCTTACTGAGGCTAACCTTCGTTCCCCACCTTTCCAGGGCATACCTCCACCTCTCTAGATTTTCCTCCCCTTGTTTTCTGCTCTCACTACAGATCACAATGTCATCTGTAAACATCATAGTCCATGGAGATTCTTGTCTAACCTCGTCTGTCAGCCTGTCCATCACCATAGCAAACAAGAAGGGGCTCAGAGCTGATCCTTGATGCAGTGGAGATGGGTCTCCACCTTGAATTCTTTGGTCACACTGACAGTACACCTCACCCCTGTCTTACATCTCTCATACATGTCCTGCACCACTCTAACATACTTCTCTGCCACTCCAGACTTCCTCATGAAATACCACAGTTCTTCTCTCGGCACCCTGTCATATGCTTTCTCCAGACCCACAAAGGCACAATGCAGCTCCCTCTGACCTTCTCTGTACTTTTTAATAACACCCTCAAAAAGATGTTATTAGATATTTGAAGTTGTTCAAAGGTTATTAAAGAGACCGTATTTCAAGCATAATGGTGACATTTTCATCCAAAATCAACCGAAAACAAGGTTTTGCTGCTATATCGCTTATGTGTGAGTCAATTCCTTTTTGTCTTCTGCAGTCTGCAATGTCTTTTGTGGTTGTTGAACCAGTGCTTTTCTTCTTTTTAAAAATTTATGAAATGGTCATTTGCCACTCATAAAATTCTGCCATCCCACCGATAGGTGTCTATTTTTTTCTAGCCTAATGGTCATTACTTGCATTGACACGACTGTGGAACACATAATGAGCTACAGCAGCATGTAAATTCAACACTTGCAATTAACTTCAGACATTTTATTACTTTAATTTGTTTTAAAAAATAATAAAGAAAGAGCCATAACTCACCATGAAACAACTTATCAGTTAAATATCCAAGTACGTACGTATATATATATATATATACACACACACACACACTAGTCCTCAAAAAATTAGCACATTGTGATAAAGTTCATTATTTTCTGTAATGTACTGATTCATATATTTTAGATTCATTGCAGACGAACTGAAATATGTCAGGTCTTTTATTGTTTTAATATACTGAAGGGGGAGGGGTATATCTTTAAAATGGCTGTATAGAACATCATTCATTCATTCATTTTCTGAACAGCTTAATCCTAATTAGGGTCGTGGGGAGGCTGGTGCTCATCTCAGCTCACTCTGTGCGAAGGCAAAGTACACCATGGGCAGCTTGCCAGGCCATCGCAGGCCAGAAAGACCCTGATGACGATACAGCTACTTTTGTGGAAAGTCAGCAATGTTTTTTTTTTTAAATGAACCTCACACCATGGACAGTGAGAGACATCGCCAGCCTTTGTTAACCCAGTTGACTGTATTGGGGGGGGGCAGTGACAACCTGTTGAGAGTGGGGCTCGAACCCCCAACCTTAGGATCAGTAATCCAGCATCTTATGTAAATAATATTTTCTGTAAGCGCTGATTTGCTGATCCTAGGGTTGGGGGTTCGAGTCCTACTCTCCACAAGGTTTTCACTGTCCCCCCAGCACAGCTATCTGGGTTATCAAAGGCCGGCCATGTCTCTCGCTGTCTACGGTGAGAGGTTCATGTAAAAGAACCATTGCTGACTTTGGTAAAGAGTATCTGTATAGCGGTCAGTGTGTTTCAGGCCCCTTGCTAAGGGTTGCGTCAGGAAGGGCATCCGATGTAAAACCCTATGCCAAATCAAACATGCAATGATTCGCTGTGGCGACCCCTGAGAAAAAGGGAACAGCAGAGAGGAAAAGAAGAAGAAACAAAATATTTTCTAGCATGTACTTTTCAAAACTACAGAGGAAAATTCAACAAAAGATTAAACCACAGCAAGGTTTTTCCCAGGGCATTCATTGCTCATGCCATGTCTACATGTTAATTCCAGCACAGGGTTTTAATCAATCTGTCAATCAACAAAAATTGTATCAAAATATAATTTTTCCTGATAAATCCTAAAAAGGTATAAACATTTTATTTTCTCTTGTCACCAAGTCTAACTTCTATCAAAAACACAATTATTTTTATGTTTTAAAAGTGCACACGATTAACAGAGTGTTATGTGTTCACAGCTTCATTGTGGTATTTTCTCCTTGGGAAAGGCATTGTGGGAAAAGGTCAGTTATGAAATTGTGGTTCACTATTTACTACACAAAACACAGTGGCACAAAAACTCTTAGCTAATGAAAGGTAAAGGTCAGCAAAGAAAATGTGTTTGCGTACAGTACACACACACACACACACACACACACACACACACACACACACACACACACACAAATAATAACTTGAATGCCTGTACTGAGAATTTTAGAACTGAAATGTCACTGTGGCACTGTGGTGTTATCTAAGCAAGCCACACACACACACACACACACACACACACACACACACACCTCAGCTTAGTTGTGCATCGAAGACTTGTTAGATAAGAGAAGTGTCAACGCCACACACACACACACACACACACACACACACACACAAACATGCACACATCAAGCTCTTAGCTTTGTCCTCAGCAGTGTCCCCGGATTTCCATTTTAAGTTATAATACTACTTTAACTCAGTTATTTGCCAAACCACTTTCACTTATTCCTACTAAGGTCATGGGGAGGCAAACTTGTCAGAGGGAGTTGGGGTGGGGGGTGGGGGGTGGGGGTGGGGCTGACACCCTAACAACTTGCCTTACCATCACAGTGGCAACACACATTTCCTCACAACCATTCATTGACACTCTCATGAAGGCTAGTTTGGAATAACCAGTTATTTTGTGTGCATGGTTTTGGACTGTGGGAGGAAACCAGAATAGCCGGAGGAAATCCGCACAAGCACAAGCAGACTCCACACAGAAATGACCTCACTGAACCCAGAACTGAACCCAGAACTCAAACGCAGGACCTTCTTGCTGAGAGGTGGAAATGCCTCCACAATACACTGCATAAAAAAAACTACCAGTGCAATCCAATACTCTAAATTTAACAGGCCTTATATCCACAGACAAACATATCAAATGTTTACACAATGGCAGAAAACTTGTAAAATTTTACGATGAATCAAGTGCTATTTATAAGCTGTTTAAAAATATGTGTGTAGAAGTCATTGTTGAATTCTCTGAATTCTCGACCCTGTGTGCGGGCAGGGTACACTCTTGGGCGTTCTAACCAAATTAATGAACCAATACGTTACCAATACAGTCTAGTTTATCCTCCTCGAAATCTATTATCACTGAGCTTGACTTGAGGCGCTGAGACTTTGAACCTGAATAACTTTCCCCAAGTGATAACTGATAACTTTTCCATTTGAGTTCCTGACCTGTTTGATTCGTTTATTTCTGTGCACGTAAGGGAATTAGATTTAGCCTGTTTGTAAATTATGCATGGGCACTTATTTTGCTTATATTTATCAAATATCTTTTTAAATTCTATTTGCATAAAATTCCTGTGATCAGTGTATATTCAAAAACCAAAAAAAAAAAAGAGAAAAAAAAAACAAGAAAAAACCCAAAATGAGGAGATAAATAAAGTGAGTTTTAATACTACCGTGATATATAACATGATCTCCTGCTGGACTCTGGGACACTGGTCAGGGAAATGACAGTAGTAACTGGAGAATCCCGAGGGTTTTGGACTCTGCCTCAAGGCATGGTGAGACACCAAAGTAATTTTGAGTCAGCTTCCATCATTTTATATAACAGCTACATATATGGCTGTGGTTTCCTCTTCCCCACTGTAACTCTGGTGCTTTTCAGATCCAGTGAAGAGGCTTTCATACAAATGGTCAATTATTTTTTTTTAGAAAATAAAAGGCAAATATTTCTTCCTGCCCTGCGATGGCCTGGTGTGCTGTCCAGGGTGTTCTCTGCCCTCGCCCAGAGTCGACAGAGATGTGCGCCAACCTCCTTGCGACTTTAATTAGGTGTAAGCGGATCAGAAAAAAGTGCATTTGGAAAACTAATTTCCTCCCTGTATCGACTGTTTGTGTCTGAACACGCCTCCTGGTAGTCGCCACTACGTGATAATACTATGCGCAGTTAATAAAGAGAGTGAAACGATACATACAAACAATAATACTGCATTTGTGGATACACTATATATGTATATCCCAAACGCCTACTTGATGTTTCGAGTATGTCCAACCACGAAGAGAGCCTGGGGTTGACCGAGAACACGCTGGAAGGACTACGTCCTTCGGCTGGTCTGGGAACGCCTCAGTATACCGCAGGAAGAGCTGGACGAAATGGCTGGGGAGAGGGATGTCTGGATCTTATTACTTAGGCTGTTGCCCCATGACCCGA
This sequence comes from Plotosus lineatus, assembly GCA_024760905.1. NCBI lineage: Eukaryota > Metazoa > Chordata > Actinopteri > Siluriformes > Plotosidae > Plotosus > Plotosus lineatus. The sequence continues at coordinate 24,109,853 of CM045746.1, forward strand.
CCCCAGATCAAGCAGATGAAAATATACAATTATTTTTTTCTGAACCGCTTAATCCTAATTAAGATTGCGGGAGGTTAGTGCCTATCCCAGCCAACTCTGGGCAGGAGGAGAGTACACCCTGGACAGCTCGCCAGACAAGCGAAGGGGAAAAACACACCGACGGATAAGCAGGCTTCTCTTGACGAAACTCAGCAATGGTTCTTTTACGTGAACCTCACACCATAGACAGTGAGAGACATGGCCGGCCTTTGATAGCCCAGTTAACTGCACTGGGGGGGACAGTGACAACCCGTTGACAGTGGGGCTTGAACCTCAACCTTAGGATTGGTAATACAGCACCCTACCTCTGGGCCACATGTATATATTTTTTGTATCATTTCTGGGCAGAACTGTGGCGTATTGGTTAACACAGCAAGAGGAACCAAGTTCCAAGTCCAAGGCTTGGTGAGTGTGTTTTTGTGTGGAGTTTGCATGGTCTCTCCGTGCTTGTGGTTTCCTCTGGGTACTCGGGTTTCCTTGCAGTTACAACATTTATTAGTTTCTTGTCATGACTGGCTGAAGAGTTGCAGGATCTCCAAGAGTTCAGCATCACTGTTACATAGCAGGAATTACTTGATAGAAGAAAAGTTCTTGCATTCCGTCGGTCAACTGGCAGTATCTTGTTACTGTGATCCTCGAGAGCCAGGGAGCTACTTTAAAAATCAGGAGGGCATGGCTTCCATTCCTGGACGTTTGGTCGTGTCGAAACTTGCCAAAGTTGCAGAATCATTTGAGATGTAGTTTTTTAAAAAATTTACAATTCTTGGATGTAGGGCTGATGTTTGTTCTGATTTAAATAATCACACTTGACATAAACCAAATGGAGTGTATGTAATCTCAGTATGTTCTGTCACAGTGCACAAATTTGCTTTGGATGTTTATAAAGGTGTCCGAACAAACACTCGACCGCGACATGAATGTCAAAACAATGCTACTGCTTAATTAACACCACCAATCATTCACCACTCCAGTTGTTGTTTCCATGGTGCTAAAAAAACAAGAAGTCTGATATGCCACAGACTTCTGTTTATAAACACAACCATCAAAAATATTTGTTTCACTAGTCAACACCTCTTGTCTGATTGCCAGTTTCGTTGTCAGTGATGATGAGTCATCGTGGCTACGGTGACATTTTGTCAGTAATTACATTTTTATGTTGCTAAAACGAGCTTTAGCTGTTAACAACACTGTAAAAAGCATACAACAGAAAAATTACATCAAGCTGCCTTCATTTTGACAAGTGTTTTGGTGGATGTCATATCCAGGGGTCAAGCCCCTTTAATTGAAAAGTAACAAATAGAGATCCTGTCAATAAAGTGGGTGTGGTCTGTTAGTTTCAATGAAGGAGGCATGGTCTCTGTGTAGGTCAGCCCTAGTTAAATGGGTGTGGTCTTTGTCTGTTAGTACAAAAGAAGGAGGCATGGGCTATGGCTGTCATCCAAATGAAGTGGGTGTGGTCACCATTCATTTCAATGAAGTGGGTATGGCCTTTGTGAACGTCATCTCCAGTGAAGCAGGTGTGGTCTCTTTGTCTATTCGTTCCAATGAAGGAGATGTGTGGTTGTGCCTATGAGCCCCGATTACGTCGGTGTGGTTTCTTTGACTGTTAGTCCATTGACGGAGGCCTCTGTTTCTGCCAGTCCGATTTTTTTCCCGAAAAGTAATCATGATCACTGGTGGCTTTATAAAAGTTCTTTATAAAACTATGAGGTTAATGTCAGAACTACTTCTAACCCAAATCTAATCATCCCATTAACCCCCCAAAAATTCTATAAACAAGTTCCTCACTGGAGTACATGACAGTCTTTTTATAATTTACTTATAAGTTATACAAATATTGCAGTGCGGTGGGCGTAGTGTCCAACTCACATGTCCGACTCACAGCAAGACGGCCTGGGTTCGATTCCCAGCGCAGGTGTTTCTGTGTGGAGTTTCAGTTTTCTCCCCGTGCTCGTGTGGGTTTCCTTCAGATATCCTAGTTTCCTCCCAAAGTCCCACAGTAGGCTAATTGGCTGTTCCAAATCACCCCTAGATGTGAGTGTACTTGCCCAGAGTCTGCTGAGATCAGCGCCATCCTCCGCACGACCCTAATTAAGATTAAGCGACTTATAAAATGAATTAGAATTATACAAATATACAGTGATTATAATTATGACAAGAATTATATTATTAGATGAATAAGCACTATCCACTTCCTTGTACGCATGAGCTCACAGATGCCCGTGATTGGTCAGCGACTGCCTCAGTTACAGAAAAGCAAGCGTATGCCATCCCTACCTTTCTTAAGAGCTCAGCCAATTATCTCTCATGGGCACCTGATCACATAGGGGCTTTGTGAATCATCCTGGACCCGGATTTACAATCTTCAGAATGATAGTGGCGTGCTTTGCCCCTGTTGTATTCGACCCGGCGCTTTATGGGAAAGAGGTATAAGGTGTTTGTATGACACATGTGAATAAACAGGTGGATTCGAATCTATGTGCAAGTACTGTGTTAGACAAAAGCAAAATCTGAAACGCCATTCTGAGGAGCATGCTCATACAGCATCAATAGGAGATCTTAATGTAACTATGACAACCATTATAAATCAGAAGAATTAATTTGTCCAAAATGGCCGGCCTCGTACCAAAACAGTGTTTAGCTATTCACTGCAGATAATAGATTAAAGTAAATCAGTGTAACAAGTATAAAATAAATAAAGCTTGTCACATTAATTTTGTCAATGTAGTGCATTAAAAAAAAAAAAAGTGGATTGTCGATATAAAGTGGCCTCAGATGATGTGTTCACTGGTTGCAATCTAACCTGACACACACACACACACACAGTAGGTGGTTTAAGGAGAAAGCCATGAGACCAGATATACACCACTGACAGTTCCATTACTCTCTCAAGACATCCTCTTTATCCTCCCTTCGTTTTCAGGAGCAAACCAAGGATGGAGGGATGTCTTCGTGTTGGCACCAGGAGTGGAGGAGGTGAGGACATGTGAAGCAATACTCAAGTTCATCCTTAACACACACACACACACACACACAAAAATCCTTGAATGCTGGAAAACTTCAAGTCAAGTGTGATTGGAGAAAAGCGTGGGAACTGACCTTATGTCAGTTTCTCATTAAAGACCTTTAGGGTTATATAATACACACACAATTTTATATATATATATATATATATATATATATATATATATATATATATATATATATATATAAGTGATCTGACTGTGGTAAAGGGAGAAAAAGTAAAGTTGGAGAGATGTGCAGCACAAAAAGAAATGTCAAAGCAGAGCTAAATTTTTAAAAAATCATTAGCTTACGGTTATGATTCACACTTTGTAACCAACAGTGTCATTCAATGACATTTGATGGCATAATTGTGAGAAATTCAGATGCCTACTTCAAGTCTACACAATGCTAAACTAAAAGCTAAAGGTATTCGTTATGTGCTTGTAAGATTAGCTTTATAGCTCCATCGAAAAATGTAAGAAGCACATTCTGCATATGAATACATGAAGTACTAGTACACATACTTTCATACGTATTAGCCATTAAAATGCAGCAGCATCAGTACAATGGTCCCGTAATTATCTACTACATTTTGTGATGACACTACAATCTACTACAGTATCCCACAATTCTGTATGAATATTGGAGGAAGAATTCAACCCAACCAAAATAACTAAGAAAATCTTAGTTATACTAAAATAATTCTATAATATTCCTTAACTCTTTTGAAGTCATTCTTTTGAAGGGGATGTGTGTTTGGGCCGTTTTTTTTTGTTTGTTTGTTTGTTTGTTTGTTTGTTTGTTTTGGGGTTTTTTTTTGGGGTTTTGTTTTTCGTTGTTACTTTGTCTGTGCTTCTGTTTCATTGCTGTCTACGATGCTCTTAATTCTTCTTGTTCCTGTGGACTTGGATTGCTAATAGGTTTATCGTCCTTTTTCTCTCTTTTCAAGAGTTTTTTCTTTTACTTATCAAGGTATGGTTTACTAGGGTTCAGGGTTCTCCTTTTTTTTCGATGACGTGCAATTGTTCTTTTACTTTATGGCTTGGAGTTTGACACAAGAGAACTTGATTCTTCAGACCGCATGTCAGTGTTTATGAGGTTGGGCTCCATATCTTAGACTAAAACGGTTTCATTTGTGTTTTTTTCACTGTATTTATGTCTTTGTTATTTAAATGTGTGTTTTCAGTCTCTGATGGCAAACTGAACATTTTAGTTAAGCATCACACAAATATAAAGATCTGTAACTTCCAGGTCTTTTAAAAATAGTCTATCTATGAATTATGTAAATTCCACTGTTGTTGTAACCATCATTCACAGACACTTCCAACATACTTAATATACAAGCATGTTCTGAAGGTGTAAACATACTACTAGAACTAATTTCCATCTTCAAAAAATATTCTAAAGCATGCAGTGGGAAATTCAAAGAAAAACTGTATAATAGTGGACTAGCATGTGTTTCATACACATGGACACAGACTAATTGAAATTTGACAAAATATGTGTCCTTCCCATTTTCCTGGGGTTCAACTTCACGAGTTTCAGAGGAAATTGTTTTGTAAGAAACACAGAAAACCAGATGTGTAGATACACTGCAATTAACGTCGTGAATATATTATACATATTAATATGTTCATAAGAACTTGCAACTGATATCACAAGGTCACATATAAGGTTCATTAACTTTTTTTATTTACAAGTTTGTCAAGATCTTGCCCAATCTGTCCACATGTGCTTTGTGGATTTGGAGAAGGCTTTCGACCGTGTCCCTTGAAAGATCTTGTGGGGCGTGCTCCGAGAGTACGGCGTTCCGGATCCATTGCTACGAGCTATTCGGTCGCTGTATCACCGGAGCCAGAGTTTGGTCCGTATTGGTAACAGCAGGTCGGATTCGTTTCCAGTGGGAGTTGGAGTCCGCCAAGGCTGTCCTTTGTCACCCATTCTGTTCATAATTTTTATGGACAGAATTTCTAGGCGCAGTCGAGGCGATGAGGGGTTCTGGTTCGGTGGCCATCGGATATCGTCTCTGCTTTTTGCGGATGATGTTGTCCTTTTGGCTTCATCAAGTCGGGCCCTCCAGCTCTCATTGGAGCGATTCGCAGCTGAGTGCGAAGCAGCCGGGATGAAGATCAGTACCTCCAAGTCCGAGGCCATGGTTCTCAGTCGGACAATGGTGGAATGCACCCTCTGGGTCGGGAATGAGGTCCTGCCCCAAGTGGAGGAGTTTAAGTATCTTGGGGTCTTGTTTACGAGTGAGGAAGGATGGAGCGAGAGATCGACAGACGGATCGCTGCAGCCTCTGCTGTTAAGCGGTGCCTGTACCGGTCCGTCGTGGTGAAAAAGGAGCTGAGCCGCAAGGCGAAGCTCTCAATTTACCAGTCGATCTACGTTCCAACCCTCACCTATGGTCACGAGCTTTGGGTAATGACCGAAAGAACAAGATCACGGATACAAGCGGCTGAAATGAGCTTTCTTCGCCGGGTGGCGGGGTTCTCCCTTAGAGATAGGGTGAGAAGCTCCGCCATCCGGGAGAGCTTCGAGTAGATCCGCTGCTCCTCCGCATTGAGAGGGGCCAGTTGAGGTGGCTCGGGCATCTGGTTAGAATGCCCCGGACGCCTCCCTGGTGTGGTGTTTCGGGCATGTCCAACCGGGAAGAGACCCCGGGGTCGACCTAGAACACGCTGGAGGGACTATGTCTCTCGGCTTGTCTGGGACCGCCTCGGTGTCCCCCCGGGAGAGTTGGAGGAAGTAGCTCGGGAGAGGGATGTCTGGACCTCTTTGCTAAGGTTGCTGCCCCCGCGACCCGACCCCGGACTAAGCGGAAGAAGATGAGATGAGATGAGATGAGAAGTTTGTCAAGTATAAGTAAATAGAATTCTAGTTTTAGATATTGAAGATAGAATAATTACAGCTTTTGTGTAAGGGAATCATGATTTTATAAGTTTCACAAATTGAAGTGTTCTAGAATTGGAAATTAGATCCAATGTATTGATAGATGGAAAGGACAATTGTGGCACCTCCCACTTTCAAGACCTGTAATTATAGCAGCTGTGAAATTGGAGAAACAGCAATAATACAGAGTGCAAGCAGATACCCATACTAATATTTATGCTCTTGAAAAAATAGGTTACATTAAAAATATTTTGGGTTTTTAGTACATTTGTCTTCTGACAAAAAGCACATGTTTTGACGGAAACTAGGACTAAGGGCATATTGTCCTGTAGTTTGATAAGTTTGCACAAGAACTATACAAAATGAGTTCACAAAACCGGGCAGAGAGCAGTATTTTTAAAATATCAACAAATTTTATGGCAGGTGAGGGGAATTTTTTACTTGTCCTCAAAATTTATTACAGAGAAGACGTTTTCTTTGATGAAAATGCTATGAGATTTTTGAAGCACCACACCCTGTAGTAGGGCTTCAAAAAATTGTTTTATGTCAGCAAATGCTGTAGTGTCGTGCTCACAAATGAGAAATAATGTAGAATTCGTGTAGAATGTTCACATATTGAAAGTTGGCAGCTAGTGAAGAAGAATTTTAGCAAAATGAGACTAAAAATTTCAGTAACTTTTAATCTCGCGCAGCACAGGGTTCATGAAATTTCATTTGGTTTTCCATTCAAGTCTCTTTGTGAGAAACAGCTGAAATTATGAAAAATGTGTTGACCGTATAACTGCTTATTTCATAAAATATTATGTAATCTTAAAAACAGTAAAATAAATAAATAAATAAGGGGGTGGGGTCTTTACATCAGTAATCTCCAATTTCTGAGTCAAGTCAGAACATGACAAAGCGATCAACTGTCCAAGGACACGCATTTCATAAAACAACTGCAATAACACACCAATCGTGTGTGTGTGTGTGTGTGTGTGTGTGTGTGTGTGTGTGTGTGTGTGTGTGTGTGTGTGAATAAAATGGTGAGATCCCCCCATTAATCGCTCAGCTTTCAGGGCTGTTCATCACAGCAGTTATGGAAGGCATGGTGGAGAAAGAGAGAGAGGGAGAGGAGGGAGAAGAGATATGAGAGTAGTAGCATGGAAATGAGGTAAAACTACAGGAGTGAGAGAAAAAAGTAAGAGAGCGAGAGAAAAAAGAAAGGAACTGATGTGTGAATGTGACTCTTTTCTCGAGTAAAGACTGTTATGTAGTGCCCCCTATTGGTAATCAAAGAAAATAACACATACTGATGAAAAGGGGTGTGTGTGTATGTGTGTGTGTGTGTGTGTGTGTGTGTGTGTGTGTGTGTGAGAGAGAGAGAGAGAGAGAGAGAGAGAGAGAGAGAGAGAGAGACCCCTGTGATGGCTTAGTAAACGGTTCAGGTTATACCACACCTTTGGCCTGAGTCGGCTGGGATGGGCTCCAGCCTCCCCATGAGCCTCATAAAAGGATAAAGCAGTTCAGGAAATTAAGGGGGATCAGGAAATCATTATCAAAATTAACTGGACAGGATATTCCAGCTGTAGTCTTTGTTTAATTTGATGAGCAGGTTTTATTACATTAGCTGAAAACCTAATTTATTTTTGTCAACGTGCCAAAATCTAGGGCTGTGTTATAATAAGATTTGTATAATAATAAAGAAAACATGGATCTAATAATAATGGTTAGGAAGCTTCTAAATCTGAAACCATAATGACTACTGGTTTGTGCTGCAGCATGATGAAGGTTCCTGGCAAATGTCATGTTGGATATTTATGCTGGTCCTTGACAGAGAACGCTGGATGCTGGAGAATTGAGGCGTATGTTGGGGTTTCGTTAGGTATATATATATTATATATATATATATATATATATATATATACACTTACTATGTGATGGCATGTGTTGGTGTGAAGGGACTAATGTTGGTAAGTTTGTGTATTTTCATTAAAAATGTTCAGGTTTTGTTGAGGAATGTGTAGGTTGTGGTTTTGAATGAAGTGATAGTGTGTGTTAGTGTCTGAAGGAAACAGTAGTAGAACCGGATTGAAGCTAATATTTTAATGGAGCCTGCTGGTGTGTGTTGGTATTTGATAGAGATCGATGGTGTATGTTGGTGTTGATGGAGACTGGTGGTATGTGCTGGTGTTTGGTAGAGAATGGTACATGATGTTGGTGCATGATGGAGAATGGTGGTGTGTGTTCGTGTTTGGAGAAGAATGGTGGTCTGTGTTTGATGAATAATGGTGGTATGTTGGTGCTTGATGGAGAACGGTGTTCTGTCTGGGTTTTTGTTGAAGAATGGTGGTGTGAGAGAGACCTGTAATGGCTTACTTAGTAAGCTGTTCAGGTTATACCCCACCTTTGGCCTGAGTCGGCTGGGATGGGCTCCAGCCTCCCTGTGAGCCTAATAAATTTGGTGAAGAATGGTGGTCTGGATTTGATGAATATGGTGGTGTGTTGGTGCTTGATGAGGAATGGTGGCGTGTTGGTGTTTGATAGCTAATGATGATATGTTGGTGCTTGATGGAGAATGGTGGTGTGTGTTGGAGTTTGGTGAAGAATGATGGTAAGTTGGTGCTTGATGGAGAATGGTGGTGTGTGTTGGTGTTTGGTGAAGAATGATGGTATGTTGGTGCTTGATGGAGAATGGTGGTGTGTGTTGGTGTTTGGTGAAGAATGATGGTATGTTGGTGTTTGATGGAGAATGGTGGTGTGTGTTGGTGTTTGGTGAAGAATGATGGTATGTTGGTGCTTGATGGAGAATGGTGGTGTGGGTTGGTGTTTGGTGAAGAATGATGGTATGTTGGTGCTTGATGGAGAATGGTGGTGTGGGTTGGTGTTTGGTGAAGAATGATGGTATGTTGGTGCTTGATGGAGAATGGTGGTGTGGGTTGGTGTTTGGTGAAGAATGATGGTATGTTGGTGCTTGATGGAGAATGGTGGTGTGTGTTGGTGTTTGGTGAAGAATGATGGTATGTTGGTGCTTGATGGAGAATGGTGGTGTGTGTTGGTGTTTAGTGAAGAATGATGGTATGTTGGTGCTTGATGGAGAATGGTGGTGTGTGTTGGTGTTTGGTGAAGAATGATGGTATGTTGATGCTTGATGGAGAATGGTGGTGTGTGTAGGTGTTTGGTGAAGAATGATGGTATGTTGGTGCTTGATAGAGAATGGTGGTGTGGGTTGGTGTTTGGTAAAGAATGGTGGCCTATGTTTGTTTTTGATGGATATGGTGGTGTGTTTGAAAAAGAATGATGTTGTGCTGGTGTTTGATGGAGAATGGTAAAGTGTGTGATGGAGAACGATGGTAAGCATCGTTGCTCGATGGAAAATGATGGTGTGTGTAGGTGTTTGGTGAGGAATATCAGTGCTTAATGGGGAAAGGTGTGATGTGTCAGAGTTTCATGAAGAATATTGATCTCTGTTAATGTTTAATGAATCAGTATGGTTTTGTGGATAATTTCTAGTTTGGCGTAAAGCGCAAAATGTCGCAAGACTGGGCTGTTCATCACGGTGAATTAGTACTGGTGTTATACACTGTCCAAATAAGAGGAAAATATATAGACAGAAGCTCATACTGTAATGGAACACACACATGAAAGAACCTGGCTGCAGCGAGGCTCAGCTGACAGAGAAGAATGTTTCCAGTGACTTAGGAAAATGTTTGAATTGAAACTTTTTCTGCTCCTGTATTAACTTAAGCATTCAAGTGAAAACTGAATTTATCTCAGGCATCACAGAAGAGAAAAGCATAAAAGTGCAAACAAGCGTGAGAGATACACAGTGAGTAAATGAAATGGGTGAGACAAAGACAGATGGAGAGAGAGAGAGAGAGAGAGAGAGAGAGAGAGAGAGAGAGAGCAACTGACAATGAAACCCAAACAGAGAATGATTTAGAAGTATGTCGCTCAGATGCATCTCAGCAATCAATATCATGAGACTGATGGCAGAAGATGTCCATGCACATAAGAAGATATCCTGACCTGTGGTTATTTTACATCAACGTAGAGAATCGGCGTACTGTACTGCTGATTGGCGTCATTGCAAGGAACTGCCAGGAGTGACTGATGACAAGTGGGTGCGCTATGCTAAAAATAGCAAAAACTGCAATCAGTACTTCTTATCAGGGCATGGATTTATCCAGTGACATCAAATCACAAAGCATGATGGGGGGGGGGCGGTATAATTGAAAGCTCAATAGGAACTGAACATCGGCGTAGTGTTTAGCACATTCTCCTCACAGCAAGAAGGTCCTGAGTCTGAGTCCTGGGTTTGGTGAGGGCATTTCTGTAAGGAGTTTGCATGTTCTTTCCGTGCATGACAGGGCTTTCTCTGGGCTGTGGTTTCCTCCCACAGTCCAAAGACATGCAAATTATGATAACTGACTGTTCTGAATTGATCCGAGATGTGCCTGGAGTATAAATACTTGCACGGCTTTCAAATTAGCAGGCAGCCGGAGGGATTGTCATCTACATTCATTTCATTTTCAAAAGAAATAAAAAAATTCATATTTCCTACACACAACATGCCTCCCGCCATCTCGTCCACGTGGCAGTGTGTTGACTCACTGCTGCCACTCAAACCATACTTCTGCGCAATTGTTCCACTGCACAGAGCTCTATATGCATTGTATATGTCTGTTTTTGAAGACTACACCCACCTATTGTGTCATTTAAATACCATAATGCACCAGAAAGCAAAAGCACAGTGATCAGCCAAGCTGACTCTAAAGCGTTGGTTCAAACCCATGAATAATGAAGGTTAATACAACTCCTAAATAATGAAATTGTGGGGCCGGTGGTGTAGTGGTTAGGGTGCTGCGCTCATTATCGGGAGGTCGTGAGTTCAAATCCCACTGAGACCCTCACTATGCTAAGACCCCTGGGCAAGGTGTTAACCACAAGTGTGCCTCTGTTCGCCCAGCAGTATAAATGGGTACCAGTAAAAATATACTGGGAAGGTAACCTGTGATGGACTAGCGTCCCATCCAGGAGGAGTTGAACTCCTAGTTGCTTCACGCTACAGAAACCAGGGATAAGCACCAGCCTGACGAGCCACTATGGCTCAGGTGTAAAAAGCCAGAAATAATGAAATAATTTGCAACGTGATATTATAATGTAGACGTTGCGCAATAGCCGGGATTGCTTCATGCCATGTGATTTCTGATGAAGGATTTAGCATCTTCTGTATCATTTTTAAGTTGGTCAACGGTAACGATGACATTCGGACACAGTTTCCTGCTACTTTTTGTGGTTCTACTGCTATTCAAGCCCTGTAGCTGACGGTGTGCTGGTAGTGCGATGGACTAGAGAGCTGTTCAGGGTGTCCCCCCACCTTTGCCCAGAGATGGTTGAGTTAGCCTCCAGCCTCCCAGTAACTCTCGAAGGATTAAGGCAGTTTGGTAAGTAAATGAGGAATCATAGTCACATTTCCAGAGCTGGTAGCCATATTTCCTGCTCAATGACTCTAATGATCTTTCCATAATAAATATCATATTCAGCATTTTTTACAAAACCCTAATGTACTATTTGTGTATACATTGTTGGTGGGTTTTTTTTTTTTATATAGAAATGATACAAAACAGCCAGCAAAACAGAACATTTTCACACACAACACTTCTGCTTCTACAAGCGAGCGTTTTGTTCATTTTTACTGACACACTGCCTGCAGCAAAAATAGACACAATGCGTGAAACTGCTATGTGCTATATAAATATTAACATCATACTCAGCCTTTGTAATTATTTTGATTTCCGAGTTTTTTCATCTGCTAAAATGATATCGAGTTTGCGTCACTTCTGTTATTATGCATTACTCTGCCCGTGCCTGCTGTGAGCAGGAACTCATACTGAAAGAGTTTGGCAGCTCAGAGGAATTATGACTTTCAACAAAGTCATATCTGAAGTCTCATTTATCAACCTTTAAAAAACAAAGAAATCAACTCGCCAAAAGTCATTTCATGCCAACTCGTGTTATATAATCAAGTACCCACTGACAGCACTGATGATGGGAAGCACTTGGCCGCTTCACCTAACCTACATGATAAGATTGACATATCATGTCCAGGTCTTAAATATCAATTCTATTTTTATTTCAAAAGACAACAATGTAGGTCCCAGAATGTATGAATCAGTCGATCTGGATGTGTCATCACTTATCATTGGTCATAGCTGACTGCAGGTTTCTCCAACCCTACAAACAATCGAGCTGCATAAAGATGAATCCTGCACCACTGCATAACAATGAGCCCGGAGATCAGTTTCATGATCACTGATATGCAAACTGGGTGTGGTGGTCGCACAGTGGTTCACACATCCGCTTCAAAGCAAGAAGGTGCTGGGTTGCATGTCCCATGCTTGGCAAGGGCATTTCTATGTGGAGTGTGCATGTTCTCCTGTGCTCATATGAGTTTCCTTCAGGAATTCTGGCTTCCTGTTACAGTCTAAAAGCATGCACAGTAGGCCAGTTTACAGTTCTAAATTGTCTCTAGGTGTGAGTATTGGCCCCGAAATGGACGGGCATGCTGTTTAGGATGTACTGTGCCTCCAGCCTGCCTGCAATCCTGATAGGATTAAACGGGTCAGCAAATTAATTAATACATTAAATGATATGCAAAACCAGCACCTGGTGGTGAGTTGACTCCGATGCCGGGAAAGACCGCTCTCCAGAACTGGCAGGCCCAAGCATGTAGTTAGGGTCTGTTGAGAACATTTGGCAGTCTCCTGTCAGAGGGACCTTTAACTTCCACCTCCAGCAGAGCTACAACCACGCCCTAAGAAGGCGGGTGACATGGAATCTGAATGTGCCATGTTTTGTGCCTCCATCGCTGAAGCGGCAGCCCATAGCTGTGGCCGGAAGGTCATTGGTGCCTGTCATGGCAGTAACTCCCGAACCCAGTGGTGGACACCTGCGGTAAAGGGAACCGTCCAGCTGAAAAAGGAGGCCTATTATGTCTTATTGGCCTGTGGGACGCCCAAGGCAACAGACAGGTACCAACAGGCCAAAGTACTGCAGCTCGAGCTGTCACCAATGCAAAATTGTGTGGGAGAAGTTCGGTGAGGGCCTGGAGAGTGATTATCAGTTGGCCTCAAAAAAGGTTCTGGTCCACTATTCGATGCCTCAAGAGGTATCTCTTTGTTCTATCTATCTGTTTACAGTAGAAGTGAGGACCTGCTCACCTCAACTGGGGATGTCGTTGGGAGGTAGAAGGAATAGTTCAAGGACCTCCTCAATCCCACCAATATGCCTTCCGTGGAGGAGGAAGACCCTGGGGGTTTGGGTGGAGGTTCTCGCCATCACTGGAGCTGAGGTCACTGAGGTAGTCAAAAAGCTCCTTGGGCGTCGGGTTATGGAGATGGATGAGATCTGCACTGACTATCTCAGGGCTCTGGATGTTGTAGGACTGTCTTGGTTGACACATCTCTGCAGCATCGTGTGGTCATTGGGGGGTGTGCCTCTGGATTGGCAAACTGAGGTGGTAGTCCCTCTTTTTAAATAGGGGGACTGGAGGGTGTGTTCCAATTATCAAGAAATCAAACTCCTCAGCCTACCTGGGAAAGACTATGTAGGGATACTGGAGAGGAGGTTCTGCCCAATAGATAAACCTCAGATTCAGAAGGAACAATGTGGTTTCTGTCATGGTCGTAGCACTCTTGACCAACTCTATACACTCTACAGGATCTGGAGGAGGAGGGGGTGGCTGGTAATGGGAGTTTGTCCAATCTGTGCACATGTGTTTGGCAGATTTGGAGAAGGCTTTCGACAGTGCCCTCTGGTTAGCTTGTGGGGCGGTGCTCCTGGGGTACAGCGTTCTGATCTACATCCCAACCCTTACCTATGGTCACAAGCTTTGGGTAGTGACCGAAAGAACATATCGCTGATACAAGTGGCTGAAATGAGCTTCCTTTGCCGGGTGGCGAGGCTCTTCCTTACACATAAGGTGAGTAGAGGTTGCTTGGGCATCTGGTTAGAATGCCTCCCGAACACCTCCCTGTTTCGGGGATGTCCAACCGGGAAGAGACCCCGGAGTCAACCCAGAACACGCTGAAGGGATTATGTCACTTGACTGGTCTGGGAACACCTTGGGGTCCCCCCAGAAGGGCTGGAGGAAGTGGTTGGGGAGAGGGACGTCTGGACCTCATTGCTTAGGCTGCTGCCCCTGCAACCCAACCCCGGATTAAGCAGAAGGAGATCAAGATGATATGCAAATTGACTGAAACTGATCAAGTCAATTGCATGAAAACTGAGTACCCATATTACCTGATTTTATCTTTCTGGGATTTCCCTGGATGGGTCAGCATGTCTGTCTTCCTTTCGGCTTTTTCCCTTTTACTCAGGAGTCGCCACAGCAAATCATCTGATTCGCACTTTTTTTTGATTTTGGCAGAGGTTTTTACGTCGGATGCCCTTCCTGTCACAACCCTTTTTAGCAAGGGACAGAAACACGCTGACGGCTTTGCAGCTGCTCTTTACGAAAGTCAGCAATGGTTCTTTTACATGCCTCTCACTATAGACAGTGACAGACATGGCCCGCCTTTGATAACCCAGTTAGCCGCACTGGGGGGGACAGTGACAACCTTGTGCAGAGTGGGACTCGAACCCCCAACCTTTGGATCAGCGATCCAGCGCCCTATACCACTAGATACCATGTATCAAGAGATATTAGCAAGAGATATTGTTTTTGAAATCTTCATCAGTTTTGATGAACCAACCGCAACAGCACCAGGGCTAGTATCAAAAGAAAAAAAAAATACACAGGGGCTGGGGGTAAATTCTCTTCAGTGCAGACTGTAGCCAGTGCAGACAGTGTAGACTGCAGCCTGTTGGTGAAAATCGTGATGAACCGGCAAGTTGTTCAGGGTGTGACCTGCCTTTGAAACTGAGATATGTTAAATTCATGGTAATGGCTATGAACCAAACTGATGAGATGTCACTTGAACATGGCTTAAAGTTTAAAAAGGACATAATTAAATAATTTTCAAACTCATAGAAGGAAGATATGAAATTTGTGTTGAAATCTATAATTTTTGTGACTTAGCATGACACAGGGAATTATTATAGTTGTCTTAGTACAATGTCATAACATCTGGCATAAAATGTAAATATTAGCCTTTGTTTTATTCATCCTGTGATAATGAAAATGTCAATCATATGCCAAATGACTCTCATCCACTGCAAGATGCTGTAAAACGTTAACAGCTGTTCAGCAGATAGCAGGAGCGGAAATCTATTGAAATCGCTCCGCGTTGCACTTTTCCTACTAATGCATGCTCTATGTTATCAGCTCAGCACTTTTCCCCAGCCTTTTCTATATGTAGAACTGTGCTATCTCCAGCACTGCTGCATCTGCTCGTTGAGGCCATTAACGTCGTTGCTTATGTAAATTGCTCGTTAACCGCAATCACTCGCGGCCGGTACAAAAACGCAGAGCTTGATCGTTGCTTCTTTTGATTACAGCTAAGTGTGTATTTGCAGGCTTATGCATATTCATACGTTTGGCATGTTCATCTTCGGGTAAAAAAAAATAAAGGAAAGAAAGAAAAAAACCTCATTACCATTCACTGCCGTTCAGCTTTTTGTTCTTGGCGGTTAACAAAAGTCGTTATTTGTGTGCCGTTACGGGTGTTCGCATTTCCATTAGGATTATGATGAACTGCAGGGCAAGCCATTGCTTAAGAAGCATTAGACACATTCCAGTGGGTGAAAATCATTCGAAATAAAATAACATTACTGAAATTTGACATGGTGGATAAAATGACTACACACACACACACACACACACACACACACACACACACACACACACACACACACACACACACATACACTTACTTTTACAATGGAACTGAACTACACGTTTTTAATCACCACTGCTCCAGAAGTTTTCATTTATCGCCTCAGATAGTTTCCAGGGAATTAAAAATTCTAATCACATAAAACTGATCAGATCTCACATCAGAATGGGGGATCGCAGCATGACTGTTTGTTTCTTTCAAGTTTATACTAATTGGTGCGAGAAACAAAAAATATCCATTGATGGTTAAGGGATGTACAGACAGGAAGCGAATCACAGTGATGTAGCGAAGAAAAGCTCTTGAATATCAACGGAATCTGGTGATTCGAAAAAAAAAAAAAATAGGTGAAATAATCAATAGGGGGGAAAGTGGATGAGCGCAGAGTTCAATTGTTCTGAACTTTAAGGTTATGCAATTGAGATGTCTACGAATGAAAGTGAAAAGATCCTGCTCACTGAAAGATGACATCAAAACAGTCCTTCAGAATGTTTATCATAAGAAACAACATCCATGAGTTTGGTTCCAGAGTGAAAATCAAAGCAGTCTTTACTTCCATTCTGCATATCAAGTAAATAAAATAAAAAGTTGATGCATCACTTTTTTTCATATGCATGCACCACAGCAATGCATTTATGATCTTTGAGCAAACTAGTCACACAGAAACCTTTAGGGGTGATGCATGAGGTGCCAATCACTTCCTGGGTGTACTCCCCCTTTAGTTGCACAGATGAGGAAATGGCTTGTTGATCACAGAGGGTCAGAGGAGAATGCATAGACTATGTGTTAGTGACAGGTGAGTTGACTCACTTATTACAGCAGCGTGTGAACAGGAAAGCATGAGAAATCCTGGGGCCGATGGGCACAAGTCCTCAAAGCTAACTCCACCCCTTTAGGCACAGAATTACAAAATCCTTCTGCTGAAGTCTGGAAAAAAAGATCAGGAGATGGTTACCCTTGGTCTTATGGAGTGGAAATCAATGTAACGCATTGCTGTAATATAATTGGTTGATTGGACAAATTCAGGAATGTGCAGGTCTACAAAATAAAGTGGCCTGTGAGGTATACAGTGTACATCCACAGTCATCTACACCTATATAAGAAGTCAGCAGGCTACATGTCAGGCATCTGACATGTTGTACAATATTTTATTTGATGTTCAAGAAAATAAGCACATGGAGTGGTCACGACCTATAATAGTGCAGTTGGGTGTGTATGGTTGTGTCTGGGTCAGCTGGGTGATATATCTTTTTATACGAATTAAACTTTTAAGTATGACTGTAATGCGACTGTTCGGGTACCTCACATAAGTAGCATCTTTTCTCCTCAAATCTTTTTTTCTGCACCCATAGAGACTTTTTCAGAGTGTGAGACACAGTTAAAAGTGGAACAGATGGCTATGTTCTCTCTTGCGCGTTCGCGCACACACACACACACACACACACACACACACACACACACACACACACAGCTTTAAGGAAAACCATTTGTCTAAGCTGTGCTTGTCATGCTCTGAATCTAAATTGAGGTGTTATGCATTTTAGCTAAGAACACAAGCAGAATCTTAATGAAAATATCTTCTCTCTCTCTCTCTCTCTCTCTCTCTCTCTCTCTCTCTCTCTGTGTGTGTGTGTGTGTGTGTGTGTGTGTGTGTGTGTGTGTGTGTGTGTGTGTGTGTCTCTGTCTCTCAAGCCTTCTTATCCAGCCATTGCTCACCTCTTTCTTTGTGATGGATGAGACTCGGCCTGCCTTCATCCACTTTTGTTTCCTGTAATACAGAGAAATGCATCTTCGTAAAATGTATTATTCCAACAAGAGCAGTCGCATTATTAATCAAATGGATACGCTGATTCATACACTGTGTATTAAGTAAGAAAGAAAGTAAGTGAGGAACTCAGTGATGCTGTGAATGAGGCGTGACCTATGGGCCCACAAGTGCATTTGCATTGCAGAGATGTAAACAGTTGGACCCGACTTACAATCAACAGGGCACTGGTGGTGAATCAGATTTTACTGGTATATTTTTAACACATCCTTATTAAGAATAATGCAAATGGTTATAATACTTTGTAGAAAAAAATTAGTTTCACTACATCTTAATTTTAGTAATTAGGATTAAAGCCTACACAACAATTTACACTCACAATGACACCTAGCTGCAATTTTGAACAGCCAATTAGTCCAATGTGCATGTCTTTTTGCTGTGGGAGGAAATCCACACAAGCACAGGGAGAGCATGCAGACTACACATGGAAAGACTCGAACCCAGCCCAAGACTCGAACCCACTCACGGTGAGGTGGAGGCACTAGCTATAAAAGTTTTGATGATGTTAGGTCACCCAGGCACAGGGACAACATTTGATCCAGAACAGCTAGGACAAGACTGGATGCCTGGACATTTTTGGTATTGTCAGAAACTTTGGACTGTGTCCTTTATGTATTTCCAACATAAATGAGGGTATGTGGACGTCCTTATTTTCATGCATAAAGGGAACATATGTGCCTTTAATTGTGCTTGTGGTACTTGTTTGATTTTTTTCTTATACCGTGGTACCTGACTTTACGAAAGTCTCACCAAACGAAAAATGCAGGTTACGAAACGCATTTTCCTAAAATTTTTGCCTCTGTATACGAAACAAGTTCACATTACGAAAGCGCCATCTCAAAAATTCAAACGCGCCATTCAAACATTAAAATGCGCCATTCAAACATTCAAACAATGCATGAGCTGCTATCCCATCAATGACGTTCAAACATCCCTCCCTGCTGGCCTCCCATTGGCTAGGAGGGATGATGCAGCTATCTCCCATTGCCTATCTCCCAGCATCCCGCCCCACTGTCTACCCATTGTCTAGGAGGGATGACGCAGCTCCCTCCCATTGGCTATTATGGAGCTGCAACAACCATAATGCTTTGCATGTAAAGGACAGGGTTACTGTCGTTTTATCGTTTATTTCTTGACTCAGGCTTTTAACCTTCCATAAACATTTGTCAGATTCTAACTCTACTAAGAAGACATGGTCAACAACACACACACACACACACACACACACACACACACACACAGACACATATGTGATTTCCGGTGCAAGTGAGAAGAAGAAACGGTCTCGAGTGATATCGCAAAGGAATATGGCCAAACCCGTCTACCATCGGTATGATATTGAAGCTGAAGGAGGTCTTAAAAGGTATACTTTTATTATTATGCTTTCAACCTTCCCCATAAACATTTGTAAGATTATAACTCTGCTAAGAAGACATGGTCAACACACATGCATGCACGCACACACACACACACACACACACACACGTGTGATTTCCGGTGCAAGTGAGAAGAAGAAACGGTCTCGAGTGATATCACAAAAGGAATAAGGCCAAACCCGTGTACCATCGATACGATATTGAAGCAGAAGGAGGTCTTAAAAGGTATGCTTTTATAATTTTAAAGCGTTTATGGGGTAGTATTGGGAGCCTTGGAATGAATCACGTGTTTTACATGTAAAATGGTGTTCAATTTACGAAAATGCAGGTTACGAAAAAGGCTCTGGAACGGATTAATTTCGTAAAGTGAGGTACCACTGTATATCTTTAATATATCTGAAAAAAAAAGTCATTTTTATGTTGGCCGAATCTCCAGGGTAAAATACATACAGGTACTAAGATGAGACATCATTGCCTTTTTTTATCACCTTGTCTACCCGATATCAAACTTGGTATCTAATATTTTTCCTCTAGACACAGATGGAGAATTAAAGATCCAGTGACAAAGAAGAGAAGGCTTACAATCAAATTTAGTCTAGACCTTTTTTTTAAACCTAATTTAAATGTTTATATCCTGCAGTCTTGGAAGATTATGCCATAATGCAACATGACGAGATACGCCGAGAAATGCAATTAGAAAAGATTCTCATTTCCAACAGGGGAATTAAGCACTGTAATGAAACTATTGAATAAAAAGCATCAGGTTTTTTTTTTTTTTTTGGCGGGGGGGGGGGTATTTTGGAGTTCTAGAGGGCAGAAGAAGGTAGAAATGTGCTAAGTGTTCTGATTAAAAGGTCGCCAGGCAAATCACATCATGCAGAGTCTCCATGTAAACAGATTTAAACCTATGAAACCTTTAAAATATGATAAAACATTTAGGAGGACATATATGAGGAATGAGTCTCCAGTGTCAGCTTTGCAACTAGTACAACCACAGTAAGTAGAAAACAAATCACTTCCTTTAAAACATTCACATGTTGTTGCTTTGCAGCCTGAAATGAAAAAAAAAAATCCAACTGTATTTACTCAGTGCATTTTCTAGCCACCTAAAAAAATCTAATGCCAACCTTTCACAGAAAAAAAATCACTCAGATGATTAAAGGCTCACCTCCCTCCTAAAAATACATGATTACCTCAATCAGATGTAACCAATCACCTTCTCCGTTACACACCAAGCACACCAACTGACTTCTTATGGTATCAAACATCAGTTGTAATCATTCTGATTAGTTCCACATAAAACAGCTATATAAAACTTGTATTCAAGATCTTGTAAGCATAGCTGAAAGCAAACAATCAACTACGGGAGGCAAGGCAAAAGAAATTATGAACAGGCAGAATCAGGTGATAGATAATAAAAAATTCACGTTTTATTCATCCCTAGGAGCATAGTAAGGCCCATAACAAACAATGGAAAAGCATTTGTACATTTGGCAGACACCCTGATCCAGAGTCTACCTTTAATAATTTTTATGTGACTGTGCAATTGGGGGTTAAGGGCCATGCTGAAGAGCCCAACACTGGCACATTGATGGTACCGAGACTTGAATCCCTGACTTTCCAACCAGTTAGCTAGAGCCCTAACCACTGATCCACCACTGCCACTATACTTGTAACTAGTAATACCCTTTCCAGATCAGACCCAGCCCTGCAAACTGTGTTGAGGGGAAAAGAAGTAACTGGAAAGATCGACTGCCAAAAGACTTATGGGAAATTTGAAGCAGTTACAGGAATTTTTTGGAAGTGTGGTCATTGTGTTCAGAAATGTACCCCTAGGAGACCAAAAGAAGGGGATTTGATGGAACTCTGAAGGAAATTTCACGTGATAGATGTAAATGAAATGTTTGCAAATGATGCATAGCATTAAGTGTGGCTATAAAAGGAGAAAACTAAATCAATAACAATAACATTTGTTCATGCTGGCAAACCCAAAACACTCTAGGGCCTGTTGTTATTGCAAAATAATTGGAATAATAACTCAGTTTTATTACCCTACCCCATTGCTGATTATTTTCCAACAACTGCATGCCCCCAAGTGTTTCATTCCTTACTTCTATGGCAATATGTTATTTACAGTTGAATGTTAATTGCATTGGCAATGTTCACCCTTCCTTTGGCTTGGCTTCACAAACAAAGATTTATAGAGGGGGGCTGTCCATGTAGACTGCAGGCACGCTGGTGGCTGACAAGGCTGACGCGGGACAGACAAATCCGACCACAGTGGCTGCAGTTTAAAGTCCAGTTTGGTGTATCTACTGATGCTTCTTTGTTCTTTCTCCTGTGGCATTTCTTCTTCATGTTAGCCCTGCGAAAGTCCTCAAAAGAGGAGCTGGCTTGGTGCGTGGTGGTGTAGTACTGTAGTCTTCAGTCGACTCCAGAGCATTTCAGGAGAAGGGTCTTCTGGGTAGTCGTTGCTGACGAGCTTTGACTGTAAGCTTGCTTGAAAGTCGGCTTTCACTTTATTCAACTAAAGTTTGGTGAGCTTGAACGTTTTCTTTGCTGACACCTCTTCCTTGGTTTGGGTTTGAAGTGCAACCTGAGTTTGCAGCGCACTAAGCGATGGTCATTGTGACATGCTGCGCTGGGCATCACTCGGGTGTGTAGGATGTCACTGAGGTCTCACTGGCACATTAGAACGTAATCTATAAGATGCCAATGTTTCGACTAAGGATGCATCCAGGTTGCATTGATACTGTACTTTGCTGAAAGATGGTATTTGTGATGACAAATTGCTGCTCAGTGCAAAACTCTCGCAGGAGACGTTCGTTGTCATTGCTGTTGCCAACGCCGTGTCTGGCAAGTACTCCTTTCCAGGTATCACCATCCAGGCCCACTCTGGTATTGAAGTCACCAATGATTATCACCTTGTCATGTATAGGGGTGGTTTGTCGGTGACTGTGGAGTTCCGAGTAGAAGCTGTCTTTTTTTTTGCAGACTCAGCTTAAAACAGTCGGCGCATATACGCTGAAAAACGTGGCATACTGATTGTTCTCCAAAGGGAGGTGCATAGAAATGATGCGGTCAGAGTGACCGGTTGCCAGGTTTTCCAGCTTGGAAGTGATAGAGGTTCTGACCATGAAGCCAACACCCGAGAAACGCCTTTCCGTTACATGTTTCCCTGACCAGAAGAGGGTGTATCCAGCACCATGCTCATGGAGGCTGCCTTCTCCTGGGAAGCGGGTTTCGCTGAGGACAGCAATGTTACCATTTAGCCTGGACAGTTCGTGCAGTATCAAAGCAGAGTGACGTTCAAGTCGGTTACTCTCATCTGCATATGGTTCTGATGTTCCAGCATGCAAGGTTTAAAGTTTTTGCACCCTTAGAAGTGAGTGTGTTTGAGGTTTTTTGCTTTGTTTTGTTTTGTTTTTGTTTTGATTTTTTGAGACCTTGCTTTAAGATTTTTTTGACCGCTTGAGAAGATGACCATTAACCATGGCAAGCCAACTGGGGGATGAGGGATGAGCTTTGTTTAGGCCACCTTTTCTAGGCCCCTCTCTGTGTGGAGAAAGCAGTACTATCCCTAAAGAGGGCTGCTTGGTTGTTCAGGGTGCGGCCGAGTGATGTATTCATCTCGGGTCAACAGCAGGCGGCCAATATCCTGACCTTCCTGCATGCAGGCTTGGAGCTGTGGCTTGCAGTGACATCTCCCACCTGCGGTTTTCACCCCTTTCCCATTACTACCAGGCTTAAGAGTTGGTGGCAACGGGGACGTGGATGTGTCCTTCTAGCCCGTGCAATGGAGCTTTTAGGTGGAGTTCAGTGTGCGCAATACTGGCCTCACCCTTTACACCCATGGTTCAACTGCTACCAAGCGTGCTAGGACGGTCACAGTGAGGTCCTCGGGTCGTAGGTTTTATATTAGACTTGTCCTTGTCCTAGATGAACTGCCTGACAAGACTAACAAGCTCCATCTGCCCTTGTTTGAAATAAGAATTGTCCTTCTTCTAGACAGGCTGACACCCAAAACTAACAAGCTCAGTCTACCCGGCATTGGCAATGTTCACCCAATGTATTGCATATAGCACTTTCTCCTGCCTTCTCTTGTTCTCACTTTCCTCAATTTATTATTTTGTTCTTCTGTACTCTACCGTTCATTCTGACTCTCTTCTTGAGTTCTCATTCTTTTTCCTCCCTGTTGGTTTAAACATTACTGATTCCTGGCGGACCATCCTGTTTTTTAAACCCAAAGGTAAAATTTGCACAAAAAAACACTAAACCACACTCTCCTAGAACTGCCTCCTGCGCCAGAATGCAAAAGGGCCCATAAATCGTTTTTTTTTTTTTTTTTTTTTTTTTTTTACTGTAAAAAGGAGATGAACGATGGGATAAAAGAGATTCTCTGCTTTAACAAATGGCGTTGGGAGTGGCGAGACTGCTGGAGGTGGGTGGACGCCGTCACTCTTGTCCCATTTTGAGCCCATGAATCAAAATCGAGCTGCTGAAGAGCTCACGGGTACTGGAGAAAACAACCTGCTCTCGGTTTGATAAATTAACGCAGCACAAAGCTAAGCGTGGATCGATGCGATACAATTCAGTTGACATAATGGAACGGGCTCAGTGATATGTTCGTGTCAGTAGGAAAATGCAAAAGCTTTTCAGCTAAACCGCATAACTCAACAAGATCTTGAATTCACTGGCAAGAAAGAATTGAATATACTGTAAAAGACCTGTGTTTTGTGCCCGTACTAAAAGGGCTGATTTCCGCATTGCAGGGACACGGGCACAGACACATTTTATAGATAATAGCAATTACTTTCAAAAACAAGGTTTCCAATATATAATTTTGAAGAAAACCAAAGAATGTTTCACCAAATAAGCAAACACCTGCTGTTAACCTCTCGAAAAAAGTAATGTATATGACAACATTTTTGATGGTAAAAGCCATAATACAGACAAATTTAAGTGTTATCATTTAAAGTGTATTTCATTATTCTGAAATACTTAACATATGTAATAATGTTTTTCCCCCAGTGTACAGCTCTGTGCCCAAAGAGGTGAAAGATATGAGGAGGAGGTGGAGGAGGAGAGCAGAAATGTTCTCCTGAAAAGGCAATCAGGCACAGACAAAGAGAGAAAGATGCTAAAATTCAAGCTGCAATCAGCGGCCTTTGTACTGCCAGCTAAGCGTGATGACGGTGTCTCTCAATGGCACACACACACACACACACACACACACACACACACACACACACACACACACACACACACACACACAGTGAATAAAAAAAAAAATCTGCGTCAGACTGGCTTTTTTTGGAGTGTGGGTTAAAGTGGCAGCATTTGGAAAAAAATTCACATGATTCAACATGACATGACTAATTACGCTGCGCCCGCTGTGAACCAGGATGATTTAGGAAGCAGATAATCAACAAACAAAATCTAGGGATTGAATCAAGTCACGGCTGCCAGGACCATAAACCCGACTGTGAAGGCCCCAGATGTTTGGGTTTGTTTTTTTTTTTCTTTGAATATATATTTCATCAGGTATTTAATGCAGGTTAGCTCAAATGCTTATGTGGAACCCCAGTATTTGAAGTTCTTGTCTTATGATGAGTGTTTAAGCTGATTACATTCTTTGTATATAACAATGCATTTCTTTAAAAATTAACAAGTAAAGAAGGATTTCAAATGCAAAAAACGATAAATGCAAAACAGTACATAATTTAGGTAATAAGAGCACTTTGAGAGCGCAATCCTTCACCAAGCCTAATGACACCCAAACCTACCCCCAGCCTGCCAATATCATGCTGACTCACAATGTTAAATAATGATGTAAAAAATTTCTAGACCTAGAATTTTTCCTGGATCATCTCAAAAATGTAATGAAATCTTCCTGTCCAAGGCCCTACAGCTGGTTAAAATTTCACATATAACTTCCAGTATAATCCTGCCAGCAGACAACCACATAAAACAGACCCAGTACTGTGTTCATACTGCTGAATGTCAGGCTACACACACCGTACAAATTAGAAAAGCTCTCAACTACAACTGATCGGCTCGAATGATTTTGAAGCTTACAGTTCACGTGTGCACTTTGACATAATATGAGATAACATTGCTGCCCCGTCCACAGAGACTCTGGAACAGTTTTAGATGAACCCAGAGCCCCGACGATGGGCATGAGTGCTGATCAGAGTTTTCCTCAAGTCTTCTACTAAAATGTTTCAAGGTTTCAACAACTCAGTTTGCGGATACTCTGTACAGAGGACTCTCTTCGTATCCCGCTCTATTTCTTTCTCTCTTCCTAGTAGTGGTTTTTAGAGAGGAGGAGACGGATTCCTCTGACCAATGGGAAAGTGCATGTGATATGGCATTTCCTTAATCATATCTTTAATTCTTACATATAATTAGCTGCTCTCCACTCAGCTTAATTAATTAATTAATTACCATATATATGGTAAAGGTAAAGTCTGTTGTGTTTTTACACCCAAGCCTCATGGCTCATCAGGCCGGTGTTCATCCCTGGTTTCCATAGCGTGAAGCAGCAGGAGTTCAACTCCCCCCCTGGATGGGATGCTAGTCCATCGCAGGTCACCTTCCCAGTATATTTTTACTGGTACCCATTTATACTGCTGGGTGAACAGAGGCACACTTGTTGTTGAGACCTTGCCCAAGGGTCTTAGCACAGTGAGGGTCTCAGTGGGATTCGAACTCACAACCTCCTGATCATGAGCACAGCACCCTAACCACTACGCCACTGCGCCCCCTCCCCCCACACACACACACACACTGAGTTATGTCTTATCCTGTGCTATTCGACCCATACAGTTAAATGTATGTAGAGACATTATCAATACATTATTGGTGTTTTGGAGCTAGTGCAGTTAGCTTGAATTGCTAATATGCTAACAGGAAAAACAAAGCCATGGAACTTATCATGAAAATCAAATGATTAATTTTCAATTTATTGAAGCATAGAATACGCCCTCCAACGACAACAGTAAAGCTTGTTCCATCCCCACAAGAGACACACTAAAGTGACACAAACAGCATTTCTCCTGCTAGTAATATACATAGAGTAACATAAAAGGCTAATACCTTTAGGTATGATATTTAGAGTAGAGTGTATTGTATAGTGTTTTATACAGTCTCACTAAACGTTTAAGTTTAAAATAACCCTCTGAAAGGGGAGGTAATTGTTCAAAATTAAAGATGTCCTTAGTTAAAAATCATTCATTCAGTTATGCTAATTAGTCCCTTATATTCACACACACAGAGGTGGAGAGAGAGAGAGAGAGAGAGAGAGAGAGAGAGAGAGAGAGAGAGGCCTGTTTATTTCTCAGGTAGAAAACAGTGTAATTTCAGTCAAGGCACAAACTCCATTAGCAGATTCGCATCACGTTTCTGACTCGCAGAAATAAGCTACGGTGTTTTACGCCTCAGCTTCGAAGACAGCACCTTCGGTGCATTTTAATTACACGAGCAAAATTAAAATTCACGCAGTGGCTTATCAGGCAGCAGCGCCGAACAATAACAATAAAAAATGACTCATAAAGTGCAGCCGATTTATTGAGCACCCGATTTGATGGCTCCTGCAAGATTTAAAATTAGTAATCAACATTCTCTCTTATTTCTGCTTGTGTGTGTGTGTGTGTGTGTGTGTATGTGCACGCGCACACGCAGGTGCACACAGATACCACTTAAACTGGTGCTAAGTTGAAGATGAAGAATTTTAGTTTGGTTCCAACAGTAGTTTAGTTTTTATCCTTGAATACTCATAAAACAGACTTTTGTACACTCTGTCTTTGTGCTTGTTGCCATAGAAACTACTCGTTTCTCTATTTCTTTTTCAGTTTGCAAATCAGATCACTCAAAAACATGATTTAAAGTCAGGGGATTTTCGTGGTGCTTCTGCAGTGCATGGCTACATCAGTGATTTCAGGACAGATCTGCACACAAAGTGTTAAATGACGATCCTCCTTAGGACTTCAGAATAGCTACTGTTCCTCCATTGAGATAGAAATCTACAGCTTCTAATTAGTGGGTACACAAGTTGTTGAGGGTTTGAATGCAAATGTCCACTTCCAGTCTTTTAATTTCCTTATGCGACGAACCCCATCGAACCCTCGACAACCTAGACATTACGAGCCACTGTTGACCTCTGTATTTCCAACTGAATAAACAGCTACATGGACAGAGTTCGCCTCCTCTGCATTACTCCAACCATCTATTCACCAGTCCATCACATTGCACACACTTATCTTTCTATCTAGTGCCTGAGTCGTAGCACGACCATTGGTGACCCGCCATGAAGGTGTTATCCTTCCTGGTTATCATCTTCATGGAGGTTTTCTTGGCAGGATTAGTGCAGTGGTTTGCCATTGCCTTCTGTACGATGCGAACCTACAGGCAATTTAGAATGGCCAATTAACCTACTGTGCATGTCTTTGGATTGTGGGAGGAAACCGGAGCACCCAGAGGAAACCAACGCAAGCACGGGGAGAACATGCAAACTCCACACAGAAACACCCAGGCTGGTAATCGAACCCAGGCCTTCTTGCTGTGAGGCGGACATGCTAACCACTACGCCGCACACACTTATAAAATATATAAAACAAATTTGTATGTTTTGAGATCATTCTCATTATTATTCTTTATTTCATGTTGAGATTTTTAATACACCAGTGAAAAGTCGGCTATCAACGTCACAAAAATATCATATCATAAAATTTTGTACACAAGCATTTAAAAATTTGATAATACTTTTTACTTTAACCTAAAAAATTCCAGTTATTATAAATATTTTTTGTTGGTTAAAGTGTACTGTGAATTTTTCATAATTTAATTTGCATTTTCATGTTGCAAGGTCATAAACAGATTAAATTATTGCCGTTTGTTACCACAGAAACTACAACTTTCTGAGATTGAGAAACTTTATGTGAAATAAATACAGATTACTTATTTAAAGGACACTTTCAAGGCATAATAAATAAAAGGTGAACATAAAATAAAATCTATAGTTTTAGAATAAAACTGACTTGGCTACAATCACTTTCTGAAACCATTTGCTTACTCCTGTACATGAGTGTGAATGACTCCTGCACCGGATGCAATTATATTAGTAATTATCACCATCTTTTTTGTTGCTCTTAAAATTGTATGCCTTCTTCTTTACTTAACACTTGATCTCTTGACTTTTTTTTCCACTTTTCATGAATTGTTGTTGCAGTGCCATGTTTCATGCACTGCAAGATTGTTCGTATGGTCACGTAATCTTATTATTAGAATTGAAAATAGATTCAGAACCAAAACAAGATGTAGAACAGGTGAATAAGGGATACTAAGCTAATGAGTTGGGTTGGTTTCACCAGGAAGCCTTTACATTCAGCCAAAATGTAATTATAATGGAAATAAAATGCATTCGCTTTCATTGTGACTAAAGGAATTCAAGAGAAATTAGTTTTCTAGGTTTTCTATAGTTAAAATGTCCATAAAAATTTTATTTCCTGTTATCATTTAAATTACATCTAAATTAATCAGTCTTTCCCTTGCTAGCCTTTCACTTTCTTCGTTACATTTATTCATCCATCCATGCTGCAAGGGTCAGTCGTGGTCTAGTGGGAGAAGGTGCTGGATCACTGATCCTAAGGTTGGCGGTTTGAGTCTCCACTCTCCACAGGGTTGTCACTGTCCTCCCAGTGCAGCTAATGGGTTATCAAAGGCCGGCCATGTCTCTCGCTGTCTGTAGTGTGAGGCATGTCAAAGAACCATTGCTGAATTTTGACAAGAGTAGCTGCAAAGCCGTCAGCGTGTTTCGAAATGGGAGTCAGAGTCCCCTGAAGCAGTTCGTTCACAGTAACGTTCTGGCAACTCCTGCAGCGGCACTGGAACCCAGTCATATTGGCACTTGCCCTTCCAATGGATCCCTCCGGTGGTGCCGAGAGGGGGGGGACTTGCTGTTTGGGTAACAGCCTGTCCTCCATTACTCCCTTACCAAGGTTCTACACACTGGAGAGTATCACCAGCCAGGATACCAGCCAGAGCGCAGCCATAGTCCTTCAGGACTGACAGAGACCTACCACCACCACCATACCGTAAATATCTGATTAGGGTCTCAAAGAAGCTGGAGTTAATCCCAGCTAACTTTGTGCATGAGGTGAGGTGAGATATACCATAAAAAGGTCTTCAATTTACTGCAAGATCATCTTTAACTTATGACAAAAAAAGTTTCCTGTGACACAGCTTCAACACTGGAGACTCATTCCCTAAAATGCTCAGTAAATGTCTGCATATAGAGAATTTCACCATTTCAAAAGTTAGATATTTATTTATATGGTGAATCCATCATACAAGCCCAGTGGCTAGACAGTTCTAGATAGAATATACATATTGTTATGGCTGAACAGCACGTGCTGTTACTATAGAAACAATAATGTATATTGGCAATATCAGACCACACTGTACTGTATTTTTGACTTTCGGACTGGTCGCCTGTCAGAGTAGACAATCGTACTGCCATAAATTGTTGCTGTCTTTTAGACAGGGTCATAATTGTAGTCTATAGTGGGCCAGTGGCGTAGTGGTTAGGGTGCTGCGCTCATGATCAAGAGGTTGTGTGTTCAAATCCCAGTTAGACCCCCACTGTGCTAAGACCCCTGGTCAAGGTCTGAACCACAAGTGTGCCTCTGTTCGCACAGCAGTATAAATGGGTAGCAGTAACAAAAACATACTGTACTGGAAAAGAAACCTACGATGGACTAGGGTCCCATCCAGGAGGAGTTGCAGTCCTAGTCGCTTCATGCTATAGAAACTGGGGATAAGCACCTGTCTGGTGAGTCACTATGGCTCGGGTGTAAAAAGCCCAACGGACTTTACTTTTTTTTTTTTTTTTAACCACAATTGTAGTGTTGCCAGATCATGTTTTGATTGTGTGTCTGTGTAGAGAACAGCCTAGAAAGTCTCAATTGTAGCTCTACAGTATCGCATCACAGGGTTTTCCACATTAAACTAGAAAGTACAAAGATTTCTGACAGGCTAGACTTTATCAAGTGCATGATAGTCTCAGAAGCCATATCACGGCTTCATAGTCAGCAATGCTACATGAAAAAAATGTCAAAATCAGGGTGAATTTGTGTCTGAGTCTGGCAGTAAACCTTGTCCTGCTTGCAAATCAACTCTTTCCAAAAAAGATCATTTAAAATAAACACAGTGCGCCGTGCTGAAACAGCGGGTCACGCAGCATGATTAGCATGTCATTAAAATCAGCAGCTGAAGGTCAGTAAGTGAGATGGATGTGTACAAGCCTCATTTATTCTCAGAGGGGAAATTTCTCCGAGACCCACAGGAACTACTACCGACAATCCATCAGTACAAGCCACACTGGAAAGCCTGGACCGACACAATGACTCTGCTAAATGTGGAGATCTTTTGTTGTGACACCTTATACAGCTTTGTTTATTATTGCCTTTTCTTTCATTAAAATTGGTTAATGTTTTAGTGCCCTGCAGCATTCCATGTTAAGTATTTAATATAATAATTATTTACTATAATATATCTGTAGCTGAAAGTCAAATAAATGTTCCCTCTATTGTGTTTTGAACGGCTAAGCTAAAAATGAACACACAACTAGTGATCACTTTAGCGGCACGCAAAAGTAAAATGCTAGAAAAGTCATTGCAAATAAATGCTAGCACATAAGAACATGAAAATGTTAATGCTTTCTTTTTTTTTTTTTTGTGAATATTAGTGTGAATGGTCGTTATGTTTTTGGATGCGAATAGTAACTCCACATTAGCTTCAAAGCACATCTGCTGGACCTGCAGTAAGACCACATTTTCAAAGAATCGTACGCTCTCACAGTGTTAAACAATCGTTTGAAAAATTCCTCAATCCAGAATTGATGATCTGAATGTACTGAATGACCAGCTTATCAAATCAATGGACTTTAAAAGGCATTGCTGTAAACAGATTATTAGAGGGAAAATATAATATATAATAGTCAATAAAATTACCAGGACATGGATTGAGATAAAGAGTAAATACAAATAAGTGAGGCGCACCAAAAAAAACTGATATCAAAACAGAACAATGGTCCTCATATTAGGACACTGACTTTTTTGCTAACTTATATACAGTGAAAGTAGATCGTCTCAAAAATGGCACAATGTTAGCAGGTGCAGTAGTGACGGCTCTGAATAGAAACGTATCACTGAGTCCATCTGGATATTAGCATCTTAAACAGTACACCTCCAGCAAACAGGGTAATAAAAATAGGTTATCTATAGAGGAAATGGGGCCACGAATATGTAGGAATCTGGAGCCGCATGAAACCAAGTGGCTTTTTTTACGAGAGTTGAGGGATCTGATTTTCAGTTATAAATCGCTTCCATCAAACCACTCGGCTGCAATGACAAACAACTACAGAGAGTTATGGTCTACATTCCCCATCTGCTGGCACCATTATTGAAAAAGCCAACCTGCTTGTGTGTGTGTGTGTGTGTGTGTGTGTGTGTGTGTGTGTGTGTGCACGCAGGTATGCTGTCTTCCATTCCAATTTCCCAAGGAGACTTTACCCATAATGCAATGATGTATTCCATCAGCACGACTTCGGCTAAGCATGGATGCCTTTCTAGGGCAGGAACCGGGGAAAAATCCCCAGCCTCGTTTACTGAAGAGATTAATAAGACTCGATTTCAGATATCCAGACTTCTCTCATTCTCATTCCTCTGTTTTCACATTTGCATTCTTCTCTCTCACCAGGTTTTTCCTCTGTATGGACCGTTCGTCTTTTCCATTTAACCATTTTCCAGATTAAATATGGATAAAATATTTAGATTCAAATATTTAAATGCAGTGTTCTCCATTATCACATTTGGGATCGACTGATTTCAAAACAAATAAGAGAAACTTGCGTCAGTTCAGGAATAAATGTCATTTATAGATTTATACAGAATAAATGGTATACATTTCCTGATATAAAATGTCTCTTAAAATGTCATTGAATACATCTACAAAAAAGGCAAGCCTCTGCCAATCGCAGCAAACACCCCCCACACACACACACACACACACACATATACACACACATGAACCACACTGTCTGTGCCTTTTCTTACAATGTTAAAGAATCATTCAAAAATTGTTCGATCCAGAATTTGATCCGAATGCTCTTTCAAATTTAATGGAGTTTTCCTTCTCCAAAGCCTTTGTAAAAATTTCATGAAAATATCTCCACATATAACTTTTTTGCAATAAATAAATAAATAAATAATAAAGCTCGATCCTGCCCTGATACTCTAATACAACATTTCCAAAAAGTCATCCTACCTCACAATGTTATAGAATATATATATATATATATATATATATATACATATATATATATATATATATATATATATATATATATATATATACATTTTTAAAAATCTGAAAACAAAAATTAAGGATAATCTCCAAATTCTAGTGAATCCTTCCTCTCTGTCTCTGGTGGAAATTTCATGAAAACATTTGCCACTTTTTGCGTAACCCACCAACAAGCAAATACATAAAGCATAACCTCCTTGGCAAAAAATTTTTAAAAATCCCATGAATACCACGGAGACTTCACGTCTAAGAGTTTCTTCTTAAAGACGATCTGTAGTGAATTATTGTGACGAGTTATTTAAAATGATCACATGTGACATCAGCAATTTATCCCAGCAACATCAATACTTGCCTCTGGTCATAGTACATTTGTGTTTGCAACATGCTGCCTTTCTGATTGGCTGATTTGGCCTGGTAGTGATGCAAACTCGCTGGATTGACCAGACTGCGTCAGTGACTCGTACATAATAACACATTATTAGCCACTGCTGACTTGCACAAAATGCAGAAATCACAAAAAAAAAAAATAAAAAAATAAAAATTACTTTTTGTTCCTAAACCGACTGACGACAGGACAGCATGAGGCATTTTTACTTATCGTCACGTTCATCCTTGGAGTCACTGCAGTTTGACGTCTCACTGTCTCCACAAAAGGCCTGTAACCTGTTCAAATGGGTAACCACTTACATCCATTTTGTCCAAATTGCTTACCATAGTTGCACATTTTTTTGGCGCTAAGGAAAAGACAGGAGGCAGAGCTGGAGGTAGCAGAGATGAAAATGTTGAGGTTCTCTTTGGGAGTAACGAGGATGGATAGGATCAGGAATGAGTACATCAGAGGGACGCAGATGTAAGATGTTTGGAGACAAAGTCAGAGAGGCTAGATTGAGATGGTTTGGACATGTACAGAGGAGGGATAGTGAGTATATTGGTAGTAGGATGCTGAGGTTGGAACTACCAGGCAGAAGGTCTAGAGGAAGACCAAAGAGGAGATTTATGGATGTGGTGAAGGATGACATGAAGGTAGTTGGCGTAAGAGAAAAAGATGCAGAGGATAGGGTGAGATGGAGGCAGATGATTCGCTGTGGCGACCCCTGAAGGGAACAGCCGAAAGGAAAAGAAGAGTTGCACATTTTTTAATCACCTAAAATGGTACTCGCTGAATAAATCTGCTTGTTTACTTACACTGGACAAAATCGACCAATGAGTTCAGGTCATTTCTAGGGGAAACAAACGCTGGCTAACAATTGGTTCGGCACCCTAGAGTAATCAACGGGATAAAATTACCAAGTTTGTGGTTTTTATGGTAATTTATGTATCATGTATATGTGTCACATGAAGTTGCTGTAAGGATGGCAAATACTGGTACAGTGGTTCCTCACCTTACGAAATTAATCCGTTCCAGAGCTTTTTTTGTAACCTGCATTTTTCGTAAGTTGAACCACATTTTACATGTAAAACCCGTGATTCTTTCCAAGGCTCCCAATACTACCCCCTAAACCCTTTAAAAATTATAAAAGCATAATTTTTAAGACCTCCTTCTGCTTCAATATCGTACCGATGGTAGGCGGGTTTGGTCATATTCCTTTGTGATATCACTTGAGCCCGTTTCTTCTTCTCCTCCTCACTCGCATCGGAAATCACACGTGTGTGTGTGTGTGTGCGCGCGCACACGTGTGTTGACCATGTCTTCTTAGCAGAGTTATAATCTTACAAATGTTTATGGAAGGTTAAAAGCCTGAGTCAAGAAATAAAGCATAAAACAACGGTAACTCTGTCCTTTACACGGAAAGCATCATGGTGGAGTCAGCTCTATAATAGGCAATGGGAGGTAGATGCGCCATTCCTCCAAGGCAATGATGTCCAAGATGGCGTCCCTGTCCAAGATAGCGTCAGGTGGACCTGTCCAAGATGGTGCTTGAGGAAAGGTGACATGAAAGACAGCTCAGTTGTTAGCCAATGGGAGGCCTGCGGGGCGGGATGTTTAAATGTCATTGATGGGAGAGCAGCTCATGCATTGTTTGAATGTTTGAATGACGCGTTTTAATGTTTGAATTGCGCGTTTTAATTTTTAAGATGCCGCTTTTGTAACATGAACTTATTTCGTATCCTGAGACAAAAATTTTAGGAAAATGCTTTTCGTAACCTGAATTTTTCGTTTGGTGAAACTTTCGTAAGGTGAGGTACCACTGTACTTTTTAGAACTTTTATACAAAATCACCGAGAAATATTTCCTTCAGAATCATAAGCATATTTAAATTAAGTTATAAATGGCTAAAGCATGAAGCAAGAAGTTACGTTGGCTGCATGTTTTTCTTGGGATGCTCAGGTGTGTCAGACATTTTGAAACACTCCTCCAGTATTATCTGCCATTTCTAATTGAGACACTGCAGCTTTACAAATAATCAAGTGGTTTGCGATTCCAGACAAGGCCTAAGACATGAAGTACCCTACAGTTTTAGGCCATTTTATTGGCCAACCCTTTTGGTCTAAAGATTTAAAAGATGAAATAAGGATACCCTTCAATACCAAAGTCCACTTTTGAAAAGTAAAGAAGAGTATTCATTTAAGTAATAGATCAATACGGCGCTCTTAAAAATCCTAGTGCTCTCGTGGAGAATAGATTTTAGAAAACACAATCTAATCTGAGTCCTGTTCAGTTGATCAGAATGACACTTCTAGGACGATGGGAGGGGTCAAAGGTCGTCCCGCCTCACAGTCTGAATCTGTCAACCATCGTGAAGTGGAGGAGAGTGTGGCAACAGGAGGACAAGCCCCTAGAGCAGTGAGCTCACGCTAACAGGTGCATGCGTGTGTTATGAGAAACCTTACGAATGACCTTTTAAAAAAAAAAGACTTTGCTGTCAATTACGTTTGCTTAAGTTTTATTCTAGTCAAAAACATTTCCATCTTTTACAAGAAGACATCTAAAAAGGTCCCAGACAAATAAACCAAAATCCCGCGGCTGGCTCTGGATACACCCTAAACAGCTCACCAGTCCATCGCTTGGCCAACACACACAACCATTCACACTCAGACTTACAACTAGGGGCAATCTGGAACAGCCAAATGGAATAATGTGCATGGTTTTGGGATTGTGGAAGAAAACCAGGGCAACTGAGGACACCCATTCAAGCATGGACAGAACATGCAAACTCCACATACAAACCAAGCCCAGGAGTTGAACTGAGGACCTGCTTGCCGTGTGGCGGACGTACTAACTACTACCCCACTGTTCCACCAAGCTGCTGAGAGTAAGTACAAGAAGCACAGTGGTACCCTGACTTACGAGTGTCTTGGATAACGAATTTTCCATGAAACAAGCTTCAATTCCACCAAAAATCTGCCCCATTCAATGAGAAAAAATTTTGATTTATGAGCTCTGCTGAGGAAATGACTTTTCTGGGCCGATTAGCCTCATATTTTTTCGTGTGTATTCCTCCACACTCCTACAACGCCTTGTGCAGTGCTTCTCAATTATTTTCTTTGACACCCCTTATAGGAAGAAAAAAAAACATTTAACGCCCCCCCCAGCACCCCGCACGTGAACATAAAGTGTTTACTGCACTTCATATCATTTGCTTGGTGCTTTTTCCCTACACCAAAGCGTGACAATGAGAGCACCACTGCCAACTACTGTAGCGGATGCACAACTACACTTAATTCTACAGTATGGCAAAAAAGCATGTTCCCCAGAGTCATATACGCCCCCCCACCCACATCACACCACACACACACCCACTATTTCAAAAGTACTGGCCTTGTACAAGCTCACCATGAGCCTTTGCTTGCTGGCATTCACAGCATGCACATGCACAAAATTCTCCTCCTCCTCCATGACGCACCACCTCATGCCTGCCCATGTGACATCTTTGCTGCAGTCGATGATCGGAAGGGTTAGTTGACTTATTGCTGATTCTTGTTTTAGTATTATTTATTATTATTCACGTTAATGTAGGACAGTGGTGGCCTAGTGGTATAGGGCGCTAAGGATCCTAAGGTTGGGGGTTCAAGTCCCACTCTCCACAAGATTGTCATTGCCCCCCCCCCCCCATGCAGCTAACTGGGTTATCAAAGACTGGCCATGTCTCTCATTGTCTATGGTGAGAGGCATGTAAAAGAACCATTGCTGACTTTCGACAAGAGTAGGCTGCAAAGCCTTCAGCGTGTTTCCATCCTGCAATGGCCTGGCAAGCTGTCCAGGGTGTACTCTGCCCTTGCCTGGAGTCAGCAGGAATGGGTGCCAGCCTCCCTGCCACCATAATTAAGATTAAGTGGTTACTGAAAATGAACTGAATGTTAATGCACATGAAATATTTATTGTTTTTACATGTATACCTTTAATATATTAGGTCAAATATACATGTTTGTGGCAGGTTATATGAGTGTGGGAGGGGGATGGAACAGATTAATTGGTTTTCTGTTATTTCTTATGGGAATAATTGTTTCATCTAACAAACATTTTGGCTTACAAGCTTGCCCTCGGGATAACATTTGTAAATCAAGGTACCACTGCGCTCATTTCCTTACAAATCTGCATTTTTCACAGAGAAATGTTTAACTTTATGATTTTTGAAGCCGTTTCTTTCTATAACTAATACCTTTTCGCAGTTCTGCAAGTACTATTCACAAAAAAAAAAAAAAAAAAAAAATGAAAACTAAAATAATCACTGGCAATTTTATCGATTTATACAGCCAAAAGTCTTTCTTTCTGCCTGTCTTGTATTTCCTCCAGTAGGCCAATACAGATATATAATTGTGTCCATTTCTCAGCAGGCTCCAATTCCAACTCCAGCAGCACAACAGCACCAATCCGGGAATAGTAAATGGCTGTGGAGACACACTGCCCCCTGCTGGACAACGTGTGCTATAACCACACAGCTCAGAACATATTACAAATAAAGTCTGTCTGTCTTCCTTTCGGCTTTTTCCCTTTTACTCGGGAGTCGCCACAGCGAACCATTTGATTCGCACGTTTGATTTGGCAGAGATTTTTACGTCGGATGCGCTTCCTGTCACAACCCTTTCAGCAAGGGACAGAAACACGCTGACGACTTTGCAGCTACTCTTTACGAAAGTCAGCAATGGTTCTTTTACATGCCTCACACCATAGACAGTGAGAGACATGGCCCGCCTTTGATAACCCAGTTAGCCACACTGGGGGGGACAGTGACAACCTTGTGGAGAGTGGGACTCGAACCCCCAACCTTTGGATCAGCAATCCAGCGCCCTATACCACTAGACCACCACTGCCCCCACATATTACAAATAAAGTATTTACAAATAAACACTAATACTGTGTGTGTGTGTGTGTGTGTGTGTGTGTGTGTGTGTGTGTGTGTGTGTGTATATATATATATATATATATATATATATATATATATATATATATATATATATATATATATATATATATATATATATATATATATATATATATATATATATATAAATGTAAACCTTTTAACCTTTAATTGGACTCTTGCATATTTCAGATTGGAGTTTAAATGCAGTCCTGGGTTATATCCCCATTTCACTGGAGCGCAGAATGCAAGGATCATGGCGGAAAGGCACTCTACGGAGGAGCTTCGGGATTTTTACACGGAAAATGGGTCAAAAACCTACGGAAAATTGCACCTTCAGAACACCCTCAGAACGATCACGGAAGACTTGCGGATTGAAAGGAACGATCACGGGACATTTGCAGAAAGGACGGAACGTTTGTGGAAGGACTGCGGAAAGTGAGGGAACACCTTCAGAAAATTTTGGCCTGACGGAAAGGGAGGAAGACCTTCGGAATCGTACGGAAGGACACGGAGATGACGGAATGACTGAGGAACGTTGTAGGATGACTAGGGTTTTGCTTCCGCAAGTCTGTCACGCTGCAGTGAAATGGGGTATTCCATTCAACCAATGTCAGCTTAATTTCCTAACATTTAACGTTTGTTTTTGCTATTAATTAATTTTATTTATTTATTTATTTATGTCCTGATTACTTCCCCTTACCTGAGTTTTTAAGAGAGTGATACATGAATCATTCTTTAATCTCATTTTACCTGAAAATTTCTTCAAAAGTCTGTAGAAAGTTCTGTATTTTGTTCTGAAAAACACAAAATTCAGCTGATTCTGAATCAAAATATAGTACAGTAGTTTACCTGGTACTGCACGTGCGTCAGCTACAACTTCACGATGTTTGAAGGTTCATTTCAGTGATTTTTCGCACTGGTTTAGTAAATAATAACTCGTTCAATCCTTTAAAACTGTTAGAATATGATAAACATTCTTGTTGTACATAATCACGCAAAGCTCGTTACTTCAGTGAGAGTTTTACTGGCGCGCGCTGCGTCCGTTAGAAGTATTTGAAATTTGAATTTTTAAAATTTAACCGTCTCTTTCCTGGAGAGCTGCATGTGCTGCCCTGCTTCTGTTTTTAAAGCTGGCTTGCTGTGAACGCATTCATGTCAATCTCTCGAGTCTGGGTATTCACTTGAGTTACTTGTGACACATTAATGGTGCACTACACCAGTGAAGTCTATCTCAGACAAGTCTGGGAGAAGACAGGGTACACCCTGAGTAGCTCACCAGTCCATCGCAGACCAACACACACACACACACACACACACACACACACACACACACACACACACACACACACACACACACACACTCCTGGGACAACAGCCAATTAGCCTAATATGTGTATCTCTGGACTGTAGGAAAAAAACCAGTATACCAAAAAAAAACCCATGCAAGCATACTGCAACCCCAGGACTTGAACCCTACTATTTTCTTGATGTGAGGCAGACACGTTAACCACTATGTCATCATTCATTCATTATTCATTCTTTTTCTAAGCCGCTTAATCCAAATTAGGGTAACAGGGAGGCTGGTGCCCATCTCAGCCTACTATGCGCAAGGGCAGGATACAATGGTGCAGGTTACCCTGGTAACCTGGTGCAGGTTTAACAGGTCCAGGTTACCCTGGACAGCTCAGTTCACCAGACCATTGCTGGGCAGCCCACAATCATTCACACTCACACTCACTCCAAGGAATAATTTGAAACAGCCATTCAGTCTGGTGTAGGTTGCAGATGGTTGGATGAAATCAGAACGTATACCCAGAAGAAATCCATGTATGCACCGGGTGCACTTCCAAACTACCAAGTCCTGGACTCAGACAAAGGACCTTCTTGTTGTGAGACATATATGCTAACCACTATGCCATCCAAATTTTACATATCTAAAAAAAACGAGCATATTATTAACATGTATAAAAAAAATTTGCATATCGCAGA
>CM045746.1:24151965-24166965 GCA_024760905.1 Plotosus lineatus
GTTTCCTCCGGGTACTCCGGTTTCCTCCTACAGTCCAAAAACATGCACAGCAGGCTAATTCCAAATCTCGCCTGGGTGTGAGTGTGAATGATTGTGTGAGTGTTGGCCCTGCGATGGCCTGGTGAGCTGTCCCGGGTGTATCCAGCCTCCATGAAATTAGGATTAAGGGATTTAGAAAATGCATGAGTGTTTATCTCTGGATTGTGTAATAAAGCTGCAAAGTTTATCTGTTCCGTGTAATCCGACACTATAGCCTTCCATATATTATCTGTACATCTTATCATGTTGCATCACAGCAAGAAAGTTCATGGTTTGAATCTTGGTCAAGGGCATTTCTGTGTGGAGTTTGAATTCTCTTCCAATTGTGTGGGTTTCCTTTGGGTGCCATGGTTTTCTCGCGGTTACATACAGAGTTATCTTTATTTTACAACGTGCGAAGGACGGAATCAGGGTGTGGCCTTTAGATGATTGAAACTAATTTCTATTGGCTGTACCAGTCCAATCCCACCAGGAGATCTCGCACATTCAGCAGATTCAAACCCACCAATTTGTTTGGTTTTAAAGAAAGCGAGTCTGGGCCAGGGCAGTGGTAGCCTGGTGGTAAAGGTACTGGATCACTGATCCTATGGTTGGGAGTGCAAGCCCCACTCTCAACGGGTTGTCCTTGTCCCCCCCAGCCCACGAACTGGGTTATCAAAGGCCGGCCATCTCTCTCACTGTCCATGGTGTGAGGTTCATGTAAAAGAACCATTGCTGACTTTTGACAACAGTAGCTACAAAGCCATCAGCGTGTTTCTGCCCTGTGATGGCCTGGTAAGCTTACCAGGGTGTACTCTGCTCTCACCTGAAGTTGGTCGGCATAGGTGCCAGCCTCCCTGCGACCCTAATTAGGATTAAGCAGTTACAAAAAATGAACGAGTCTGAGCCAAACAAACGAGCCGAGCTTCAGGATCATTAATTGTTTTTTTCTTCTTTTCCTTTCGGCTGTTCCCCTTCAGGGGTCGCCACAGCGAATCTACCGCCTCCATCGGTTTAGTTAATGTTCGTGTAACTAATTGATAACTCGGCTCGTTTTGTAAATAATGTAAAATATACAGTTAGAGATACCGGTGTTGGATATTTTCAAAGAAATTTCCCATCAGATGAATAAAATCAGACAGTATGGCGGCGTAATGGGAGTCATGTGCTCTTCACTGCAAGAACGTTCCGTTTTCAAGCCTTTTACGCGGCGAGGACGTTTATTTGTGGAGTTCTCTCCATGCTAAGACGGGTTTCCTCTGAATACTCTGGTTTTCTCCCACATTTCAAGGATGTGCACATTATGCTAACTGAACATTCTCGATGGTCCAGCTTGCTGTTCAGGGTGTACCCTGCCTTTGCTTGGAGTTGGATGGAATATTTTCTAGCTTCCCCAAAGCCCACTGGGTGGCAGCACGGTGGCGTAGTGGTTAGCACATCCACCTGACAGCAAGAAGGTTCTGGGTTCAATTCCCAGCTTGGGCATTTCTGTGTGGAAGTATGTTCTCCCTGTGCTTGCTTGGGTTTCCTCCAGGTGGTCTGGTTTCCTCCCACAGTCCAAAAACATGCACGCTAGTTTGATTGTTTGTTCCAAATCTCCCCTA
Organism: Plotosus lineatus; assembly: GCA_024760905.1. Lineage (NCBI taxonomy): Eukaryota > Metazoa > Chordata > Actinopteri > Siluriformes > Plotosidae > Plotosus > Plotosus lineatus. The sequence continues at coordinate 24,153,588 of CM045746.1, forward strand.
GGTGTGAGTATGAACCGTTGTGTGAGTGTTGGCCCTGCAATGGCCTGGTGAGCTGTCCAGGATGTACCACGCCCTCGCCCAGAGTCGGCTGAGATGGACGCCAGCCTGCCCGTGACCCTAATTAGGGTTAAGCAGTTCATAAAATGAATGAATGAATGAATCTCACTGGGCTTGCAGAAGGTTAAAGCCCATCTTAGTCAACTTGCTCCGTCCCAACTAAGGCCACCACCTGAGGAATTCACCAGTCCATTGCAGAGCCAACATGCACTCACACTCAGGGGCAATTTGCAAAAGACAGTTATTCTAATGTGCATATTTTTGGACTTTGAGGAGAAAACCCAGACAAGCATGGGGAGAGGACATGCAGATTCCACACAGCATCACCTTCACTGAGCCCGGGACTTGAACCAAAGACCTATGTATGAATTAATAACAACTACTAACCTTTAATTTTGAGTAAAAGGATGAAGAAAAAGATTCTAAAAACTTCAACCACCTTCAAATACTCCATTCTGATATAGACACTGTTCTTCAAAAGGAGGTTTTATTTAAAAAAATGTGAAAATATAGAATGTGTACAGCTCATGCTACTGAAAAAAATAAAGCTAGAAAGTATGATAAGTACAAAAATAGATTAATTCTGACCTTTCACGAAAGGAGAGGTTCAGTTCGGCTACAAAACTATAAGTATATAAAACTGCATCATCGGGTACTTTACATTAATACATTAAAAACAACAGCACGCATCACTTCCTGTGTCCTGGGTAGAGAGATGCACTGCTTAGAGTGTCTTTGCTCTGACAGGCCAAATCCCTGATCATACTGGGAAACGGATAGTCAAAGGACGCAGCCAGAGGCACGGCAGGGAGCAGTCCGGATGTCAGGTACGGGGAGAGAAAACTCGGTAGCGCGCCTCCGGTACCAGAATAAGCCAGGTGCAGTGGATGGATCCCGAAATGAGGACTGAGCCCATAGAAGCCATCACTTCCCAAAGGTTTGACAGTCGAGGATTGCAGCGGGGAGAAGGCAGACTTCGAAGCAGAAAGATGGAGCGCAGGAGGCCGCCGTGCCTCCACCGTGGTGTTCTCTGGTTCCTCTGAGCACCGACTTTCTTTCAAGCCAACTAGCATTTCGATGGCCTTCACAATGTCTCCTGTGCACGCGTTCAGCGATGACTCCAGCACATCCTGCTTGACATTAGGGAAGATTTTAACCAGCACCTCAACAAGATCACGCTCCCTGCCGGAGGAAACCGATTTCACCGCATCTTCAGACACCTCGACTTTCAGCTTATCCGACTCGCTTCCCGACTCCAGATCGGAGGAGCAGAGAGATCTTGGACTTGTGGTACGATCAGAGAGTCGGTCAAACCCGGGAGACTGGTTTCCACTTGACTGAAGTAGCTCTGTGGGACTAACCTCTGAACTGAGGTCAATCTTGGCCACCGATGTCATCGGGTGCACGTGAGAGCCGATCATGAACCTGCTAAACATGTATTTCTTTAGATGGTCTTCTGTAAACAAACAAATCAATCAATGAATATTGAAGGTGAACAACTTTATTTAATAATACGAGTAGAACACAGGAGTCAAACTCACGCCACAAAGGGTCACGTGGCGGAAAGGTTTTGTTTCAACCAAGCAGCAGCACCAGCAGCAGCAGCAGCAGCAGCAGCACACCTGACGTTGCTCATGTAAACAACTGATCTGAGTCTTCAGGCAGTTGATTGGTCAGTGTATGTACAGAACACACAGATTGACCAATCAGTTGCCTGAAGACTCTGATTGTTTATTTAAATGACGAGACAGGTGTGCTCTGCTTGGCTGAAACAAAAACCTGCAGCCACACGGCCATCTGTGGCATGAGTTTGACTCCCGCGGAGTAGAATATTATCAAGAAAAGTTAAATGGTATTGAACAGGATTGAAAACAATAGTACAGCAAGAAACAGTAAAATGGAATAAAAACAAAGCAGGAGAACAATTGAATAATGTACTGCCATGGCTTGGTGGGCTGTCCAGGGTGTAACCTGTCCTCGCCAAGAGTTGGCTGAGATGGGTGTCAGTCCCCTATATGACCCCTAATTAGGATTAAGTGGTTCAGAAAATGAATGACTGGAATAATCAGTTCATTTTCTATAACCGCTTCATCCTAATTAGGGTCGTGGGGAGGCTGGTGCCCATCCCAGCCAACTCAGGGCGAGGGCAGCGTACACCCTGGACAGCTCGCCAGGCCATCGCAGGGCGGAAACACACTGACGGCTTTGCAGCCTACTCTTTTTACGAAAGTCAGCAATGGTTCTTTTACATGCCTCACACCATAGACAGTGAGAGACATGGCCAGCCTTTGATAACCCAGTTAGCTGCACTGGGGGGACAGGAATAATGAATTTGTGAAATATAGTTAGAAATAAACATAGATAAGACACACCGAATTTTTCAGACTATAAAACGCACTTAAACCCCTTTAATTTTCTCGAACGTTGCCGGTGCGCCTTATAAGCTGGTGCGTCTTGTGTGCTAACAAGGCTGCGCCGCTTGATGGATTGTCAAGGCATCACGGCTACCATACTCAGGTAATATTATGGTTCGGGTGAGGGCAGTGTACATCCTGGACAGCTCGCCAGGCCATTGCAGGGCGGAATCACGCTGACGGCTATGCAGCAAATCTTGTCGAAAGTCAGCGATGGTTCTTTTACATGAACCTCTCACCATAGACAGTGAGAGACATGGTTGGCCTTTGATAAACCAGTTAGCTGCACTGGGGGGCGACACACTGACAACCTTGTGGAGAGTGGGACTCGAACCCCCAACCTTAGGATCAGCGAGCCAGCACCTTTTATCACCGTTCCACCGCTGCCTCAATTACTCAAGTTGTATAAAAATAATAATTGTAAGTTGCTTTGGAAAAGCAGAGACAACACGCACTCGCCCAAATCACATTCGGGAAATTTGGAACAGCCAGTTAGCCTAATGTGCATGTCTCTGGACTGTAGGAGGAAACCTGAGCATCCACAGGCTATCAAAGCAAGCACAGGAAATACAAGCGAACTTAGTCGAAGGTTCTCTGGGCGCGTCAGCCTCGTTAACATTACATTTACAGCTGTTATCCAGAGCAACGTACAATTCTCGTTTTTATACAACTGACCACTTGAGGCTTAGGATCCAGTGGTGGTGGTACTGGGGATTAAACCCCTGACCTTCAGATCAGTAACCCATTGCCTGCTGGTGGCCCTGCTAGTTTCATTTTGTACTGTAACACATTTGCTACTGTTTTTGTTTACTGTAGCATCACTGTTGATGTACTTTAAATGAAACTTCTGGAACACAGAGACACCTTTGTAGCTCAGATCTTCCATCAAGTCATCTTTTTATTCTTTTTTTTTTTTTAAGGAAATATTCAATTGTTCTGAGGTTTAACGAAAATAAACATTGTGCATTGTTTCTTTGGTAGATGACCAATAGCAAATCAAGAATTTTACAATTGACAGACAAAATAATTTCAATGTTACTTATTATTAACTGGTGAAATCAACTTTAATAAACCCACGACTCTGTGCAAACTAAAGTGACGTAGGAAATCCGGGGAGCACGTGACCATAAATTCTGATAAAACATTAAATAATTCAACAAAAACATCTATTAGTATGATATGCCTGGCGAGCTGTTCAAGGAGCACTCTGTTCTTGCCCCGAATCGGCTGAGATGGGCTCCAGCCTCGCCTCCACGAAGCAAATGAATGCATGAACGTCCACTGCTGCCAAAACATAAACCAGTCAGGACTGGTGATGCTGGGCGTACCGTTCTTCCTGTGCTCGGCGGGAAATGTGGACTGTAGCCCCGGTGTGGTGGTCGGTGGGGCCCCTCTCTGCACGGGCCCCGATCTCGGATACAGGATCTGCATCTGTCGGGCTTCGCTTTCCTCGTGCGCTTGCTGTCGGCGGAGCGCCACCTGCGCAGCCATGACCCTCTGGCGCTCCGCGATGAGTGCGCACTTGGCGCATGCGCAGTCCCTCCACCGACAGAAGCGCTTGTGGCCCTTGAGCGCCGACACGACACCGTGGTTCCTGCAGCGCGCGCACTTCGGGCTCCGTGCGGGATACTGAGTCCGGTCCAGGAGGCGCGGCGCTCGGAGCAACAGAGGCGCGTGAAGGGGAGCGAGAGCGCCGTCCATGTGTGCAGTGTGTGTGTGTATGTGTGTGTGTGTGTGTGTGTGTGTGTGTATTTGACGGAGGGAGACAGAGAGAGAGAGAGGGAGAGAGAGAGAGAGAGAGAGCGCGCGCGCGTGTGTGTGTGTGTGTGTGGGAGTGAGTTCAGGTTTTAAATCCCCAGTTAGGTGTGAAATTGTACTCCCAGGAGGATCTCACACACACACACACACACACACACACACACACACACCTTACAGATGAAGGTTCAGCAGATGAGTGCCATCTAAAGCTTCTATTGTTCTGAAGTGACCACAAAAGTGAAACACATGCGCACACACACACACACACACACACACATGCACACACACACACACACACACACACACACACGCACATGCACACACACATGCACACACATGCACACACACGCACACACACCTTAGAGGTGAAGGTTCAGCAGATGAGCGCCATCTAAAGCTTCTATTGTTCTGAAGTGACCACAAAAGTGAAACACACACACACACGCACACACACATGCACACACACGCGCACACACACGCGCACACACATGCACACACGCTCACACACGCACACACACATGCACACACACACATGCACACACACACATGCACACACACACGCACACACACACACGCACACACACACACGCACACACACACACCCCAGGGCAGTGGTGGCCTGGTGGTAAAGGTGCTGGATCACTGATTCTAAGGTTGGGGGTTCAAGCCCCACTCTCCACCGGTTGTCACTGTCCCCCTCAGTGCAGCTAACTGGGTTATCAAAGGCCTGCCGTGTCTTCTTCTTCTTTTCCTTTCGGCTTTTCCCTTCAGGGGTCGCCACAGCGAATCATCTGCCTCCATCTCACCCTATCCTTTGCATCTTCTTCTCTTACACCAACGACCTTCATGTCCTCCTTTACCACATCCATGAATCTTCTCTTTGGTCTTCCTCTAGGCCTTTTGCCTGGTAGTTCCAGCCTCAGCATCCTATTACCAATATACTCACTATCCCTCCTCTGTACATGTCCAAACCATCTCAATCTAGCCTCTCTGACTTTGTCTCCAAAACGTGTTACATGTGCTGTCCCTCTGACGTGCTCATTCCTAATCCTATCCATCCTCGTTACTCCCAAAGAGAACCTCAACATTTTCATCTCTGCTACCTCCAACTCTGCCTCCTGTCTTTTCCCCAGGGCCACTGTTTCTAACCCATACAGCATCGTTGGCCTCAACACCGTCTTATACACTTTTCCTTTCATTTTTGCCGATACCCTCCTATCACACATCACACGGACACTTTTCTCCAACCATTCCAACCTGCCTGCACGATTCTTGACCTCTTTTCCACACTCTCCATTGCTCTGGATTGTTGAGCCTAAGTACTTAAAATCCTCCACCTTTCTTATCTCTGCTCCCTGTAATCTCACCGTTCCTCTTTGGTCCTTGGCATTCATGCACATGTATTCTGTCTTACTGAGGCTAATCTTCATTCCCCTCCTTTCCAGGGCATACCTCCACCTCTCTAGATTTTCCTGCACTTGTTCTCTGCTCTCACTACAGATTACAATGTCATCTGCAAACATCATAGTCCATGGGGAATCTTGTCTAACCTCATCTGTCAGCCTGTCCATCACCATAGCCCGAACAAGAAGGGGCTGAGAGCTGACCCTTGATGCAGTCCCACCTCCACCTTGAACTCTTCTGTCACACCGACAGCACACCTCACCACTGTCTTACATCTCTCATACATGTCCTGCACCACTCTAACATACTTCTCTGCCACTCCAGACTTCCTCATGCAATACCACAGTTCTTCTCTCGGCACCCTGTCATATGCTTTCTCCAGATCCACAAAGGCACAATGCAGCTCCGTCTGGCCTTCTCTGTACTTCTCCATTAACATCCTCAAGGCAAACACTGCATCTGTGGTGCTCTTTCTGGGCATGAAACCAAACTGTTGTTCACAAATGCTGACTTCTGCCCTTAGTCTAGCTTCCACTATTCTTTCCCATAACTTCATCGTATGGCTCATCAACTTTATCCCTCTGTAGTTGCCACAACTATGCACGTCTCCCTTGTTCTTAAAAATGGGCACCAGCACACTTCTCCTCCATTCCTCTGGCATCCTCTCACTCTCGAAGACCTTGTTAAATGTTCTTGTCAGAAAATCTACTGCTACCTCTCCTAGACACTTCCATACCTCCACCGGTATGTCATCAGGACCAACTGCCTTTCCATTCTTCATCCTCTTCAATGCCCTCCTCACTTCACCCTTACTAATCTTTGCTACTTCCTGGTCCTCAACAGTCACCTCTTCTACTCTTTTCTCTCTCATTTTCCTCATTCATCAGCTCTTCAAAGTACTCTTTCCATCTTCCCAGCACACTTCTGTCATCAGTCAATACATTTCCCTCTCTGTCCTTTATCAATCTAACTTGCTGCACGTCCTTCCCATCTCTATTTCTCTGCTGTGCCAACCTGTATAAATCATTTTCTCCCTCCTTACTTTCCAACCGAGCATACAAGTCATCAAGCGCTCTGTTTGGCCTTTGCCCCTGCTACCTTTGCCTTACGCTGTGTCTCCCTGTACTCCTGTTTACTCTCTTCGGTTTTGTCAATGTCCCACTTCTTCTTAGCTGATCTCTTCCTTTGTACTCACTCCTGCACTTCCTCATTCCACCACCAAGTCTCCTTATCTACTTTCCTTCCAGATGACACACCAAGTATTCTCCTACCTGTCTCCCTGATCACATTCGCTGTAGTTGTCCAGTCATCTGGAAGCACTTCCCTGACCACCAAAGCCTGTTTCAACTCCTCCTTGAAGACAACCCGACACTCTTCCTTTTCAACTTCCACCACTTTGTCTTCTGCTCTGCCTTTGCCTTCTTCACCTTCCTCACCATCAGCATCATCCTGCACACCACCATCCTATGCTGTTTGGCAACACTCTCACCCGCTACTACTTTGCAGTCACTGACTTCCTTTAAATTACATCGCCTGCACAAGATGTAGTCTACCTGTGTGCTCCTACCTCCACTTTTATAAGTCACCCTATGCTCCTCTCTCTTCTGGAAGAAAGTATTCACCACAGCCATTTCCATCCATTTCCCAAAATCTACCACCATCTGTCCTTCTGCGTTCCTGTCCTGGATACCAAACCTACCCATCACTTCCTCGTCCCCTCTGTTTCCTGCACCAACATGTCCATTGAAGTCTCCCCCAATGACCACTCTTTCACCTCTGGGGGTACTCTGCATCACTTCATCTAACTCCCTCCAGAATCTCTCCTTCTCTTCTCGCTCACATCCTGTCTGTGGGGCATAAGCACTAACAACATTGACCATCACACCTTTAATTTCTAACTTGAGACTCATCACTCTGTCTGACACTCTTTTCACTTCTAGAACATTCCTGGCAAACTCCTCCTTCAAGATGACTCCTACTCCATTTCTCTTCCCATCCACACCGTGATAAAACAGCTTAAACCCTGCTCCTATGCTTCTAGCCTTGCGACCTTTCCACCTGGTCTCCTGAACACACAGTATGTCCACCTTCCTCCTCTGCATCATGTCAGCCAGCTCTCTACCTTTTCCTGTCATAGTTCCAATATTCAAAGTCCCTACTTTCAGTCCTAGACTCATGCCTTTCCTCTTCTTTCTCTGGCAACAGACACGCCTCCGCCTCTCCTTCTTGGCGTCCTTGACCAACAGTAGTCCAATTTCCATCAGCACCCTGTTGGTTGACAGCACTGATGCATGCGTTGCTAACCAGACCTCGACCGATCCGGTATGTCATTCTTTCTTGTGATTCGCATAGTTTATTTGGCATTTGTTTTACGCCGGATGCCCTTCCTGACGCAACCCTCTGCATTTATCCGGGCTTGGGACCAGCGTGAGGGAGAGACACTGGTTTGTGCCCCCCCCTCACGGCCTGCCGTGTCTCTCACTGTCTATGGTGAGAGGAGTAAAAGAATCATTGCTGACTTTCGACGAGAGTAAGTTACATAGTCGGCAGCATGTTTCCGCCCTACGATGGCCTGGCGAGCTGTCCAGGGTGTACTCTGCCCTAACCCGGAGTCAGTTGGGATGGACGCCAGCCTCCCCGTGACTCTAATTATGATTATGCGATTACAGAAAACGAATGAATGCAACATGCGCACACATCGATAACCACATCTCATTAATCCTTGTACGGTTCTTTGGGGGGATTTAAACTCATTCTTGTGTGATCACGTTGGCAGTGTCACTCAATGCTTTTGCTGTAATTTGGAAATTTCTTCTCTGTAAGATGTGTTTCATATCAGATGTTCATATCAGACCATTGAAAAATAGAGGCTGTCCATCACCAGGCCAGATCATAATCATTTATTTAAATGACAAATTCTCAAAAAGCCTTTATGTACTTTGTGTACTATAACAGAAATTATCAGAAATAAAATATCACATTGTATTTATTCCTACACGCTGCACAAGTTTCAGGGGCATCCAGAAGTCTAACTATAAACATTTAAGGGTTTGATCACGCCGGAGATGTGATAGAAAAACTAATTATTCAAATTGCCTTTTTCGTGGGTTTTTTTTTTTTGTGTGTGAATTTTCAAATCCTCGTCAGTATGTTTTGCGACTTCACATTCAAATTAATATTTTGCAGCTTAAATACTTATATGACAGTTGCAAGAAAGTTGTGTGACAATTCACAATTGATTTGCAGATAATTTGTGATTGGTTTGCAAATTTTTTTTTTTTTTTTTTTTGGAAAAAAAAACAACAAAAAACCCCCAAATCTCCTGTCCTAAACCAGTCGTGTTTTGGTTCACTTTTTGTTCTCACAAACAAAATGCACGGAATATGGTGGCTGCTAGCATGACTTCTCAGATGCTAGCAAGACTTCTCACGTATGTGCGGGCTGTTTGAGAAGACTTTGAGACGACTATATGTCAGAGCCTCGTTTTGCAACATTCGTGGAAATTTCGAACATGTTGATGTGTTCACAAACCATGCCACCAAAATACGATGTAGCGAATGTCGTTCTTCCATCGCAGCTCTATTGTGATCACTCCCTAATACATATTTTATATTGTAAAGTTTATAAGGGAATAAAATACAGCCTGGTGTTTGATTCTAGGAAAACTTGATGCGGTGCATAACACCACAGGTGGCATGGACCAGGGTGGTTAAAGATTTTCCCCCGTTTGGTGCATGTCCTTGGACTGTGGGAGGAAACTGGAGTACTCAGAGAACGCCCATGCAACCACTAGATGAACATGTAAACTCCTCACAGAAACGTTCGTGGCTGGAACTTGAATCTAGGACCTTCTTTCTGTGAGGTGGACATCCTTACCTTAACCCAAATGCACTGCCTGACCCGAGAAACTGTGGTGGAAAGTTCACTCCAACTGCTACAAATCACTGACTGTGGAGACTTCTAACCAGTCACCAATAATGTTGTTTTATCCTCAGTTTTTGTGTTTGTTTGTTTGTTAGCAAAATTACTCAAAAAGTTATTTCCATTAAATTTCTACCAGAGGCAAAGCTTTTGAGCAAGAAAGACTTTGGACAAGATCTGGATGAAATTCTGGATTCGGGAATTTTTTTAAAGGATTGTTTAACATTGTGATATAGAACTTTTTCTTTTTTTTGACAATTTGGTTCATATGGGTGATTACTGGGCTTGGTGGAGGTTTGCTTTCTCCAAGAATTCTATTGTAATTAACAATCTCCTCACTAAGCACTTCCCCATACCGACAGTTATGCATGTTCTTAAATCCGCTAAAGTCCTGCGAGCACCAATCAGGTAAGTTGCTACTACAATAATCAAAACAAAATCATTAATATAGTAAATCCTCTTTCGACCAATCAGATTTAGGAATTCAGCAACTCTGGTATGAGTGGTAAACAACACATTTAATAGGAAAACACTGTAGAGTTCTGTCTACTGTTCCTCAATACTCCTTTATTCTGAACACTTCTGTCATTTTTGTTAGAAATCTGGAAGCAGTCTGTTTTTTAAAGCTTTATCAGAGTTTATAGTTTTTGACAAAGAACCACAAGGAAGAGGAAACAGTGCATTCTTGTAGGTGTTCAGAAAGTGTGTGTGTGTGTGTTTGCAGATGACACCTGATGGGAATCAAATTGCTTGGGAAGAAAAGCCACTTTGAGAGGAACAATAGAGGAGGGTGAAAGAGGCAGATGGTTCATTATGCTACAGAAAGACCTGATGGCTTAAGAATGACGATGAGTACTGCTGCTGTGTTTGGGAAAGGAAATGTACACACACACACACACACACACAAGAAATGATGTACACAAGCTGCATGAGATAAATTAGAATATTAAACAGCCACAGTGAGCAATGGTGGCCTAGTGGTATAGGTCGCTGGATCATTGATCCTAAGGTTGGGGGTTCGAGTCCCACTCTCCACAAGGTTGTCGCTGTCCCCCCAGTGTGGCTAACTGGGTTTTCAAAGGCTGGCCATGTCTCTCACTGTCTATGTTGAGAGGTTCATGTAAAAGAGCCATTGTTGACTTTTTCGTACTGAGTATCTGTATAGTCGTTAGCGTGTTTCTGTCCCTTGCTAAAGGGTTGTGTCAGGACGGGCATCCGACGTAAAACCCTATACCAAGTCAAAAGTGCGAATCATTCGCTGAAAAAGTGAAAAATCCAAAAGGAGTCTCTCACTGTTATGCTTGATCCATGTTGAAGAAGTTGCCGATTGGTCAGTTTGTGAAGTAGCGAAAATTGATGCGAGTCTTTTCTTACTGCAGCTTGTTGAGAGACAGGGGTCAAGAACACAATGAAACGAGTACATGCTACTCTGAAATGATTGGATACTGAAGTGAAATGATTGGATGCAAAACTGAGTGTTCAACACTCCAAACCCTTTCACAGCTATCATAACTTAAATGGAAAATGGTATTATTGAGTGAAGGAAGAGTGAGAGAACAAGTGAGTGTTATCTGCTCATCCCCCACCTGCTTTCTGCAGGATCCGTAAAGAGCTCATCCCAAGATGCAGCGATCAACATGTCTGTGTATACGTGTGTGTGTGTGTGTGTGTGTGTGTGTGTGTGTGTGTGTGTGGCTGCATATGATGTGTGTGTGTGTGTGTGTGTGTGTGTATACAGGTAAGAGTGTTATCTGTCCATCCCTCACCTGCCTTCTTATCACATACTGCTTACACACATATCTGGATGCCTTTTGTTTAATTGCACGAGCTTGTGAGAAGTACCACGATAACAGTCAAATCCTGTCTGTATGTGTGTATGTTTTTTTTCAGATCATAATCTTATTTGTGGGTTTGAAAAAAGAGCACACATATACACACACTCCCTCTCTCTCACACACACACACACACACACACACACACACGGCTGAGGTGGCCACCATCCCTCAGATGTGGGAAAGTGTCTTGGTGTAGATGCAGCTCTCTATTATCATACAAACTTTGTCTAAATCCTCAAATGTATGAAAAAAATGGGGCAAAATTGTGATAACATTGTTGCTAGGCAACTGGTTTATTTTATATATATATGTATATATATATATATATATATATATATATATATATATATATATATATATATATACTGGGTATAAACCAATAATTAAAATGAATGGGCTGTCTAACTGCCACATATACACTTTACTCACTCATTCGTCAAACCACTTAATCCTTCTATGATCGTAAATCTTGTGGCTCACTGTGGGCCAGGGTACACCTTGAACATTACCCAGCCAAAAACACACACACACACACACACACACACACACACACACACACACACACACACACACACACACACACACACACACACACACACACCGAGGGGCAGTTTGGACTGCGAGAGGAACCCAAAGTACCTGAAGGTAACCTAAACAAGCACAGGGAGACCATGAAAGCTTAACACATAATGACCAAAGGCTGGCACTTGAACCTAGGACGTTCTTGCTGTGAGCCTGGTGCACCACCGTAGCTACCATAGAGCGCTCGGAGCTCGCGCACCCCCGTTCGCCCACATAGTAAAGTTTTCCAGGCAAGGAAGTTGCTCAAAGTTAAGCCTAAATGAGCTCTATATAGCACACAGACTCGTGTGAGACTGTAAGTGTTGTACTTGAGTGTCAATGTCACAGATAAAAATAGCCACGAAGCTTAGTGTGATACATAACATGCACATGTATATACATAACCATGACATCTTGCTAGCATCCCGTGTAGTGCTGCATCTCTAGGTCTGAGACCACATGTTTTAACGGCCTTGTGTATTTCTTAACTACATCAAAGATTTGTTTTGTAAATAGATCTAGTGCAAAGCTTTAGTTTTAAGCTTTTGTTTTAATCTCCGGGGCAGCTCTATTATTTTCCACCAAGATCATGCCAGGATTAGCCTTTAAACGGCATCGCGCACCGTCATTTAAAATACCAGACAGATTTGCGAATATCATAAAAAGAAGGATGCTTCTTTTGGATCCATGAGAGTAGTTTTGAACATTTAAAGTCCATAATGATCATTCATGCCTGTGCATGAATACAATATACAGTATAAATTTATAAAAGAACTACACATACATTTCATTGTAATAGATTATTAGTTCTACTGTGCAGTTTATTTTATAACTAACTGTCAGTATAATTTTGTGTATAATATTATTCAGTATGCATGTTATTGTAATTAGTCATAATGAACACTGGTTAAACAATTGGCTTTAAAATATTTTCTGTATGTTATTTTAAAAATTATTTATTTAACACCAATGTTATGAAGTGATTCTTCCCAGAAGCCTACAGTGGTAACTAAATTACTAAGAATTCCAACATCTCTGTATCCCTGCTGTTGAAATACACAGAATTAGATTAATTTTAGAATACCTGAAATTTTCTGCATTTACTCATTTTAGAGTGTTTGCAAAAATATCCCCCAGTGCAGCTAACTGGGTTATCAAAGGCGGGCCGTGTCTCTCACTGTCTATGGTGAGGTTCATGTAAAAGAACCATTGCTGACTTTCGTAAAGAGTAGCTGCAAAGCCGTCAGCGTGTTTCTGTCCCTTGCCAAAAAGGGTTGTGACAGGAAGGGCATCCGACGTAAAAACCTCTGCCAAATCAAACGTGTGAATCAGATGATTCGCTGTGGCGACTCCCGAGTAAAAAAAGGGGAAAAAGCCGAAAGGAAGACAGACAGAGTGTTTGCAAAAATATCATGGAGGAGGCCCATA
>CM045746.1:24171965-24246965 GCA_024760905.1 Plotosus lineatus
CTTGTTCTCTGCTCTCACTGCAGATCACAATGTCATCTGCAAACATCATAGTCCATGGGGAATCTTGTCTAACCTCGTCTGTCAGCCTGTCCATCGCCATAGGAAACAAGAAGGGGCTCAGAGCTGACCCTTGATGCAGTCCCACCTGCATCTAGAACTCTTCTGTCACACCAGCAGCACACCTCACCACTGGCTTACATCTCTTATGCATGTCCTGCACCACTCTAACATACTTCTCTGCCACTCCAGACTTACTCATGCAATACCACAGTTCCTCTCTCGGCACCCTGTCATATGCTTTTTCCAGATCCACAAAGGCACAATGCAGCTCCTTCTGACCTTCTCTGTACTTCTCTATTAACATCCTCAAGGCAAATACTGCATCTGTGCTGCTCTTTCTTGGCATGAAACCAAACTGTTGTTTACAAATGCTGACCTCTGCCCTTATTCTCGCTTCCACTATTCTTTCCCATAACTTCATTGTATGGCTCATCAACTTTATCCCTCTGTAGTTGCCACAACACTGCACGTCCCCCTTGTTCTTAAAAATGGGCACCATCACACTTCTCCTCCATTCCTCTGTAATCCTCTCACTCTCTAAGACCTTGTTGAATGTTCTTGTCAGGAAATCTACTGCTACCTCTCCTAGACACTTCCATACCTCCACCAGTATGTCATCAGGACCAACTGCCTTTCCATTCTTCATCCTCTTCAATGCCCTCCTCACTTCACCCTTACTAATCTTTGCTACTTCCTGGTCCTCAACAGTCACCTCTTCTACTCTTTTTTCTCGCTCATTTCCCTCATTCATCAGCTCTTCAAAAGTACACTTTCCATCTTCTCAGCACACTTCTGTCATCAGTCAATACATTTCCCTCTCTGTCCTTAATCACTCTAACTTGCTGCATGTCCTTCCCATCTCTATTTCTCTGCTGTGCCAACCTGTATAAATCATTTTCTCCCTCTTTACTTTCCAACTGAGCATACAAGTCATCATACTCCCTCTGTTTGGCCTTTGACACCGCTACCTTCGCCTTATGCTGTGTCTCCCTGTACTCCTGTTTACTCTCTTCAGTCCTCTCTATGTCCCACTTCTTCTTAGCTAACTTCTTCTTTCGTACACACTCCTGCACTTCCTCATTCCACCACCAAGTCTCCTTATCTCCTCTCCTTCCAGATGACACACCAAGTATTCTCCTACCTGTCTCCCTGATCACATTAGCTGTAGTTGTCCAGTCATTTGCAAGCACTTCCAGACCACCCAAAGCCATTTTCAACTCCTCCTTGAAGACAACACGACCCTCTTCCTTTTTCAGCTTCCACCACTTTGTTTTCTGCTCTGCCTTTGCCTTCTTCACCTTCCTCACCATCAGTGTCATCCTGTACACCACCATCCTATGCTGTTTGGCAACACTCTCACCCACTACTACTTTGCAGTCACTGACTTCCTTCAAATTGCATCGGATACCAAACCTACCCATCACTTCCTCTGTTTTGCGGACTTTTGTAACCCTAAGTAAATATGGTTGTCAGCGTAAGCCTACTAGTGATAGTGGTAATCAGAAAAAGCGGCAAGCCATCTCGTTAGAAACGAAGATGGCTATTATCAATAAAATCGATGCTGGTGAAAAACATACGACTGTTACACATTTCTTTCAAATGGCTCCGTCCACCATCGGAACCATTTACAAGCAGAAAGATCGCATGATAGAGAATGTTAAAGGTTATATTTGATACAGTATTTGATATTTGATTAGTGAGTTTGATTAAAATTTATCTGTTTGAAATTATTTTGTTTGAATTTAATTTATTTGAAATTAATGTTGATATTATTTTACAATGTTATGTTTATAATAATTGATTTAGGGGTGTTTTATGAGATACGGTAATGGTATTTATGGATGTATAGTACAGTATGAACGTCATACGTCACTGGAACATACAGTAACAACTTACAGTTTTTTTTTTCACCTTACGTTCGGCTGTATAATATATATATATATATATATATATATATATATATATATATATATATATATATATATATATATATATATTGCCTCACAGCAAGAAGGTCTTGGGTTTGATTCCCAGCTCAGGCGTATCTGTGTGGAGTTTGCATGTTCACCAAGTGCTTGCATGGGCTTCCTCTGGGTACTCTGGTTTCCTCCACAGCCCAAAAACATGCACATTCGGTTCATTGGCTGTTCCAAATCACGCCTGAGTGTGAGTATGAATGGTTGTGTGAGTGTTGGCCCTGCGATGGGCTGCCGAGCTGTCCAGAGTGTACTCTGCCTTTGCCTGGAGTCAGCTGAGATGGGCGCTAGCTTCCCTGCGACCCTAATTAGGATTAAGCGGTATATATATATATATATATCCTGTATATATGAATATTTTGCTAATTATTTGAGCTTCAACAAAAAGAACTTGCAAGCTCAATAATGCGTGATGTGTTTATATATTATTTTTGATGGGTTGCTTCCAGAAGAAAATAGGGAACCAATCACAGTTCACGATTACGTTTACCATTTTGCTTGTTCACCATGACACTCGCATTAATTTAATGAACGCTGGCAAATATTTTTCTTGAATGTAATTGAACAGAAGAGCTGTTCTTGAAAAGCTATTTTTATAGATCTTTCATTATATGATATGGACATATGTTTAATATCATATAAATATTGATAGCAACATAGTTTGTGCACATGAACTGTGTCTTGTAGAATTTTCGAATATCAGTGACTGCAGTTGATCATATTATGGTTGAGCAGTGGAAAGGTATGGTGTAGGAGAGAGAAGGAAGGATGAAAGAAAGGAGAGGAAGGGAAAGTTAAAAGATAAGATACTGAAGTGTACAATAGTTGATCATATCGTTGAAGGATCATTAACGTAGGAGAATACTTGCTCACAATCACTGAGTCTCTTCTGGGTTTAGGAATCTTTCATCTCTCTCTCTCTCTCTCTCTCTCTCTCTCTCTCTCTCTCTCTCTCTCTCCCACGCTCTCTCTCTTTCTCTCTTGCTCTGTTTCTCCCTTTCTGTTTATCCTCTTTGTAGTGAGTGGATTCAGTACTGTTTGGAAGGTCACTGCTGATTGACCCGTCATTCCAGAGCACACCAGTGTGCATGGAAAAAAGAAACACTGACTTTAATTAAAAGTTTATCAACAGCTCCATGAAATTGTATTAGAGTTAGTTCAACGCAAAAAAAAAATAGATAAAGTCATCTAACGACAGTTTTGTTTTTAATTTGCCTCATTTTGTGGAACATGTTGACAAAACAAAATGAATTAAAGATGACGTTTCAATTTTGCACGTTTGCATGTGAGGTGGAAAATTTACAAGGTTACCTAGAAGTACAATAATTCCTTTGCATACACACTCCACAGGGTGGAAATACACACCATTCCTTTTTTTCCCAGAGTCTGATATTTGAATAAACTTAAAAAAATGTTTTGAAAACAGACCCTGAAATCAAGATTTTGAAAGCACAAAGAAAGATTGTGAAATAGCAACAATGATGCAAAAGAAGAAGTTGTGAGCGTTACGGATAGAAGAACACAGGCAGGCGAAGGGGGGGTGAGATAACGAGACAGACAGACAGAAAGAGCCAAGTGTCCTATCAGATGTGAGAAAAAGAGACATCAGCATGTTTCATCTCTCTATCACCACTTTGGTGTTATGGGAAAAGACTCGTTCTCCCACTCGTAGACAATAACAGTTCGCTTCCTGATAGCGAGGTGTAACCATCAGACACAGCTTGAGATTAGACTGAACACACCTAGTGATGCACAGTGGAAGATAAAGGAAAGAGTGTGATGCTGTACCTGGAGAATAAAGAAAAAACTAAAGCTTAGCAAATGCTGACTGGGAAAACAACCCCCCCCCGCACACACACACACACACACACACACACACACACACACACACACACCCAGCATGCACCGATAGACAACACAAAGCAAGCCACGTAATGCTTCATCAATCGTCAGTCTTAAGTTGTAGTTCTTCATTTGCTTAATCCCACTATTAAGGTCACACTGAGACTGAGATCTATGTCTGCTGACACTGGGCAAAGACAGGGCACACCCTAAACCAGACCATTGGAGAACAAACACACACACACATATACAACCATTCACAATACTTAGGGTCAAAATCCAATTAGCCAAATATGCATGCCTTTGGGCTGTAGAAGGAAACCGGTGTACATGGAGGAACCCCACACAACCATGGTGAGAACAGGGAAACTTCACACAGAAATGCCCAAACTTGAAACTCGAACCCAGGACACGGTTGCTCTCAGACCTGTGTGCTAACCCCTACACAAGGAGTCTCCGACCCCCGGTCCATGGAACAGTAATTTGATAGCGGTCAACAAACAAACAAAATGTTTTATGGTACAAATTATAGTTTTTTTATTACAGCTGCTGGATCCTCTTCTGGAATGATTGTTTTTAACATTGCCACAGAAGCACTGAAAGTCCTTCTTCCGTTTCCAACCACATATCTTCGTGAGGCGGGGTTTACTGCGGTGGCAGCCACCAAAACAAGACTACGGAGTAGACTCTAACCAGGCCACGGAAACATTTTCAGACAGAAATCTGGTCTCTGGTGCAAAAAAGGTTGGTGTGCAGACGATGCAATTCTCAGGCGTCTTTGTATGGAGTTTGCATATTCTTTCTGTGCGTGCGTGGGTTTCCTCCCACAGTCCAAAGACATGCACATTAGGCTAACTAGAGGTGGATTTGCTGATATGAATGAGAATGATTGAGTGTGTTGCCCTATAATGGTCTGGCAAACTCTTTAGAGTGTACCCTGCCTTCACCCGATTTTGGTTGAGATAGGCTCCTTCCTCCCTACTAGTAGGATTCAGAGAATAAGTGACTGTTCAGTTCAGTTCATTTTCTGTAACCACTTCATTCTAATTAGGGTCGCGGTGAGGCTGGTGCCCATCCCAGCCAACTCAGTGCGAGGGCAGAGTACACCCTGGACAGCTCGCCAGGCCATTGCAGGGCAGAAACACGCTGACGGCTTTGCAGCCTACTCTTTACGAAAGTCAGCAATGGTTCTTTTACATGCCTCTCACCATAGACAGTGAGACACATGGCCGGCCTTTGATAACCCAGTTAGCTGCACTGGGGGGACAGTGACTGAAAGAATGAATTACACGCCCACTCAATGTTTGGATATACAGGGATCCCTCGCTACTTCTGGCTTCAGTTCATGCGGCTTCAGTGCATCGCGTTTTTTTTTTAAAGAAAATATTCATTGAAAAAAATAAGGAAATAAAGGAAGAATAGGGGGGAAAAGTTAAGGAAAATGCCGCAAAACAAGGCCAGTTATTCAAAAAAAAAAAAAAACTACTTACATTTTTATGTGAGGCGCGCATCAAAGAGTGTGCACGCGCATCCATGTGTGTGCGCGCGCACGTCTGTATACAGGGATCCCCAACTTTCCGCAGTTAACTGGGACCGAGATCCCCACGCAACAACCGAATTCCACGAAGTAGGATCACCCCCCCAACTCCCCCTGACTGACGTATACGTACATGTATATGTGTATATAATATCAACAAATACATATTCAATGCTATAAATGCTTATAATAACAATTAAACATTCAAAAATAATGCATAAGATGTAAATAAAATATAAATACACATACACACATATACAGATATGCTCGCGTGCACGCACACATGCAGATGCACCTGCACGCACTCAGATAGAAGCGCACCTCACAAAAATGTAAGTAATTTTGATGGGAGGTTTTGGGTTGTTTTTGTTTTTGTTTGTTATGTTTTTTTTTTTTTTTGCATAATTGGCCTTGTTTTTGTGGCATTTCTTTAACTTTTATTCCTATTTTCCCCTAATTTCCTTATTTTTTAATTCTATGAATATTTTCAGGAAAAAAAAAAAACGCGATGCACTGAAGCACAAAGTAGCGAAGGATCTCTGTATTTTATTTACATCTTATGCATTATTCTTGAATGTTTAACTGTTATTATAAGCATTTATAGCATTTAACTGTTATTTCAAGCATTGAATGTGTATTTATTGATATTATATACACATATACATATACGTATAATATATACATACATATACATATACGTATAAGGGACCCCACCCCCACTTCGAGGAATTCGGCAAATGCCGGGGGATCTCGGTCATAATTAACTGCAGGAAGTGAGGGATCCCTGTACTGCATACTGTTATTATGGAGGAATGCGTATCTGGATGTAGGCACATATTACAAAATTTGCTGTTTGATTTATATTGTGTTCCAGTTTCCTCCCACAGTCCAAAACCACACACAGTAGGTTAATTGGCTTTTCTAAATTGCCCCTGGGTGTGAGTCTAAATGGTTGTGTGAGTGTTGGTCCTGCAATGGCCTGGCGAGCTGTCCAGGGTGTGCCCCACCCTCGCCCAGAGTTGGCTGAGATGGGCGCCAGTCTCCCCATGACCCTGATTAGGATTAAGCACTTCAGGAAGTAAATGAATGGATATTGTATACATGAAGAATGCGTGGACTTAATTTCACCAAAAGAAGTTGAAATTAAACTGCACTTTTAGGTTCGTGCATTGACGTTTTTTTTTTATTCTTCCCCACCTGCACTGTGTTCAAAGTGTGATGAAACAGACAAAGTGGAAAGCTATACAAACCTCAAATCTATTCATCGCTAAAGACTCTCCTGTGATGATGGTGGATAGATAACAAACTACAAATGAACTCTGAGCGCATCTGAAGTCCTGTTTTATGTCTTTCCTCTTTTTGGCTTTCTTTCTTTTTCTCCTTTACTAGCCACGACAACCACAGGGCTTCTGATGCGCTTTCTGTTCAACCAATCCTGAAAAGGAGGGGAAAATCCCAAATGAAACAAAATAAAGTCAGGATGTGGGTGCAGCTAAAAAGCTTTTATTGTTATCTTTACAAAAAAAAAAAAAATTTTTTCAGAACAATTTAAACACTTCAGAGAAATATCTCGACAGCATAAATGTATTGGATACTCCCAAAGCTTTGCTTTAGGTCTCCACTGGAACTACAAAGTAATCTCTCACCCAAAATCCTATCTTGAAATAATTCTTCGGGGAATCACACAGATGGTAATACAGATTAGAAACGCCTTTCTAACTTCCTTTGGAGAAAAATATACTCACTCAACCATGACATCAAAATACTCTTACTAGCAACGAGCCACAAAGCTAAACTAATTCAAGCCTAAAAGCTCCACCTAAAATCAAAATGCGAAACATGATGCATTTGCTTATTAGCAAGGTCATATCTCTCTTACTCATTCCTTCTTTTTGATTTTTTTAGATATCCTGTATTAAACTCACAAGGGAAATTATTGCCTCTGCATTTAACCCGACCAATGTAAACACACACTTGGAGCGGTGGGCTGCCATACATCAGGCTGCCTTAAGAGCAGTTGGTGGTTATGTGCTTTGCTCACGGGCACTTCAGCCATGAAGCTGAAGGAAGGGAAGGTGGCGCTCACAACCCCAACACCACACATTTTTGCTGCTGGTTTGTGATTCGAACCAGCAACCTATAGATCCAAAACACAAAAAAAAAAAAAAAAAAAAAAAAAAAATTTGAAACAGCCAGTTTGTTTAATGTGTGTGACTTTGGACTGCAGGTAAATTGGATTACCTAGAGCTATCCCAGTAAGCACAGGAAGAGCACGCAAACTCAAACTGTTGTCCTGCTTGCTCTGCAGCAGACGTGCTAACCGCTACGCCATGCCAAATTTTGTACACATAATACATGGCATCGTTTAATCCAGGGATTTTTGTAAGTACTGAGAAAATATAAAGTTAATAAACTTTCACTCCAAGAGAAGTTGAAATGCCCGGGTCAAGCCAGAACCTTCTTGCCATGAAGCTGATGCGCTAACCATTACGCCATTTGCTGCTCGAGTTCAGACCTCTCTTAGTCAAATCATGTGATTGTAGCAAGACAAAATAATCCTTGTACGATATTCCTGTGATTCTCTGTTGATGATCAACCAAACACTGCCATAAAGTGTTGCTCATTTTAACGCAGGACTATCGGCGCAATCACAGGACAGTTGTAGTAAACAAACCGTATAATTCTGAGCACATCAGATGACCCAAAAAATGCATCAAAAATTTGTAGGTCTATCATAACACAGCCATAGGTTGATGTAAGGCATCCCACAACATACAGTACCTAGGAAATGGACCCAATGTTGAAAGTTATCTACGGGATGAAATTGTTTGTTCATAATTCATGACAAGGGATTATGATGGCATTTTCCGTCACACAGGATGAGAACTTTGTACAACACACCCTCAATTACCCTAGGAATTCGCTCCATCTCCTGTCATGGACCTGTTGGTTGTGTGATGTATGTGACTGTGGATTAAGTAAAGCTAAATACAATCTACATCCATAACTACGATTCCTCGCTAACGCTATTTGTAAATGTAACATTATGGTTTTATTTGGATTATTAATTTTCTGTTGGTTTATGAATTGTGAACATTTTACAGACAAATTACAGAATTATCTCAAACAAACAATATACAGTTGTACCTTACCTTACGAAATGAATCCGTGATTCATTACAAAGCTCCCAATACTACCTCATAAACCCTTTAAAAATGATAAAAGTACACCAATTTTGTATGAAATATGAGTTAAAAGTAAAAGAAAATTATTTACCTTTATTTAAATCTCTCAAACCACCCATGCTACGCTTTAAAGTCCGGGGGTTTCTGGTCCGAAGAACCCTTACCCCCACCCTGCTTCACGAGGTCTTTAAATATGGTGGTTGCTTTTTCCAAAAGAAATCGCCTCAGTCACTGTATCTCCGCTTTTAAGGCCTCCTTCTGCTTCAATATCGTTCCGATTGTAGCAGGGTTTCGGCCATACTTACTCCTTTACGATTTCACTCAACCACATCCCACTTTCATATTTTTTTTAATCATCTCCTGTTTTGCATTTATTTATAACAGAGCCCGCTTCTTCTTTTCAGTCTCACCGGGAATCACGTTCTTGGGGCTCATGATTAATAATGAAAAATAATACTCACGAAACTCACGAACCAACAGTACAACTCTCCTTCACGCGTGTGTCGAACAATGGGGTGAAGGCACACAAAAAGCATTATGGATACAGTACTGCATTCTGGAGATTCAGCTCCCTCCTAGCTAATGGGAGGCCAGCAGGGTGGGTTGTTGGGAGACAACCAATGGGAAAGCAACTTGCACATTGTTTGAATGTTTGAATGGCACGTTTGAATTTTTGAGATGGCGCTTTCGTAAAGTGAACTTGTTTCGTATCCAGAGACAAAAAAATTAGGAAAATGCGTTTCGTCCATCTAGATTTTAGCCTGCAATTAGCTTATAGCCCACAATTAGTGTTTTGTTTTCTTCATTGCAGTAATAATAATCTCCGCTTTTCTGCCCTCTTGTTACCTTCTTGAGGGCTGTAAGTGTAAAAATCAAAGTGAAATTATGTTCATTATATTATGTCGAACAGAATTGTATGTAATAATTTCACATATAAGTCGCTCTGGAGTATAAGTCACACCTTCAGCCAAAGTATGAAAAAAGTGTGATTTATAGTCTGGAAAATATGGTAAATAAGATACGGATAAATAATGAGCTTTAGCAAGTTTGTAATTAGTTTACCTCAGTACAAACATCGATGATTATAAAGCTGGCTTCTGATTTAAATGCTCTGGTTGATATTTAATGGAATGTACTGTATACCTGAGAAGTCTTGTGAAAGAAGATAGAAGAAATAATGAGAAAAGAATATTATGATAAGGGAGTGTGTGTGTGTGTGTGTGTGTGTGTGTGTGTGTGTGTGTGTGTGTGTGAGAGAGAGAGAGAGAGAGAGAGAGAGAGAGAGAGAGAGAGAGAGATGTCACAGTTTAGCTTTACAGGGACAGGATTAACAGGTTAAGTGGGCATTTAACACACTCAAGTGTCTCCATTCAGTCCGACTTCAAAGCCTGGGGGCGGGCACACACACACACACACAACTTTACTCTCAAACTAACAATGCTAACAATGTACTATTACAACCTAACCCTAACCTTGTCACTGTGATCCGATGGCACATCGAGGAGCCGCTGTGACACGTTTTTGGCTCTGAAAGGTATTTTGTGCTTGTCTTTTAACATGGCACAGGAAGAATTCAGAGTCAAAGGGTGTCATATTAAGCGTCACCATAACACGTTCCAAACTGCCCGGTTGCGTGCTCGGACTAAAGCTTTTTGGGCTCAAGTGACCCTATAAAGGTCATGCCAGGGTCGATCGGGGTTCAAAGGTCACATAATGACAGAGTGCGAAACTGAAGGTGAGAGTAACAAAGGAGAGATTAGTGGTCTGAAGCTAAGGGGATGTTTTTTGTTGTTGTTTTTGTTTGTATATTATTTCTCTCTTTGTCTCTCCCTTGTTGTAGGTTGTGTGCAGTTGTTACACATTTGCTTGATTTGAACACACTTAATCTAATCCAATCCAATCCACATCATTCTAACCCCACAGGGTCTTGCATTTATTTGAATCCTGGTCCTGCATGTCCTTGGACTCTTGTTGCTACACACCAGAGTTCCGGTTCTCTGTGACAATTTATTTTTCCTCTACATTATCCTTTACTTAAAATCACAGTAAATCCTCTGACAAATTTCTGATCACAAGGTCAGGAGTTCAAGCCCTACTATCACTGGGTTGTCAGTGCTGTCCACCCAGTGCAGCTAACTGGGTTATCCACTGTCTGCGGTTCATGTAAAACAACCATTGCTGACTTTTGTCAAGAGTAGGCTACATAGCCATCATCATACATCTGCCCTGTGATCGCCTGGTGAGCTGTCCAGGGTGTACTCTGCCCTCGGCCAGAGTCGACCGAGATGAGCACCATCCTCCCCGTGACTCTAATTAGGATTAAGTGGTTCAGAAAATGAATAAATGAATGAATGCTTTTCATGATTTAGATCTGTAGTCCCTCAAGGGCCACCACATGAATACTCAATTGAACAACCTTTGTCCCCTTGTACA
Source organism: Plotosus lineatus (assembly GCA_024760905.1). Lineage (NCBI taxonomy): Eukaryota > Metazoa > Chordata > Actinopteri > Siluriformes > Plotosidae > Plotosus > Plotosus lineatus. The sequence continues at coordinate 24,182,999 of CM045746.1, forward strand.
AGCAGCCCAAGAATCTTACAACAGACTTGTTCTTGGCATACTGAGTTCTCCTTTCAGCAAGAAACCATCCTGCTGTGAGCTCAGACCACTGCTTTTGTCCTATTAAGAAGACTAGTTTCCTAAAGTTAGCAGGACGTGTTTGCCCTCTTAGCCTACACACTGCAGGGGTTCCTTCATTTCCTCAAACCTCAAAGAGAAAAAAAGCAAAGTCTGAAAGGAAGTGCTTCCGAAATTAAAGGTTCTTCTGCAAAAATTATTGCTTGTATTACTTGGACTGAAAGGTCAATAGAAAGAAGGGGGGAGGGGGGAGAAAGAGAGAGTTTGGTAGAGGAAAGGAGAGAAATTGAAAGAGAAAAAAGAGCGAGAGAGAGCAAGAGAGAGAGAGAGAGAGAGAGATTAACTGATATCTGGTGAAGCCTGCTGAGATGTCACCTAGGAATGAATCAACACACTTATTTGGAGATTGGGGAAATTTCCTTGAGAGTGAGAGTGTGTCACCATGATCGAGTGTAAAGAGCAAGGGGAGAACCACATATTAAACAGAAGTGATTATGAGCACTTGACGATCTCATATAAAATATTAATAACATGGTGTTGGTGGCTTGATTGACAAGAAGCAACTATTATTTCCTGTAGCACCATGTGTCAGGGTTTTGTTTTTCCCCTCACCAATTGCTAAAAAGTGTTTTGGAAGATGTACTGTTTGTCTGTTTGCTTGTGAACAAAATCCTGACCATTCCTGTTCATTGATTTTTACAAAACTTTGTGGGGACATTCCTCTACCTGAGTCCAAGAGACGTTTTGATTTTATAATATTTAGGTTAAAGGTCAAGGTGAGAGTAAGGTCACAATGTTTGGAAATTGAGTCCAACAAGAAATAGTTTTTTGGGGGGTTATGTAATTCAGTCACAGCCATGTACTATAGAAAATATTACAAGTTGAGCACATTGGTAATAATCAGTACCCTAACCAGTACACATATAGGTCCAATTTGCTACATTATCCATTGAGGGGATACTGTGCACTTTATGGATGACCCTCTACTTACTTATATATTGTTGTAATTATGGGATGACATTGTACTTTCTAAAACTGTATCTATAGTTACAATTAATAGTATAAAAAATTCATGAATCATCACTTACTTTGTTCCCTCGCTAGCTTTTCTCCCTGTATTTAAAAAAATGAATAAGCCAAAAAAGTAGCTTTAAAAATGTATTTAATTGCTTATTATTATTTCTATTACTTTCCTCCTTTCCTGGACAGTGTGTAATATCAGCACTGAATAGCCCCCATGGATGTGACTCATGGTGCAGTACATGAGATGCTGAGACACACATTCAAGTTAAATGAGTCAAATTCTTCTATCGGACCTCAAATCTATTTTCAAAACAATCCTGATGGGTACTATACTTTTAAAAAATATGCCTTGTTGTAAAGTGCAAATACAGAGCGTCGCAGAAAGGTCGCATTTTCGTCAGGTTGCATGTAACGTCGCTGCCACATCACTGCGACGCCTCTACCACATCGCCTGCAGCGTTGCAGCGGCGTTGATGTCACATAACCAACATTCGTTCGTCACTTGTCTAGGAGTATGACCACAGGCATCACTTTAGGTATTCGTGCTGGACTTATGTGACCGGATATGACTGACAAGCCCAGTCCTGGCAAGAAAGCCTCTCCCACAAGTAAGGCAGGAGTGGGTAGGAGCTGTGTTTTTGGTTCGAGCTGCTCTGTCCTTCCAAAGCTGGCGTTTCTGTTCAGCTTGCTGGACACGTTGTTCCTCTGTTCTTTGGGCTCCTGACAAAATTACGCAGTGCCAGGAAGAGCGGTCGACAGCAAGCCTCTCCCATGATTCGACGTCAATTGAAAAGGCTTGGAGGTTGACCATCAGATTGTCCTTGAAACGTTTCTTCAGCCCTCCAGCCTTGCGCTTTCCTTCAGTGAGTTCTCCATAGAAGAGCTGTTTTGGGATGCGGTCATCTGACATGCGGGAGACATGACCTGCCCATCTCAACGAAGTCTTATGCATGGTGGTGGTGGCACTTGGAATATTTGCCTGCTTCAGAACCACTATGCCAGGTACTTTGTCTTGCCAGCGGATGTGAAGGAGGCTGCGAAGACACTTGAGGTGGAAGTGGTTAATCTGCCGCTTGTGCCTTCTGTATAGTGTCCAAGTTTCACAGCCATAAAGTAATGTGGCAAAGACGATTGCACGGTAGACTTTCAGCTTTGTTTGTCACGTAACCACTACACCACCGGCCCCACTTTTTCCTACAGTAGCAGCAGTTAATTTCAGTACAACACATATTAAATAAGAGAGGAAAAAGTCTCCAGATTTCGTGAATAATGCTCTTTATTCCTTTGTTTTCTACCAAGTCTGCGCTCGTTCACTGAGGACGATTTCCACATGTTTGTCCCACGTTTAGCACACGTCTTTACAATAACACTATGTGAACTAATAGTGGATTACACTAATCTTAAAGTGTTCAAGAAACAGTTTTATGCAAAGTCGTCAGTGTGTTTCTGTCTCTTGCTAAAAAGGGTTGTGACAGGAAGGGCATCCGACGCAAAAACCTCTGCCATATCAAAAAACGTGCGAATCAGATGATTCACTGTGGCGACTCCTGAGCAAAAGGGAAAAAAGCCGAAAGGAAGACAGACGGACATTATATATATATATAATATATAAAAAACAATATATATATATTATATATATATATATACAATATATATATTATATATATATAATATATAAAAACAAAAGGACAGGACAAAGACTTTCTATTGAAACTCCATTTATCACTACAGATCTGTTTCGAGGGGTGGTGAAACCATCCTCTCTCTTCAGGTGATTATAGAAGAATATATTTTAGATTCTTCTATAATCACCTGAATAGAGAGGATGGTTTCACCACCCCTCGAAACATATCTGTAGTGATAAATGGAGTTTCAATAGAAAGTCTTTGTCCTGTCCTTTTGTTATTTGCTCTACCAAAAAGTATTGAGCACTCTCCTACGGAAGGATCTACTCAGAAAATCCTCTATATGTATATATGTATATATGTATGTATATGTATATGTATATATATATATATATATATATATATATATATATATATATATATATATATATATATATATATATACATATATACACACATACACACACACACATACGTGTGTGTGAACCTCAACAGCTTTCGGTAAGTGTGTTTGTGTTTACACTGGATTTGATTTCATGAAAATGTAAATCACTGCCTGTTATTGTTATGATCAATTTTTTTTGCATTTTCCTTTACACAGGGTGTTTGTTTTAATCTGAAGGTTTCAAATAGTGCCAGAAGTTGTCATCAGCACAATTTAATCCTCATCATTTTCCCTGGTTTCCTGTAATTTGATCTGCTTAAAAAGGACACGAGGTTCAGTAATAAGAGCAAGCTTAGTGTAATGACGCGTGAAAAAAATAAGGCTCGTATGGATCTTTAAGTATCAGAGACTTTGTGTTACGGGGTTAATATGCGGTCAGTGTTAGATCAGGAACAGGAGGAGGACGGAGGAACACTAAACTATTGTTTGTATACTTTAGAGTCCACTTCTCAATGTAATGTTAAGCCACTAGCTTTTCCACACGTTCAGCATAAAGGAAACCATATATGAGACTTTTACAGCATGGAAGAGTGATTATGAGATAAAAGGTTATGTGCAGGATGATGATGATGATGATACAGATAAATCTACCACTTTGAGGATTCTGTGGTTTCCTGTTTAATTATTTATTTTTTAACATTCATTCATTCTTTCATTTTCTGAACCACTTAATCCCAATTAGCGTAGCGAGGAGGCTGGCACCCATCTCGTCCAATTCTGAGCAAGGGTGTGGTACACCCTAGACAGCTCACCAGGCCATCGCAGGGCCGACACTCACATAACCATTCATACTCACACTTACAGACGATTTGGACCAGCCAGTTAACCTACTGTGCATGGTGGAGGAAACTGGACTAACCAGAGGAAAACCACACAAGCACAGAAATGCCCAAGCTGGGAATCGAACCCAAGACCTTCTTGCTGTGAGGCAGGTGTGCCAACCACTTATGCCAATGTGCCACCTATTTGTTAAAGTTTATTTAATATTCATTCATCATTCATTCATTTTCTAAGCTGCTTAATCTTAATTATTGTCACTGGGAGACTGTTGCCTATATCAGCCAACTCTTGGCAAGGGCAGAGAACACCATGGACAGCTCGTCAGGCCATCAGAGATATATTTTATATTTATGTCAAATTGTTTTACATACACAGGGCCTTGAGCTCGTGTGTAAATGAGAACCTTTAATCTCAGTGAATTATGAAAAAACAATAAATTCCCTAATTGTGTGTCTTTAAAAGATTTCAGAAAGTAACCAATAACAATCCAAAGAACATCTAGACTGTATAAGACTATATAAATATATTTTAATTTATTTTATATTCACTCACTTTACTTTATACAGTATGTATCTCTTCTTGTTTGGGAATATACACTGTGTGCAAACCCCATTTTTTACGCAAATGTTCTCACTTTTTTCCTCAGGACTTGCACACTGTCCACTGTGCTGTACCTGTCAATGTCTGTCACTACCGGTTCTACTTAGGAACTTGTTATCCGGTTTGTTATGAACTGCATCCGTTGTGGAAGATTACCTTAACAGAAAAAAAAACAAAACAAATAAACAAAACAGAAAACGTTATGGAAAAAATTGCACATTAAGACATGCTATCGTGTCCTCACATGATACTGATCATCATCCTGATTTGCCTCGATCATATTGAGATTGACATCAGAGGAAATCAGAGGAAACGGTACACATCAGAGAACAATGGAGGACATTGTAGAATTTCAGTTTAAAACTGTAGGGGAGAGTGAAATATTTTGGGAATGTTGAAAATTTGATGACTGTCTGTCTGTGTGTGTGTGTGTGTGTGTGTGTGTGTGTGTGTGTGTGTGTGTGTTCAGAGAACATCGGTACATATCACAACAAAATCAGCTGAAATATCGGTATAACGACAGAATGTGGTGCGCTCAAATCAGGATCATGATCTGTACATGGGAACTATTTGTTTTGGGTGACCCTACCATGGGCATAATGCCCCTGACATCGTAGCTCCTGGGGTTGACCTAGAGCATGTTGAAAAACAGAAAACAAAACTGATTGGCTATAATTATCAGAATTATGCTTTATAAAAATTAGGGTGAAGATTTTGAAACCCGGTGTTGGTAGAATCATGCTGTTGGGATGGGATGTTTTGCCTTAAAAATTACTGGTGCCTGTTGGGTAATAATGGCATCATAAGCAGCATAAATACTAAAGCAAAACTTCACAACATCATCCAGAAATATAATACAGAGATTTAAACATGTTCTGTTTTAGTGTAAATAAACTTTTGACCTTCGCACTAAGTTTGTACAGTAAATCCCGATGAGGTTACTTCAGCACAGCTCACTTGATCATTCATCATCATGAACTGCTTTATCTTCCTGTAATCTGGCCTGGACTGTAACCTGAAGCAAGAACAATCACATCAGATGGCTTCCTATAATCCCACCACACTGTCTTTCTGTTTCATACATTCTTTTCTCTGTGTGAATCTTTTCAACAGAACTACAGTACTGTACTGAAATCTTATCAGTGTTTCATCTCTTTGTTGATATATATTTTATATTTTTATGTTTCTCTTGAAATATTTACAAACATTCCAAACTATTAATGTCAATCACTCATTTGCCAAACTGCTTCATCCTATTAGCGTTGCAGAGATGCTGGATCCGGTCTCAGCCGACACCGGGTGAGGGCGTGGTACACACGGGACAGCTCACCGCACCATCACAATTCAAACACTCATACCCACTACCACTTAAATACGCTCACACTGAGGGGATCATTTGAAAGTCAGTTAGCCTAACATGCATGTCTTTGAGTACCCTGAGGAAATTCACGTAAACACAGGGAGAACATGTAAACAACCCACATGAAACAACCGAGCTCAAGACTGGATCCCTGAATCTTCTTGCTGTGAGGTGGATGTACTGAGCACTACGCCACTGTGCCACCCCAAACTCCAAGCTTTTGTGAGGAGTTTTGGTCTGACTAAAACTGAATACTATTGTCAGATACAATAGTGAAATCTTCATTAAAAACTTATAAATCCTTTACTGAAGAACAAAAAAAAAAGCAAAATGGGAGTGTCCTTTATTAATCCCGGTTCCCCTGACCAGCACTTCTCGAACACATGACTAAAAACCATGAGGTCTGAAGGTTAACACGTGCGTCCGCCGAGCTCATGCTGCATCACAGGGCACCGTAACACACGTATCGCAAGGTGCTATCTACCCTCTTCCACATACATAAGGTTACAATTTGAATGATTGGCTGGTAGCACTGTCACTAATAGGTGACAAAGTGAATGTCTCCCAGAAAGCAGTCATTTAAGATCATCATCAGGATTTTAATTCACAATTTCTGAACTAAAGGGTGTAGACGTTTCTCACATCACTCTCTCTGTTACTGCATTATTTCATTTTATTGGGAGGCAGCCGTAGCTTAACGGTTAAAGAAGTTACTTCTGGACTGAAAGGTCACTGGTTCGATTCCCAAACCAGCAGGAAAAAGTGTAGTAGTGGGAAAGTGAGCTGCACCTTCCATTCCTCCACATGAGTGGGTGAAGTGCCCTTGAGTAAGGCACCTGACCCCAGTTGCTCTCTGGATACTCCCAATGTGTGTGGCAGCTCACTGCTTCGGAGTGTGTGTGCTCACTTTGCATGCATTAAATGCAGAGGAGATAATTTCCCTTCTGGAATTAAAGTATATCAAAATTTAAAAACTGGCTAAAAAAGACAGGTAAGCATGATTTTCGACTCTTTCCATGATATCCAACTCTGCCACCACGTGCCTTATGTACAGTGTAAGAAACTAAAGGCAACCTAACACTGCAAAAAGAAGACATGACAGACACGGAAGTAGTGACATGTAATCTACAGTATATATGAGTGACAGGACATTCGTGGACATCTTTGGTTTTTCTTACCAAAGCAGATATTTTATTGAAGTTTAAATAGTATTAACAAGTGTTGGGGCGCATCACTGACCCTCCCATTAAATCTGTGAGATGATTTCTGAGTCTTACATTCATTATCAGTGAAGGAGAGAGAGAGAGAGAGAGAGAGAGAGAGATGAAAGTACTGTATATAGAAATACTGTATATGTTCATCAGTTCATTTTCTGTAACCGCTTAATCCTAATTAGGGTCCTGGGATGCTGGCACCCATCCCAGCCAACTCCGGGCGAGGGCAGAGTACACCCTGGACCGCTCGCCAGGCCATCGCAGGGTAGAAACACGCAGACAACTTTTCAGCTACTCTTGTCGAAAGTCAGCAATGGTTCTTTTACATGAGCCTAACACCATAGACAGTGAGAGACATGCCTTTGATTACCCAGTTAGCTGCACCAGGGTGACAGTGACAACCTTGTGGAGAGTGGGACTCGAACCCCCAACCTTAGGATCAGAAATCCAGCGCCCTACACCACTAGCCCACCGCTGCCCTCACTTAAACAGTTAATGCCTTCATTTTATAAGCTGCTTAATTGTAATTCGGGTCACGGTTGAAACTGGTGCCTATCTCGGCCAACTCTGGGCAAAGACAGGGTACATCCTGGACAGTTTGCCAGGCCATTGCAGGTTCAACACACATTCAACCATTCACATTCACACTCACACCTAGGGGTGATTTGGAAAAGCTAATTGACCTACTGGGATGTTTTTCGACTGTGTGAGGAAAGTGGAGTACACAGAAGACACCCACACAAGCACGGGGAGAACATACAAAGGCCACATGGAGACATAACAAGATCGGGAAGCAAACCCGCCGACCTTATCAGAGTGAGGCAGCCATGCTAACCACTGCGGCATTTTATATACATATGAATAAAAATAAAAATAAAAAATGTCTGGAGAAATAAAATGACTTTTTTCTTGCCCATCTATCCCCCCATTCGTCATGTCTTCACTCATTCAGCGTATCCTACATTCCTGGTTCTCCTCTCCAGTATAATCTCCAGTGTGCATCTGGCGCTTGTCTCGGGCTATCTCAGGGTTTCATATTATCACAGATAAAGCGAGTGTACACAGTGTTAATCAGATCAGAGTTAATCAGTGTTAACCACCATAGTGACAATGTTGTGCTCTTGCACACATTACGCATCATGCTACTCGCATCCCAGATATTTAGATTTAATCTTCTGTGTAAAAAAAAAGAGGGCCTAAATCACTCCATCTCGTTTTCGCCTGAACTTTTATACTCACTTGGCTGCCGTCTTCTGTCTTGCTTCCTTCTTTTCGTTTTTAAAGTGCAACGCATGTAACGTTCCAAAATTTTAGAAATTGTACATAGGAGAACACTTTCTTTATGTAGAAATGTTAAGGAAACAAATCACTGGCATGAAATTAGGTTACAGCAGTACCTTCACGGAAAGTGTTTAGTTTGTTTTATTTCGCATTTTATTTATTAATTAATATTTCGCAGATTATTTTGCTTATATCTACAGCACTTCACAATTTTTACACAATTTCCACTTAATACTGTACCTACACTATAGCAGATATAACACCCTCTGACCAATCAGATTCAAGAATTTAACAATAATCAAGCTTTCAATATTTTTTTTTAATTTTGTAAATATCACCAAGTTATTGTCTTTAGTATGATGCATTATATTATTAATGAAATTATTTTAAACATACCTGTATCCAAATTAATTGACTCAATCACTGCCCCGGGTGGCACGGTGGCGTAGTTGTTAGCACGACGCCTTACAGCAACTATAACTATTTTTAACTCCATTGTCTAATTTTTATTTTCTGTCTCTTTAATAACTAATTTAAGAGCATCACACATGCAGTATTTGCTTTGAGGATGTTAATAGAGAAGTACAGAGAAGGTCAGAGGGAGCTGCATTGTGCCTTTGTCAATCTGGAGAAAGCATATGACAGGGTGCCAAGAGAGGAACTGTGGTATTGCATGAGGAAGTCTGGAGTGGCAGAGAAGTATGTTAGAGTGGTGCAGGACATGTATGAGAGATGTAAAACGTGATGTAAGATGTGAGGTGTGCTGTCGGTGTGACAGAGGAGTTCAAGGTGGAGGTGGGACTGCATCAAGGATCAGCTCTGAGGCCCTTCTTGTTTGCTATGGTGATGGACAGGCTGACAGATGAGATTAGACAAGAATCTCCATGGACTATGATGTTTGCAGATGACATTGTGATCTGTAGTGAGAGCAGAGAACAAGTGCAGGAAAATCTAGAGAGGTGGAGGTATGCCCTGGAAAGGAGAGGAATGAAGGTTAGCTTCAGTAAAACAGAATACTGTACATGTGTGTGAACAACAAGGACCCAACAGGAACGGTGAGGTTACAGGGGCCAGAGATAAAGAAGGTGGAGGATTTCAAGTACTTAGGCTCAACAATCCAGAGCAATGGAGAGTGTGGAAAAGAGGTGAAGAAGCATGTGCAGGCAGGGTGGAATGGTTGGAGAAAAGTGTCCGGTGTGATGTGTGATAGGAAGGTATCGGCAAGAATGAAAGGAAAAGTGTACAAGACGGTGTTGAGGCCAGCGATGTTGTATGGTTTAGAAACAGTAGCGCTGAGGAAAAGACAGGAGGCAGAGCTGGAGGTAGCAGAGATGAAAATGTTGAGGTTCTCTTTGGGAGTAACGAGGATGGATAGGATCAGAAATGAGTACATCAGAGGGACAACACATGTGAGATGTTTTGGAGACAAAGTCAGAGAGGCTAGATTGAGATGGTTTGGACCTGTGCAGAGGAGGGATAGTGAGTATATTGGTCAAAGGATGCTGAGGTTGGAACTAGAAGGCCTAGAGGAAGACCAAAGAGAAGATTTATGGATGTGGTGACGGAGGACATGAAGGTTGTTGGAGTAAGAGTAGAAGATGCAGAGGATGGGGTGAGATGGAGGCGGATGGTTCGCTGTGGCGACCCCTGAAGGGAAAAAGCCGAAAGGAAACGAAGAAGAAGAAGCGAAACAAAAAAACAACAAAAACACTTCAGACTTGCATTGTAACCACTTCTGTTGTTTTACTGATACATGATGAAGTACTGAATCTGAATCTGGCTGTATCTGACGCCGAGAGCAATAATAGGGATATTGACAGTGATCATGATATTGACAGTGATCACGGACATGCCGGTGAACATGACCAGATCGGCAATTTTATGTTCACTTGTGACAATTGTACACCATTACCACAAATGCCTCACTGCCAGCACACCACGCTTGACCATCTCTTGCGAGCTGAGGGGGAGCTGACCTGCAGAACAAACCACAGACTGCTATGCGGTGCCTTAAAAGGGATATTTTAGAGGTGGCCATGGTCTCCATGAGAGATGTCCGTGCTGAAACCCCATAAATAGTCGGTAGGTTTACAGATCAAGTCAGAATTGTCGTGTTATTATCTATGGTTGTCATGTTGTTGTCTATGGTTGTCTAATATTCCATACTTCTGTGTGGTCAGCCTGGACAGCTTGTTTTTCCGCCCTCCGCTTCCGTGCCGATACTGTATTACTTTGCGGTGTACTTGGTCGGTCAGTGCTTGTAATATTGTATGCAGAAAAGTCAAATACGGTCAAAACTGATCCTGGTTTCAACGATGCAGTTTTGGACCACACCATGGAACCAGTTTTGTCGGATTTGTATGTGTGTACATAATCTTCTGTCCTGAAATGGGCACTGCAAATGTGTGCGCTTTCATTCATTGGTGGGTCGGCACGTTTCAATGCACTGAGCCGGGCTTTCAATAGCTTACTGTTGCTTAAAGACAGCCGGTGAAAGTGCGCGCCTTTACGTTTATAATAGCTGTTTGTACAGCCCGGTGCGATACGATGATGAGCGGTACTGAAGGGCTTTTTATTCTAGCCATGGTGATATTTACTCAAGTTCACAACCACCAACCTAGTGACGTCACAGGAAACGGCCGGGGACCAATGGCGGCTTACATGGTCTCACACCGCGAATTTCAAATTGGATTTACATTATTATCAGTGTGATATTCAACTGATCAGCTACCAAAACGTGATATTGAGGACCAAATGAAGTGAGACAATGTTACATTGCGATGTGCTTCATTTCCCCTTTAATGAAAAAAATACTGTTTCTCCACCTCTTCAACAAAACAAACATTATGTGTTTATACACATAACAGGGTTACAATTTGTCCATCCTCAAATTGATTATGGTACGCGCGCACACACACACACACACACACACACACACACACACACACACACACATCACAAAATTGCACAAAATGGACAGATAAAGAAATAGAGGAACTGGAAGACTAAAGAAAAAATAAAGACAGATTATATTTTAAAATAAATTACAAGTAAATGGTGGAAGATACAGAAAGACTGTAAAAGACAGACAGACAGTGAAACAAACTGAAAACAGAAAAAGTAAGATGGACAACATAAAGGTAAAGGCAGAGAGCAAGAGAAAGAGAACGAGAGGGGGTAAAAAGAATGAGAGAAAGGGATGAAAGACAGAAACAAATTTACATAGAAGAGGAAAAGAATGTGACAGACACAAAGACGGCGAAACAAAGAGTTTGAGAGAAAGAGTGAGTAAGAGAGAAATAGAGAGACAGAGTGAGACAGACATAGATAGAGGAGACAGAAAAAGAATGAGATAGAAAGAGAAATGATGAGACATGGAATGAGGGAGAGAGGAGACAGAAATGCAGTGAGACAGATTAAACAGATAGAGATTGAGACCGGTACAAAGATGAGAAGAGACAGACGGAGAGCGATGAGGAGACAGAAAGGAGATGAATAAAGAAGAGCAGAAAAAGAGTGAGAAACTTTTACTCTTATTATGTCTCATCTGTCTTACTATATTTCTGTCTCTCCCTTCAATCTTCTTTTCCTGAGAGTCTTTCTAGCTCACTGTATTCCTGTCGATCTCACATGTATGCAGGTCCCTCCATGTCCGTCTCCCTGTTTCTGTGACTGGGAGACATGAGTGAAAGGAAGAGAGTGAGACAGACTAACTGAAATACAGATTGAGGAGGATAATTTAGTTCATTTTCTGTAACCACGTAATCCTAATTAGGGTCACTGGGAGGCTGGGGCCCACCCCAGCCAACTCCGGGCAAGGGCAGAGTACACCTTGGACAGCTCTCGCCAGGCCATCGCAGGGCGGAAACAGGCTGACAGCTTTGCAGCCTACTCTTGATGAAAGTCAGCAATGGTTCCTCACATGAACCTCACACCATAGACAGTGAGAGACATGGCTGGCCTTTGATAACCCAGTTAGATGCAATGGGGGGACAGCAGTGACAACCTTGTGGAGAGTGGGACTCGAACGATTAGGATCAGCGATCCAGCGCCCTATACCACGAGGCCACCACTGCCCATAGGAGTATAATTATACTGAAGAAAATATGAGACGTAAGAGGAGTAAATCAGCCAGAAACAAAGACAAAGTGAAACGTACTAAAAGAAGATAAAAACACATTGATGGAGGTACAGTGTGAACGGGGGAGCAATGGAAAAAGAGAGCGAGAGAGACAGAAAAAGAGAAATATGACCAGAAACTAACCAGAATGCAGGAAAAAATCTTAACAATGAAGGATGGAAGAAACTAATAGAGATCTCAGGGAACCGTGTGAGAGAGAGAGAGAGAAAGAGAGAGAATATCCCTATTGTAAGCAGGATGAATGGAGGATGGTGAGGCCTGAGAAATGGAGAAGTGCAGCTCCAGGTAGCGTGTAATTAAGTGCTCAGGACTGCACTGTTCAAAAATAAACAGGCCACAGCATGTAACGAAAGGATTAACACCTTATTAACACACAACCAACAATAACACACACACACACACACACACACACACACACACACACACACACTTTTTTGCTTTCAAGAATAATGATGTACAACCTCCAGTGCAGCCCAACATCATAAATCCCTTATTCTGATTGGATAATCGTGTTTCTTACCATCTTTTATATGCAATATAAACAAATAAACACGGGGGAGGGTCTAAAAATAAAGAATAAACAAATAAAAACCACATGCACTTAAGTGTAACTCCTGAATAGGTCCAACTCCTAACCCTATCCCTGTACCCGGGGGTTCTGAGTGAAAACTGAATCGAACCCATATTAAGTAGTACAGACTGTCTGTCTTCCTTTCGGCTTTTTCCCTTTTACTCAGGAGTCGCCACAGTGAATCATCTGATTCGCACGTTTGATTTGGCAGAGGTTTTTACGTCGGATGCCCTTCCTGTCACAACCTTTTAGCAAGGGACAGAAACACGCTGACGACTTTGCAGCCTACTCTTTACGAAAGTCAGCAATGGTTCTTTTACAGGAACCTCTCACCATAGACAGTGAGAGACATGGCCCGCCTTTGATAACCCAGTTAGCTGCACTGGGGGGGGACAGTGACAACCTTGTGGAGAGTGGGACTCGAACCCCCAACCTTTGGATCAGCGATCCAGTGCCCTATACCAGCAGACCACAGGATGATTGGGAAATAGAGGACACAGTGAGAGTCAGAGATTTGTGAGTCAGAGATGGAGGAAAGAGAGATGGGCAGGACACAAGGGAGTGATGGGGCAGAGAAAGAGAGAAGAGAGAGCGAGAGAGAGAGAGGAGAGAACAAACACTGAGAAATGGAAGAGGTGAAAGAGAGATGACCAGGAGATGGAAGAGAGAGAAGTGTGAAAGAGAGAGACAGAGAGACAGAGAGAGAGAGATGGAGAGAGGAGGCTTGTAGCATGGCGCCTGGTGCCGCTTCATTACCACACAAACACACAGGTGTGGGTGATGCAGGTGCCTGCTTACTGTAGTGGGTGGCACTGTGTGTGTGTGTGTGTGTGTGTGTGTGAGTGTGTGTGTGTGTGTGTGAGTGTGTGTGTGTGTGTGTGTGTCAGTGTGTGTGTGTGTGTGTGTGTGTGTGTGTGTGTCAGTGTGTGTGAGGATATACATTTAGCCAAGCATGAAATCCAAACGCACTGTCAGCAGAGTTAAAATAAACAACGATTATTCACACACAGGGAGAGAGAGAGGTCTCTGATTATTCATTCATACACTAAACTGCTTAATCCTTCTCGGGTCATGAGGAGGCTGAAGCCTATCTCAGCAAGCACTGCACCCTGACCAATTCACCAGACTATTATAGAACCAACACACACAGCCACACGCACTAATTATCCTAATGTCCATGTCTTTGAAATGTCCCAGGAAACCCACACAAGCACAAGGATAACATACAAGCTCCATACAGAAACACGCTCACCAAGCCCGGGACTCGAACCCATATCCTTCTTGGTGGAAGGCAGCTGTGCAAACTGCTACACCACAGTTCTTCACCATTGTTCTCTGTTCAGTTTTCCTTAATAGTCTTTTTAAAATAATTATAAATGTAACAGATATTCACTTAAACTATAGCTGCAGCATAAAATAGAGATCGATGTAAGGATTTACGTTCACATTTTAAAAACTGTTTGTAGCCACATATTATTTTCAATGCAGCCATGAGGCGGGGGGGGGGGGGGCCACGAACCAGTGTCTCTCCCCCTTATGCCGGTCCCAAGCCCGGATAAATGCAGAGGGTTGCGACAGGAAGGGCATCCGGCGTAAAACTTCTGCCACATTAAAAAAATGCAAATGATCAATAAGAAATTCATACCGGATCGGTCGAGGCCCGGGTTAACAACGACCGCCATCAGTGCTGTCAACCAACAGGGTGCTGATGGAAATTGGACTACTGTTGGTCGAAGACGTCGAAGAAGGAGAGGCGGGAGGCGTGTCCGTAGGCAGAGAGAGAAGAGGAAATGTGTGAGCCTAGGACTGAGAGTCGGGACTTTGAATGTTGGAACTATGCAAGGAAAAGATAGGGAGCTGGCTGACATGATGCAGAGGAGGAAGGTGGACATACTGTGTGTTCAGGAGACAAGGTGGAAAGGTAGAAAGGCTAGAAGCTTAGGAGCAGGGTTTAAACTGTTTTATCATGGTGTGGATGGGAAGAGAAATGGAGTAGGAGTCATCTTGAAGGAGGGGTTTGTCAGGAATGTTCTAGACGTGAAAAGAGTGTCAGACAGAGTGATGAGTCTCAAGTTAGAAATTGAAGGCGTGATGGTCAATGTTGTTAGTGCTTATGCCCCACAGGCAGGATGTAAGCTAGAAGAGAA
The DNA here is from genome assembly GCA_024760905.1 of Plotosus lineatus. Lineage (NCBI taxonomy): Eukaryota > Metazoa > Chordata > Actinopteri > Siluriformes > Plotosidae > Plotosus > Plotosus lineatus. Next base: position 24,198,243 of record CM045746.1, read on the forward strand.
GGAGAGATTCTGGAGTGATTTAGATGAAGTGATGCAGAATACCCCAGAGGTGAAAGAGTGGTCATTGGAGCAGACTTCAATGGACATGTTGGTGCAGGCAACAGAGGGAACGAGAAAGTGATGGGCAGGTTTGGTATCCAGGACAGGAACACAGAAGGACAGATGTTGATCGATTTTGCAAAAAGGATGGAAATGGCTGTGGTGAATACTTTCTTCAAGAAGAAACAGAAGCATAGGGTGACTTATGAAAGCGGAGGTAAGAGCACACAGGTAGACTACATCTTGTGCAGGCGATGTAATTTGAAGGAAGTCAGTGACTGCAAAGTAGTAGTTGGTGAGAGTGTTGCCAAACAGCATAGGATGGTGGTGTGCAGGATGACACTGATGGTGAGAAAAGTGAAAAGGCAAAGGCAGAGCAGAAGACAAAGTGGTGGAAGCTGAAAAAGGAAGAGTGTCGTGTTGTCTTCAAGGAGGAGTTGAAACAGGCTTTGGGTAGTCAGGAAGTGCTTCCAGAGGACTGGACAACCACAGCCAATGTGATCAGGAGACCGGTAGGAGAGTACTTGGTGTGTCCTCTGGAAGGAAAGTAGATAAGGAAACTTGGTGGTGGAATGAGGAAGTGCAGAAGTGTGTACAAAAGAAGAGGTTAGCCAAAAAGAAGTGGGACATTGACAGGACCAAAGAGAGTAAACAGGAGTACAGGGAGACACAGCGTAAGGCGAAGGTAGCAGTGTCAAAGGCCAAACAGAGGGCGTATGATGACTTGTATGATAGGTTGAACAGTCAGGAGGGAGAAAATGATCTATACAGGTTAGCACAGCAGAGAAATAGAGATGGGAAAGACATGCAGCAAGTTAGAGTGATAAAGGACAGAGAGGGAAATGTATTGACTGATGACAAAAGTGTGCTGGGAAGATGGAAAGAGTACTTTGAAGAGCTGATGAATGAAGAAAATGAGAGAGAAAAAAGAGTAGAAGGGGTGACCGTTGAGGAGCAGGAAGTAGCAAAGATTAGTAAGGGAGAAGTGAGGAGGGCATTGAAGAGGATGAAGAGTGGAAAGGCAGTTGGCCCTGATGACATACCAGTTGAGGTTTGGAAGTGTCTAGGGAGGAAGCAGTAGATTTTCTGACAAGAATATTCAACAAGGTCTTAGAAAGTGAGCAGATGCCAGAGGAATGGAGGAGAAGTGTGCTTGTGCCCATCTTTAAGAACAAGGGAGATGTACAGAGTTGTGGCAACTACAGAGGGATAAAGTTGATGAGCCATACAATGAAGCTATGGGAAAGAATAGTGGAAGCAAGACTAAGGGCAGAGGTCAGCATTTGTGAACAACAGTTTGGTTTCATGCCAAGAAAGAGCACCACAGATGCAGTGTTTGCTTTGAGGATGTTAATAGAGAAGTACAGAGAAGGTCAGAGGGAGCTGCATTGTGCCTTTGTGGATCTGGAGAAAGCATATGACAGGGTGCCGAGAGAAGAACTGTGGTATTGTATGAGGAAGTCTGGAGTGACAGAGAAGTATGTTAGAGTGGTGCAGGACATGTATGAGAGATGTAAGACAGTGGTGAGGTGTGCTGTTGGTGTGACAGAAGAGTTCAAGGTGGAGGTGGGACTGCATCAAGGGTCAGCTCTCAGCCCCTTCTTGTTTGCTATGGTGATGGACAGGCTAACAGACGAGGTTAGACAAGAATCTCCATGGACTATGATGTTTGCAGATGACATAGTGATCTGTAGTGAGAGCAGAGACCAAGTGGAGGAAAATCTAGAGAGGTGGAGGTATGCCCTGGAAAGGAGAGGATTGAAGGTTAGTCTTAGTAAGACAGAATACATGTGTGTGAACGACAAGGACCCAAGAGGAACTTTGAGGTTACAGGGGCAGAGATAAAGAAGGTGGAGGATTTTAAGTACTTAGGCTCAACAATCCAGAGCAATGGAGAGTGTGGAAAAGAGGTGAAGAAGCGCGTGCAGGCAGGTTGGAATGGATGGAGAAAAGTGTCGGTGTGATGTGTGATAGGAGAGTATCGGCAAGAATGAAGGGAAAAGTGTACAAGACGGTGATGAGGCCAGCAATGTTGTATGGTTTAGAGACAGTGGCCCTGGGGAAAAGACAGGAGTCAGAGTTGGAGGTAGCAGAGATGAAAATGTTGAGGTTCTCTTTGGGAGTAACGAGGATGGATAGGATCAGAAATGAGTACATCAGAGGGACAGCACATGTTAGATGTTTTGGAGACAAAGTCAGAGAGGCTAGATTGAGATGGTTTGGACATGTACAGAGGAGGGATAGTGAGTATATTGGTCGTAGGATGCTGAGGTTGGAACTACCAGGCAAAAGGCCCAGAGGAAGACCAAAGAGAAGATTTATGGATGCGGTGAAGGCGGATATGAAGGTCGTTGGAGTAAGAGTAGAAGATGCAGAGGATAGGGAGAGATGGAGGCAGATCATTTGCTGTGGCGACCCCTGAAGGGAACAGCCGAAAGGAAAAGAAGAAGAAGTAACGATCGATTAAATTTAAATTAGTCAGTGTGTGATACGTCGCCCCCTGGTGGTGGGCTTAAATCCGACACCTTTCCTCAGAATATTCTGTTCCAAAACTGCTTTTCTGACTCTCACAGGTGATGCAAACGCAAACAAACTTACAAACAAGCCAACAAATATACTCATTTCAAATGATTGTGACTCACACCACTGACATTTAAAGAAATAAAAAATTAAAAAGCAGTTTACCAGACCTCAGGAACATTGAGCTTATTGACTGACCTGTTAAAAGGTCAGAAGACAAATTCAAACGTCTGTTACTTTGTCAGTTAATAATGAGTGATTTGGGATTTTATGTCAGACACTTGCATAATCCATCCTCCTCACAGCAAGAAGGTTCTGGGTTCCATCCTTGACGTTTCAGGGGTTTTTTTGTTTGTTTGTTTGTTTGTTTGTTTGTTTGCATGCTTTTGTGCTTGCAGAGGGATTTCGGGTTCTCTGGTCTCTTCTGATTGTCCAAAGACACTTATATGTAAACGTGAGTCAAAATGATTTTGTGTGTTGGCCCTGCAACGGACTGGTGAGTTGTTCATGGAATGAAAAGTATTGAAATCTGCTTTTGAATGTGTTCAAGGAGTCTATTGGCAACCATGAGTACAATAACAAACACAAATAAACAGAAAACCAAATGAAATTGATGTGTGTGTGTGTTTATTTAATAATATTGCCCATCGCAGCCGACTCTGGCCTGAGGGGTGAGGGTACACTCTGGACAGCTCGCCAGACCATTGCAGGGCGAACACTCACACGACCACTCACACTCGCACCTAGGGGTGATTTGGAACAGCCAATCAGTGTACTGTGCATGTTTTTGGACAGTGGGAGGAAACCGGAGTACCCGGAGGAAACCCACACAAACACGAGGAGAAAATGCAAAATGCCACACAGAAACACACGAAATAGGAAAATTGAACCCTGATCGTCTTGCTGCAGGGTGGAGGTGCCAACCCCTGTTAAACAACTGTTAAAAAAATACATGTATATAAAACTGATGATGGCGGGCATTCGCACACTTTCATCTTATGGAATATCAGTACAAATCTGAGGCACACAGTGCTGATAATACACTTACGTAACTTTCAATGATGTTGACAGACATGTAACATAAAGTCAAATGGAGTATTTAATCATATGGATGGAATTTTCATAATCGTGAACATAACAGTGACTCCATTTCCAGCACTGTATGTCAAAAAAAACTAACAGAAGATTTCTACTAGAATGTAATGAGACAGGGTGACACTCGATAGTTGACACTATAGGATAAGAGCAGTAAATATGACCATATAAGGAAATTGTACTACTAGTATATCAGAGTATAATCATGCAATAGATAATGATTATTTGATATGTTATACAGTCGGCCCCCAATTTATGAAAGTAATCCGTTCCAGAGCCCTTTTTGTAATGTGGGGATTTTGTAAGTAGGGGTCGCGTCTTACATGTTAAACGCCTAATTCGTTCCAAGGCTCCAGTCTTTGAACTGGATAAACCCCATGTCTGTCTGTCTGTCTTCCTTTCGGCTTTTTCACTTTTACTCGGGAGTCGCCACAGCGAATCATCTGATTCGCATGTTTGATTTGGCAGAGGTTTTTACGTCGGATGCCCTTCCTGTCACAACCCTTTTTTAGCAAGGGAAAGAAACACGCTGATGGCTTTGCAGCTACTCTTTTTACGAAAGTCAGCGATGGTTCTTTTACATGAACCTCTCACCATAGACAGTGAGAGACATGGCCCGCCTTTGATAACCCAGTTAGCCGCACTGGGGGGGACAGTGACAACCCTGTGGAGAGTGGGACTCGAACCCTCAACCTTTGGATCAGCGATCCAGCGCCCTATACCACTAGACCACCACTGCCCCTTAAACCCCATAAACCCCATAAACCCTTTAAAATTATAAAAGTACACCAATTTTGTATCAAAGATGTGTTAAAAGTGAAAGAAAATTATTTATTAAACCATTTTATTAACATATTTATTAATTAAACCATTATTAAACATTTTATTAACACACACACACACACACACACACACACACACACACACACCTCTCTCTCTTTCTCTCCCTCTCTCTCTCTCTTTCTCTCTCACTCTCTCTCTCCCTTTCTCTCTCTCTCTCTCTCTCTCCCTTTCTCTCTCTCTCTCTCTCTCTCTCTCTCTCTCTCTATCTCCTTCTCTCGTCACGTGCTGCGGGCCACGCCCGCAAGACATGGAATTCAAAGCGCATTCCCTGCTTGACAAATTCAACTTTAATTTGATTCCTTGAGGGATCGGAATTCCAGATGAGCTCAAATGCACCCACATTTATTAAACATTTACTGAATTAAACAACAAAACTAAACTAAAAACGAAAGCGTGAAGCTTCCTTCTGTCTCTATCTGGGAGGCCAGCGGGACGGGATGTTGAGAGACAGCCAATGAGAGAGCAACTTGCGTGTCCTGTGAAATTTTGATTGGCGCGTTTGAATTTTGAATTTCTTTTCGTAAGAGGGGGTTGTTTCGTATTTCGGGGACGGAAACTTAAGAAAATGTTTTTCGTAATCTGGGGATTTCGTACAAAGGGGTCTTCGTAAATAGGGGGGCCGACTGTATTTAAATTCTACTGATCTAATCCGTAAAAGTGTTGACTTTACATATTGTGCTTATTTTAAGTGGATAATGAAGTGCTAGCTTAAGGATTTTTCAGTTTTCTAAACTTTTACAATAATTTTTTAACTGCACAGATGTGCAAATAGCTATGATTTGTCAAAGAAATCCTGTGTGTGTGTGTGTGTGTGTGTGTGTGTGTGTGTGTGTGTGCACCTGTGTGAATGGGTGTATACATCTTTGACTGCTTTATTGTTGTTCATAAAGATGTAGTGAGATATAGCAAGTAAACATTGTTCTTTCTTTTAAAGTCCAGGTGATGTAATGTTTGATTAGTGAGAAGGTTTATTACATATCTAGTGAGGTGCAGAATTTCTGTAAAGTAAAGTAAAGTAAAGATCTGTTATTCCATTAACAATTCAGCATTTGTAAGATTTCTGTACCATAATATTTATGTTTGTTATCTCCACCAAAGAGGTTATGCTTTACTCTTGGTTTGTGTGGCAGGTTTGTGTGTTTGTTCGCAGGATTATGCAAAAAATCTATATGCGGAATTCATGAATTTTCTAGCCGAGGTGAGACTTGAAGCACAGAAGACTCCGTTTCATTTTGGAGATGATCTGGATCGAATTCTTTACCCAGGAATTCAAAAAAACTTCGACATTGTGAGATATGGTGATTTTGGTTCACATGGGAATCAGGGCTTGGGGGAGGTTTGCACTCTCTGAGTAGTCGAATTTCTAAGAGTTGAACACTGCAATTGGATTATTTTACAATGTTGAAGAAAACGTGCTTATAAAACAATATTTTATATATAAATGTGTGTGTGTTGTATTTATCAAGTTGATACAGGTCCTGATTGTGACGGTTCATTTCATTTTCTGTCACCGCATAATTCTAATTAGGGTCGCAGGGAGGCTGGCTGGTGCCCATCCCAGCCGACTCCGGGCGAGAGCAGAATGCACCTTGGACAGCTCGCCAGGCCATTGCAGGGTGGAAACACGCTGACAGCTTTGCGGCTACTCTTGACGAAAGTCAGCAATGGTTCTTTTACATGAGACTCACACCATAGACAGTGAGACACATGGCCAGCCTTTGATAACCCAGTTAGCTACACTGGAGGGTCAGCAGTGACAACCTTGTGCAGAGTGGGACTCGAACCCCAAACCTTTGGATCAGCGATCCAGTGCCCTACACCACTAGGCCCACCATTGCCCGTGCGATTGTGAGGGTAAAATATTTTAAAATATATTTTATTAAGAATTTAAAGGGAAATACATTGATGTTGTCTAGAAATGCTTCTTGTTACAGAACGCTAGCTGTATCCGCCAACGTGGTCAACTTCAACGTCAAGAAAGTCAGCGGGCATTTTTGATGAATTGACCTTTGTGACCTTGAAAAAAAAGGTCAAGGTGACACACTTTCGATAATCTTGTAGATCTTGCTGTAGGGAATATTCCACAAAATACATAAAATAAATCGATAAAGAGTAAGTATCTGCGTCGACAGAGAATGCAGTTGCGACAGATGCAGCCAGCCCATAAATATATAGTACACTGGGTTACCAGTATTTGATAAACAAACAGATACATAAATAATCCTCAGTTAATGTTTATATTATTTTCTATTTATGGTTGTTTGTTTTAAGTGTCTTAATACTGTAGTCATTCTGCCAGTTGTAAGAGATTACAGTACTTCATTCATTTATTCATTTTCTGAACCACTTTATCCTAATTAGGGTCACGGGGAGGCTGGTGCCCATCTCAGCCAACTCTAGGCGAGGGCAGGGTACACCCTGGCCATCGCAGGACCAACAATCACACAACCATTCATACTCACACTTAGATTTAGACCAGCCAGTTAATCTACTGTGTGTGTTTTCGGACTGTGGGAGGAAACTGGAGCCACCTAGAGGAAACCTAAACAAGCACGGGGAGAACATGCAAACTCCACACAGTAACGCCCGAGCTGGGAATCAAACCCAGGACCTTCTTGCTGTGAGGTGGACGTGCTAACCACTACACCACTATTCCGATGCATTTTTTTTTTTTTTTTTTTTTTTCCCTCCTTTAGCACATTGCAATTATAGTTCAGACTAGAGCCTCCATTAGTCTTCTTCTTTTCCTTTCGGCTGTTCCCTTCAGGGGTCGCCACAGCAAATGATCTGCCTCCATCTCTCCCTGTCCTCTGCATCTTCTACTCTTACTCCAACGACCTTCATGTCCGCCTTCACCGCATCCATAAATCTTCTCTTTGGTCTTCCTCTGGGCCTTTTGCCTGGTAGTTCCAACCTCAGCATCCTACGACCAATATACTCACTATCCCTCCTCTGTACATGTCCAAACCATCTCAATCTAGCCTCTCTGACTTTGTCTCCAAAACATCTAACATGTGCTGTCCCTCTGATGTACTCATTTCTGATCCTATCCATCCTCGTTACTCCCAAAGAGAACCTCCAACATTTTCATCTCTGCTCCCTCCAACTCTGACTCCTGTCTTTTCCCCAGGGCCACTGTCTCTAAACCATACAACATTGCTGGCCTCACCACCGTCTTGTACACTTTTCCCTTCATTCTTGCCGATACTCTCCTATCACACATCACACCGGACACTTTTCTCCATCCATTCCAAGCTGCCTGCAGCGCTTCTTCACCTCTTTTCCCCCACTCTCCATTGCTCTGGATTGTTGAGCCTAAGTACTTAAAATCCTCCACCTTCTTTATCTCTGCCCCCTGTAACCTCAAAGTTCCTCTTGGGTCCTTGTCGTTCACACACATGTATTCTGTCTTACTAAGACTAACCTTCAATCCCCTCCTTTTCAGGGCATACCTCCACCTCTCTAGATTTTCCTCCACTTGGTCTCTGCTCTCACTACAGATCACGATGTCATCTGCAAACATCATAGTCCATGGAGATTCTTGTCTAACCTCGTCTGTTAGCCTGTCCATCACCATAGCAAACAAGAAGGGGCTGAGAGCTGACCCTTGATGCAGTCCCACCTCCACCTTGAACTCTTCTGTCACACCAACAGCACACCTCACCACTGTCTTACATCTCTCATACATGTCCTGCACCACTCTAACATACTTCTCTGTCACTCCAGACTTCCTCATACAATACCACAGTTCTTCTCTCGGCACCCTGTCATATGCTTTCTCCAGATCCACAAAGGCACAATGCAGCTCCCTCTGACCTTCTCTGTACTTCTCTATTAACATCCTCAAAGCAAACACTGCATCTGTGGTGCTCTTTCTGGGCATGAAACCAAACTGTTGTTCACAAATGCTGACCTCTGCCCTTAGTCTAGCTTCCACTATTCTTTCCCATAGCTTCATTGTATGGCTCATCAACTTTATCCCTCTGTAGTTGCCACAACTCTGTACATCTCCTTGTTCTTAAAAATGGGCACAAGCACACTTCTCCTCCATTCCTCTGGCATCTGCTCACTTTCTAAGACCTTGTTGAATATTCTTGTCAGAAAATCTACTGCTACCTCCCTAGACACTTCCATACCTCAACTGGTATGTCATCAGAGACCAACTGCCTTTCCACTCTTCATCCTCTTCAATGCCCTCCTCACTTCTCCTTACTAATCTTTGCTACTTCCTGCTCCTCACTTGGTCACCCCTTCTACTCTTTCTCTCTCATTTTCTTCATTCATCAGCTGTTCAAAGTACTCTTTCCATCTTCCCAGCACACTTCTGTCATCAGTCAATACATTTCCCTCTCTGTCCTTTATCACTCTAACTTGCTGCATGTCTTTTCCATCTCTATTTCTCTGCTGTGCCAACCTGTATAGATCATTTTCTCCCTCCTTACTGTTCAACCTATCATACAAGTCATCATACGCCCTCTGTTTGGCCTTTGACACTGCTACCTTCGCCTTACGCTGTGTCTCCCTGTACTCCTGTTTACTCTCTTCGGTCCTGTCAATGTCCCACTTCTTCTTGGCTAACCTCTTCTTTTGTATACACTCCTGTACTTCCTCATTCCACCACCAAGTTTCCTTATCTACTTTCCTTCCAGAGGACACACCAAGTACTCTCCTACCGGTCTCCCTGATCACATTGGCTGTGGTTGTCCAGTCCTCTGGAAGCACTTCCTGACTACCCAAAGCCTGTTTCAACTCCTCCTTGAAGACAACACGACACTCTTCCTTTTCAGCTTCCCACCACTTTGTCTTCTGCTCTGCCTTTGCCTTTTTCACTTTTCTCACCATCAGTGTCATCCTGCACACCACCATCCTATGCTGTTTGGCAACACTCTCACCCGCTACTACTTTGCAGTCACTGACTTCCTTCAAATTACATCGCCTGCACAAGATGTAGTCTACCTGTGTGCTCTTACCTCCGCTTTCATAAGTCACCCTATGCTTCTGTTTCTTCTTGAAGAAAGTATTCACCACAGCCATTTCCATCCTTTTTGCAAAATCGATCAACATCTGTCCTTCTGTGTTCCTGTCCTGGATACCAAACCTGCCCATCACTTCCTCGTCCCCTCTGTTGCCTGCACCAACATGTCCATTGAAGTCTGCTCAAATGACCACTCCCTTTCACCTCTGGGGTATTCTGCATCACTTCATCTAAATCACTCCAGAATCTCTCCTTCTCTTCTAGCTTACATCCTGCCTGTGGGGCATAAGCACTAACAACATTGACCATCACACCTTCAATTTCTAACTTGAGACTCATCACTCTGTCTGACACTCTTTTCACGTCTAGAACATTCCTGACAAACCCCTCCTTCAAGATGACTCCTACTCCATTTCTCTTCCCATCCACACCATGATAAAACAGTTTAAACCCTGCTCCTAAGCTTCTAGTCTTTCTACCTTTCCACCTTGTCTCCTGAACACACAGTATGTCCACCTTCCTCCTCTGCATCATGTCAGCCAGCCCCTATCTTTTCCTTGCATAGTTCCAACATTCAAAGTCCCTACTCTCAGTCCTAGGCTCACACATTTCCTCTTCTCTCTCTGCCCTCTGGACCGCCTCCGCCTCTCCTTCTTCGACGTCTTCGACCAACAGTAGTCCAATTTCCATCAGCACCCTGTTGGTTGACAGCACTGATGGCGGTCGTTGTTAACCCGGGCCTCGACCGATCCGGTATGAATTTTGTTTTGATCATTTGCATTTTTTAAATGTGGCAGAAGTTTTACGCCGGATGCCCTTCCTGTCGCAACCCTCTGCATTTATCCGGGCTTGGGACCGGCATAAGGGGGAGAGACACTGGTTCGTGCCCCCCCCTCCATTAGTGTTAATCACATTACCCACAATGCAAAGTCCTTCTTTTATACTGTCATTCTGTTCTGGATCATTTTACAGTTGGTTGTATTTTTTTCCCAGGAACAAACGGAGCCACATTTCACGTTGAAAGATTCATTTTCAAAACCACTATAGTACAGATCAAATCCCTTATTTTCCTACAATCCCTTTTTTTATCTGTAAAATATTTTGCTTTACTTGTTTGACCTCACTCTTATACCCGAGGATTTCTGCAAAGCTCAGACAAAGTCTTTGTGTTCCAATAAACGATACTTAACAACTTTATTAATTTTATTGCAAAGGTTTGGCGATCAATGAAGCATCGTTTCTGCACATTTTGACCTCTTCAAATCTTGCGAGTGTAGAAAAATGTGTTTGGTCATCACCCAATTCTTCCATCAGCTTTTATCTTACAGTTAAGGAACTTTGGCCCTCCCTACATGAAGCACATTGAGTTATATGGAACGTGGCACAATTTTGTAAATATTACGAAACCATATGTCAGGCAGGCTGCAATCAAAGGTCGTGTGTTAACATCAACACTAAATTTTACATCCAGTAATAAATAACGATGTTTGATATGATATCATATCTCAACATATCGTAAATATATTGTTTTTTTTAACTTGATTACGATTTTTCTATTTGATAGCCAAAGTGTAACTGACTTCACTGACTGCAGCACTGCCTTCTTGATCTTCTCGGTCAGTACCAATCCTGCCAATCGTCTTATCTGATATTCACTACAATAAGAGCTTTTCAGGGTTGGGCAATAATTATACAGTATTCTGGAGGAAAGCATTATCTTAATGCTCAAAGACCTGTGGCCTATAGAGACCACATCATCGACTGGATAATGGACAGAGATAACACTCACCTATAAAAGTACGGTGACAGAACGGCGGCTTCACCTTCCTTACTCCTCTCTCTGTCTCTCTCTCTCTCTCTCTCGCCGTGTCCTGATCTGTGTCTCTATCGCACTACTGTTTTAAACATGGCATTCAACGGCACATGGAAGGTCGACCGTAATGAAGACTATGACAAATTTATGGAAAAGTTGGGTATGTAAAATATGTTAATAATTGATAATGTAATCAGCATAATAATGGTACTGAAAACATCTCTTCTATATAGATGATATGTGATGATCTGAGCTTGACATGGTATCAACAATCTGTTCATTTCATTCATTTTCTGTAACCGCGTAGTCCTAATCAGGGTCGCGGGGAGGCTGGCGCCTATCCCAGCCAACTTCGGGCGAGGGCAGAGTACACCCTGGACAGCTCGCCAGGCCATCGTAGGGCGGAAACACGCCGACGGCTTTGCAGCTACTCTTGTCGAAAGTCAGCAATGGTTCTTTTACATGCCTCACACCATAGACAGTGAGAGACATGGCCCGCCTTTGATAACCCAGTTAGCTGCACTGGGGAGGACAGTGACAACCTTGTGGAGAGTGGGAATCGAACCCCCAACTTTTGGATCAGCGATCCAGCACCCTATACCACTAGAACACCACTGCCCCTATCAACAATCTGCTAGAAGTAAATACATATAAACGAATACAGATCAGCTGATAATAGATAATATATAACATTTAATATATAATACAGCGGTGGCACGGTGGTGTAGTGGTTAGCACGTCCGCCTCACAGCAAGAAGGCCTGGGTTCAAGTCCCGGCCTGGGCGTTTCTGTGTGGAGTTTGCATATTCTGCTTGCATGTGCTTGCGTGGGTTTCCTCCGCTGGGTTTCCTCCCACAATCCAAAGACATGCACAGTAGGTTAATTGCCCGTTCTAAATTGCCCGTAGGTAGATAACGACCTGGAGAGGGATGGGCACGGCTATGAAGTCTCGCCATGAAGGTGCCCCAATGACATCCCCGGAAGTTAAGGGATAAGTGGAGAAGATATAATACAATATACAATAACCGGAGCAGTGGTGGTAAGGTGATGGATCACTGATCCCAAGGTTACGGGTTCGAGCCCTGCCCTCAACGGGTTATCACTGCTGTCCCCCTACCCCAGTGCAGATAACTGGGTTATCAAAGGCCAGCCATGTCTCTCACTGTCTATGGTGTGAGGTTCATGTAAAAGAACCGTTGCTGACTTGCGTAAGCCGTTAGCGTACAGTATTTCTGCCCTGTGATGGCCTGGTGAGCTGTCCAGGGTGTACTCTGCCCTCGTCCAGAGTCTGCAGAGATGAGCGCCAGTCTCCCCACAATATTAATTAGGATTAAGCGGTTCAGAAAAGGAATAATATATAATATATAACATATAATATAGGCGGGCCATGTCTCTCACGGTCTATGGTGAGAGGTTCATGTGAAAGAACCGTTGCTGACTTTCGTAAAGAGGAGCTGCAAAGCCGTCAGCGTGTTTCTGTCCCTTGCTAAAGGGATGTGTCAGGAAGGGCATCCGACGTAAAAACCTACGCCAAATCAACCGTGCGAATGATTTGCTGTGGCGACCCCTGAGAAAGGGAAATCACTGGATATATAATATACAGCACAGCCGATTGATGCGCCCGGAGTCATTATTTTTGATTATTGAAAATGTAATCGTGACTCGCTCCGAGAAATGGACAGTGCAGTAGCATTGTGATTAGCACGTCCACCTCGCAGCAAGAAGGTCCTGGGTTTAAGTTCCCCGGATCAACTCAGGCATTTCTTTGTGGAGTTTGCATGTTCAACCCTCTGCTTGCGTGGGTTTCTTCTGGGTACTCTGGTTTTCTCCTACAATCCAAGACATGCATATTAGGCTAATTGGCTGTTTAAAATTACCCCAGGCACGAATATGAGGGCGAACGATTGTGTGCGTGTTGGCTGTATGATGGTCTAGCAAGCTCGCCTTTGCCCAGTGCTGGCTGAGACAGGCTCCTGCCCAAGCCATGATTCTGATAGGCGGAAGTGCATAGTTGGGTGAGGAAATGGAAAGCCACACCACCTTCACAATGTGTGACAAAAGCCACACCTCCTTCACCATAACTGACAAATCCAGAGGGCACACCTCCTTCATTGGGCGTGGTAGCAAAGAGAACACACCTGCTTCACCGGGACTGCCAGACGCCACGACTCTGCACAGACAGAAGTCTAATCCTTAAATGGGACGAATAGCAGAGAGGCCGAGCCCCTTTCACTTCGACTTACAATTTTGGAGGATTTTTCAATCTTACAAATGCAAATAACACAGTAATACAAAACATCTTTGTGTATGCGATTTGTGTACAGGTGTTAACGTTGTAAAGAGGAAGCTGGCTGAACACGACAACCTGAAAATCACCATTGAGCAGAATGGAGAGAAGTTCACCATTCAGGAGTCAAGCACATTCAGGACCAAAAATATCGAGTTCACACTTGGAGTGCAGTTTGAATACTCACTGGCTGACGGCACAGAGCTCACTGTGAGAACTAACAGTCAACAATAAGTTTAAAAAAATAATCATTAACTGCAAGTCCAGGGGATAAAACCTTCAATAATACAAAATTAATAATCAACTCAACTTATATAGCAGGCAGCACGGTGGCGGAGTTAGTGGTTAGCACATCCGCCGTACAGCAAGAAGGTCCTGGGTTTGATTCCCAGCTTGGGCGTTTCTGTGTGGAGTTTGCATGTTCTCCCCAAGCTTACATGGGTTTCCTCCGGATACTCCGGTTTCATCCCACAGTCCCAAACAAAACCATGCTGTCCCAAACCTCCCCTAGGTGTGAGTGTGAGTGTGAGTGTGAATGGTCGTGTGAGTGTTGGCCCTGTAATGGCCTGGCGAGCTGTCTAGGGTGTACCCTGTCCTCACCCAGAGTCAGCTGAGATGTGAGCTCGCCTCTCCGTGACCCAAATTGAGATTAAGTGGTCCAAAAAAAAAAAATGAATGGATGAACTTTTATAGCTGTATATAGTAAACTCTACCTGTGTGTGGACAGTATGTATACAAGCACATTAAACACATGTATGTTTTTCACCAGGGCTCATGGGTGATGGAGGGAGAGAACCTTAAAGGCACATTTACCAGGAAGGACAACGGCAAAATCCTGACCACCACACGGACACTGGTTGGTGGGGAACTCGTCCAGGTGAACAGCTTGCTGATTTCTCTGATTGTTTTACGAAGACAATAAACATTCCAATAGCAGGGGGGTGTTATATAGACTGATCCAGGGATTTGGCGACTCTAGGGTGCCTGAGATACTGTATATATATCAAAGTTACCAGATACAAGAATTAATTTTTGGATTGTTTGCACCGCAGGGATCAATTCTCAGAAAGCAGTTGCAAATGATGCAAATTTTCACATCAGGTTTCACCGAGTCATGAACCTGCAAATTACAGTTATTTTTCTGCATGTTAGCATGATCATAATCTAGACCAGGGGTCGGCAACCTTTGCCATTCAAAGAGCCATTTGGACCCGTTTTCCACATTAAAGAAAACACTGGGAGCCACAAATCCTTTTTTGACATTTTAAATCAAATCACACTGCATGTAATGTTTTTCCCCTTTTTCCTTCATGTTAATATAAAATAACAATATGTTACATTGATATAAACGACTGCAGAGACCATTACATTACAATTCTGTTTGCAACAAAAACATTTAGATTAAAAAAAAATTGCCAGCCTCCCCGCGACCCGAATTAGAATTAAGCGGTTCAGAGAATGAATGAATGTGTTCGAATGCTTCTTGTGTTTTTATAAAGAAAAAGAATATCCATCCCACGAAGCGCGGGACGGGCTGCAGCCAGATGTGGAACGGGTTGGGTTGCCAACCTCACCAATCATGCCCTTCGTGGGATCTTCTTTTCTTTATTCGTTATATTAATGTTGTTTTGTCATAGTTTTAATTTACAAAAATGACACCAACACAGAAAAGTATTTGAAGACTTATTTTAAGAAGGAGCCTGCTCAACATTCTTTTAAATAAATATTAATGCTTAATGCTGCACTGACCGACCCATTCTCAGAGTGGACACTGAACCACAGTGAGGACAGTTATTTAATCTGGAGATTGCTGTGGATTAACAAATCTCATCCACATCTCTTCCTTCAGCTGTGATTTCTGTTCCTGAATTACAAACCCCGGTGGCAGAAAAAAATCTCTCTCTCTCACCGCACTGCTGCTTGCCATGAGCTCTTTTCGGGCTCTTTTATATTTATTTGGTGTGGGCGGGGTGATTTTGTGTGTGTTCTTGTGTTCTTGTGGACACACACAAAATCACCCCGCCCACACCAAATAAATATCCGCCCACATCTGTGACTCTTAATTTTCATCTATGTAATTTTCAACCCGAAAAGAGCATTGGAAGGGTACCCAGATCATTCAGGTGAAAAAAAAACCTAGATTGGACATCACTGTTTCAATTCTGAAGTGGGGCCATCTTGGTGGGATCACATGACTGTTTAAGACTTAAAGCAAGGTGGCTCACGAAGATGGCTCCAATTCAGAATTGAAATAGTAATGTCCACTCTAGGTTTTTTTTCTTTTCTTTGATGATCAGTGATTGGTGGGAACAGGTGGAAGGTGTGGCTATTGTTTGGTTGAAGTGAAAACCTGCACCCACACCGGCCCTTTGCTGTGTGAGTAACTAAGCACTTTGTGGTGCACCAGTCAGCCACCGTAAAGCACAACTTTATTTTGAAAAGCCATGGAGCCGCACCAGAAAGGTGAAAGAGCCGCACGCGGCTCCGGAGCCGCGGGTTGCCGACCCCTGATCTAGCTATTTAGCTCAAGTAGCTTTGTAATGGAATTAAATAACGACGTGAAATTGTTTAGATGTCAAAGACAATTTGCAAAAAGTTCTAACTAACGCATTTAGTTATTTATTTATTTTATTTGTATTTTATTTCTCCTACACAGAGCTACCACTACGAAGGTGTTGACGCGAAGAGGATTTTCAAGAAAGTATAAAAGATGCATGGACAGGCACTGCTCAGTTTTGGGAGAGATTTTATATAAAACTGTCACTACTCTCGTTACCTGTTAATGTTTCAAATAAATGTGTGAATGTTTCTACTTTACTTTGTGGTATGAAAAAAAAATTCTGTGCGGTGTAAAAGTGGAGGATTTGTGCTATTTTAATTGATCAGCTGGACCTTTATCATAACGTGCTGGATAAATAAAACACATAACGCTCTACAACTTCACCAGCTAATTAGAATAAATTAATGATGATTATTCACGAGGAAAACAGCCATACTGTGCGTAAATAACGGTTATTACGACCTTTAACCACAAGAGGGAGCTCTGTAGCCTTATACAGAGGTTTCCTGTCTTTATTGGTAGAGAACTGATTTTCAGGCCACAGTGCGTTTCACCTAACACAAGATGACTCAGTTTTACTCACAATTATTGTATTGCTCATTCATACAATACTATATCAATAAGTATATAATACAATGCAGCAGAAAACCTATTGCATTGTGTACAAATATTCATTGCATCATGGGGAATACATGGCACCACGTGAGTGAAGGCAGTGTCAGGCTCTGGACAATAATCTGCAGGGGGAACTTTCCAGCTGTTCATGTGGATGGCTGCTAAGGTGACACACCCCTCCTACCCAAGCATTGTCGTGGACCAAATACTGTCCTGTACACCTCATCACGCCAGCAATATGCACTAAAATGAATGTCCTAATTCAGGATGATGTGTGATGCCACATGACAAAGAGAGCAAGATGTTGACTTTACCTTTAATTTCCTATGTTCCTAATCTGACCCTGACCGAGTATCAGAGGGACGGGCTGGACAAAGAAGTGTCCTCCATTTAGGTCCCACCTCCCAGCCAATGGGTCAGAAAGGTTCTGGTGATACAAGTAGGACTGGCACTATATGAGGCGGGTGGTGTTAATGCTACTCACTGGGTGACCATATTGTGGTATATTTAAAGGGCAACAACACATCTTAAAGCCAAGTTTGACCAATTAAAAAAAAATAATAATAATTTTCGAGTTGCTTCTATTTGTAGCGGTCCCATATTTTACAATATGCCAGTCTCGGGTTCCAGGGGGAATCACATGACCAGGAAGTGTGACTTCGATTCCATGAGATCGGCGCCCTTTGATCCCTAATAAATCTGCCTCTGTGTGTGTGTGTGTGTGTGTGTGTGTGTGAGAGAGAGAGAGAGAGGACATGACAATATGGAACGGCACGAGTATTTGGACACAGAACCAGGAACACAGTACAGGGTCTTCATCTTCGATTTCTTTTTTCTGCTCTTTGAGAGTTCTGCCCTTTTTTTGTTTCATTTATTTATTTTTATTATTATTATTTCCAAATTACCGTCCTGTAATTCTCCCTGTCTGCGCAACGCAAGATAGACAGACAGACACACACACACACACACAGAGAATCATAAGACATCATCCTCATTCTGTCAATGCCACGTGAGTCCCAGTGGAACTCGGGACCGGCGTGCTGCAGAGCATTACGGAACAGACGGGAAAAAAAATGAACTTTTGTTGTGTTACTTAAGAAATATTTTGCTATTTGTGTGGTGTGCGTTTTGATGAGAGATGGTGCAATAAAGCGCCGAAAAGGCAAAAGTGCATAATGAGAACAAAGGGGGGCAAGAATAAAGAAAGGTATAAAAAAAATTAAGGTTAAAGAAGGATAAAAAGAAAACCACAATGAAAGAAGGAGAAGATTAAAACGGATTGACAGATGAAACGGGAATGAGGGCAAGGCAGAGAGTGAGATGAAGATAGAGAGCATCATATGGGGAGATGATGATGATGATGAGAAGAAAAACATGATGATAAAGCAAGCAGGGTGAGATTTTGAGAAAGGTGTGAAAGATGGCAGCATTATCACACCTCCACAGGGGAAAACCAAGTGTCCAGGAAGAAGAGAGAGAAAATACAATGAAGATGGAGCTTTCCATCCACAGTCTGACTGAACAATAGCCTTTGAACCACAGCAGTGATCTTACACATATATATAAAAATTTTATTGATTTCACACATAGACGGTTTATAGTATCTGCTGGCAAAACACTTTCATGGTATCAGCAGATGTTCCAGACTAATATCACACGGAGACTGGAGAAAGTTAACAAATCAAAGAGAAAAACAATCATGCACACACAATCCACAACCTTGAACGTCCACCTCACTCCTTCTAAACACCTTCTTAGTAGTGTATACAACCAAAGGAAACAATGAATGGATTTAAATCGAACTGGCTACTGGAGTAAAGCAGCATCACAACAGCAGAACAAAAACATGGAACTATATTCTGACTTTAAAACACCATAAAAAAAATAAGCAGTTGGCATGAATGCTACCTGCAATTCTTGTCAGAAGTTGGTCTACAAGTTCCGAGATGAAGATTAACATGTAGTGTGTGTGTGTGTGTGTGTGTGTGTGTGTGTGTGTGTGTGTATTCAAGTGGGTTTAAGTAGAACTGTATGTTGTCTGAATCGTCAGAGACAAGAATCACCAGAAACATTGGCTATACGAATCTCATTTATATTGTGGATGTCACTTTGTGTGTAACCGTCACACTCACAATTCAAAAAGAGAGATGGAGGGAAGCAAAATGTAAATGCGTCGGTATGAGAAAACCCATCAGACTTCACTGTGGCTAAATTCTGGAAAGAAAGAGAATTGAAGTTTTGACAAGTCTACTTAAAAACTAATTATTTTCCCAAAACCTTATCAGAAAGTGTCCTCAGTGTGAATGTGTTTGTAAAATAAACACTACAATAATAACACTGCTGTCCCATTTAGGTTGCATTCTCCAGCTTTGAGACCACTCACTCATACTACTGGGGTCCTGCCAAGTTACACCCTGAACTTACTCACCTGACCGTTGCAAGGCCCTTGAAACCAGCATATAAAAAATGCTTCGAGAAAAAATGTTGAATTATGTCTTTAAATGATAGAATTGGACTATTGTTTCAGATACGTACATACAAGAGCGACATTGTTCTCACCTGTACTTTACGACAGGTAAAAAACAAACAAACAAACAAACAAAAAAACACCTAAGCGTTTCCTCAGACCGACATGAATTTCCTATTTTATATTTCAACAGTGATTCTAAAACAACAATTAATCCAGAACTAATGAACAGAATTAGCCCAGTTGTATTTTGTTCTGATGGTGTTGTTTGCAGTTTTCTGAGCCGTTATTGCAATGCTGTAAAGTTCTAAAATTCCAGGAATAAAGGTTTCTGGGCAAAATCTCAATCAATTGATGGTTGATGCTGAAACCTTTTCTGTTTGTTTCTGATTTTAATATTTGTAAGAGTAATAATAATAATAATAATAATAATGAGAAAAGAAAAGAATGGTACTATAGACTGGACCTGAGGATCATACATCATCTGTACAGTGTACCTTTATATACTATGTATACATATATAGTTTTATACATGGGTGTTGCTATACTAGCTAATCCTGGTTGGCTAATACGGTGTCACACCAAAGCATTTTTTGTTTTGTATCATATCACCTGTAAAAGATAAAATGAACTTCAACAGACTTCCTTTCACCTTCTGGGTCTATAGACATCATTTCACAGACATGTTTCCTGGTGACATTATAAATGGACTGGGTACATTGTGGTGTGACCGATGATGTGTACAGCACATGTACAGATATATTCTTTGGTTTTAAAATATGTGATATGCAGCATTATTATTATTATCATATTATTATTAGGGCTAGTGGTGGCCTGGTGATAGGGTGCTGGATCACTGACCCCAAGGACAGGGGTTCAAGCCTCAAGGCCAACAGTTGTCACTGCTGTCCTCCCCAGTTCAGCTAACTGGATTATCAAAGGTCAGCCATTTCTCTCACTGTCTGTGGTGAGAAGCATGTAAAAGACCTGCATAGCCGTCAATGTGTTTCTGCCCTAGGATGGCCTTCCCTCGCCCAGAGTTGGCTGAGCAGAACAGAGCCATCCTCTCCACAACCCTAAGTAGGATCAAGCAGTTCGGAATATGAATGAATGAATTATTACTATTATGAATAAACAAGAAGTTATTTTACAATGAAATCTTCATCCTGATTGTCTTTGGCAGCTGGAATGAAGCAGGAAAGCAAACCATTCAGAAAGCCTCACACACCTAGACACACAACACACAGTGAAAACATTCACCTGATTAAAAAAATACTTCTGTATTCATTTCCAAAAGGTCTAAAAATGTACAGCGTCATCAAATCTGATCACGCTTCAACGTCACACTTCGACTTGATCTTATAATGCTAATTATAATCAGTGTAAATAACAAACAACAATGATGATATAGGTTTTAAAGATATTATTGATTAATACACAACCACAACATTTACATGGAAGGAGTAATACATATCCTCTGTCTCCTGAAGCCAAGAACAAACGGACTGAGGTCTGATCAAGCCCAGCATGGGGCTTTATGTGACAATGTGGCCAAAAAGAAAAAAAATTTTTTTCCCCAAACCACTGAATAAACGCTTAACCGTTGAAATCTTTGCAAAAGGAGAACTATTTATGATTTAAAAGGTGTTAAATAGCAAACCAACATCACAAAATAAACCCAACAAGGTGAAGCAGGACACTGACAGCCAAGAGGCCTTGCATCACCCTCCAGTGGTTTATTTCACGAAACCAGCTCGCTGTACATGACCCCACTTACTGCATAGCTACTTACAAAATATTTCTTTAAAAAGGGTTTTATTGGTTTCGCTACTGTTGCACTCCATAGCAATGATCTAGTTTCAGCAATAGAGTGCCGAACACCATAATGACCTAATCATAATCGAGAATTCAAAGGAACCGTGACATAAGTAAGAGACAATATATAATAGCTGGGATATTATTAAAAAATAAACCCTGACAGAGTGATTGAGACCCAGACATGTAGCAGAGATAATGAATCACTCTTAAGGGATTTATTTTGTCATCATGTCTGGCTCGCAGTATGTGATCCCCGCAACACATTACTAAAACTCTATTCAGTCCTTCACAACATTCATGCAGTGAACAGACTCACAGAATTTCACTGAGCTACACATTCTGAGAAAGAGAGAGACAGAAAGACAGAGAGACAGATGTAGGCCCATGTGTACTCCTTCCATGAAAGTGTCAGAGTAGGTGTAACAGTAGAGAAAGGAGAAGGGGATGTGTGATGGAGGCGGAGCTGGTCTTGATTTGCTCTTTAAACCAAGGGGAAGAGATGGTGACCTGGTAGAATGAGAGAGAGAGAGAGAGAGAGAGAGAGAGAGAGAGCACACAAATCATTTCATACTATACAGTACATTTACACATGCACCTCTCCTCCTACTTCATTACTTTGTTTTTTCTACTGCTTTTTCCCCCTTCTCTCTCTCTCTCACACCCCTTCTTCCTTGGTCAACATTTTCTCTCTTTTCTTTCATTCTCACTCATTTCCATATCCAGTCCAATTTTATTCATCTCATTCCATCCTTCTTGCTCATTCTGTTTAACACTTTCAGAATTAGAATTAATATAATAACAAAAATGTCTATTCTAATTAAATGTGTGCACATGAAACAGGAACTTCCTTACCTCTGGTCCATGACTGAGGAAGGTGAGTCTGGAGGTCCCTGGTTTGGATCTTGTGAGCAGAGAGAACAAGAGAGCGAGAAAGCGAGAGAGCGAGAGAGCGAGAGAAGTTGGAAGGGATAGCAGCTCAAGGCCATCCATAGCCACCATCACACATAAGGAACCTGAAAATGATTTAAAAAGAAACTCACTCCCAGCACTGAGACTTACTAAACAGTAACAATGTTGTTTTCCAACTACATAATGGCTGTGTTTACAAGGAGGTGATGGAAAATATCCAGAAAAGAGTCAGGACTCAGAAAAAAATAAAATCAAAAGTATGCTGTAGCCTTGAATGTCTCAAATCAGTGTGTTCACACTGAGAAGCTCAGTGAAGACTAGCACATTATTTCTACCTGGATTATCTACTGGAACAGATTCAAGTCTCCATCAATACAGATTCAGCTAGCATATCATGGCATCTTCAACTGCTGAAGTCTATTCTGCTCTAGCTTATTTTAGTTTCACATGCTTTGATTCATGAGGACAACATCAAGAAGAAAACCTACAGTATTTTAATTTGGGGCCTTTAGTTATATGCATATAAGGTGCATTTAGTTTGTAACTGCATTCAGTGATAATTTTGTTACCTCAGCTGGGGGGGGTTGTTTCACAAGTGCTGGTTTGTTTGATTGTGTGCAAGATAACTCAAAACTATACACTGATTTGGATGAAATACTTTTTTTTACAGTAGGGTGAGTGAAGAGTGACAAACCAGAGAAGTTTAGAGGTGATCTGCACATGGAACCATGTTGAAATGTTATCATTTTTAAAATATGTGCAAAAAATATTCATTTGGCGGCCACTGGGGGAGACATTTCATTAAAACTACACCACGTTATAACAATCAATTCGTGCCTGTTAAAAGTACCCTGCAGTATGTATGTACAGTATATTTTAAGTGTAGTTTAAGTATCATTACTGTACAGACATTTTTCCAGAATAGAGTAGATATCACAGGGTGTTTTGGATCCATACGGCAGTGCAAGTGTTGTGTTCACACCCTCCCAAATGACCAAGGGCATGAATCCACCAAGGTTGATTGAAACCCACAGTGTCATTTTATTCCAAGTGATTTAAACATAAATATGTATGAAGTAGGACTAGACAGCATGTTTAGTTCGTGTATTTGTGATTTTCCATTCCGTGGTACACAATTCAAACCTGATTTGAGAGCTGGAGAAATTCTCTGGCTCCTGAACATAAAAGGGAAGGCTAGCAACATTAATCCTGTGAAAGATCACTGCCTTCTGTGACCACACACACATACACACACACACACACACACAGCTGTCTAAAGCTTGAAATTTGAGCGAAAGAACAAAGCAAGCAGAGAAAAAGCACTTCCTTATTAGTGAACCTCAGCTGTAGATAATACCTCCTGTTCACTCACACACACACACACACCTAACCTTCCTCTCAGCAGTAAAGGCAACACAGGGATTCAGCTGTAATTGCTTGGTTAGTCAAGCCAAAAATTCCTGCACACACACACACACACACACACACACACACACACACACACACACACACAAGGTGTCTGTATGTCTTAAACAACCCTTAGAGAACAACACAAACACTGTACAATAGCCCCCGCTGGCAGTGATTAACTTTATGAACACAGTATTCTCCCATGAACCCTTAACTCTTTTTAGTGTTTTGTTGGGGGGTTTTTTGACCACCTTTACTCTCTGATCTTGGTCCTAAAAGGGCTTATTATACATGTTCCATCTTGTATGGTTCCCACAGATTGAGTCAAATGTCATTCAAGTATTTTTCAAGGACTTTTCAAGGAACAAATTTTCATTTTCAATTCCTGTTTAACAGAGTAAAATATAACAAGAAATACTGTTTCTGACTTTCAATGAGGGAAATACAATGATTTTAATATACTGTAAATTAATAGTGGTACCTCGACTTACAGGTGTCCCTAATTATGAATTTTCCATGATACAAGCTTTGATCCCACCAAAAATCTGTTTCATCCTACAAGCAAATTTTCTACTTACGAGCTCTGCCGGCAAAATGGCTTTTCCAGGTTGATTAACCTTGTATTCTTTCACGTGTATTCCTCTGTGCTCCGAGAATGCCGTATGCAGTGCTTCTCAATTATTTTCTGTGATGCCCCCTATAGGAAGAACCCCCCCACCCCCACCCCCCGCGCATGACTATAAATAGTGTTTACTGCACTTCATATTGTTTGTTCGGTGCTTTTTTTCCCCCGCACCATAGAAAACACAGTGAGAGTACCATTACCACCTAGTGTAGAGGATGTACAGTCACACTTATAAAGCTGGTTCTCCACGTGCATTCCTTTGCACACCGGCTAGTAGCGTGCATGCACACAAAAGTTTTTCTTTGTCCGCGTGGCCGATCTGTGTCCAGAGTATGGGAAGAATGCATCAAGCGTCTGTACAATTCTCAAACAGAAGGCCATGTTGAAGAGTGTTAAACCAGCAAAGGGGTTTCCTATTTTATCCTAGGAAAGTCAATCCTAGACAGCGGAATAGAACCGCAAAGTCCCAGGAGAGGACCAAGTAGTCATCAAAATGCTGAAAGCAGGAGGAAAAACTGTACGGAAGAAAATCAAGGAACTTTTCAATATGGTGATAAGGAAAGAAGAACTGCCCCAGAAGTGGAAACATGCCATCATGCTGATCTTCAAGAATAGAGACAAGAAAGACCTTGTGAACTATAGACCAATCAGCTTGCTGTCCCACACATACAAGTTGTTCATGAAGATCCTGAAAAATACACTTAACACCACGCTAGACGAACATCAGCCACCAAAACAGGCCGCCTACCGCAAAGGTCACTCCACCATAGACCATCTGCAAACCGTCATGCAAGTACTGGAGAAGACCAAGGAGTACATAATACCACTATATATGGCCTTTGTGGACTACGAGAAAGCATTTGATTCTATACAACATCAGGCAACGTTTGAAGCTCTAAGAAGACACGGTATTCAAGAGAAATATATCCTGAAAGAAACCTACAGGGGAGGCACAGCACAAATCAGAACAGAAAAGTTAAGCATAAAAATTAACATTATGAAAGGGGTCTGACAAGGCGACACATTGTCACCAGTTATGTTTAAATCAGTAGTCGGGGCAATCTTGAAGAGGATAGACATTGAAATCAGAATCTACATCAATGGAGAGAGACTTGACAATCTACGATTTGCAGATGACATCATCTTGTTCGCAAAGACAGAGGAAGAGCTGGAGAATCTGCTAAACAATCTGAACAGAGAAGGAAAAAAGTCAGCATGAAGATGAACAAGAATAAAACCAAGATTATGTGCAATGAAGTGGCAGGGAGAATACAGAGATAAGGGATATCCATTGACTGCGAACATCTAGAAGAGGTGGACCAGTATAAGTATCTAGGAAGACTGTTAACACCAGGAAATGAGATGGCCAAGGAGATTGATCAAAGAATAACATCAGGATGGAAAAGATTCGGCCAGTACAACAACTTCCTAAAGGATAAGAGGATGCCCATGAGTTTAAAGAAAAAGATTATGGACATAGTCATACTACCAGCAATGACCTATGGACCCGAGATGTGATCGTTAACAAATCGTTAGAAGCACAAACTTGCTGTGGCACAGAAAAGTATGGAAAGAGCGATGCTGAACATCATCGGAAAGACAAGATCAGCAATGAGGTTATAAGATCAAGAACCAAAGTGGTGGAGAAAGCCGAACTCTCTAAAGGCCAGTGGGCAGGATATCTCGCCCGGATGGAAAACAATAGATGGGCAAAGAAAACAACTGAGTGGCAACCAAGAGAGGGGAACAGAGCAAAAAGATAGACCGAAGAGGAGATGGAGAGATGAGATAGAAGCAAAGGCCAGCAGCATGTGGATGCAGAGAGCACAAGATCGAAAGGCATGGAGTAGATTGTGGAGGCAACCCATCAGCAGTG
Source organism: Plotosus lineatus (assembly GCA_024760905.1). NCBI lineage: Eukaryota > Metazoa > Chordata > Actinopteri > Siluriformes > Plotosidae > Plotosus > Plotosus lineatus. Next base: position 24,224,095 of record CM045746.1, read on the forward strand.
GTGTGAATGGCTGAGATGGAATGGAAATAAAAAGTAACAAAAAAATTAGTAGTGAAGTTAATGTTAAGTGCTATTCTTAAATTCAGACGCACTTATTGTATTGTTTATTGACATTGTTTTATTATTATTTATTGTTAATTGCAGTATTATTAATATTACTGTATATGTGTCATTATTGTGAAATGTTTATCTTAAATATGTCACGTCAAAAATACATGTTTGTGTCAGGTTATGAGAGTTTGGGAGGGGATTGGTGGTGATTAATTGGTTTTCTATTGTTTCCGATGGGAATTCTGGTTTCATCTAACAAACATTTCCACTTACAAGCTCGCCCTCGAACGGATAAATTTTGTAAGTCAAGGTACCACTGTATATGTAAAAATACAAACATTCTTAAAATGTCAATGACTACATTTTCAATGTAATAACTAAATAAAAGTAATTTAAATCTATAATTATGCTGGAAAACATGCAATAATTTTAATAAACTGTAACAAGAAGAGCACAGACTTTCTTAAATGTATATTTAAATATAAATATATGTAAACACTTTGGCTTTGAGTCAACACCTTTACTGCTTTCGGATCCACTAGGCCTGCTCATGGTAACGCTAATGTTAGTGCTTGTGGCAATTGTTCCAGCTGCATTTTCTTTGAAATAGTCCGTTATCAGAGTACCCTCACTCTCCTTGGTTCTTAAAATTCTTTGCATGTTTTTTGAGTGGGTGACATTTGATTTTATGTGCAACTTTAATGCTTCTCCCCCAGAGTTCCAACTGCAATGTTTTTTTTCGTATGCCTTGAAAAACACATGATTCCGACATCTATCCAATCACGGTAGACTTGGTTTCCTGCCATTGTGCTTTAAATATAAACTGACAACCTGGCATTGTGGCTGTTGAAACAATACAGTCCGCTTAAGCTTTTATATATATATATATATATATATATATATATATATATATATATATATATTTATTAACTTCTATAATTTTATTTCATAAATTAAATAATTTATCATATACTAAATTTTAATATATTGTAGTATTAATGCTTGACACCATGTGAGTTTTATAAAATAGAAATACTTGTAATTGTAAAGGGGGACTCTGTCGTAAAATTTACTGCTGTACAATACAAATGCTGCAATACACTGTGTTCGTTGGGCAGTGGTGGCCTGGTGGTAAAGGGCGCTGGATCGCTGATCCTAAGGTTGGGGGTTCGAGTCCCCCTTTCCACAAGGTTGTCACTGCCCCCCCCACCCCAGTGCAGCTAACTGGGTTATCAAAGGCCGGCCATGTCTCTCACTGTCTATGGTGTGAGGCATGTAAAAGAACCATTGCAGACTTTCGTAAAGAGTAGCATAGCCGTCAGCGTGTTTCCGCTCCTTGCTAAAGGGTTGTGTCAGGAAGGGCAACCTATGCCAAATTAAACATGTGCATCAGATGATTTGCCGTGGCGACCCCTGGAAAAAATGGAAAAAGCCAAAAGGAAAAGATGATAATCATACACTGTGTTCATCAACATAGAAGGGATATACTACAACAACAGCAGAACTTCTGAGATGTCTTGGCAGACGATGCTTGACAAACATCCGATTTTCTGTGACTTTATTGCAGTAAGAATACAAAAATCAGAGGTTTCTAATAAAATGTTATACATTTGAGGAGATAGACCCAAAGCTAAAAATCAAGTACTATTCAAGGACAGTGAGAAAACCATTGGTTTTCAAGGGGTGGCTTGACAATTCCAGGGTCTTGAAAATAATTTATTTTTTCAAGTGCTTTTAAACCATGAACTTGTTTTTTTTTTTATTATTATTTTATTGCATCTCTCATCATTTGATAACACGATACATGCACATTTTTCATATTAGACTTTATATCAAGGTGGAAAAGAATACTGCATCTTGTGAAATTGTTACGCATTAACACGCATGTCACCATTAAACGCTGGTGAATCCTAGAAATCTGTAAAGGATATTGTCTGGAATCTGCTTATATCAGAACCAAGATGGTGCCTCCCTCAATTACATCAATTAAAGCAAATATAGGTGCTTAGCACCTAATGGAAATAACTAGAATTGTTTTATTTACTGTGATTTTATCTACCTTTTATCTATCTTTATTTTAAAGGTAACCTTAGATTTGCATTCTATTAGAACAGAACAAGTGGAGCACCTCTTGGTTCACCATACATCTGGCACTTCACTCCAACTGACTTGTTCCCAAGCATGATGTCAAGCTGTCTCGACTCTTGCTTAGATTTTCTGCCTTTTTAAAATATGAACTGGCTTGTTCTTTAAAAAATGTGCGCCAGCTGAAGCCTGAACAAATTATAAAAGATTACAGCCCTCCAATGATTAAGAGTTCTTTTAGGGCAGAAGTATCACAATGTTACAGCTGGAGTTCCCCTGTTAGCAATAAAGCAGCAACTCAGTATTCCTAAAATAAACAATAAACTCCACCAGGCTATTTATAAACCTGATTACATGCGAGAGTGCAACTGTGAACTCTGAAAAGGTCAGAACTGGGAAGCGGTCACAAGGCGAGCAGGGAAAATGGCACAAAAGATAATAACAGCAAACAAAGAGAAACAAGATATTCTGGATAACATCATACTTTGTGCTCTTCAACTGGTTGAGAAGAAGAAGGTCATGATATGGAAGAAGGTGATTATAAAAAAGAAAATGAGAAAAGATGCAGAAGAGAAAATGGTGATGAAGAGGCTGTTGATTAGGAAAATTAAGACATTATGATGTAGATGATGAAGCTGAAGAAAAATATGACGAAAATGAGGACCAAACATGAAGCAGAAAAAGAAGAAGAAGGAGGTGAACAAAATAGTGGAGAAAAGGAGAAGAAAATGATAAAAAGAAGGTTATGATGATGTACATGTAGCGAATGGTGATCATAATGAAGATTTAAGAGTCTAAACATTCACTTTCTGTAACCGCTTAATCCTAACTAGGGTCGCAGGAAGGCTGGTGCCCATCCCAGCTGACTCCAGGCAAGGGCAGAGTACACCCTGGACAACTTGCCATCTCAGGGCGGAAACATGCTGAGAGCTGACAGCTGAGGTAATGTAGCCTGCTCTTGTCAAAGATGCCTCACAATACAGACAGTGAGAGACATGGCCGGCCTTCGATAAGCCAGTTAGCTGCACTGGGGGGGTGGGGGGGTGTCAGTGACAACCGGTGGAGAGTGGGGCTTGAACCCCCAACTTTAGAATCAGTGATCCAGCATCTTTCCCTCCAGGCCACCACTGCAGAGTCTAAATATTAAGTCTGAATCCTAAAAATTTAAAAACCACCGCACTGTCTAGTTGGAAGGTGTGGTAAAGTCTCTCGCCACAATCAATCAATCTCATTAATACTAGCCAATCAAGAGCTTTGCAAATAGAAACAGGCAGATCACACTTTCCAACAAGCGTGTCACATCGGCCTGAGACACTGCATGAACAACAGTTGAAAAATATGTAATTTACTGATTTTATTGCATTTCCTGCACATCTTGGAAGAAGCATTAACCTTCATCCTCCTTTGGGAGCTGGGTGGAGGTGATTGGAGGTTGGGAATTGACCATTGTACTCACAATTTTTGCACCTAAAACTAAATACAGTTACATTAGTCATTGGTAAATTAATTACTATTCAGTTTTTTATTGCAGTCTGCAGCCTGGTGTTATCATTATTATTAGAAGGTAATTGTGTATTTTCTGTCACAGTGGCCTATGGAAATCAACTAACAGCAGTTGGATTTTTGTAGTTTTTTTGTTCTCTATTGACTTTAGTTTCTATACATGACCACTGTGACTCATTTTGTGGGTCATTTATAAATATGGTGCAACAACGAAATTGGAGGGTGGTGGTAGAAGTCATCAGTAAATCAGTGGAAATCCTGGAGGAAAAAATCCAAATTGCAAGTCCAAGGACAGACAAACAGGCAGTTGAAACGCAGTTATTTCAAAACAAAACCATGAAATCCAGTAAAACAGAGCTAAAACAGAGCCAAAAGAGCTCCTGGGGTTGTGAAAGGGTCAGAACCTGGGAAGATTTGTAGGCTTTAGGCTTCACATAGCGAACAAGGTACCCAATGTCAAGTATCATGACATGCCTATTATCAATAATTACCTTAATGTCACCACCTTCCATTAATTCATTAATTTCCCAGAATGCTTATTCCTACTATAGCCACTGGAAGGCTGGAACCTATCTCAGCTCACTCTTGTTGATTGCAGGGCCAATAGACACACACAACGATTCACATTAATACTCATACCTATGGACAATTTCTAACAGCCAAACAGTCTAAACCTACATGTTTTTGGAATGCGGAAGGAAACTGGAAGTTCTTGGAAGTGGATGAAACCCATACAAACTCCATACAGAAACACCCTTGCCGAACACAAAACTCAAACCCAAGCCTTTCTTGCTGTCCTCCACCGTGAATCCCTTCTACCAATCAGTGACTCAGTAATGAACTATGATATGGAGAAACAAAAAACAAACAAACAAAACCCAAATTGCCATAAAAGGCACAGTGTGTAGAAATATCAGGGCGGTTTTGTCAGCATAATATATTTTCTATGGTTTATTCATTATGAATGGTTGTGTGCACCTTTATCTGGAAACAGGAAGTCATTAAATCCAATGAGGTTTGTACACTGGCATCGCACTGGTGGGTGGTCCCAGTAATTGATGGGCTAAGGGGTGTGTGCATACTCCCAGAACACATTGTATTGTAAAAACTTAATCACTAAAAAGACTGTGTACAATTCTACCAGAGAGCTTTGTTTGGTGCATAGTTGCTCACATACAGCGTGTAAAAAAACAGTCCGGTTTAGCGGATCATCTAGACCAAGTAGCAAAAAACCCTGCCACAGTCCCTATCAAACAAGAAGTTCTATCCACAAACGCTCTAATGTGGCCTGGAGTGTGTGGCACTGAACCAGAAAACTGAGTCGGCTTATGTTATGAGAAGAAACAAATTTCTGTGCAGACACTTCAGTATTTATGACTTGGGAATGGGTTGCAGCATGTAGCATGGGTGTATTTGTGTATGGGTGTTTATGCCAAGGAAACAGCCACCCATCAGCCCCCTGCAGACTCTCACAAGCCCCTACCTGTCTCCTGACATCAGTGAGATAGACATGTCATTATGTCATGTTTTGGCAGCAGTGACATCAGAAATGAGTAGATTTCCAAAGAAATAAATAGAGTTCCAAAGAAATTAGTATATTTAATGAACAATGTGCTGGCGTGCATTAAATTGATATTTATGTGAATGCATCTAATGGGATCTTACACATATTTCAGCAGAACTGCCTGGACTTCCAGCCCTGGGTGTCAGCTGGAGGAAGCCAACGGATCTAAGTGGGGGGTTAAAAACATGGGAGAGATTTACATCATCAATTTGACTACACAGCTTATCAGCATGAATAAGAGTCATGCTTTTCTTATGTTTATATTTATTCTTGTATTAAAACAACATCTGTGTCAGACTTACATATTTGTGTTTGCACTCATACACAGTAAGGTAGTTCTTGCTCACTGATCAAGCTGGATACAACTGGGTTTATATGTAAATCAGTAACAAAATTATTATTTTAAATAATGCCACAACAGACAGGATTTAGCATGCCCTTATCACTCACTCACACTCTTTTGCTGAGATGCTATTAGGGTCATGGGAAGGCTGGAGCCCATCTCAGCCGACACCGGGTGCAGGTGGGTACACTTTGAACAGCTGACCAGAGCACCGCAGGGCCAAAACACACACAGTCATTCACACTCACGCTCATACCTAGGGGCAATTTGGAACAGCCAATCAGTCTGATGTGCATGTCTTTGGACTGTTGGAGAAAACCATAGAACCCAGAGGAAGCCCACGCAAGCACGGGGAGAACATGCCAAATCCACACAGAAATCCCTGAGCCAGGGAATCGAACCCAAAGCCTTTTTTTTTGTGAGGCAGACATGCTGACTACTACACCACAGAATTGTCCCATGTACTTATAATTATCAATATTATCGTTATTAATATAGAAGTCAGCCAAAATAACCAAAAATTCCATCTCTGTCTTAGAAACTTATTCCTGTTGGTTCAGTTCATGCTCCATGCTGTCTTGAACTTCTATTGAGTTGATTCACACAAAATAATACACACAATATGCTTTGAATGCAAGCAGGTAGTTTTTTTGAAATGTTTGTAAATCTGGAAGACAAGTTATCTTGGTTTGGCTTTATACACAACACAAGTAAAAGATTGACAAGGCCCATTGGTGGTAAAACTGTTGGCCTTATGCACTAACCCGAGCACATTTCACCAGTAACGTGGTTTGTTTAGTCACATAGCCCAGTGTTGTGTGTAGTTTAGTGTCCTGGTGCACTTGAAGGTGTAGGGTCAGGTATGGTCCAGCTGGACTCAAAATAAAATCACATTTGAATTCATCATCTTCTGCTTATTCCAGAGTCAAGTAGTAGGGATCTCAACCCAAGCGTTGAAGTCCACACAACCCTCACCCAAGCCACTTTCTACATCTGTATGCCAAGGAGTTCCGGGACCAGCCGAGGGAAGTAGTCCCTCCAGTATGTTCTAATCAGATGCTTGAGAACCACCTCAAGTGGCTCCTCTCAATGTGGAGGAGTGGTGTTCGACTTGAAGCTCTAAGGGAGTGCCGTGCCAAACTGCGAAGAAAGCCTATTTCAGCACTTTGTATTCGCAATCTTGTTTTTTTTGGTCACTGGCCAAAGCTTATGACCATAGGGAAGAGTTAGAATGTAAACTGACTAGTAAATTGAGAGCTTAGCCTTCAGCTCCCTCCTCACCACCACACCACTCCGCTCCGCTATACAACAGAGGCTGCACAAATTCAGCTGTCGATCCCCGACTCCATCCTTCTCTCACTTGTGAACAAGACCATGAGATACTTGAACTCTTCCATTTTAATTCATTGAAGGTAATGCTGCCTCTGAAGAAATCTTGTGCATTCAGTTTACTGACTATTGATATATCTGTATATGACACGTGAGAAATCTGTGTGTCACAAAGCACAAATAACTACAAATCAGCCATAATGTAAAAAAAAGACATGTTTTTTGTGTCGTTGTGCTTTGCGAGAATACTTTCCCTCAGCACAAAGAATTTAATCAGCATTCTCAGGCCTGGAACATTACACACAATGTGAGAACATTGCAGCGAGGCAGTGGGGAGAAGGGGACAATCTTACTCGGGCATGGTGCGAGGCTGGGTAACCATGAAGGAAAGAAAACCAGTTCATCAAGAACATTCACAAAAACAGATACAGACGGTCCCCAACTTACGTTTTTGTTTGGTTCCGGACGGCCGAACGCAAGTTGAAAAAAAAAACAAAAAAAACGTAAGTTGTTACTGTATGTTCCAGTGACGTATGACGTTCGTACTGTGCTATACATCCATAAATACCATTACCGTATCTCATAAAACACCTTAAATCAATTATTATAAACATAACATTGTAAAATATCAAATATATCAAATAATATCAACATTAATTTCAAATAAATTAAATTCAAGCAAAATAATTTCAAATAGATACAGTTTAATCAAATTCACTCCTCAAATATCAAATACAGTATCAAATATAACCTTTAACACTCTCTATGATGCGATCTTTCTGCTTGTAAATGGTTCTAATGGTCGACGGATGGTAACTTTACATGAAGCTGAGCCAAGTCACTTTACATTAAGCTTAAAACAGCGAATGGACGCTTACAATGTGAGGCATTCTACCAAAAGTAGTTCACTTGCTTGTGCTTGAAATAAAGCACGGGTTATCCGGACTTCCGGTCTTTCAAGTGAGCAAGGGCGCCGTTGAATACATGTTTAGTACTAATCCTGCACTGATGTGAATCACCAGCAGAGCGGAGAGTTCTCTTTCTTTTCTGGATTCGGGTTTTCATTCATTTTACAACTCTCTTTGCTTAACTGAGTATGCATGGTAGATTGCACCGATCCGAGCAGATAGTTAATTCAGTCTTCAGAAAACTGGAAATTCCAGCATATGCCGGAAAACTTGCACCCATGCCAGTAGGCTTATGCTTCTGACCAACCATATTTGCTTAGGGTTACAAAAGTCCGCAAAACAGTGTAAACATAAAGATGACAGAGACGATGTCCTAACACAAGGGTAACAAGCAGGGAACTAGGAAGCAGCAGGGCACATTCAGTCTGTCGTTTGTAAACAATGGACGTAGCATCATTACGTCATTGCGTCATTCCGTCAGCGTACTACGTAGGTACGTCTCGTATTCAAAATTTGACTTGGGGGGGGGGGGCATAAAATCGAAAAAACGTAAAACGGATGAACATAAGTCGGGGCGCATCTGTATGTGCAAAAGAATTTATAGGAGGCATTTTGCGTGATAGACAATGTTAGTGCTACGTTTAGTTGGTTTGCACACTCAACCTTACACCCAGGAAATGTTTGTTCAGTGGCTTGTGTCAGAGAAGGTGATTAGCAGAAGTCTTTTATCATAAAAGACAAATATTAAATTCGGATGTAGATTAAGAGGTTCACTACAGCATTTCTTAAATAGATGAATAATTTAATACCACGTGTTAGTTGTTAGAAGATGACGGACTGTGAATCAGCTGATTAGCGGTATTAAATATTGGTAGTGCGCTTGATTTGTGGTGTCCAGATCTGCGCAGGAGCATGTGTGAGTGTGTTACCTGAGCGTGTAAGGAGGAAGGGTAGGTAAAAGCGGGCGCAAGGGTGTGTGATAGGTCAGCGGGGTACAGCGGGTATGATGCCCACACGTCAGGGTTGCTAGGATACAGACCAGGAACTGTGAGCTCATCTGGAAGCACAACAGGAACAAAACTGAGACCTTTGGACCAGTATACACATTCCTACACACGTAGAGTGCCCTGACTCATCACACATTTGAGACGTTTCACACTGGCTTTAAAATTAGTTTATATATACACAGTGTACATATATGTAATAATATATATATATACACACACACATATACATACACACTTTATGTGTGTGTGTGTGTCTGTGTATATACAGTATACATATACTGATGCTTTAGATATTATTTTAGGTCAAATAAAGCATGAAGATCATACTTTCAAGAAGTTTAAGTGAAGATCTGTAACATGACCTGAGTGAATATCCTTTGACATGAAGCAATCTTATCTCTCATAACTATCAGGAACAGAGAGTGGTGCAGAACACACTTTCCTACATTCATTACCCTTCTCTCTCTCTCTCTCTCATGGTGTTCTCTGATAATTGTTTCCTTCCATGTTTTTGGAAGCAGCGTCTTTATTTCACTCCAGCAGATGCAAGATAAAACTCAAGTCACTTTGTAGGAATGCACAACTAGCAAAACATTCAGCTGGAATGGGTTCATTTGTGTTTTCATGTCTTTACAGCTACAACGTCATGTTTAGTCAAAAGTGGGATACCGGACTACAGTTTACGGAGTGATTTTATTTCAAAGTTTTTTAAATCTGATAATATATCTGAAATATTATCACTACTACACCTATATTGGGGTGTTTATTGTACATCAAAGCTATATCCATACATGATTAGATGACACAGCATTATTGTTTTCTAAAAAAGCCTCGGAGCAAAATAAGCCTCTGCATATACATTCAGGGAGATGACAGATGGCATGTGGATATAAAAAAAATCTGTGTCTTAGTGAAGGAAATGTATCAAAGGGCACTGGAATAAAGATTAATCAAATCAAGACGAAAAGAAAACTGTATGCAATCTTAATAGCTGTTTTGTTTTTTTTCTGTTACTAACGTCTTTACAAAGGAGGATGAGTATCATATCACCGTCATAGTATAACATCAACAGCAACAAACAACATTGGTTGCTCTTAACAGCATGATTACAAAATGTGAAATCATACAGGGGAGTGAAAGGAATCACTGTTCTTATGTTATCGAAGCAAAACGCCCCATATGACCTGCATTACTCTGGGTGTTTCCCAACTTCAGATCTGCTATCTCAAACAAATTACTGGAATGGGAACATTAATAGGCAGATTATGGGTGCAGTTTAGGGGCCACTAATCTTATCAGCGATCTGTGTTTCTATGCATATGTATGTGTGTTACTTACAAGCTTCTCGGCTGATGAAGGGTGGTCCAGAGCTCTGCTGAGATGGAGGGGGGTTGGGCGTCCCTACTAGTTTGCTCTTGGCCATCTTAGTGTTGGCTTTGGCAAACTCCAGCCGTAAAGTCTGAGGAATCTCCGGGTCAAAACGAACGCCCTAAAGAAATGACGAAAGGAAAAATATCCCTGAAATAACTTTTCGGACAAAAATACCACACACTGTTAATCAACCAGGGACCTTTGTTCATGCCACTTTCATCATCAGTAGTCCCAGTAAGTTGGGTAATAATGTAATCTACACATCAGTGTTCATTGTGTCTGAAAATCCAGAAGCCAATGGGAATACAGTGATCAAACTGAAATTCCTGGAAGTATGAAATCACACTGAGAATGTTTAGTGGCTTTATTACTTAATAACAAATAAACAAATCAGATAAATAGGAGCTGCCTATAGTATATAATGGTACTGGAAGATTAGGGCCATAGTGGCCTCTCAGAGCAAGAGTTTATCCCGGTTTCTGTAGTATGAAGTGACTAGGAGTTCCACTGCTCATGGATGGGATGCTTGTCCATCACAGGTTACCGTCTCAATATTTTTACTGGTACCTATTAACACTGCTGGGTGGACACTTGTTGTTAAGCGTTGTTAAGCCTTTGCCCCGGGTCTTAGCATAGGAATTCAAATCCACAACGTCTCCAACAGCCCTGCAATGGCCTGGTGAGCTGTCCAGGATGTACCCCACCCTCGTCCAGAGTCGGCTGAGATGAATGCCAACCTCCCCGTGACCCTAATTAGGATTAAACAATTTCTAAGACGGATGAATGAATGAACCTCTCCATCATTAATGTGGCACCCTAAGCACTACACCACCACCCATAACAGCACTCAACCACCTAGAATAGGTGCTATACAAAGGATATAAGGTGCACATTGTATTGTGTCATTAGTACACTAAGTAGTCTCTTGTTAGTAACCAGCTGACAGTATGGCATCTGTAAGTATGTGGTAATGCTACAATCCAGACATGCTTTACACACAACCAGCATCTTCACAAATGGTACCATGGCACTGGTGAGGAAAACAGGCTTCACCAAGTTATTTATCACTTTCCTTTAATGCACAGTGCAAAAGCAAGAACATGATTCTGCTTTGCTTACTGAACAACTGACACACATCTGATTTATTCCTTTTAAAAATACACTTAAAAAAAGAATTCAAGCACTTGTAATATCGTTATCTGCCCCAGTATAACCTCACTAGCTAACAACGTTATTGTAAGACTGTCACACTGCCATTCTGTTTATCGGCTCTAAATAAGATTCCACTGCAGCCAATATCTGTTTAAGAAGAAAATCATTTGATCAGACAGAAAATACTGCAATACAGACAGACATAACACACATCATACTGTCTCTGCAAACACTGAAGAAGAATGTGGCCGGGTCGCTGTGGCTACAGCACGCTCAGAATCAATATTAGACATCTGCACCGTGGCCCGACAGAAACACGCTTAAAATAACCACGTCGTGTTTTTCCTCTGAATTTCAGTAATAAGACATGAAACTGTATGGAGGATAAACAATAGGGCATTTCAACTCCGACAAAGACACAGTTTGTAAAAAAATAAATAAATAATTAAAAAAAAAAGTTGCCTCAGGCTCATTGAACACAATATCAACTCAGAATAAGAGGTTCTCTCTCTCTCGCTCTCTCTCTCACACACACACACACACCACACTCATTTCGTCCATTTCTCATCTGAACCACCACATTAAAAAGTTAAAGAAACAACTATTTAATTTATCCTTCAGTCCAGGCTCACGTAACCTTGGATTACCATTTTACATTTTGTGCATTCTGGAATGCCTTTCTGCTCACCACACTAGAAAATAGTGATGACTAGAATTCCAAAACCTTCCTCTAAACTCAAACTAATCAGATCTACTATCTGGCAAGATGAAAAATGGATCACACAACTATGCCATCGGCGTTATTACACAATTTGTCCACCAGCTGGCACACTGCAACTTCACTATAGACAACATATGTTTGGAATGGAACAATAATCAGCTGATGAAAGCAGTGTCAAGCAGAGTAGCAACTGCATGTCAAACAAATAAACATGTATTTTATATTTAAATGATTTCTGCAGACTTCTATAAATAACCTTTCCAAAATAATTTCATGCTTCAATAACACTGCATATACTATATCTATGGATGGATGGATGGATGGATGCTTTATTAATCTCAAGGGGGAATTCCCAAAATATAGAGATCGATTAAACTATTTGAACAATATCAGTCGCTTCTTTTAGATCTGCTTAATCGTATTTGTACTACGCATTATAGTTTCATTCATTTCTATTGAAATAAAACATTGTCTATTTTTCAAGGGGTGGGTATCACCTGACTGAAGAAACAGTCTCTATTTAGCAACTCGGATGTGTTGGACGCATGGAAGTACTCGACAGTCTATACTTCAGGGAGTACCACAGGGGTGTATTTTAGTCATCTGTATTGCTGAATGTAACATCCCGATTCTCATGGACTGAGTAGGACTGAGTGGAATTATGTGGGATCTTGTAGTGAATGTCTAGAGCAATTGAAATATTCCACAGAGACATAACGAGATTCCAAACTGTGTTAATTTGCCTCATATCCCTGCTGCTTCCACACACAGCATACTTGAATGCACATCAATCACACGAATGGAATTTACTCCACAGTAACACAGAACTTTTTTCCCTTGTTGCTTTATACAATGTGTGCTGTGTTTCTTCTCCAGAATATAGGAATGGCACTTGTGTTCTATACCTTCACATATTTTAGCTTTTAGAATTTTTAATAATCTTACACATATTGTAGACTATCTGGTGTAGTAGTGTTGCTGGTCTTCTTTCAAATACCATGCAAAAAATGTACATTGAAAGGAACCTTGAATGCAGAGTAGATAATTTGAAGAAACCAGTATAGCAAGGCGAGGCTTTGAAATTATCCAACTGTAAAATCCTACCCCATTTCATCAACATATCCTATAAAGTCAGATGACTACAGTGGTACCTCACCTTATGAAATTAATCCGTTGCAGAGCCTTTTTCAAAAGTAAAACCGCATTTTACATGTAAAACGCATGATTCGTTCCAAGGCCCCGAATACTACCCTTTAAAAATTATAAAAGCATGCCTTTTAAGGTACTTACTTCATGTTGACCATGTCTTCTTAGCAGAGTTACAATCTTACAAATGTTTATGCAAGGTTAAAAGCCTGAGCCAAAGAACAAAGTTGCAATGAGCACACTCGAAAAACTCATGAACAAGCTGCTGCTCAAGGGAGCTGCGTCATCCCTCCTAGCCAATGGGAGGCCAGCAGGGCGGGATGTTGGGAGATAGCCAATGAGACAGCAACTCATGCATTGCTTGAATTTTTTTTTTTTTTTTTTAATTGACAATGTCTTCTTAGCAGAGTAATAATCTTACAAATGTTTATGCAAGGGTAAAAACCTGAGCCAAAGAATAAAGTTGCAATGAGTACACTCGAAAAACTCATGAATAAACTGCTGCTCAAGGGAGCTGCATCATCCCTCCTAGCCAATGGGAGGCCAGAAGGGCGGGATGTTAGGAGATAGCCAATGGGAAGCCAGCGGAATGTTGGAAGGTAGTCAATGGGAGAGCAGCTCGTGCATTGTTTGAATGGCACGTTTGAATGGCAGACAGATAGCACAAAGTATATAATGTTATTCTAGTATTTTCGATAATATTTTGCTACTTGTCAATTTAAAAATTCATTCACGTGTTCATACTGTGTATAATAGACTTTCAATGTACAGTTTTTATTTCAAAACACCACAAAATAAATAAGTATATCATGTCATCAATAAACCAAAACAACTTTCGGAAAAAAATTAATGGACTCAGTATTCCATGTGAGAAATTTATAATTTTTTAATTATCCATAGAAGTCCATGGAGCCATCAGTCTTTTGTAGTCTGTTGCTAGCGCATCCCGGTGGTATTTCCCCTTCAAGACTTCTGCTCAAGTTGAATTTTCCAGCTTGAATTTTCCAGGTGGTTGCCACATAATATGTTTCCAGTGCAAGATCTCTTAGAGTATTTTACGATCAAATTTTTACGAAATTATGTTTTTACGTCTGGGAACTAACACCCCTGTGCATTGCTTTGCTATGGCTAGAAGAAGAGACCATGAGAAAAAATGTTTGCAGTAGGAGATTTAGCAATATATTTGACTAGCCTGTGGAAGACTCTGATCACACATGCAATGCAGGTACACTGGGGAATTTATCATATGTAGATGGACAGGTAGATAGGCCATACAATTATTTTTCATTCCGACTTCCATACATGATGGTATTTTTTTTTTTCATTTTACTGTGAGAACATTTGATTATTTATCATTACTGCTGGATCAAAGGAAAGTTTTAAGAAATACAACAAAAATAATTGCTTTAAAAATTATCTACCCTGCCTTTAACTACCAAATAAATTTTTAAAAATCATACTTACATTTAGGGCATTCTTGGCTGCTTCAGCCTCTGATCTACTGTCGAAGCTCACAAAACCGACGGGCTATAAGACAGAACAGAAACCAAAGTAAATACAGATGGAATAAGGTTAGAAATATGGAAAAATTATTTTGATCAGATACGCTTATAGTGATCGGAATATCACACCTTGTTCTCAGTTTGTTTTGGAATGTAACCGAACCTTATGAGAAACTTTCGTTAAATTCATACTTTGAACAAACAGAAGATTTTTCTTTTATAGACTGAAGTTAAAGATTGGAATAGCTGATATGTTTGACTTCGTGGGGACATTTGGCTGGTCCTCACTGTAATTGTGTGTGTGAGAGGTCTTCAGAGGGATAGTAATTCTAGTGTACATGTGTGTGTTTGTTCTGAACAGGGGGCAAAAATGCACAGGGAGGATGAGGCCATCCAGGGTTCATTCACTAGAAAGAGGGAAAGAAGTATTTTTCCTCTCTTTTTCTATGGTCACTCCTCTATCCTACTTGTCTATTCACAAAAACACACATACTCTCATTTTCCCTTCATTCTCTATTTCTTTTTATCACACACTTCCTTGCTCTCTTGTGAAGGAGCACAGGGCTGTTATTAATAGCAACTGGGAACCATACTGCTATATATGGTGATGTCTTTGTGTCCCTCAAGAGGCCTGGAATCAACTGATTTACATTATTGTCGTCATCTCCTCTTGGCACAACACACACGCGCACGCATACACAAACACTGTTCTGGGAAACCTCTCATGGTTCAAGCTGAATTTTTGGTGGGGTTTTTTTTTACCTCCACAGGAAGTCGGTGATGTTCTTACTTCCTGGTGTTTTAGATTGATAAGCGTACTTTTCAATGCAGGACGCTCAGCCATAAAACTATCGAAACGCAGCAGAAATAGAACAAGTATTCTTTAAGGGATTGAATGGAGGGATATATGTGCTGGTGATTTTAAACACTATCTTTAGACATGTTAAAGATTTAGCCTTAACAGACACATACAGGAAAGTTGTCTATTTTATATTGATGTTTTGTGGTATTCATGTATCTTCAATGAGTTTTTAGTAGCAGACACTGATTACATGTCTGGCTTACTAACATTTACTTTATTCATAAACAAAATAGACACTTTAGGTGCATTACAATTACAGGAAAGAGAGATGCGAGACTAATCCTGAGAGCAAGCACATGGATGATGGATAAAATTCGCATAGAAAAAACACACTGTCAATTTTTTTGAATGAACTCCGAATGCCCTCATTCTGTCTGCACAAACACACACACAAATACACATTCCATTTCTGCTAATTTACACATCTACAGTGTGTACGATGCTGCTGTTTGAGCATCCTCTAGAGCAGATAAGCAACCTTCTGCAGATCCTTGTGGGAATTCGTCAATCAAAAAATGGGATGTGCGACGCCAGCACAAACACATGCAGCTCTACTAAAACACAAACAGCACACTATCCAATAACAGCTGTGCTTTAACTGCATTGCATGCCAGCTGAGTTTAAGTCTGTATCCTAGGCTCTAGTGCTCAGTAGACTTCATTTTGAATGGCATTAATGCCAGTTTCAGGAGTTATTTTGTCTGTCTGATTGGTTATTCGTTTGTCAGTTTGTCTGTGAACGCAACCCCAAAACACTCATTCAAGTATTTTCACCAAACTTGCTGGGGACACTACCCTACGCGAGTATGTAAGATAATTTGATTTCAGAATGTCAGGGTCAACGGTGAAGGTTAGGGCAAGGTCATACTTTTTGGATATTGGCTAAGATTGTTGAAATGAGTCCCAATAAAGAAACCTTGCACTCTATGAGAGGCCCTCTAATTATTAATATTAAAGGTCATCATTATGATTATTCATTTATTTTATAAGCTGCTTAAGCCTAATTAGGGTCCCAGAAAAGCTGGCGTCCATCTCCGCCAACTCTGGGCGAGGGATAGACCCTAGATAGCTCGCCAGGCCGTCGCAGGGCCAACACACATATAACCATTCACACTCACTTTCACATCTAGAAGTGATTTGGAACAGCCAATCTGCTTGCTGTGCATGTTTTTGGCCTGCTGAAGAAAACTGCAGTACCCAGAGGAAACCCACATAAGCATGGAGAGAACATGCAAAGTCCACAAAGAAATGCTCCAGGCTCAAGAATCGAACCTGGGCCTTCTTGCTTTAAGGCAAACGTGCTAACCACTGTTCTACCATGCCATTCCATTATTATCATCATTATTGTTAATCATTACATGCTAATTAGTGACTGCTAATTAGCACTTACCACATGAATAAATATGTTTATATCATTTTTATATGCATTAGTTTACACACATAACATGTCCAGGGTGTATTCAAAACAACAAGACAAGTCGCCTCCATATGTCTCACCTGTTTTGATGTGAGTTTAATCAGCGACCCTTCATATCCCTAAAACAAAAATAACAATCAAAATGACTACATTCATTTTTATTATTATTACCACACAAAGAATCACCCTATGAAGAGCAGGAAGTACAACTTCTGCATCTTTAGCTATGGTTTTGATGAGATTCAAAATTCAAGCTTATTGAAAGGTCAGAACTTATTCATCCACTAACTCCTAGTATAATAAAAATTGAGGTTAAGATGAGCTGTGACCTTCTGTTAGACCCTTAGCCTTCTACTTCAACTGTATTTCTCAGAATTCTTGGTGTCTTTGGGTATCATGTGTAACTCACCTTAAACGGCCTGAACAGCAAATAAAGCTCACGGGGTTTTATGTCCAATGGCAAACCACTCACAAACAAGGTCCGAACCTATGCAGTGGAGACAGAGTACTGTTATCAGAGATGATTCAGCAGTTTATCAGCATTCAGAAAAAAAAGCCTTCGACTCATAACACATGACCGGCTTTTCTCTGACAGTTGTTCCAGTTCAGAATTTGGTGCTGACTGGAAGTTTTGGTCCTTGCTTCAGAGTTATTGATTAAAGTATGAGACTGTGAAAGGACGCAGTGATAGTAAATTGACAAATAAAGTGCCAATTTGAGTACATGGTCAAGAGCTAGGTATTTAGTCTTAGTTTAGAGACAGCCAGTGATTCATGTGGTTGATAGGAGAGTATCGGCAAGAATGAAGGGAAAAGTGTACAAGACGGTGATGAGGCCAGCAATGTTGTATGGTTTAGAGACAGTGGCCCTGGGGAAAAGACAGGAGTCAGAGTTGGAGGTAGCAGAGATGAAAATGTTGAGGTTCTCTTTGGGAGTAACTTGAGGATGGATAGGATCAGAAATGAGTACATCAGAGGGACAGCACATGTTAGATGTTTTGGAGACAAAGTCAGAGAGGCTAGATTGAGATGGTTTGGACATGTACAGAGGAGGGATAGTGAGTATATTGGTCGTAGGATGCTGAGGTTGGAACTACCAGGCAAAAGGCCCAGAGGAAGACCAAAGGGAAGATTTATGGATGCAGTGAAGGCGGACATGAAGGTCGTTGGAGTAAGAGTAGAAGATGCAGAGGATAGGGAGAGATGGAGGCAGATCATTTGCTGTGGCGACCCCTGAAGGGAACAGCCGAAAGGAAAAGAAGAAGAAGTGATTCATGTGGTTGGACCATCACAGACCAAAGGAAAGTATTGATACATGTTTTCTTTGTACCTCAAAAGAGACTGAGTTCACTTGACCACACAGTGTTTGAAGCTAAAGAAATGGCCCGGTGTACTTTATGGATATGATAAATGTCAATTAGTTAAGAATAAAACCGTTTGAACATCAGGGTAAATAAATCCAAGAATCCTAAAAATACAAAGAGGTTCCATAAAAAAGGTGCAGTAAATACGTGAGAATTCATAATACAGTGGTACCTCACCTTACAAAATGAATCCATTCCACAGCCTTTTTATTAACCTGGATTTTTCGTAAGCTGAATCGCATTTTACATGTAAAATGCATGATTCGTTCCAAGGCCCATAATACTACCCCTAAGCCCTTTAAAAATTATAAAAGCATACCTTTTAAGACCTCCTTCTGCTTCAATATCGTACCGATTATAGACGGGTTTGGCCATATTCCTTTGCAATATCACTCAATCACATGCCATGAGCTGCTTCTTCTTTTCACTCGCACCGGAAATTACACGCACGTGTGTGTGTGTGTGTGTGTGTGTGTGTGTGTGTGTGTGTGCGTGCGTGCGCGCGCATGTGTTGACCATGTCTTCTTAGTAGAGTTATAATCTTACAAATGTTTATGGAAGGTTAAAAGCCTGAGTCAAAAAATAAAGCAAGAAACTCATGAAACAATAGTAACTCTGTCCTTTACACAAAAAGCATTATGGGAGATACAGCTCCATAATATCCAATGGGAGGGAGTGCGTCATCCCTCCTAGCCACTGGGAGGCCAGCGGGGCGGGATGTTGGGAGATAGCCAATGGAAGGGAGCTGCGTCATCCCTCCTAGCCAATGGGAGGCCAGTGGGGCGGGATGTCGGGAAATAGCCAATGGGAGGTAGCTGCGTCATCCCTCCTAGCCAATGGGAGGCCAGCGGGATGGGATGTTTGAACGTCATTGATGGGAGAGCAGCTCGTGCATTGTTTGAATGGTGTGTTTGAATGTTTGAATGGCACGTTTGGCGCATTTCGTAAGGAGAACTTGTTTTGGTAAATGTTTTTGTAACCTGGATTTTTCGTTTGCTGGGACTATCGTAAGGTGAGGTACCACTGTTCTCTCCTCTCCTAATATTTGGTTGAATGCTTCTCTGCAAGTTTCACTTTGGACTGATTATGTTTAGTATTACTCATTTACCCTGGTATATGGAAGTATTCACAAAGAACCAGATACACAGTAATACTTGAGGTTTGCCACTTGGCTGGACACACACACACACACACAAAATGTGACAAGATCACCTACTCCACACACTCAAAATCTCAGTGGAGAGAGAGAGAGAGGGGTCTCTCTCTCTCTCTCTCTTCTCTGTATGACTCATAACCATAAAAGGGGCTTTTTCTTGCTGAGGTCATGCATACTCACTGTTAGAGTGAGGAGACTTAAACACACACACACACACATACACACACTAAACAATGAATATACATATCAAGCCTTTCTCCGGTTTCAGGCCGGATATTGGACTAATACACACTGACAGGAAGCGCGCATTGAGATGGAATAGATGTGATAAAAAGAAAAAAAAGATGTCCTATCAACAAAACGTATAACCCCACATTCTCTAAACAATGTGATATGACAGAAAGTGAAACAGAATAAGATATTAAAAAGCTTCAGTCCTGTATTAATGAGCATGTTTACTGTAAAGATCGCACAGTTGAGTGTTGTTCACAATATAACAAACTTACACACTGCATGGAGATTGTTTAGGTTACATAACATACTGTTTACTTCTCAAGCAACACTGTAGTATCCAACCACTTACACTGATAAAGTAACTCTCAGAAGAAGGGCAGATGAGGACACAACAAACACTAATGGGGAGGGAGAGAGAGAGAGAGAGAGAGAGAGACAGCAGCTGATAAAACAGAGATAGACAGAATATATAACAGCGACACTTAGAAAGAAACACTCAGAAAAAAAACACACTTAAAAAGAGAGACACACTCACAGGTAACACAAGACAATCAGAGAAATAAAAACAGATGTTTATAGAGAGACTGAGAGAGTAAACTGTATAGACAGAAAACAATAGACTCACAAAGAGAAATACATGGGGAGAGAAAAGACACACAAAGCAAGAAAAATAGAGGGAAACAGACATGGCAGAAAGACAGAAAGAGACAGTCACACAGACAACGAGATACACTCACGAGACAGACAGACAACAGAGAGGTGATACACTCAGAATCAAAGACAGACTAACAGACAGACATACTGAGCAAGGTACTCACTAGAGAAGAGAGAGAGAGAGAGAGACAGAGAGAGAGAGAGAGAGAGAGAGAGAGAGAGAGAGACATAGCCAAAATGATAGACACAGACAGAGCCACTCGGTGAGAGCCAAAGAGGAGAGACAGTGGAAGATTTACTGAGAGACAGACACTCTAGACAGGGAGACAAAAAATTGAAGCAGAAAGTGAGAAAGAAAGAGAGACAGAGCGCAAGAGAGCGCAAGATGTCTTTCCTTTCACTTAGACCCTCATTGGGTTATTTAGATACATATGTTTACTTGTTTCATGCTTGCTCTTTACTGTATTGAAAAAGTTAAAAAGTATAAAGTTGTGAAAACACTGCTGCCAGGCAACGAAGAAGTATAAACTCTGGAGCATCAAAGATTTAGCTAGCTACAGCATAAACTGACTGCGTACAAAGGTAGTGTTTAAATCTCACACTTCATATATTTTTTAATTCTTTTCTTGGCCACTGCATGATTCCGTACATGTTACTATGGTAATAGCTACACAACTACTCTAGTTTAAAAGTGGAGGAAATGAAGAAACCCATTTTACAAAGAAGTCCCAAAACTACTAGGGCATGGCCCTTTGTGAATAGTGTCACTGTAATTCTGCTAATCAAAAATCTAAAAATAAACTCCAATAAATAACACAGGAATGATCTGTTCATGTAAACACAACTTACACCACTCCATTTTTGAGGTTAAAAACATTTCGGGGTGCACTGTTCAGGATACAGTATAATCTGGATAGAGTTACTGTGTCACCCTGAAAGACATTATTTAACAATTGCAACGTGTCATGAAGTGTTTTATTCCTACTATACAACATCAATTCACATTTGTTTCTATTAATTAAACAATAACATGTTGTGCTTTAATGTTTGTAGTTAAGATTAATAATATTCTGGAATATCCTAAAAAGACAAAACGACTTAATCTATAGATCTCACAAGCCTCTTACTCTGGAGACTCCTTTCACAAATTCTAAAGACATCTACAATATAAAAACATCCTCATAAATAATGATTACACATTTTTAAATTTAGACTATTTAGCTTTTCAGGAGTATGAGGCTTTTATTTACTTTAAGAAATTCAATTTAAAAGCTACAGTGAACAATGCAACTCCAACAAGAATGAAAACAAAATAGAACTATAGGATGCTTTACCACCTTGAAGATGAAGGGACAGTAACAGACGACCATAGTTACAGTTGGTGGCAGTACAGTAATATGCATTCATCCATTTTCTGAATCACTTAATGATACAATGGTCGCAGAGGGGTTGGAGCCTATCTCCGCTTGTTTCTGCACAATGATAGGATACACCCTGAATTACTTATGAATAGCAAGGTCAACACAAAGACTACCATTCACACTTAGTCACACCTAGGGGCAATTCTGAACAGCCAATTACCCTAATGTGCCTGTCTTTGGACTACAGAATGACAGCACAGTGCTCTGCGGAAACCCATACAAGCACAGGAAGAACATGCAAACACAGAAGAGCTCTTGCGATGCACACACACACACACACACACACACACACAACACA
Organism: Plotosus lineatus; assembly: GCA_024760905.1. Taxonomy (NCBI): domain Eukaryota; kingdom Metazoa; phylum Chordata; class Actinopteri; order Siluriformes; family Plotosidae; genus Plotosus; species Plotosus lineatus. The sequence continues at coordinate 24,246,181 of CM045746.1, forward strand.
CACACACACACACACACACATGTTCCCCAACAGCCGTTTCTGACACTAAGCCTTTTTGTCTTTTGAAATGGCAGACAAATGACTGAGATAAGATGGCAAATCCCACAGAGCTTTTAAAAATAAACCATGACAGCAGTATGTATACACGCACATATTATGATGAAGCTCTGCATCTGGCCTTGTGCTGACAAGTAGAGCTGCACAGAGACACACACACACACACAAACACACACACTTGGATGATATTCCTGAGCTCATTCAGTTCATTTTCTGTACCCGCTTCATCCTAATTAGGGTCACGGTGCCCATCCCAGCCAACTCAGGGCGAGGGCAGAGTACACCCTGGACAGCTCGCCAGGCCATCGCAGGGCGGAAACACGCTGACGGCTTTGCAGTCTACTCTTGTCGAAAGTCAGCAACGGTTCTTTTACATGCCTCACACCATAGACAGTGAGAGACATGGCCCGCCTTTGATAACCCAGTTAGCTGCACTGGGGGGGACAGTGACAACCTTGTGGAGAGTGGGACTCGAACCCCCAACCTTTTGGATCAGCGATCCAGTTCCTTATACCACTAGACCATCCATATTCCTGAGCTACACATACCAAAAATGTCTAATTGTACTAAAGGGTCACAAAGTGAGTTTCTTGGGTGCAAGAATACTCACACACACACACACACACACACACACACACACACACACACACACACACACACACACACACACACACACACACACAGGGAAAGGCATTCATGCTTCCTCTCTCCTTGCTTGACTGTCATCA
>CM045746.1:24251965-24259465 GCA_024760905.1 Plotosus lineatus
GGACCAGATGTAGTTTATAACTGAAGAATAAGAATTTTTAATATTTTATCTATTTAGAATGATTTGGGTTGCTTTAGGAGGAGGATGATTTCCCGATATCCTTTGGGATTATTTTTAAAGCTAAGTAAGGTAAATTTTAAGCTCTATATATCTATGTGACACACACCACATTAAACATAAACAAAATTAGAGAGGGATGAAGTGGCAAACTGCATTATAAGATCTGAAAATGATACATGACATGACAAGGTATGTTCTGTTGTGGTTTGTATCAAGTTTGTACTGAAAGAAACTCTGGCCAAACAAAAACAAACTGATTGTTAAAAATGATTCTGGTCCTAATTAGGAAATCCAACACAATGCTTCGTTGCTATCCATCAAAGAGGTTGAAATGTTGAAGCTCAGTGAAATATTCTCAACACACATGAAACAAATACAGGTTTTAAGTAGGTGTTTTATTGTAGACCATAATCCCATAATGCTGTGGTTAGCACAGACAAGCTTTTGTGTTAAATGATGTGGCTATAGATGTTTAGGTAGGTGCTTTATTATAGGTGTTTTATTATTTTCAGGGAAATTCAGTCAGGTTTGCCGGGTGAACAGAGTTAGAAAGTTATGGGATGAAAATGCGAATGATATACAAGTCAACAGAAAGTATTGTTCTCGTTTCATTAAAATCTAATGTTTCAGATATGTTCCTCCCTATAGAAGACAACCAATGGGAAAGCAACTCGCGCATTGTTTGAATGGCGCGTTTGAATTTTTAAGATGGCGCTTTCGTAATGTGAGCTTGTTTCGTATCTAGAGACAAAAATTTTAGGAAAATGCGTTTCGTAACCTGAATTTTTCGTTTGGTGAGACTTTCATAAAGTGAGGTACACTATATAAATTTACAAAAAGCCTTTAAAAAATTGAGACTCATTTACAGGAAAAAAACAAGAAAACTTCAGATTTAAAACATTGTATAGCACAAAAATCTGACTGACATGCATAAAAACGAAAAAAAAAATATTCAACATTAATATTATACAAATACTATGTGGTTTTAAACACGTTATCTGTTATGTCACATGTTATCAATTTTCACAGTCCATACATGCTTTAGACCTATACAGACCCAAGTTATTCATTAATTTACTTTATAGTATTTATTAACTCGTGGATTTTTTTACATAATTTATAACACAATTTGTTCATGTTTATTTAAACAATTTTTATTTTTCTATTTTTAAATAAGTGCTTTATAATTACCCTAAAATTACTTGGAAACATAGAAGTAAATTGATAAATAACAGTGGTAATAAAGTAATAAAAGCAATAGTTAAATAGTATTTAATAGGTATAATAATTTAATAATAGTGATTAAATAATTATAACAATACTCGTGAACACCATTCATTCATTCAATAACAATACTAAAATTACTACTGTTATAATTATATAATTGTACAACAAAATTATAGTAAAAGGTAGTACAAAAGTGTAATTTTTTTATTGTTATAAAGTAACAGTTATACATGATTACTGTTCATTTTCAATATTGATAAACGAACTATTCGCCACACCTTCAACTAGATAACTACAAATTTAACTCAAATTTGTAGAACATACCTCGCACGAGCAAACTGTATGACGTTGCAGTAAACAACCCCTCAAGAAACAACACGGAAAACTTTCTAACAGGAACGAAGAGAAAGGTGGAGAGAGACGAAGACATTAAGACATAAATAAGTTGTATGAGTTTAAATAAGGACATGATTTTTTTTTCTTTTTCAGGCACACTGGTGCACTAAATCTTTTTTTATTACAGATTAAAAAAACAATGTTAATGAAGTTTTTCTTTCTTGGAAGTTGAACTATATTTCTTTCTCTCTTTTTAATGTTAACAGAGATACAATGTTATGCATAGGTGTACTAGTAATTTTACAGACAAATAATACTAGTTATCGGGGTGGTGGTGGAGGAGGGCGTGAAACTTTTTTTTCCCTAGAGGGGGCGCCACAGAAAATAATTGAGAAGCACTAACCTAAGGGCAATCTGAAACTGCCAGTAAGTTAAATTTGCATGTCTTTGGACTGTAAGTCCCCAGAGGAAACCCACAAAAAAAAAAAAAAAAAAAAAAGGATACAACATGAACTCTACAGCGAGACTTCCTTGCAGGGCCCAAGGACTTCTAGCGCAAAACCTTCTTGCAATGAGCCAGACCTATGAACTATTACACTACATGCCTCCCAAAGAAAACAATTTGATGAGTTTTGATAGTGATCTATTTTTGTTTGATTTTTTACTGTGTGAAAAGTAATTGAATCAATAGATAACTGTTCTAACGGTACAAACTTATCAGTTGATTCAGACCAGCAAAAACAAGATATACGAGTTGTCTTTATAAAAAGATTTTTAAAAAGACTGATCAGAAGTGAGGCAGCACGGTGGTGAAGTGGTCAGCACGTCCACCACCCAGTAAAAAGGTCCTGGGTTCAAGTCTGGGATTTCTGTGTGTTTTCCCTCTGTTTGTGTGGGTTTCTTCTGGGTGCTCTGGTTTCCTCCCACAATCCAAAGACATGAAAATTAGGCTAATTGGTTGTTCCAAATTGTCCTTGTGTGTGTGTGTGTGTGTGTGTTAGCCCTACGGTGGTCTGGTCGAGTTGTTCAGGGTTATTCCCCGCCTTCTCCCAATGTTGACTCAGCCTTCGGGCGACCTCATTACAACTTTTTTGTTTATCGAGTGAGTGACCGGAAATGTATCCAAACAAACAAACAAACAAACAAATCTCGAGGTCGGGAATTTCTTTTCAAAAAAAGGATTTTTCCAAACACTTTACACACTGGAGTTTTACTCAGATTTCAGGTATTTGTTTGATTAGTAAGTCATTTTTAAAATAAACCCTTAATAAACTCACCTCTTCCTCAGGGCCGTTGCTGTACTCGCTAGTCTCGGTTTCCATTTGGCTGTTCATCTTTGACAGAAATTGTACGCTTGTTTTACCCCCTTTATCCTCCCCGTTAGTTTACCTTCAGAAACCGTCTGAGAAAAGTATCCAAATTTAGCATAACAGTCGATTAAAATACATTGTTCAGAATAAACTTAGTAAAAAAAACAGCTAACGGCTGTTACTACGCCGTTTTGAAAGACCAAACGCCGTGGCTGTTGCTGCTCAAGTGCGAGCTCTGTGCGTGAGTGTGCGCGCGCTTGTGGACTCAGATTTGCAGCGCGAGCGCGTCTCTCCCTGTTAAAAGTCAACGAGGCTTGTGTGGGAAAGTTTAACTCTCGCGCATCAGAGAGGGAAAAGGGAAGAGAGGGGGCGCGTGAGCAGGAAGTTGTTGATCTCGTCAGTCAGAAATGGCGTATTTTCGCGCAAACGCGGACAATTTGCTTTCTTTCCGTGTTGTGTGGCGCTGAATGGCCAAACATGCCCAATCAGGCGAAAGAAAATTAACCCTTCGTATGGATTATAAGAGGCTCGCGGTTATCCAGGTGGCCGTTTCTTGGTCGCCTAGACAACAGGACACGCCCTGGTGTAACAACATTACAGTATATCAGATATATTAGTTTAAACTTTTGCTTTAAGGAGTCCTTATTATTATTATTATTATTATTATTATTATTTATTGTTATTATTATTATTTAAAATGTGTTTTCATAATCATAAAAACTAAATGACGAAAATCTGGAATTGCCGACATATTGTGCATGTCTTTGGATTATGTGAGAAAACCAGAGTACCCGGAGGAAACCCACACAAGCATTGGGAGGACATGCAAACTCCACACAAAAAACACTGTCATCCAGCCCAGTACTCAAACCCAGGATATTCTTGCTGTGAGGGGGACATACTAAATATTACACCATTGTGCTGCCCTATAGAGATGATGATGATGATGATGATGATGATGATGATGATGATGATTGTTGTTGTTGTTGTTATTCCCCTCCTTGAATTGCCACCTTATCATGCTGGAGGGCCTTGCATGCCCTAATGATTCTAGGAGCTAGCTATGTTGTCGGGGACATTATGCCACTGGTAGGGTCACCTAAAGCAAACAGGTCCTAGGTGAAAGTCCAGACAAAAGCACGGTTCAAAACACCTCTATGAAGAAAGAAGAACCAAGGACACAGTTTTCCTTGCCTGGATGTGGTTCACTGGTCCCCCCTCCTGGATACAGGCCTGGGGGTGGGGCTCGAAGGCAAGCAGCGTCTGGTGATCGGGCTTCTGCTCATGTAGACCGGCTGGGCCCAGCCCGAAAAGGAGACATGCGTCCACCTTTCCATAGACCCACCACCTGTGGGAGGGGCTATAGAGTCGGGTGGCAGACAAAGGCATGGGTTCTATCGGACTGATCCTCGGCTACTGACTCTGACTCTTGGGACATGGAATGCCACCTCTCAAGCAGGGAAGAAACCTGAGCTGGTGCTTGAGGTGGCAAGATACCAACTAGATATCTCACCTCACCTCAATGCATAGCTTGGGCTCTGGAACTACCCATTTCAAGAGGGGCTGGAGCTTATTCCATTCTGAAGTTGCTCATGAGGAGAGGCGGCAAGCCAGTATTGCCATCCTTGTTGCCCTACCTGCCCCCCATCTTGGTGCCCACACAATGAGATTCGCCCCGGTCGACGAAAGGGTTGCTTCCCGCCGCCTTCAGGTGGCAGGACCGGTCCTGACTGTTGTTTGTGCTTATACACCAAATGAAAGTTCAGAGTACCCTCCCTTCTTGGTGTCTTTAGGGGGTGTGTTGGAGAATGCTCCCACGGGAGACTCATTCGTTGTCCTGTTGAGCAATGATAGTGCAACCTGGAAGGGTGTGATCAGTTGGTACAGCCTCTCCAGTCTGAACCCGAATGGTGTTTCTTTGTTGGACTTCTGTGCTCGTCACAGTTTGTCAGAAGGCTGCGAATAAGTGCACTTGGTACCAGGACATCCGAGGCCGCAGCTCGATAATTGACTTTGTAGTCGTGTCACCGGACTTGCGGCTGCGATTGAAGAGGGGAGCTGATCTGTCAATCAATCTGAGCTGGCTCCGATGGCATGGGAACCTTCCCAGACCTGGCAGGCTCATGCGTGTGGTTAGGATGTCCCGAGAATGTGTGGCAGTCTTCTGTCAGAGGGCCTTTAACTCCCACCTCCAGCATAGCTACAACCATGTCCCAAAGGAGGCAGGTGACATGGAATCTGAATGTGCCATGTTTCGTGACTCCATTGCTGAGGTGTCAGCCCATAGCTGTGGCTGGAAGGTCGTCGTTGACTGTCATGGCAGTAACTCCGAACCTGGTGTTGGACACCTGCGGTGAAGAGGGCCATCCAACTGAAAAAGGAGGCCTATTGGGTCTATGGGACCCAAGGCAGCAGACAGGTACCAGCAGGCCATACGTGCTGCAGCCCGAGCAGTCCCAGATGCAAAATCTCGAGTGTGGGAGAAGTTTGGTGAGGATCTGGAAAGTGATTATCGGTTGGCCTCAAAAGATTCTGGACCACCATCCGACACCTCCAGAGGGGAAGCAGTTCTCCAAGAATACTGTTTACAGTGGAAGTGGGAGGCTGCTCACCTTGACTGGGGATGTTGTCGGGAGGTGGAAGGAATACTTCGAGGACCTCCTCAATCCCACCAACATGCCCTCCGTGGAGGAGGAAGACCACCCATCGCTGGAGCTGAGGTCACCGAGGTACTCAAAAAGCTCCTCGGTGTTCGGGCTCCGGGTGTAGATAAGATTCGCCCTGAATATCTCAGGGCTCTGGATGTTGTTGGACTGTCTTGGTTGACATGTCTCTGCAACATCAGGGGTCGTATCTCTGGATTGGCAAACCGGGGTGCTAGTACTCCTTTACTAAGTAACACTCCTTAGCCTGACCAGGGAAGTCTATGCAGGGGTACTGGAGAGGAGGATCCAACTGTTAGTTGAACCTTGGATTCAGGAGAAACAATGTGGTTTTCATCCTGGATACGGCACTCTCGACCTACGCTCTATGCTCTACAGGATCCGGGGGAGGGGGGGTGCCTAATCTGTCCATATGTTTTATGGATTTAGAGAAGGCTTTCGACTGTATCCCACGGGCTATCTTGAAAGACATGCTCCGGACCCGTTGCTACGGGCCATTCGGTTGCTGTATCATCGGAGCCAGAATTGGGTCTGCATTGGGAACAACAGGTCGAACTCGGTTTCGGTGAGGGTTGGAATTCTCCAATGCTGTCCTTTGTCTCCAATTCTTTTCATAAATTTTATGGGCAGAATTTCTAGGCTCAGCCGAGGCGTTGATGGGTTCTTGTTTAGTGGCCATCGGATCTCATCTCTGCTTTTTGAAGATGACGTTGTCCTTTTGGCTTCATCAAGGAACTCTAGCTCTCATTGAAGCGATTTGCAGTTGAGTGTGAAGCGGCCGGGATAACAATCAGCACCTCCATGTCCGAGGTCATGGTTCTTAGTTGGAAAATGGTGGAATGCACCCTCCGGGTCGGAAATGAGGTCTTGCCCCAAGTGGAGGAGTTCAAGTATTTAGGGGTCTTGTTCATGAGTGAGGGAAGGATGGAGCGGGAGATCAACAGGCGGATTGCTGCAGCCTCTGCTGGTACCCATCTCAGCCGACTCTGGGCGAGGGCAGAGCACACTCTGGACAGCTCCTTAATAAATAGTATTTAATAAAATATTTTCTCATCATGATAAAATAATAATAATAATAATAATAATAATAATAATAATCACTTTTAATGAAGTCTATGAAAAATTTAAATATTATTAGTGTCGTCATCGTCGTCGTCGTAATGCTTTTTAAATAATTACTATTTCATTCCTGTAACAATGGGTCAGCAGTGAAATTTCTTAACCATTTCAACTTTTTTTTTAAACTGAAGAACTGTGTCTGGCTCTGTGAAACACTCAGTAAAATTTCCATCTCGTTTCCTTATAAAACTGCACAACTCGAACTTGAGACTATTTATTCATTTTCTGAACTGCTTAATCCTAATTAGGGTTGCGGCGAGACTGGTGCCCATCTCAGCCAATTCTGGGTGAGGACAAGGTACACCTAGGACAGCTCGCTAGGCGCTCACAGGGCCAACACTCACACAACCATTCATACTTATATGTAGGGGCGAGTTGGAGCAGCCAGTTAACCTACTGTACATATTTTGGACTGTGGGAGGAAACTGGAGTACCCATAGGAAACCCACGCAAGCACAGGGAAAACATTTCTCCACAGAGAAGCACCCAAGCTGGGAATAGAACCCAGGACCTCCTTGCTGTGCGGCAGACATATTAACCACAATACCACCATGCTGCGAACCTGAGACTACTATTTTTAAAACTAAGTGCCATGATATCAAATATTGAGTTTGCTTCATGTAGTACTGTTTATTTATCCTAATAGTATAATTATTTTAATATAAACATTTAATTTTATTATTTTTGAAAGTTTCATCAGTTTACAGTATTTGCATGTGTAAGACATTTGCGTTGTACTATAATTTTCTTATTTTATGATTATAAAGTTTATAGACATGAATGAG
>CM045746.1:24264465-24469465 GCA_024760905.1 Plotosus lineatus
GATAACTGAACAAACAAACACACACACACACACACACACAATAATTGACATAATTACAGTACTTGCAAACAAAAGAATTGCATTAATGTTTCCATTTTTATGGTTCTTTGGTCCACGTATCCATCCATTCATCTACTAATCTAACCATATCAATCTATCGATCAAGTCATCTATACATGCATCCACCCAGCATGCAATCATATCAATCTTGCAAACACCTTCAAATCCTTCACAATTTTTTAATTAGTATATATTTTTTATTAGTATAATTTTTAAACACCATGTTTTCTATTCCTGTTGTTTTAACCCTTTAATGCCTGAATTATTTTTTGTAGTTTAAAAAAAATTGTCACTAGTTCTTCCTAATCAAAAAGGCCTAAACACTCCGAACACATTTCTTTTATCAAAATTAAAATAACACTACGACTAATAATAACAAATAATAACACTATCACAAATTTGTGAGCAACACAATCCTGTGCACTCAAGGTCATCTCACAGGTGACTGAGGCACGAGGGACCAAGCTGTATTGCATCAGGCAATGCCACAACAAGTATAGAACACGTTCTGAACAGCAACAGCACTGAGTACAATGCATCTAGTAGTTAATAGCATTTATTGTAAGAAGACTATATGGTCCTGCTGTGCATTAAAGAGTTAATATTAATATTATAATTATTATTGTTGTTATTATTATTAATAATAATAAATAATTTCAAAGCATTTTTATTACATTTTTATTGTTGAAACATTTTTTTACCATTTTTTCACACCCCAATATTTAAGTCAGACAGAAAAGACATGCTAAACAGTAATGCCCCATATAACTGTCAAAAACCGTAAGCAAGAGCTGAACAAGTAACACTGAAAAAAAAAAGCAACACAACCCTATCAGTAATTTGTAAGTATACACAATGCTGGAAATGGTCTTCTTGCTCAATTCAAATGTAGACTACATCATCCACAAGTATAATCTTCAAATGAAATTAAAAAGACAATAAATTGAGAAGTTTTACCCATGAATGATGAGAGCTTGCTCTTCTATCAAGTTTCCTTCTCCTATGATGATTGGTCCAGCGTCTGCAATAATCCGGGCTTTCGGGTGGATCACTGTCCTCGGCCCTGCGATACAACAACAGTTTTAACTAAAACTTCAAAACTTGATGAAAAAATAGCAAAGCCAAAAGGGGGGATTTCAGCTCATCACAGTGCATGTGTACAGCTTGCCATATTTACCTGATTTACCAATACTGACACTGAATACCACCTAAAAACTCATTTTATTTTGCAAAGAAATTAACACTGTCCACGATAATCTTCTCAGTATTCCACCACACTGCAGTAATGGGTTCAGTAATAAACATGCACATGTCTCTGTGATCACCATCATGTGGTAAAAAACAACTCCTTTTGTATTCTGATACAACTGAAAGAATGTATTACTGCAAATACAAACAAAAAAAAAACATTCAAATCATTATACAGTCTATATGAAGGAAAACGTTTACCAATAGTGACATCGCCTCTGATTTCACTCTCCACACACACCACTGCACCAGCAGCTATTTTGACACTGCACAGACACAAGAAGAAATCTGATACATACCTTGAAAACATACATCATCTCATTCCTCATTGTGACTATGTTTATTGAAATATATACCCCCCCCCTAGGGGGAGGGGTCTGGCATGACACAGATCTCGCAAATCCAAATGACGTATGCTCCCAAAGAGCCAATGACTGTCCTACAAAAAAATAATAACTCAGGGTTTTACATTAATTGGCAGTTTTTACAGATAAAAGCACGCATGACACGGAAAGCTAAAACAGCCATTGCATAGAGTATAAATCCGCTACGGAAGGAAAAATATAATGTATAAAAGCAAGGCCAGTAAAAACTAAACAGAAGATGCTACTCCGGTTAGCATTCAGGCGGGTGTGGTACCGCTAAACTTGTCAAATTAAAAATATAACTAAATAACATGGCTTGCATTTTAAAAGCAACAACATGTCAATGTTATTTTAATGCAATGAAAAAAAACATAAAAGTAAGAAGCAGATAAAAAGTGAGACAGAAATTAATTCCGGACCTTTTCTGGTTAGCTTGTTTGGGATCCGCCATCTTTAAATCGATGATATCTTCATCGATTACACACCCAGTAAAAAAAAAAAAAAAAGCTTCTGGAATCGATTAATAATGTCTGAATAAAATACAACGTTTTTACTGCCATCTGCTGGACACAATTGGAGCTTCTTCTTCTTCTTCTTCTTTTCCTTTTGGCTTTTCCCTTCAGGGGTCGCCACAGCGAATCATCTGCCTCTATCTCACCCCATCCTCTGCATCTTCTACTCTTACTCCAACTGCCTTCATGTCCTCCTTCACCACATCCATAAATCTTCTCTTTGGTCTTCCTCTAGACCTTCTGCCTGGGTAGTTCCAGCCTCAGCATCCTACTACCAATATACTCTCAACAGGTTGTCACTGCCCCCCAGTGCAGCTAACTGGGTTATCAAAGGCCAGCCATGTCTCTCACTGTCTATGGTGTGAGGTTCATGTAAAAAAAAAAAAAACCATTGCTGACTTTCGACAAGAGTAGGCTGCATAGCTGTCCGCTTTTTTATGCCCTGTGATGGCCTGGCGAGCTGTCCAGGGTGTACCCTGCCCTCACCCGGATTCGGCTGGGATAGGAGCCAGCCTCCCCGTAACCCTAATTCGGATTAAGTGGTTACAGAAAATGAACTATGCTCATGTTTAGGTTTTATTATCATGGGTCTTTGGCTTTCTTTTATCTTTTATACCATCAAGACATGCTTTTCACTACAATAGAAAAGCACAAGAAATAAAATCACCTGATTTAACAGTAAATAAACATTAACTGTCATATAATATTATTCACATAATGGTGATTTTCAGACTACAGTATAAGCACTTTCTTGTCTTTGGGTCATATGAACAAATATACATATCATTTTGAATAATTCCATTTAACAATAAAACCATCTTAGAAATGTTCACTGTGATTTTCTTACTTGTTTTATTAACATTCTTATAAACTTCAATATCTTTATTTTCTGAACTTCAGTTCCCCACTCAGATGTCTAATTGAGAGTCAAGTGCCAAATCTCTTAATCCTATCTCAGCCACCACTGGGTGAATGCAGTGTATAACACGAACATTTGGCCAGACTATCACAGGGCCAACACACACACACACACACACACACACACACACACACACCTAGGGGCAATTTAGAAAAGCCAAGTAGCCTAAGGTGCATATTTTTGGACTGCTGGTAGACATCGAAGTCTTCTTCTTCTTCTTTTCCTTCCGGCTGTTCCCTTCAGGGGTCGCCACAGCGAGTCATCTGCCTCCATCTCACCATATCCTCTGCATCTTCTTCTCTTACACCAACTGCCTTCATGTCCTCCTTCACCACGTCCATGAATCATCTCTTTGGTCTTCCTCTAGGTCTTCTGCCTGGTAGTTCCAACCTCAGCATCCTATTACCAATATACTCACTATCCCTCCTCTGTACATGTCCAAACCATCTCAATCTAGCCTCTCTGACTTTGTCTCCAAAACGTCTTACATGTGCTGTCCCTCTGATGTGCTCATTTCTGATCCTATCCATCCTCGTTACTCCCAAAGAGAACCTCAACATTTTCATCTCTGCTACCTCCAGCTCTGCCTCCTGTCTTTTCCCCAGCGCCACTGTTTCTAAACCATACAACATCACTGGCCTCAACACCGCCTTGTACACTTTTCCTTTTTACCGATACTCTCCTATCACACATCATACCGGACACTTTTCTCCAACCATTTCAACCTGCCTGCACACGCTTCTTCACCTCTTTTCCACACTCTCCACTGCTCTGGATTGTTGATAAGTACTTGAAATCCTCCACCTTCTTTATCTCTGCCCCCTGTAACCTCACCGCTCCTGTTGGATCCTTGTCATTCACACACATGTATTCAGTATTGGTAGAAATTAAAGTACCCAGAGGAATCCAACACGAAGAACATGCAAACTCAAAACACCTCCCAACAACAACAACAACAACAACACACGCACACACACACACACACACACACACACACACACACACACACACACACACACACACGCATGAGCTCCAGTCTGAATGCTGGTTCCAGTGCAGAAAGGGTGACACATCAGCAGGGAGCATTTGAATAGAATTTTCCCAGTGGACTGCGAGACAATAATTAGTTTTTTTTTTGTTTGTTTGTTTGTTTTTGCAGGATTACAGTGGCCAAAGATGACAATTTTCTTTTCAGGTCTCAGAAGTTTTCAAGTGCTGTCTGGGTGTAAAGATAATTTCAGCCAATATAAGAGTTTGTGTGTACAGCACATCAAAAAAATTCCCAAACAATAAGCAAAAATAAGCCTGCAATTTGTTGTACTTGATTCGTATTTTCTAAATAATGTTTATTTGCTTGTGCTACTTTGAAATCAACTCTGATATTTACTGTTGTATCTGAGCTCTTCTCAATGATACCTATTTAACTCAGAGGAGTGTGTCGTCCCCCCACCCCGCTGCCTCCACGCTGTAGTATCTGATTCAATTTATCAGCACACTAGCACATTCTTTATGAGGTTATAATGAGTGTGTTAGAGCAGGAAAACACACTTCAAATGTGCAGGGCAGCAGATTGGCCTGCTGCATAAATCTGCAGTGGTGGTCTGAGAGAGAGAGAGAGAGAGAGAGAGAGAGAGAGAGCTAGGTACACTTGGGGGTGAACGGTGCACTGCGGAGCACACACCCAAAGCCACTATAAATTCAGAGGAGCAGCATGAATGTGTGTGTGTGTGTGTGTGTGTGTGTGTGTGCGCGTGTGTGTGTGTGTGTGTGTGACTGCTGAGTCAGTTAAACTGTAGTATAGAGGCGAGAATGGTCAGAGAGCATTGCAGCAGCCAAAAGAAACTGGACTGCTGAAAAACTTCTCTCAGATACTCAGGAAGAGCAGAGCACCTTCACGCTTCCCATGATGACTTCAAACCGGGATCAGGATCAAGTCAGCTAACCTCCATTGCAGTTGTCATCAAAGGCCGGGGGGGAAGGGGGGGTTGTCTTGAATTAGGAGGATCAGGGCTGTGTGTGATTCAGAGTGATGGAAAGAGATCTCCGGAGCAAGGTAAGCGCTCCTTCAACTTGTTCCAACACAGCTCACAACTTATTCGAACTTTATTACGAGGTGGACGTGGAGTTCAGAGCTTTGCGATATCATAAAAATTCAGCCCAATATGATGGCACATCACGGTGATGGCGTTATCAGACCTCAGATTAGAAATATTTTAAACATTAAAAAATAGATTTTTTTGTAATAATAAGTCGAGTTGAATTTTAATCTACTCAATAAAATTAGCTGAAACATTACTCAAAGCAATTAAACAAAATAACCATCAGTGTAGTGTAAAACTCCAAGAGAAAAAGTAACATAAGGAAAAAACACAATAATACAAACGTCATTTATTAAACCAAAGACACTTTTCAAAAGTCTTAAAATATTTGTTAAAGGTGTAGTCAGTTATTTTTACATGCTATTTATTCAGAACAGAATAAAATCTGGTTTATTTAGTTCTAGTTAAAAGCCCAGTGCCACGAACTGGGTTTTCAAAGACCAGCCATGTCTCTCACTGTCTGTGGTGTGAAGTTGATGTAAAAGAACCATTGCTGACCTTTGTAAAGAGGAGCTGCATAGCCATGTCTCTGTGATGGACTGGCGAGCTGTCCAGGGTGTACTCTGCCCTCACCCAGAGTCGGCTGAGATATGCGCCAGCCTCCAGAGACCATAATTAGGATTAAGTGGTTCAGAAAGTGAATGAATGAATGAGTTTTAGTTAAAAGATAAAAAGAAGACAAAAAGAAAATGATGACGATGATCAAACAAGCCTTTGTTATACTTTATAGTTGAGACAAGCAAGAGAGAGAGAGAGAGAGAGAGAGAGAGATGGGCTTGAGCTCCCAGAATCCACAAACCTCAACATTAAAAGCAACAATAATAATGCTGATTTGTATGTTTGACTAATATTAGAGTAATGCTTATATATCTTGAAGTCTATACTTACATGCTATTTATGCGTTAACTATATTTGAGTGGCGTCACAGTGGCGTAGTGGTGAGCACATCCGCCTCACAGCAAGAAGGCCTGGGTTTGATTCCCGGCCTGGGCGTTTCTGTGTGGAGTTTGCATGTTCTCCCCATGCTTGTGTGGGTTTCCTCCAGGTGCTCCGGTTTCCTCCCACAATCCAAAGACATGCACAGTCGGTTAATTGGCCGTTCTAAATTGCCCGTAGGTTCGCATTGTGCAGAAGGCAATGGCAAACCACTGCACTAAGCCTGTCAAGAAAACCTCCATGAAGATGATAACCAGGGCGTTATCCTTCATGGCGGGTCGCCAATGGTCGTCCTACAACTCAGGTACTAGATAGATAGATATTTGAGTGTTATTTGTGTTGATGGGTGTTATCTGTCTGTTGACTTGTATATGTGAGCGTTATTTACATAATAGCGTGAATATTTGAGTGTTATCCATATGTTAACTTGTTTATTTAAATGTTATTTGTGTGTTGACTTATATATTTAAGTGTTGTTTATGTGTTGACTTGAATATTTGAGTGTTATCTATGTGTTGACTTGTATATGTGAGTGTTATTTATATAATATCTTGAATATTTGAATGTTATCTGTATGTTGACTTGTTTATTTAAATGTTATTTGTGTGTTGACTTGTATGTTCAAATGTTGTTTATGTGTTGACTTGAATATTTGAGTGTTAGCCATGTGTTGACTTGTATATTTGAGTGTCAGTTGTTGCTTGACTTTTGGGGCTTTGGTGGTCTAGTGGATAGCGTGCCGGATCGCTGATCCTAAGGTTGGGGGTTCGAGTCCCCACAAGGTTGTCACTGTCCCCCAGTGCAGCTAACTGGGTTATCAAAGGCGGGTGTTATCTGTCTGTTGACTTGTATATGTGAGCGTTATTTACATAATAGCGTGAATATTTGAGTGTTATCCATATGTTAACTTGTTTATTTAAATGTTATTTGTGTGTTGACTTATATATTTAAGTGTTGTTTATGTGTTGACTTGTATATGTGAGTGTTATTTATATAATATCTTGAATATTTGAGTGTTATCTGTATGTTGACTTGTTTATTTAAATGTTATTTGTGTGTTGACTTGTATGTTTAAGTGTTGTTTATGTGTTGACTTGTATATTTGAGTGTCAGTTGTTGCTTGACTTTTGGGGCTTTGGTGGTCTAGTGGATAGCATGCCGGATCGCTGATCCTAAGGTTGAGGGTTCGAGTCCCCACAAGGTTGTCACTGTCCCCCAGTGCAGCTAACTGGGTTATCAAAGGCGGGCCATGTCTCTCACTGTCTATGGTGAGAAGCATGTAAAAGAACCATTGCTGACTTTCGTAAAGAGTAGGCTGCAAAGCCGTCAGCACGTTTCTGTCCCTTGCTAAAGGGTTGTGACAGGAAGGGCATCCGATGTAAAAAATCTATGCCAAATCAAATGTGCGAATCAGATGATTCGCTGTGGCGACTCCCGAGAAAGGGAAAAAAGCCGAAAGGAAGAAAGAAAGAAAGTTGTTGCTTGACTTGTATGTTTGAATGGTATTTGTGTGTTGACTTGTATGTTGGCAGTGGTGGCCTGATGTTAAAGGTTCTGGATCACTGATCCTAAGGTTTGGGGTTCAAGTTATACCCCCCCCCCCCCTCCAGTGCAGCTAACTGGGTTATCAAAGGCCGGCCATGTCTCTCACTGTCTTATGGTGAGAGGATCATGTAAAATAACGACTGCTGACTTTTGACAAAAGAGGCTACATAGCCATCAGCATGTTTCTGCCCTGCGATGGACTGGCGATCACCCTGAGTTGGCTGGGATGGGCACTAGCCTCCCTGCAACCATAATTAGGATTAAGTGGTTACAGAAAATGAATAAATGGAAACTTTTATGTTTGAGTGATATTTATGTCTTGACTTGACTATTCTTGTGATTTATGAGTTGAAATTGAATGCTTTCTTTTGGTCATGTGATGCAGCCTGAAGTAGTGACCACTTCGGCTATGTACCGCGTAGCCCTATGTGGTGGTACTCATGGCAACGAATTGGCAGGGGTTTACCTGCTGCGCCAAAGTTTGAGGAGGAAGAGGAAGAGTGGCATGGTGGATCCAGTTACAATGGTAACAGTAATGACAAACCCACGCGCTGTGCAGCAGTGTGTACGTTACACAGAGATGGACCTCAACTGCTGCTTTACACACACTACACTGAGGTCGGACACTCTTTATACTACCTGTATTTCTCTCATCATCTTGTTTATTTCTCTTTTGTTTCTGTTTCCTCCTCTGTCTATATCTCTGAGCCTGTAAGATTTTCTTGCTGATATTGTTGAAAATAAATGTGCCCCCTGTCTCAGTGCTCCCATCTCTGATGTCACCCCGTATGAGGTGGTTCGAGCGCAGGAGCTCAACGCTCTACTTGGTCCTAAAGGCAGCTCTTCAGCAGTGGATCTAATCTGCGATCTTCACAGCAGCACTGCGAACGTGGGTCTCTGCCTCATCACTCACTCCGACAGTGACTGGATCTGCTTGCACATCTGTAAACAACTGCAGGCAAGAGTGACTCATTTGACATGGAAATCCCACATCCCTACAAACATGGAGTTTACTGTTAAATCGTTAGTGAAATTAACGTGATTTTGTGCATAGATCCCACCATTTTTCATTACATTTGTAGGTTTCAGAAAGACATTTTATACTTATGATTTCAGACTTTTGGTTTTGGTAAAGGCTGTATATGAAATTCAAGATTATTATAATCTTTGGAAAATTGGATAAGAACCCTAGAATTTGATGAAAATTCTGGTATTTTGGCATTTAAGTTAGCAATTTGTTTTGGATATACAATAGATATGTATGGACATGTTTTCAGAGAGAGTTGGCCACCATTCCAGTGCGGTATGTCCACTATGATATTCCTAAGAGCGACGCGTACACACTGTACTCTGTTGGGAAACATGGCTTTGGTGAGTTCATACAATCATCTGCTCTCACTTGCACTCGATATGATATCAGGAAAGCTCGTTATATAAAAGAGGTCAGAAGGGTATTGCCAGAAACACATCCATCACTTAGCAGTCCCCCTGGGTTCCTTGTCAGTAATCGTCCACTGAACATGCCTACATGTTCATCATACCTCTGGTTCAATGGTGGCTTGGCAGAGTAGTTTGGCTGCTAGTCAGGTCCACTCACCTGACAAAACAGTTAAAAATAAATAAATGCACACCAAGAGCATAACAACCGTACAAACAGCAGACACCTTTTCCCACTGGAGTTCTGTCCTGTTTTTTGTTTGTTTGTTTGTTTGTTTTTTTGCATTGAACAGACTTCACCTGAGAAAGAATGCATTTACAGAATGAGAGTCGGAAATAAACATGCATGCTAACAAAGATGAACTGATTCATAAAAGCTGCCATTTTAAAATGTCACAATCTTCTTTGCCTTTTGGCTTTTTCGTTTTTTCAGGGGTCGCCACAGCGTTTGATTCGCATGTTTGATTTGGCATAGGTTTTTACATCGGATGCCCTTCCTGACACAACCCTTTAGCAATGGGCAAGAAACACACTGATGGCTATGTAGCTACTCTTTTTACGAAAGTCAGCAATGGTTCTTTTACATGAACCTCTCACCATAGACAGTGAGAAACATGGCTGGCCTTTGATAACCCAGTTAGCTGCACCGGGGGGGGGGGGGGGGGGGGGGGGGGGGGGGGGTGACAACCTTGTAGAGAGTGGAACTCGAACCAACAACCTTAGGATCTTTAAAATGTCACAATATACTACTATGTATTTTGGTCGGAACGTACAGAGAAATTTCAGCACTTTTTGTATCAAACACCCACGGCTTAGATTTCTCTGTCCAAAACTCTAGTAAGAATTTTGTTGGATTAACTTTGCACTCTGTTCCAAATTGTCTATTTGTTATGCAAATACCTTCACCAGCTTTGCATCACAACCATTCTCTATCTGTCTCACAAGACTGGCACAGCGTTGCTGTTGAGCCTTTAAGCGAGACCCGTAAATCTCAACTGCACATTTAAATGCTTGGACTAGATTTGAAAAATCTGCCAAATTAATACATTTACCTTAAGCGACTCGGGCATTTTTTGGATGAACGACTCATATGCCAGTATTTTTTTCTATTCTACTAAGCTGTGCTGACTCAAGCACTCTTCAGAATTGTACACATATCTTAATTTATGGACTCTTTCTTAATGCCCTCCAATGGACACTATTTCCTGATTTTTCACTTGAGAGCATTGACACGATTTTTTTTGCCCTGTATGCAAAAACCAAGCTAAAGTACTTATTTAAATAAAAAAGGTTGTCTTAGCATTTTAACACTTTTCTATTACTATAAATTGAGATTTCTATATGAATGAGAGGTTTTTTCACCTATTCAGCAATGGAGGTTGGTCCACAGCCACACGGTGTGATCAGAGCCAGCGTTTTTACTGCCATGCAAGAAGCAGTTCATCTCACTCTTGAATGGGTTCGTCTGTTCAACTCAGGTACCAAGAAGGCTACTTTAACCAGCATGCTCTGAGGGTAGAGGAACATCTAATAATGAGTCTTTGTTTTGGAAAATTGGAGATGGTTCTGTCATCGTTTGAGGTTCTGTATCAGTTCCTGGACTCAAATTATTGGAGAAACATCTTCTTTTCTTCAGGGACCCAGTTTGAGGGTGGCTCAGTAGACGTTTATACAATGGTGGACAACATAAAATACCCTCAAGATCCTCAAACACATACCATCACAGCTGCTGTGCATCCAGAACTACAGGTTTTATGTTTTTTGGATCTCTTTTTTACAAGCACCCATTTACTTAAATACTCCTAAAAATCTCACATGTTCTTTATAAATTCTTGATGAGATGCCTTAGTGCTGTTTCCCTGTCTCTTTTTTCAGGATCGAGATTTCTGTCTTTTGCACCCCGGTGATCCCGTCTTCCTTTCTTTTACTGGGGAGACTTTGAGGTACAAGGGCAAAGAGGCCCTCTATCCTTTCTTCATCAACGAATGTGCAACCTATGAGACAGGGGTGGCTCTGTCTCTGGCGAGGAGAAGAAAGGTGGAGATTCCAACCATCCGATGCAGCAGATCATGAAGGACAGACCCGAGGAGAGACGAACATGAGACATTACAGACTCCAGAGTGATATGGACTGAACATGAAATATTTCCTTGTAGGTTTTTTTTTTCTCAAAATCGGTATAGAAAACCTAAACCTTGAAACTGCAGCTGTATCCACAACTCCAACATCATCGCTTACCCTTTGACATTAGACATAAATACAACTCCTAGCCAAGATAAACTAACATTGTTTGTCATCATCTCACTAACATTAGACGTTTTACATGGTCAGCTAGTTATGCCAGTGATGGAAATCTCACAGTGTGTTAAATGTCTAGAATTTCTGATAAAGAACTGAAGAAGAACCTTGATGAGTTCATATCTTCATATGGTGAGGTGGTAGCTTACCATGTAAAAGAAATTGGTCATTAAAAGGATAAATTAAACATATAAATCATGGGTGCCTCGACATGTCCTCATTATTTTTAATTACCTGAATGAATGTTTCCCTATAAGGTCAAATCGAAAGAGGCGCTGCAGGGTCCTGTACCATATATGGAAGGAGCTTGACCTTTGATGAATGGCTGGTGTTACATTGGGCTCTTGCAATACACAATTCCATTGGACTTAGGGAAGTCTCTGTAGGTACTTCACTGTTGTGTGTGCTGCGGTTGATTGAAGGCTCATTTATGCTCAACAATAAATATGCACAGAGCCTTGTATTTGTACTCTGTGTTCATTTCATCTGTTTTTTTTTTTTTTTTTTTACATGTTCAAAAAGATTGCGGATACATAGATTACAGCAGTACTGTACCACCCGCAACCATGGGGGCGCTGTAGCCGATAGTTCCGGAGTATCATCATTCTATTCATATTCTGAATCGCTTAATCCTAATTAGGGGAGGCTGGAGCCCATCTTAGCCGACTTTGAGCGAGAGGGCTGAGTACACCCTGGACAGCTCGCCAGGCCATCACAGGGCAGAAATACACCGATGGCTATGCAGCCTACTCTTGACGAAAGGCAGCAGTGGTCCTTTTACATGCCTCACACCATAGACAGTGAGAGATATGACCGGGCTTTGATAACCCAGTTAGCTGCACTGGGGACATGGAGAATCATGAAAACTATAATAAAAGCAGAACTTTCTGAAGAAAGGTTATGAAAGTTTTTAAGAAGTTTTAAACATCTTAATGGTGTTACTTCACCCAGCCATTGGAACAATCATAACTGTAGGCAACTGGACATGAATTGGATGGTAGTGAAGAAACAAATAGCAGAGACCAATTTTATTGTGCCCCAAATCTATTACGTACACAAACAAATGGAGAAAAAAATATACATCTCCATATTAAATTGAATTTAATGACCTCACAGACCACTACCATGGCAACTCCACGCTTCCCAGATTTTAATAAAGTACATTGTTATGATGATATCCTCCATCGTCAACATGTTTGTGCCTCATCATCCTTGTACTGCCCATTAGTGGATGTATTTCTTAACATTGATGCTGATGTAAATAAAGCACAGAAGTACGCAGATAGTGTTAAGTGAAACTTTTGAAAAGGAAGTGTTTATTTGCGTACATTAAGGGAGCATACATGAGCCTTAAGGTGTGGGTTGGTGTTCTTGGAAGGTCAAGCCAAGTTTGAAAATTGTTTAACAAAATTGTACAAGTCTCTTGGAGTTACTGTTCTATAGAAACAGTTACAGTATATTTAAAACACAACATGGTTTAGGGTTATAGACACTTATTTCTGTATAAAAATTAACCACATTTAAATTTGAAAATTTTCTCCAGAGTTTTGGAAGTCTTTCTGAATTTTGTTGTGGAAATAAATCATGCTGCCCAAAATGTCCTGACTCAACACAGAATATCCACATTCAGGATCCAATCAAGCTACTTGACACTTTCAGGATCTGTTGACCAACGAGTTATGAATTCAAATCCACAAAACAGTCAAGAAACTTACTCCTCGGTTCTATACTTACATGAATCTCACATGGTGTGTATGATGAAATAAAGATTATTGTTTTGTTTTTTTAATAAAAATTACTTTTATTCAAGTTCAAGTTGCATTTTCTACAAATTCACTCACATCATTTCATAAAAATGCTGATTAAATAACTTCAAAATGCAATAACTCTTAGAACAGATCCACTTAATGATTCCAGGGGAATTCAGGGAAATGTTTACCAAAGGGAACGCCAATGCTTTGCATAATAATGCTCTACATTCACAATGCTGGATTATCACATGCTCAATATAAGGAGTTCAGGGTCACCATTAAAACTAATAACTATATGATTGTGTGGCCTTTAAGAAATCACACATTCGTGTACATACAGGAAACAAAATATGATAATAAATAAGTTTAAATGAATAAAAACAATAAATTAATAATAATGCATCTACTAAAAATAAATAAGTTATGATTCAACAAAGACACACTTAATATTACTACAGTACAAAAAAAAAAAAAAAACATACAAAGAAATAACAACAAAACTGAACAAGTATGAACAAGTTGCATTACAAGGTAAAGGATGTTGTGCCTGAAGCCATACCTGATTTTTGTTTTAAAATCTATAAAGATCGTGCTTATAAAGCTTTCATTTCCTTCCAACACAAAGGCAATGCAGCAACCAGAACCCATTCTCATTTCTTCCAGTTTAAGAGCAGAACCATTATGTCACAGAATTTGGAAACTATCATGACATGACACCTAACATCAAGGCTATGCTGTAGATATGAGCATGTCCGCCTCACAGTAATAATGTCCTGGGCTCGAGTCCCAAGCTCAGTGAAGACATTTCTATCTATAGTGTGGAGCTGGAGTGTTTACATCCTTCTTACTTGGGCTTGCCCCTGGGTGTAAGTGCTAATGGTTGTTAGTGTGTTTGGCTATTCAGGGTGTATCCTGCCTTCACCCAGTGTCAGCTCTGATAGGCTCCAGCCTCTCTGCAAGCTGAATATTATTATGATTAAGCAGTTCAACAAATGAGTGAGACAGTGAGTAACATTGTCCAGCTACAGTTATTGTTGTCATTTTATCAAATTGAAAGGCTATTACCACCACCAAGGTGGTTCCATTTTTGGTGTAATGGTTCGACTTTAAGTAACATTGCACAAAGTCTACTACTCTGATTTGTTTGAAACTTGGTGGTGGGTGAAGCATGGATCAAGAACGAATCCTTGAAATCTTAGACTGGATTCGACTCACAGTTCAATCATTTCTTTTGATAACACTGTTAGACAAAGTCGTGGCAGAAGTCTGTGGACAATAATGAATCCCAGTAGATGGCAATAAATTTCAGAAATACAATGTGCAGAAATACGATGACTTCAGTGGAGACATAAATTGGCTGTGGCCGCAGATTTTCATATCATAGAAGAGTTTACTGTTGTCCTTGGCAGAGGTCTGCATGCCCCAAGAACCTGCTTAATTTAAACGGCTAAGCTGTCAATGTTTATGATTTTTTGGGTCCAAGCACAAATGCTTGAATGATTTTCTTAACACTATTCATATACTGTACTGTAAATGTCATAAAGTGATGCCATAATAACCCCCATCCTGACTGATTCTGGTCCTACCGCATTGTGCTCCTGGAACCAATCTGAATTTGGACAGTTTCCTGGTTAGGTGTTGGCGCTGTGTTGAGGAAACAGGGCTCTCTGTGCTTTTTCATTATATTGTGTCATAAAACACTTCACAGTTGTTTATATGAGAAACACTCCAAGACCCCCCACCCACCACACACACACACACACACCCACCCACACACGCCCACACACCCACCCACACCCACCCACACACACACACACACACACATCCCCACATATACCAATTTGTGTACACAGAGTGTCACAATAGTTCACAGCCATGCAGATAAAGCATGAAATATTAAAGTGCCAATGAGAAAAATCCGAACAGGTTGAGAGAATTAGAAGGTTTGCTCAATTTCCTAATGTATGGGTATGAGAAAAAAAAGCAAGATTTTAAAAATTCTGGTGTCATGTCAATTAATAATAATAATAATAATAATAATAATAATAATAATAATCATACGTAAATAAAATCATTCATTCATAATAATAATAATAATAATAATAATAACCCCTCCACACACACACACACACACACACACACACACACACACACACACACACACACACACACACACACACACACACACACACAAGCCTTGCTTTCTTCTGAAACCCGAGTTTCATGGATTCTGAGGTTACATTTCATTTAGATAAGATCATGCTTCAGCAAAAGTAATTTTCCTACTGCTGGTCTCCTATAGTGCCATAGCAACGAGTCCAAAAAATCGTAAAACGCTATGATTAAACCATAAATGTTGGCACCTCTCTGCAGCATGTAGCTTCTGCATTTAACTGTCAAGAATGATGATAAAACATCTACCAGCTAAGGTCTGGGCCCATGAGTGTCCACACAGCACTTTCTGCTCCCACACACTCAGTCAGCCTTTATAGCCCTCTCATCTTCTCTGGCTGATTTCAGTTTATGGTGCTAATTCACTGTAAATCTCTCAACGAACAGCTGGATGGTGGAAAGCAATTTCAGTCACACATGTTAATAGGATGCCTGAATAGTGCACCATGTGTATGTGCACTACATTACTCACACTATAACCATACTCACACGTGCAGCATATAGTGCAGTGTGCTTGTGATTAGTGTACTACAAAATGTAGTACAGTAGAATGTGAGCTCACTATTTTCCAATAGTAGTTAGCAAGGTAATACAAAGGTGCACTATTTTGACATGCTTCGTGGTACAGTAATCTGATTGCACATTATTTTATTGATTTAATACTTATACAATACTGTAATCATGCATCTCTCCCGTATACTATTTGGTAAAGTAGTATAATGGTGGTAGAACACTATAAAAACATGATATCCAGTGCTGTAGTATGGAGGTATAAAGGTAGCATAGTTTATCATACTACACCAATAAACTATAATATTAGGTGTTGCATGATGGTAGAAGGGGGTATCGTAATTTTCCATATTATATAGTGTAAAACTGTAGTGGTACACCAATTAACTATAATATTTGGTGGTACATTGGGGTATAATTGGGTGTCAATTTACCACAGTACATAGTATAGCAGTGCAGTGGTACACCAACAAACCATAATATTTGGTGCTGTAGTATGGGGCTGCCACAGTACACTACACTATTTAGTACAGTAGTACGTATAGTGATGCACTAATAGCCCTACTATTTATTATGCAAATATAGTGGTGTATTATCTTGAATATTGCACCATATTTTGTTTGACAGAACAATAATGCATTATAGTTATAGCATTACTGATTAGTAATTAGTTTGTTATTATGGGGTGTCATATACCATACTATTTAGTACAGTAATAGCTTGGTACGTATGCTTTATTTTTAGTCTGACAATAAGTTGGTGTAATTTTCTACTCAAACTGTATCATCTGAGATGCAGACCTGGCTGGAACCTTATGAAATGTGTACTCTAGGCCACTCGGTAGGCAGTGATGTGGTAGTAGTTTTTGCTGTGGCTGCGAGCAGCCCACACAAGTAGAGCAGCAGCCATCATATATAGTGGAGATGAGATGAGTGCGAGATAGAGGGACCAACCGAGAGAGCCATCAACCTCGTCAGGGATTACAGAGACACGGTGTAGCAGGTCCATACCCGCCAGGAAACAACACACACAGCCTAATGAACACACACCTGAGAGGGAAAAAGAAAGAGAGCGCGAGAGAGAGAGAGAGAGAGAGAGAGAGAGAGAGATGGAGTGCGAGTGGAGGGGGCTAGTTTAAATTAGATTAACAAGAAATGCATAATTTTTGGGGCCACTATGTAAGGCTACCAGTTAACTAGTACTGTACTTATAAAGTATTCACACTTATTTGACATTTTTATATTTAAAAGGTCAGTTGAAAAAGGTGCAGTTGAAGTACAGGTGCAGTTGAAAGACCCAGATTTAACACCATGTGACAACCCCATGTGACAACAGGCTCTGTGGTGCAATGGTTAGTGTACTGGACTGCTAGGTACTAGTAAAATGATCCAAAGGTTATGAGTTCAAGTCCTGCCTGAGTTACTTTTTTTTTGGTTTCCAATTACAGTCGGCCCTCTACTTACGAAATTAATCCGTTCCAGAGCCTTTTTCGTAACCTGGAGTTTTCGTAAGTAGGGGTTGCATTTTACGTGTAAAACGTGTGATTTGTTCCAAGGCTCCCAAAACTACCTCATAAATCATTTAAAAATTATCAGAGTACACCAATTTTGTATGAAATATGCATTAAATATGTGTTAAAAGTAAAATAAAATTATTTCTTAAACCATTTAAACATTTTATTAACACATTAAACCATTTTATTAACATATTTATTAATTAAACCGTTATTAAACATTTTTTATTAACGCACACACACAACACTGTCTCTCACTCTCTCTCTCTCACACACACACACACACACACACACACACACACACACACACACACACACACACACACACACACACAACACACAACTCACACAACACACACACACACACACACACACACACACACACACACACACACACACACACACACACACACACACACAGACACACAAAACTCTCTCTCTCTGGTGTGCTTTGTGGAGTGGAGTGTTTTGCCGAATGCGGGCTCTGCTCATACGCAGCGTGCAGCCGACGGAGTTTTTGAGATGGTGTGTTGTATTTAAAGCGGAATTACAATACCTGTTTGAAAGATCAGAGGTTCGGATTCAATATTAACTTGGTTCCTTGCGAGATCGGAGGTCTTGTCCCATGGAGCACTCTGCTTTTCTCTGTATCTCCGCTTTTTAATGCCTCCTTCTGCTTCAATATCGTTCCGAAATAATCACCCCCGTCACTGTATTTCCACTTTTAAGGTCTCCTTCTGCTTTAATATCATCCCGATTGTAGAGGGGTTTCGGCCGTACTCCTTTGCGATTTTGCACAACCACATCCCACTTTCGTATTTTTTTCATCTCCTGCTTCACTTCGATTGATAACGGAGCCCGTTTCTTCTTTTCTGTGTCACCGGGAATCACTTTCTTGGGGTCCATGATGGATAACGAAATATAACGCTGCAATGATGAAGCTAAACAAAACTCACCAGCCAACAGTCCTGTTCAACTCTCCTTTACACGTGTGACAAACAGGAAGTATGGGTACAGGAAGTATGGGTACAGTTCAGCTCCCTCCTGGCCAATGGGAGGCCAACGGGGCGGGATGTTGGGAGACAGCCAATGAGACAGCAACTTGCGCATTATTTGTATTTTTGAATGGAGCATTTGAATTTTTGAATTCGCGCACACAATTTTTGAATTAGCGCGTTTGGCGTTTTTCATAAAAAGAGGTTGTTTTGTAAAAAGAGGACGAAAATTTATGAAAATGTTTTTCGTAACCTGGATTTTTCGTATTCAGAGGTTTTCGTAAGTAGAGGGCCGACTGTAGTGGTATTTAATGAGTACAGATATTACCTGAAGATTGTTGGCGTGTAAATTTCACTGAAAGTGAGGTGGATGTCACTGACTATACAATTCAGTGATATCTGCTGTTTAATGGAGACTTTGTTAGTGCTCAGTGTTGAATGTTGGTGTCTTATAATCAAATATCAGTGCTTGATGGATGGGTATTGGTGCTTGTTCTTCAAGAATGGAAATTTTCTGACCTGCAAGGAGGTGGAGGAGTCCAACGCCCAATGTAGGACTGAAACTACGACACAAACAGGCACAGAATCCCACCAACCCTCCTACTAACACCAAACCCAGAGAGAGCAAAGGCAGGAGAAACTGACACCTCCACAGATCTACAGAAAGCAAAGGGATACAAACCTTTGAACCATATATTCATAAATGTGGTTCAGGTGTTAATTGTTTTTTGTTTGTTTGTGTGTGTGTGTGTGTGTGTGTGTGTTATTCACAGGTGCGTATAATGTCCTCTCCACTGTTGTGGTTGCCTGGTTCGATGTACTTGGGTGTGAACTGCTGAGACAGTGTGAAACTCACACACTCTGTATCCATCACAGGATCTATACACACACACACACACACACACACACACACACACACACACACACTTGTACTTAACCCATTACAAATTTTTTATATTGTGTAGGACCATTTTTGTATTATGATGTAATCTCAATAATAATAATAATAATAATAATAATATCTTAACTACACAGATAATACTATTAGCCTACTGCTGCTTCAAGTACATTATTATTATTATTAATATTATTATTATTGTTATTAATATCTTCACTGCTCATGTATTACTACTATTACCATACTGCTGCTTCAAGTACTGTACAACAACAACAATAATAATAATAATAATAATAATAATAATAATATCTTAACTACTGATATAATACTACTGCTGCTTTAAGTACCACTATTACTTAAAAACTGATGATGATGATGATGATCATCATCATCCTCAAAGTAATAAGAGCACGCGCCACGAAGCCTCACCTGGCTCGCGGTACCACCGGCTGCGGTCTGCGGGCACGTACACGCACCTCCACCACAAGCCGACGGTGCCGTTGAGGCGGAACAGCGCGTCGCTCGCGGTCTTCTCATCGAACTCTCCATCAGTGAGCTCCTGGTGCAGCGCGCGCAGCTCGGTCGCGTTGTGTTCGTGGCGCACCCGCGGGCTCGTGTACTGGTACCAGTGGCGGGTGCTCAGTGCCACAGACAGGTAAACTGTCGCCAGGGTGCTCAACACGCACGCGATCACCAGCGCAGTAGCGGAGCGGTTATCCACCATGATGCCGTGTGTCTCTCAGATCTGACCTGATTTTCGGTGTATATTTCCTCCTCCCTGAATTTCCTCGCGCGTCCTGTTTTTTTCCCTCTGTTTATCCGCAGATTACACAAAACGAAGGGTCCATCTGTCGCTCACAGCCCCTTTTATTTTATTCATTTTATTTGTCATAGGTTGCCTATCAACAAGCTAGCAAGAGTAGACTATAATCTAAATCAATAAGAAGAACAACAACAACAACAACAATAATAATAATAATAACAATAGGCGAACATTAATAATACTCTTAGAATAAAATTATCCGATATTACTGTTGAGATTTTGTAAATAATCCGCTTACTTTCCTTTTCCGGTTTGCAGACGGAAGAAGGGAATGCTGGGTATTGTAGTCAGATCTTTTAGGGTTATCTTTTTATCATTACTGTAATTTAAGAAAAAAACTTCTACCTGCAGGACTTTGAGGGGTAAAAAACAGACATTCATTTGCTCAAATCTGTAATTCTAGACTTCATACTAAAAATTCTTGTTCTTTACATTTTTCTGGTCTTGCTCCAACGTATCTTCATTATCATGTGCAAGACAGGGGAGAGAATGCGGATTGTCCGCGCCAGGACCAGGGTTATGAGAGTAGAAGAGGTGACCGTTGAGTACCAGGAACTAGCAAAGATTAGTAAGGGTGATGTGAGGAGGGAATTGAAATGGATGAAGAGTGGGAAGGCAGTTGGTCCTGATGACAACATACCCGTGGAGATATGGAAGTGTCCAGGAGAGGTAGTAGATTTTCTGACAAGAACATTTAACAAGGTCTGAGAGAGTGAGCAGATGCCGGAGGAATGGAGAAGTGTGCTAGTGCCCATTTTTAAGAACAAGGGAGACATGCAGAGTTGTGGCAATTACACAGGGATAAAGTTGGTGAGCCATGCGATGAAGTTATGGGAAAGAATAGTGGAAGCTAGACTAAGGGCAGAGGTCAAGGGCAGAGGTCAGCATTTGTGAACAACAGTTTGGTTTGATGCCAAGAAAGAGAAGCACAGATGCAGTGTTTGCTTTGAGGATGTTAATAGATAATAGTTAATAGAAATATGTTAATAGTACAGAGAAGGTCAGAATGAACTGCATTATGCCTTTGTGGATCTGGACAAATATGACAGAGTGCCGAGAGAGGAACTATGGTATTGCATAAGGAAGTCTGGAGTGGTTTGTCAGAAGTCCGAAGTATGTTACAGTGGTGCAGGACATGTATGAGAGATGTAAGACAGTGGTGAGGTGTGCTGTCGGCGTGACAGAAGAGTTCAAGGTGGAGGCGGGACTGCATCAAGGATCAGCTCTGAGCCCCTTCTTGTTTGCTATAGTAATGGACAGGCTGACAGACGAAGTTCGTCATGAATCTCCATGGACAATGATGTTTGCAGATGACATTGTGATCTGTAGTGAGAGCAGAGAACAAGTGGAGGAAAATTTAGAGAGGTGGAGGTATGCCCTGGAAAGGAGAGGAATGAAGGTTAGCCTCAGTAAGTCTGAATACATGTGAGTTAATGAGAAGGACCCAAGAGGAAGGGTGAGGTTAAAGCAGTGCTTCAACATGGGCGCCTCTGGGGGCGCGATGGGGATGCTGAGGGGGCGCAGGTGACCAGGAGAACATGCTTTTTCCGCCGCATTACAAGAAAGTGTAATTGCACATCCACTCCAGTAGTTGGCAGTGGCGCCATTGCCCATTGTGCGCAGCAAGTACAGGTCCCAGCTAAACATTGAGCAGGAGCTGAGAGTTGCAGTGTCATGCTTCAAACCTCGCTTGAGAAGCTGTGCGCTGCAAACGTGCTCATTGTAGCCATTAATCTTGGCTTCTCATTTTGAGAAAAAAATCAGCACAAATTGTTCTATTTGTTCTTGTTTTGTAGGTTAAAGTGTTTATATATTGTGCTCCTGAGTTAATGTTTCTGAAGTCAATTTGAATTAATTATTTATTGATTTTATTTTCAGCAGCAAATGGTGTGGTAAGTTTGTCAAAAATGTAACAAGGATATTATTATTTTTAAATTTAAGGCAAATTGATGCACTTTCTTTTACAGACTAATAAAAAATGTTAAAAAAGTTATTCTTGTAAGTTGAACTATATCTCTTTCTTTTTGTTTTATTTATGTTAACAAGGATACGATATAATGAAGAGATATACCTGTAACTATCTTCTTCTTCTTCTTTTACTTTCGGCTGCTCCCTTCAGGGGTCGCCACAGCAAATCATCCGCCTCCACCTCACCCTGTCCTCCGTGATCTCTTTCTGACTCCAACGACCTTCATGTCTTCCTTCACCACATCCATAAATCTCTTCTTCGGTCTTCCTCGAGGCCTTCTGCCTGGTAGTTCCAACCTCAGCATCCTACTGCCAATATACTCACTATCCCTCCTCTGTACATGTCCAAACCATCTCAATCTAGCCTCTCTGACTTTGTCTCCAAACATCTTACGGGCTGTCCCTCTGATATACTCATTTCTGATCCTATCCATCCTCACTCCCAGGGAGAACCTCAACATTTTCATCTCCGCTACCTCCAGCTCTGCCTCCCTGCCTTTCCTCAGCGCCACTGTTTCTAAGCCATACAACATCGCTGGCCTCACCACCATCTTGTACACTTTTCCCTTCATTCTTGCTGACACTCTCCTATCGCACATCACATCGGATACTTTTCTTCCAACCATTCCAGCCTGCCTGCACACGCTTCACCTCTTTTCCACACTCTCCATTGCTCTGGATTGTTGAGCCTAAGTACTTAAAATCCTCCACCTGCTATCTCTGCTCCCTGTAACATCACTGCTCCTCCTGGGTCCTTCTCATTCACACACATGTATTCTGATTTTCTGAGGCTAACCTTCATTCCTCTCCTTCCAGGGCATACCTCCACCTCTCTAGATTTTCCTGTACTTGTTCTCTGCTCTCACTACAGATCACGATGTCATCTGCAAACATCATAGTCCATGGAGATTCTTGTCTCACCTCGCCTGTCAGCCTGTCTATCACCATAGCAAACAAGAAGGGGCCCAGAGCTGACCCTTGATGCAGTCCCACCTCCACCTTGAATTGCACGGGTCACACCGACAGCACACCTCACCACTGTCTTACATCTCTCATACATGTCCTGCACCACTCTAACATACTTCTCTGCCACTCCAGACTTCCTCATGCAATACCACAGTTCTTCTCTTGGCACCCTGTCATATGCTTTTTCCAGATCCACAAAGGCACAATGTAGCTCCCTCTGACCGTCTCTGTACTTCTATTAACATCCTCAAGGCAAACATTGCATCTGTGGTGCTCTTTCTGGCATGAAACCAAACTGTTGTTCAGGAAATGCCTACCTCTGCCTCTTAGTCTAGCTTCCACTATTCTTTCCCATAACTTCATCAGATGGCTCATCAACTTTATCCCTCTGTAGTTGCTGCAACTCTGCACGCCTCCCTTGTTCTTAAAAATGGGCACCAGCACACTTCTCCTCCACTCCTCCGGCATCTGCTCACTCTCTAGTACCTTGTTGAATGTTCTTGTCAGAAAATCTACTGCTACCTCTCCTAGACACTTCCATACCTCCACAGGTATATCATCAGGACCAACTGCCTTCCATTCTTCATCCTCTTCAATGCCCTTCTCACTTCACCCTTACTGATCTTTACACATCCTGCCTCAATGGTTACCTCTTCACTCTTTTTTTCTCTCTCATTTTCCTCATTCATCAGCTCTTCAAAGCACTTCTTCCATCTTCCCAGCACACTTCTGTCATTAGTCAATACAGTTCCTCTCTGTCCTTTATCAATCTAACTTGCTGCACGTCCCTTCCCATCTCTATTTCTCTGCTGTGCCAACCTGTATAGATCATTTTCTCCTCTTTACTATCCAACCTATCATACAAGTCATCATACGCCTCTGTTTGGCCTAGCCACTGCTACTTTCGCTTACGCTGTGTCTCCCTTGTACTCCTGTTTACTCTCTTCGGTCCTCTCAATGTCCCACTTCTTCTTGGCTAACCTTTTCCTTTGTACACACTCCTGCACTTCCTCATTCCACCACCAAGTCTCCTTATCTACTTTCCTTCCAGAGGACACACCAAGTACTCTCCTACCTGTGTCCCTGATCACATTTGCTGTGGTTGTCCAGTCATTTGGAAGCACTTCCTGGCCACCCAAAGCCTGTTTCAACTCCTCCTTGAAGACAACACGACACTCTTCCTTTTTCAGCTTCCACCACTTTGTCTTCTGCTCTGCCTTTGCCTTTTCACCTTTCTCTCACCATCAGAGTCATCCTGCACACCACCATCCTATGCTGTTTGGCAACACTCACCCACGATGACTTTGCAGTCACTGACTTCCTTCAAATTACATCGCCTACACAAGATGTAGTCTACCTGTGTGCGCCTACTCCGCTTTCATAAGTCACCCTATGCTCCTGTTTCTTCTCAAAGAAAGTATTCACCACAGCCATTTCCATCCTTTTTGCAAAATCTATCAACATCTGTCCTTCTGCGTTCCTGTCCTGGATACCAAACCTGCCCATCACTTCCTCGTCCTCTGTTGCCTGCCCTAACATGTCCATTGAAGTCTGCACCTATGACCACTCTTTCACCTCTGGGGGGTACTCTGCATCACTTCATCTAAATCACTCCAGAATCTCTCCTTCTCTTCTCTCGCCACATCCTGCCTGTGGGGCATAAGCACTAACAACATTGAGCATTACACCTTCAATTGCTAACTTGAGACTCATCACTCTGTCTGACACTCTTTCACTTTTTAGAACATTCCTGACAAACTCCTCCTTCAAGATGACTCGACTCCATTTCTCTTCCCATCCACACCGTGATAAAATAGCTTAAACCCTGCTCGTAAGCTTTTAGCTTTGCTACCTTTCCACCTGGTCTCCTGAACACACAGTATGTCCACCTTCCTCCTCTGCATCATGTCAACCAGCTCTCTACCTTGTCTGTGCATAGTTCCAACATTCAAAGTCCCCACTTCTCAGTCCTAGACTCATGCCTTCCTCTTCTCTCTCTGCTCACGGACACGCCTCCCACCTCTCCTTCTTCGACGCCTCTCGACCAACAGTAGTCCAATTTCCATCAGCACCCTGTTGATTGACAGCACTGATGGCGGTCGTTGTTAACCCGGCCTCGACCGATCCGGCATGGAGGTAATACTTTGATTTGCATAATAAATAATTGCATTGGTTTTACGCCGGATGCCCTTCCTGACAGTCCTCTGCATTTCTCCGGCTTGGGACCGCATGAGGGGAGAGACACTGGTTAGTGCCCCCCACCTCATGGCTGCATTAGATATACCTGTAACTATATTATAGAAAAAGTTATAATTTATAGTTGGTGGAAAGTGGGTGGTGGGGGGGCGTGAATTGTTTTCTTCTTGCTAGGGGGGGGGGGGGGGCGGAACAGAAAATAATTGAGAAGCACTGGGTTAAAGGGAGCAGACATAAAGAAGGCGGAGGATTTTAATTACCTAGGCTCAACAATCCAGAGCAATGGAGAGTGTGGAAAAGAGGTGAAGAAGCGTGTGCAGGCAGGTTGGAATGGTTGAAGAAAAGTGTCTGGTGTGATATGTGATAGGAAGGTATCGGCAAGAATGAAAGGAAAAGTGTACAAGACGGTGATGAGGCCGACGATGTTGTATGGTTTAGAAACAGTGGCGCTGAGGAAAAGACAGGAGGCAGAGCTGGAGGTAGCAGAGATGAAAATGTTGAGGTTCTCTTTGGGAGTAACCAGGATGGATAAGATCAGGAATGAGCACATCAGAGGGAAGCAGATGTAAGATGTTTGGAGACAAAGTCAGAGAGGCTAGATTGAGATGGTTTGGACATGTACAGAGGAGGGATAGTGAATATATTGGTAGTAGGATGCTGAGATTGGAACTACCAGCAGAAGGCCTAGAGCAGGGGTGCTCAATCCTGCTCCTGGAGATCTACCTTCCAGATGACTTTATCTCCAACCCTAATGTGGCCCATGTGACATGTAAGATCCAGTCAGGTCTTGATGAGATGATTGGATGGTTAGGTGGGCGTGATTAGGGTTGGAGTGAATGTCTTCTGGGAGGTAGATCTCCAGGAGCAGGATTGAGCACCCCTGGCCTAGAGGAAGATCAAAGAGGAGATTTATGGATGTAGTGAAGGAGGACATGAAGGTAGTTGGTGTAAGAGAAGAAGATGCAGAGAATAGGGTGAAATGGGGACAGATGCTGTGTGGCGACTCCTGAAGGGAACAGCCAAAAGGAAAAGAAGAAGGACCAGGGTTATGGTCACGTCATTGGTTACGGTCCTATCTGCTGAATTTACTGTAAAATGGCGTCCTCTACAGGAAACATGTAAATACTATGTCATTGTTGAAGCAGGAGTTAGATTAGAAATACGAATTTGAGGCGTTGTTTCCTCCCAAATCTACTTCAAATTGTTATCGGAACAATTTTCAATTACAACTCTTAAGCCAAAAAAAAAATCCACAAAAATAAAAAATGCGACTCCGGTGGGACTCGAACCCACAACCTTTGAATCACTTTGCAAATGCCTAGAAGTCCAATGCGCTATCCATTGCGCCACGGAGCCACCTGTTGCACACTGCTCGGTTCGGCTCTTTTAACTGCTCGATCTGTAGTGTTGACGCTATTAAAATGCAGTTTAAACCCCGGGACCAAGAAAAGTAGATAAAAAGGTAAATCAATTTGGAGATCATCCGCCAAATGCCATAGAGCTGAGAATGTATATGTAAGCATGTACTTGACTATCATTTTTCGAAATAATAGTAATTTTATGTAACATCATTAATAAATTACATCCTGAGTGAAAACAATATTGGCAATTGATTATACTTTCTGGTTTGATTAAATAATTAATAATTTAAACTGCATGTTTTGTGCATAATATTTTTCATATCCTGGAATTTTACGCATGGAACGTGATGACGTCAATTCAGCGCGACCACTGAACCCGGAAGCAGAGAATGGTGACGCTACAGTACCCCGAATGGATCATAAATATGCGTTTCGGAAAAAGTTGCAACACCAAGGAAGGTCACTTTCCAAGAAAAGGCAACACCTAAGCACTGTAAAGTAAACAATTAACGGGCATTTGTATGAAGAGTACACCTTTGCAACAGGTATGAATACTTAAAATGGGTATAATACATGTATGTTCTAATTATATAAATGTTTTTAAAGGGGATTTAAAATATTTTTGAGAGTTCTTGAGTTTAAGTTTTGCCCCTTAGATCCAGAGTTGACAGTACTGGATTAATTGAAAATGTAATACGTACTGTACCTATAATGATAAATTAATTCTGATACAGATTTCTTCATTCTGATTGCTCTGTACAAAATGTATTAATTGTTTTAATTGCTTCAGTTGTAATAGTACAGTACATTCATTTCATTGTCCTGCATTGAGAATTTATGTATAATCACTTTTACATATTATTAATGAGGTCAGCTTGTCTAAAAAGAAAGTGGGGCCGGTGGCATAGTGGTGCTGTACCCATGATCGGGAGGTTGTGTGTTCAAATCCCAGTTAGACCCCCACTGTGCTAAGACCCCAGGGCAAGGTCTTAACCACAAGTGTCTCTGTTCACCCAGCAATAATAAATGGGTATCAGTAAAAAATACTGGCAAGGTAACCTGCGATACACTAGCGTCCCATTCAGGAGGAGTTGAACTTCTGGTAGCTTCACGCTGCAGAAACCTGGAGATAGGCACCGGCCTGATGAGCCACCAGGCTCAGGTGTAAAAAGCCTAACAGACTTTTTGTATAAAAAGAACATTTGTTTAGCAGTGGTGGTGGCTCAGTGCCTCAGGCTGTGGATTACTAATCTTAACATTGGTGTTTCAAGCCCCAGTCCCACAAACCTGGCACTGTGGGGAATAATTGCCTATAACCTTCCACTGTCAGTAGTATTAAAAAACTGATAAATATTGGTTTACAGGGATCCCTCGCCACTTCTTGCTTCAACTCATGCATCTTCAGTGCATCACGTTTTTTTTTAAAATATTAATCGAATTAAAAAATAAGGAAATTAAGGAAGAATAGGGGGAAAGGTTAAGGAAAACGCTGCAAAAACAAAGCCAATTATGTGAAAAAAAACAAAACCCTAAACAAACACAAGACAAAAAACAACCCAAAACCTCTCATCAAAATTAGTTACATTTTTGTGAGGTGCGCATTTGAGGGCGCACGCACATGCATCTGTCTGTATGTGTGTGTATTTATATTTTATTTACATCTTATGAATTATTATTTTAATGTTTAATTGTTGTTATAAGCATTTATAGCATTGAATATGTATTTATTGATATTATATACAAATATACATGTACATATACGTCAGTCGGGGGAGGGGGGGTCCTACATCGCGGAATTCGGTGATCGCAGGGGGATCTCGGTCTCAATTACCAGCAGAAAGTGAGGAATCCCTGTATATGTTTATGGTTCCACCCAAATAAGGATGGGTTTCCCTTTTGGGCCTGTTCCTCTCAAGGTTTCTTCTCGTCAACTTAAGTTTTTCCTTGCTCATGAGTGATGTGCAGGGGTTGTAGAAAATGTTTAAGGTCTTTTGTGTTTTGGAAAATTCCCACTTTTACTGTATAAAGCTGCTTTGCAACAATGTCAATTGTAAAAAGCGCTATACAAATAAAACAAAGAAGTCAGTAAGATTTCAACAGTGGAAAGTCTTTATGAGTGAAGAGTCTGTGTTTTTTATTTTTTATCTTATCACCAATAAACTGAAAATTAAAAGTTGGTTAAAATGACTTGAAAGTTGCCACATAACTGACAATATTGCACCGCATTTTTCACAGAGACGGTTCACAATATGAAATGTAATCATGAAAGGATAAAATCTCATACTTAAATAATTTTTTTAATTGTTAGTACAGTAGTGATAAACTGTTATATTGTATGAATAAATTGCTTTGCTGTGTGCTCAGCTGTCTAATCAGGTTAGTACAAATATATATATTCTTTATTAAAGTTGGAATCTCAACAAAGTACGTGACTGTTAACCCAGAATGCAAGTTTGAGTCTGATTTAATGCACACAGCTGTCTGTGGCCAGGAGTCCATGGGTACTAATTGGGTCACTTACAGTGATCGCCAGCCAATCATGGGTGTCTTTAAATTCATTTGTATGAGGGGGCGAATAGCTCTTCCGAGTGTGTTAGACCCCAAATATGCATGCACGGCAGTTGGAAAAGAGGCAGGTGGCTAGCGTTGCATATCATAGAGGAGGCTTGTGCATGCTTTTGTCCTTCACTGGTCGGTGGTTGTCATGTGATAGGGAAGGCAACACTTGATGAGTGGGAATTGGATAGAACTAAATTAGGGAGAAACTGGAGGAAAAAAAAATTGGAATCTGTAGATATTTCAACAATAATGATTTTCCGCTGTAAAATTTTATGTCTCAAACACAAACTATCCACATCAGGTTCTGCAGCATCTATATTAGTGGATTTCAATTTTCAGACTCTCCGATGGTTTAATGATCCTAAGTGTTTTAAGGTCTGAAGAAACCTGAATGCTGTTGAAGTCATGAGCACTCTGGAGTTATTGGCACAGCTGAAGGAATGTCTTCATCATGCAGGGCAAAAGAAATCAAAAGGGGACAATGAGAGGTTCAAGAATGCCAGAGGTAATAATGTTCTTTCAGTATATACAAGCTGATATTCGGTGAATGATAAAGGGGTTGACTATGGGGTCCTGAGTGGTGCATTGACAAGGTGTGCGAGAATTAACCCAGAGATTGCAAGTTTAAATCCACAGCTGTCCGTAGTCGGGAGTCTATGGAAGCTAATTGGCAATATACAGTACAGTACTTGATGGGTGGGAATTGGATATGACTAAAATTAAGGTGGGGGGAAAAAAAAAAGTTGATTAGATTAGAACTCAACCCTGCTTGACTTACAGTACCTTGATTACTTTAATGCGCCATGTGTCAGTTCAAATTTAAACAAGATATTGTGGAAGATTTTTACAACTAAACAAATGGGATACTTATTCACTCGCTGAGTGCAAAAAAAACAAACAAACAAACTCAGGACTTGAATTTTGGACCTTCATCCTGTGAGATGGCCATGCTAATCACTACACTTCTGTGCCACCCCAGATGAGTCGGCATCAACCTGAATCCCTAATGAACCTTTAAAACAAAAGCTGTATGTAATATTTGATTTAAAAAGATATTAGACTACAGTATAAGAATTAAGTTAGACTTTAGATTTCAACGTCTCGTAGCTCAGGCAGAGTGACAAGACTTTCTTTAAATTATTTGACCTTCAGCCTTTGGCTCCTAGGCAAGCTGCCAGCTGAACTGGAAACACTCCTCCAGGAGGCCATTGAAATGAAGTGGCCTTTTGTTGAAGAGAAATGGCAGTACAAGCACTCGGTGGTGTCAGAAGACAAAGTGAATACTACAGAACTCATTGGCAGACATCTACCTCAGCTAATGGTACAGACTTCAGAAGTAATAGAAATGTTAATACAGTATAATGGGTACAGTGGCTATCAGTACACCATCACGTTTTTTGCACAACAGCACACCCTTCAGCCTCAATTTGTTTGGTAGCTGTTGATGATACCATGGAATTCTTTTTTTGTGGTTTACTAATGCTGTAGAAGATTTATTGACAATTATTTTATATTGGTTCGTCCAAAATACTACTACTACTACTACTACTATTATTATTATTATTATTATTATTATTATTATTATTGTTATTATTATTATTATTGGCAGTAGTGGCTTAGTGGTTAATGTGATGGGTTACTAATCCAAAAATCAACAGTTCAATTCACACTGTCGGACCCTTAAGCAAAACTCGTAACCCTCAATTGCTCAGAAATGATAATTGTAAGTCGCATTGAATAAGAGTGTCTGCCAAATGCTGTAAAGTAACAATAATTTAAAAACTGCCATTTGAACTTCTGAAATGATTTACTGTCTTAGGTGTTCATCACATTATTCAAACTACTTTTGGTTTCCTAAAGTGTTTTCTCAAACAGTCTATCATGGCTGCCGAGCCAGCATGGGCGATTTCTATCATCTTTCTCCTGGACCGATTTGTCTACTGGAGAGACAGCTCTCACACACTTCTGAAGATTGCTAAAGCATTACACAAGAACTACAAAGATACCCCGGTCGCTCCACAGATCGTCATTCGGCAGGCCAGAATTTACCTCAATACTGGTAAGGTCATAGATGTGGAGTAACACAAATGAAAATCAATTGTGTAAATGATGAAAACAAAAGTAAAATGTCAATAGTAAGCATTAGTTTTCTTTTAGGTAAACTGGAGAAGGCAGAGTATATACTGAGCAGTCTGATCAATAACAAAGGGGCAACTGGTAAGTCTCGTGAAATCTGAATTCGAACCCAGATCAGATTATTGAACAATTATGCACCACATGAAGATGAGTTGGATGTTACTGAATACAGTGATCCATTGCTACTACTTTCTGCGGTTTCAGTGCATCGCGGGTTTTTCAAAAAGATTAATCGAAAATTAAAAAATTAAGGAAATTTGGGAAAAAGTTAAGGAAAATGCCACAAAACAAGGCCAATTATGCTAAAAAAAAAAAAAAAGAAAAACCCAAGCAAAGAACAACCCCCCCAACAAAACTACAGACGCTCCCCAGCTCACGAACGAGTTAGGTTCCAGACGGCCATTCATTAGATGAATTTGTTCGTAAGTTGTTACAGGGCATTCTTTAGAGGGGAATGTTATGTTTAAACCTTGTATAAGTAATCTACACGAGTTTGTACTGTATACAATCTCTCTCTCTCTCTCTCTCTCTCTCTCTGTATCTCTCTCTGAGTTATTACATAACTGACCACGTGGTGTAATGATGCTCTTGAGCTCAGTCTAATTGAAAGCATATTCTCTCTCTCTCTCTTTCTCTCTCTCTGTCTAACACACACACACACACACACACACAAACACAAACACACACACATGGCACTACAACTGGACAGTTAAACTGATCAGCTTCTGGTTGCCCTTAGAAGGAGCACCGCAGAACTAATCGAACTTCGACATGAAGATAATCTGATTTATTTATTTATTTACCCGAAGTGTGTGTGTAATGCTTCCTAGATAATTCTGTTTGATTGGTGGATTATTTGTGAATCATTTCCCAATATGATTCATGTGTCTCATTCAGCCCCACGTTGACCCGACTTGACTCAACCTGCTGCCCATGTGCCTGAAGCTTTAAAGTCTTTATGGGGTGAAATCATGACCATCACAAATCATTGTTAATGACACCATTCCTCCCGTGACACCGCAGTAAACATCATCCTGCACATCAAAATTACTCAGCATCGCCAAGGCACACCATTTAACCCACCAGTCCCGGTCCCCGGTCCCAAAAATGAAGTTATCTGTGTAGAATTTGGAGGTGTGCGGCGGCATTGCTGGAACGGTGCAAGACGTGCTGAACTCTGAGAGCAGCGCACGCACATTACCAGCTCACAGGTGTAAAGTTCATACTAGTGGGGGACATGAAATTAAACACTTTGAAAATCTTTTAACCTTTCTCGCTCTTTCTCTCTCTCTCGCTCTTTCACTCTCTCTGTCTCTCCATAATCATCACATTATCAATATCAATTATGTCCCGTGTTTAAACTCCTGGTTCCTCTCAAGCACAACACAGCGGATCTGATCAGATTTACAGAGAGTTTCACTTTTATCCAGTTCATTATAATACTAGAGTCAATTTGTTTCTTCTGTGAAACTTTTGTCAGGTGTTCAAAAATGCACAGTATCAGTTCTGCTTCTCTTCCTGGACCTCCGGTCTAAAGCACGTCAACCACGCCCCTCTGCCGGAGCCTAGTATTAAGTGTACCTCAGGATAATGTTTAATTATATTTCATACTTATATTTATTATATATGTTTCCATAGATTTTATTCCATTTCTATTACGTACTACTTGTTCTCAACCTTGGACCGGATGTTCGTATCTCCGGATGTTCGTAAAACGAATGTTCGTAAGTGGGGGAGCATCTGTACTCACATTTTTATGTGAGGTGTGCATCTGTGTGTGTGTGCGCGCGCGTGTGTTTGTGTGTGTACTTATATTTTATTTATATCTTATGCATTATTTTTGAATATTTAATTGTTATTATAAGAATTTATAGCATTGAATATGTATTTATCGATATTATATACACATATACACGTATATACAGACGCTCCCCGACTTACGTTCATCTATTTTACGTTTTTTCGATTTTACCTTTTTTTTTTTTTCCAAAAAAAAAGTCAAATTTTGAGTTTAGATGTATCTACCTAGTACGCTGACGTAATGACGCAATGACACTGCGTCCATTGTTTACAAACGACAGACTGAACGTACCCCTCCTTCTTCCCAGTTCATATATATATATATATA
Organism: Plotosus lineatus; assembly: GCA_024760905.1. Taxonomy (NCBI): domain Eukaryota; kingdom Metazoa; phylum Chordata; class Actinopteri; order Siluriformes; family Plotosidae; genus Plotosus; species Plotosus lineatus. The sequence goes on from CM045746.1 coordinate 24,297,860, forward strand.
TATATATATATATATATATCAGTTATATAGCGTGTTAACCTTGTGTTAAGATGTCGTCTCTGCGATCTTTATGTTTACACTGTTTTGCGGACTTTTGTAACCCATTTGCAAATATGGTTGGTCAGAAGCATAAGCCTACTAGCATGGGTGCAAGTCTCAGACACAGAGATGAATTAACTATCTGCTCGGATCGGTGCAATCTACCATGCATACTCAGTAAAGCAAAGAGAGTTGTAAAATGAATGAAAACCTGAATCCAGGAAAGAAAGAACTCTCTGCTCTGCTGGTGATTCACATCAGTGTAGGCTGTGTTCTAAACGAGTTCAGCGGCGCCCTTGCTCACTTGAAAGACCGGAAGTCTGTATAACTCACAGCAAATACACTACTTTCGCAAGTACACTACTTTCGGTTTTGAAAGCCTCACATATTGTAAGTGTTGATTGGCTGTTTTAAGCTATATGTAAAGTGACTCGGTATAAATAAGTGACTTATTTGAAATTAATGTTGATATTATTTGATGTATTTGATATTATTTTACAATGTTATGTTTATAATAATTGATTTAGGGATGTTTTTTGAGATACGGTAATGGTATTTATGGATGTATAGTACAGTATGAGCGTCATACGTCACGCGTCATACATCACTGGAACAACTTACGTTCACTTTCAACTTACTTTCGACCGTCCGGAACCAATTAAAAACATAAGTCGGGGAGCTTCTGTATACTTCAATCGGGGGGGGGGGACGATCCTACTTCACGGAAATCAGTGGTTGCGAGAGTGGTCTCAGTCCCCATTAACCACGGAAAGTAAGGAATCCCTATAGTCCCAGGGACTCCTGGATATCCGCAGACCCTAGAGTTTGTTATCATATATCCCACACTAGTACATAAGGGAAAAAATAAACTAAAACAAGATTTTTATGGTTTATTCTTTTTACATTTGTTTATCATGACATATGCAAGAGAAAAGTCTCCTTCTCAGTTGTGACTTTTGGTTTTACTTTCTTATATGTTTGTGCTCCAGGATTGTGGAAATACCAGCGGGATTGTGATCGGGTTCTAGTGCAGTCAGTCAGCGTGCAAGTTCGGGGACAGGTTCTACAAAAACTAGGTACAATTCTTTGGCACTCCAAAATATCAGCATTTATATTTTTTATCATAATTGTGTAAGGATACATTCATCTGTAGAAAACTATGAACTGAAACTTACTGTGGATGCACATTTCCACTGTGAATTTTAGGAGTGTGTGTATATGGTGTGTGCTGTGTTGTAGGTCTGTGGCTGGAGGCAGCCGAACTCATCTGGGCTTCACTTGTCGGTTTCTATGTACTGCCTCTTCCTGATAAAAAGGTCAAAAATAATCTTATTATACACTCCTATATGAACCCCACACATCCTGTGGCAAACACGTAATATTTATTTGTGAAACATTATATCTTCTATTTCTTTTCCTTTCGGCTTTTTCCCTTTTTCAGGGGTCGCCACAGCGAATCATCTGATTCGTTAACAAAATACAGTATGATATAATGCTTATGAATATTTGCTGTGCTTTCCATATATGGTCATAACTAAGTAGCCTCTGCTAGGGAGGTTATGATTTTTTCCGCTTTGCTTTGTTTATTTGTCTGTTGTTGTTTTTATTGTTTTGTCTTTTTTGCTAGCAACTTTTACACAAAGATTTATGAATGTACAAATTCTGGATTCTGTTAAATTCTTTTACGTTGTAAAGTGGCATGTAATGTGTTGTATTATAGGAATAACAGGTGGTGTTGTGTCCTTTCTGTTTTTTTATTAGCTTAGCAGAGGTTTGCGCTCTTGGAGGACTTTTTCTAGTTCATATTGTAAGCAAAGATAAATGTTATATCTAGCAATCAGTCTGGTTGCACTAAGTTGGTGTGTGTGTATGTGTGTGCTTTTTTGGTATTACAGGGCATTGGAACATCACTTGGGCTTCTAGCTAACATCCTGATCTCCATGAATGATAAAGACTTTGCTTTATTTCAGAAGAAGCCTTATATCAACCTGGTAGGTAGAGTCATAAAATTCCTTGGCATTTGAATCATTTACATATTACAACAAAACCATTGTATCTTCAGGATAAAATAATTTATTTAGTGGTATTGGAAATAAGAGAAGGAACTAGCAAACAAAGATAAGTGTATTTCTTTCATATTTACAAAGGCTATTTCTTTAAAAATGTTATGTTTTAAACAGGACTTTTTGGGAGAAAGTAGTCATCGACTGCTCTGCGCAGCTCAGGCTGCAAAAATGGCTGCCGTGTACAGTCAATTCGGCTCTCTGTATGTACTTACCCACATGGTGTGTGTCTTTCTTTTTGATCTATAAATGTCTCATAGATATAATTTCTAGCATTTTACAAGCAGGTTTTAAAATATGCCTGTTTTTTGCTTGATTTAATCTTACTTAAACTTCTTAAACATTCTCCAGGTGACTCAAGGAACTTGTCTCCTGTCCTACAGTTTTTCCAACGACTGTCCCGCTTCAGCTAAACACACATATCTTGATTTGGCAAAAGAAGCTTTTGGGAATGGTTTGCTAACAAAGAAAGACAATGAAGTCATCACAAGTCAACAGGAACTACACACACTCCTCAGAGCGGCCTACTGTTTAGCGACAACGAACAAATGGTTATATGGTCCAAGCGAGCAGATTAATGAAGCTGTTCAGGCTTGTCAGGAAGCTGTGGTTCTTTTTTATTCGTACTGCTTTAAAGAAGACACTGATAAGAACGCACTTTCTTCTGAAATCGTGATGAAGCTACAGCATGTTAAGACGCTTCTCAAAATGAAGCCCTTCACAAATTCTGACCCAAGATCATTTATTCCTGATAGTTATCGTGCCATAGAGGACAGGCCGGTCCCGTTCACTGTTGACGATTTCGTAAGGGTCATGGAACGTTTTCAGAAGCACCACAAATCAGTCTGTGAAGCTTTTTCTGTGCAGAACCAGGGAGAACAGCAGAGAGATGCAAGTCATGTTAGTTGCATCACAGCCTTCCAAACGCAAACTGATTCACATGGGACAGAATGTCATACTACCTGTCACAGTTCAAGTGACTGCCAGGTTAAGAGCAAAAATGAAAACATTTTGGCCAAATCAGGAATCTCAGATCCGCTTGCACAAATTGTCTCTAACAAAGGGGATAGTGAGGAAAATAAACCAAGTCAAAAGAGCCAAAAAGGTAAAAATTTAAGGATATCTGACAGAAGCAGCAGTTCTGAATCTTCCTGGTCAAATCTCTCTACTCATTGTGGAAGTTCACCAGTTCTAGTTGATCCTTCCTGTCCTACAGAAGTAAACGATGATGATGGTGTTGACAACAAGCAGAATGGATGTCATAATACTAAAGCCAAAAGTGCTAAAACTTTGAGGGGTGAACACAACAGTGATGATGGTGCTGGAGCTAGCTTATCAAATGCTAGCCACGGAGATTGTACAGATTTTTCTTCTCTGGGTAGTAATAGTCAACAACAACAATCAAATCAAGAGCTTTACAAAATCGTGGGAAGTGAAGAAAAGCATCAAATCACCAGTATTTGTGATTGGAGGGATAAACGGACAAGGACTTCATCAGGGTCCATTAGTAGCTCAGATTCTTCATTTGTCATATTAGCTCAAAATAGAGGTGTTGATGAAGTCTTGGAGAAGAGTCAACCAGTTGATCAAAACTGCGAAACAATATCAAGTGAGGATGACCCCGGGAGTCCTTTCGAGTACCTCAATTCTTCAACATCATCAATTCAAAAACAAGACTTGATCCCTTCTTACCCAACATCAAATGACATAAGGAAAGCCCAGACTGGAAGAATACCACAATCTAATCAGAAACAGTCATTACCATCTACCGAATATAACTCATGGGAGGTTCTGGAGATTGATCAGTCTGAAGTAGCAGTGAATGATCATATGAAAGCTTCTGAGAATGCTGCTAGTGGTCATTGCCCTTTTTCCAATGTGAATTGTCACAAGAGCTGTTTTCAGGGTTGCGAGATGAGAAGTGTAATTTTGATGGAGCAGGACTACAGATCCCTCCTCTCAGGGGTGTGCCAAGGATGTCTATTGAGAAGGCTTCCAGACAAACCATTGAAACTTAGGCATTTCAACAAAGCTTATAGTAGGTGTCTCCTTTTCCTACAGTTTTCCCAAAATGAAATTTATTTATTTATGATCTTCTTTTCCTTTCAGCGTTTTCCCTTTTTCAGGGGTCGCCACAGTTAATCATCTGATTCGCATGTTTGATTTGGCGTAGGTTTTTATGTCGGATACCCTTCCTGACACAACCCTTTAGCAATGGGCAAAAACACGCTGATGGCTATGCAGCCTACTCTACGAAAGTCAGCAATGGTTCTTTTACATTGCCGCTCACCATAAACAGTGAGAGACATGGCTAGCCTTTGATAACCCAGTTAGCTGCACTGGGGGACAGTGACAACCTTGTGGAGAGTGTGACTCGAACCCCCAACCTTAAGATCAGTGATCCAGCGCCCTATACCACCAAGCCACCACTGCCCTTAAATTTATTGATTTGTGATAAAAGTTCAAAAGGCTGATGTAGCTTTAGGATTCCATATCAAACCATCATACAGTAACCCCCCGTCTATTCACGGTTCAATGGTCATGGCCCCACATACTCGCGGATTAGTGGCATACCTGGAAGTTACAGGCACATGATTCAAATTTAGCCAATGGCTGAGCTTTTGTTTCTCCCTCCTGTTGAGTAGTTGCAGATGATGTGTACACCTCTCTCTCTCTCTCGTTTGTGCACATGTCATCAACGTGATTGCTTGAATTGTGAATTCACGTTTTTTTCGTGTGTTTTTAATGATTATTTAAGCCCTAAAATGCCACTCAAACGCTCTGCATCTTCTCTAGCTACTGGTAAGGAGCCTAAGCACTTTATTTATTCATAAATATTATCACAGTACAAAATTAAAAAGATTTTACTTAATCATTACATGTTTACTGCATGATTACTGTATTAATGAGTAAGACTGTCTATAGAATGTGTTTAAGAAGCATATTTTAGCGCATGTAATATCATACATAGGGTTTCAACATCAGTAATTCATGGATTTTCAGGGTCCGCGGGAAGGGGTGGAACACAACCCCCGCGAATAACGGGGGTTACGATACCTTGGCAGAGGGGTTTTTTTGAGGTGCCAAGAGAGAAAAATCAATAAGTGGCACTCATAGTATGCAAGGTACCACCGCCCCACATGAATAACATAACATAACTAGGCCCTGTATAGGCTTTAATTACCCTTGTGCGGTATGTTTTATAGAACATGGAACTAAATTAGCATGGAAAAATCCTAAGATTTCTTGTTTGAAGGTTTTTATGAGATGGCTGGAGTTTGACCTTTCGAGGAAACTCCATATGTAGTTTAATATTGGTATTCCATGGCAACAGCAGTATATATCTAGTATTATTTGTCTCAAAGTGCTAAAATTCCTGTGACCTTGATTTTCAGATTTCCATACCAAACCATATATGGGCTTCATAGTATCACCAACATCATGTCCATCATTTCGAAGTTGCGTGTTCTATCTTATCTCTAAAACTTTGACATTGATTTGACCTTTATCTTTGACCCAGATATTTCAAAATGAAATAATTACTGGGGCTCGGGTATGGTAGTGTCCCCACCATTGTTGGTGAAAGTTGGTGAGATACAAACATCAGCATTTACAGTGTTAACAAAGGCGAATAATGTACGTACATAAATGTACATAAATCAGTTATATACTGTCTATGGGTTTTAGTCATTAGATGCTGAACGTCCTATTCGTGGCTGACAGGAGCAGAACCGAATGTGTTAAACAATCCACCTCAAGAAAGTAAAAGATTTGTTTTAAATTCTGAGTTGATTTTCTGCTTATGACAGTTTTAAATAGTGATTATTTGACTTACTGTACCAAACTGTATTTTGAGATATTACAGCAGTATTTATACAGTCTTTAATATGGTAATATAAACTATATGTAATACGGTAACTTATATTTTAGGTGCACTTGTATTAAAATACTCCAAGACTACAGATTCATGGACAGGCTGCGAGACGAGCGTGTACATAGGTGAAGTGCTGAAGATGGATGTGAAAGGACAACAGAGGCAGGCCTTCAGAGTTCAGTATCTACACCAGGAACTACTGCTGGGCAGGTCAGACCTTAGACAAATTAAAAGCTTAAATTCATGATCAATTTTAATTCTTAATAATTATACTATAATTAGTCTGTGTGACTGGGTTAGAAATAATTATTACTTATTTGTTTTCTGGGTAGCATAGTGGTTAGCATATCTACCTCATGTCAAGAAGGTCCAGGACTCAGTGAGGACATATCTGCATGGAATTTGTATGTTTTCCTTTGCTTCTCTGGGTTTCATCCAGGCACTATGGTTTCCTTGCACATTAGGCTAACTGTTTGTTCCACACTTCCCCTAGGTGTGAGTGTGAGTGGTTGTGTGTTGTCCCTGTGATGAATTGGCAAGCTGGTCAAAGTGTCCCTTGCTTTTGCCCAGAGTTGGCTGAGATAGGTTCCAGCCCCCTTGCAACTCTACTAGGAGCAAGTAGTTTGGCAAATGAATGAATGAATGTTTTATTTTTACAAATGACTCAGTTATGTAGGAAAGGAGTATTTGAAAGAAAGGAGGATTGACGCACACCTGGATGATGTGGAAAGACAGATGACGGCTCAGTTTTATGTCATGGAGTTTAACAAGCGCCTTTATGAGAACAACATCACCACTCAGATCTTCTACCTTCCCTCTGAGCTACTGCTGGTAACACGCTTCCGATCAATGTTTATATTTCTTAATAGATAACTATCAGTTATATCAGTCTTCAATCCATCCATCTATCCATGTGTTTGTCTGTTTGCACAATTGCCAGAATTAATGAAGAACATGCAAAAATTTTAAAAGAAGAAAAGTATTCAAAGATCTCTGAGAAAAGAATTCACCTGAGAACTTTTTGGATTTTATGTATTCATTTATTTATTAATTGAGGTCACTAGAAAAACAGTCAGGGGTCAGTTTTGTTGCTAGTGGCTCAGAAGCTCTTGTGAAGTTTGATTGTGCCAGAAATACTACGAAGGATTTCAAATCAAAATCTGGAGGTTAGGATTCGGGCATACGTAGATCTAATAACATAAAAGATAGGTAAAGTCTATTGGGTTTTTACACCCGAGCCTAGTGGCTCATCAGGCGCTTATCCCCAGTTTCTGTAGCGTGAAGCGACCAGGAGTCCAACTCCTCCTGGATGGGACGCTAGTCCATCGCAGGTTACCTTCCCAGTATATTTTACTGGTCCCCATTTATACTGCTGGGTGAACAGAGGCACACTTGTGGTTGAGACCTTGCCCAGGGGTCTTAGCACAGTGAGGGTCTCAGTGGGATTCAAACTCACAACCTCCCGGTCATGAGCGCAGCACCCTAACCACTACACCACTGGCCCCACTATCTAATAACATAATACACCCAAATAAGTACCAAAAATGGACTGAATTGATGAAGACAACTGGGACTGGCTCTGTTTCCCCCGTGATCCTGACAGATAAGCAGTGATAGATGATGGACGGCTGGATGGATGAACTAGTTCAAAATATACAAACCCAAATATTGTATACATGAAAAAAAGAAGCTTAAAATATTCTGCATGGAGGATTTGTATACGTGTATGGACAAGTGTATTTCATACCAGAAAAAACGGATTTGCTATTAATATAAAGATGAAAATATACCGAGTAATACTTGTGGTAAGAAAAATAACATTTCAATTCTTAAACTATTTAATTTTCTTTTTTTTATTTTAAATAAAAGTGCCAATAGTTCAGATTTTTTTATGTCAGTCACCAAAGAAATATCAATACGATTCTTTTTAATGATTTCTGTCTAAACCAGTGCTTCTCAATTATTTTCTGAAGAGGAAAACACCACCCACCCCCCAACTGTAAATAGTGTCATTTGTCTATAATGTCTATAAAATTGTTTTAAGTAATCCTCTGCCTAACAGTGTATCCTTATTAATATTATGGAATACAAAAAAGGAAGAAATATAGATCAATTTCCAACAAAGAATAACTTTATTAACAATTTTTTTGTCTTTAAACAAAAAGATTTAAAGTGCATCAATTTGCATGAAATAAAAAAGTATCCTTATTTAAACTGTAAACATTTTTGACCAACAGTTTGAACCATGTGACATTAAAAAATAAAATTAAATAAAATCAATATAATAAATTCAAATTGATCAGCAATATTAACTCAGGAGCACAATATATAAAACACTTTAATGTACAAAACAAAAATGAATTAAAGAATTTGTATGTATGTATGTATCAAAAAAAAAAAAAATATATATATATATATATATATATATATATATATATATATATATATAAACAAAAATAAAAGGACAGGACAAAGACTTTCTATTGAAACTCCATTTATCACTACAGATCTAGGGTGGTGAAACCATCCTCTCTCTTCAGATGATTCTTCTATAATCACCTGAAGAGAGAGGATGGTTTCACCACCCTCAAACAGATCTGTAGTGATAAATGGAGTTTCAATAGAAAGTCTTTGTCCTGTCCTTTATTTTTGTTTTTGCTCTACCAAAAAGTATCGAGCACTCTCCTACGAAAGGATCTACTCAGAAAATCCTATATATATATATATATATATATATATATATATATATATATATATTTATTTTTTGTCAAAATAATTAAGTCAGGATTAATGGCTACAATGAGCACGTTTTGCAGTGCACAGCTTTTTGAAGCCAGGTTTAAAGCACAATACTGCAACTCTCAGCTCTCAATGCTGATCTGGGACCTGGACTTATTTTCACAATAGTGACGTCATCCAGCATGACCGAGACCATGTCTGCTGCAAGTAGTATCAGTTCCTCTGCTCTGCTGTGTTTTTTTTTTTTTTTTTGCACTGAGCAGTTTGGTACTCCACCTTATCTGATGCTAACCAAGGTCGCTGGTTTGCTGGAGTAGCATTCATAAAGCGGGATGGTCGTTGGCAATATTCGGCACGTTTTCTCTGAAAAAACTCAAGCGGCTTATCAGCGTGATCAGGATGTGATATTTTTAAGGGACGCCTTACTTTATTTGGCTTCGTGCTGTCCACTGCCAATGTTTTCAGACACAGTAAACACAAGCGATCTTTCCTCGTTTCTCACCGCAGCACAGTGAAGCCGAGCGCTACATGCGGTTCATTATACCTCCTCCACTTAACTTCCAGGAGACTTTCGTTTCTCTCACTGTCTCCGTCTCACTCTGCTTCTCTTTTCATCCCTGTTAAATTTTTCACTTCGTATTTTAGCATTGAGCTAATTCTCTCTGAGCACACTCTGACAGTGACGGAGCCACTGCCACCTACTGTAGTGGATGTACAATTACACTTTATTCTAGTAAGGCAAAAAAAAAAAAAAAGCATATTCCCTGGGGTCAGGGAGGCACACCCCACTATTTGAGAACCACTGTTCTAAACCCACATAGTAACAATCCATTTTTCTATGCCCATTCTCTGCATGGCAGCTCCTGGAGGCCGACACCATCATGGGCTGTGTTTCAGTGGAACCATACATGCTGGGGAAATTTATAAAACTTACCAACAACTCAACTACAATTTGCAAGAAACTTCCAAGCACAGAATACGGCATTGCATTTGGACATTTCACTTATGAGTTCTCCAATGGCCAAGAGGTGGTGGTAGACCTGCAAGGTACCAGGCAACAACAGAACTCCTCTTACATTATGACTGTATTGATGTTTAATTTTTTTATCACCAAACTTATATGTATAAAATAACCTCACACTATTATTCTGGACATGTTTGTGTTTTCACCAGGCTGGAATGAAAAAGGACAATTGTATCTTACAGATCCCCAAATCCACACGCTTCGAAAGCCCAGATCTTACAATAACTTCCACAACTCTGGTATAAAGAAGTTTTTAAAGGATCAGCATGGACAGCACTGCAACTCAATTTGTAAAAGGGCTGCACTGCACACACTTCTGGTGCAGAGTGAAGATTAGCATGCTAATTTTTTTTCCTGAGGTACTAACCAATAGTACAGGTATTAAACAGGCAGGGACAGTTGAGGACAGGCCATGTCCAGGGTGAAAGAGAGTGACGACACATGAATATGATCGCTACATCCAGTTGCAACACTTGCAGGTCAGGTCTTGTACAACCACAAATCACCTGGGTTAACACAAACTGAAGCCATACCCGATACTGACTGTTGTGACTTTTATTTTGGCAGGTACCATTTTGTTTTGCTGTTTTTGATGTACATATTTAATTCATGACATTTTTGTTTGTTATTTTGTGAAGTCAGCAGGTGATGAATCTATCCATATTAATCTAGTTTTGAGTACTAGAATAAAAATTGTCGATAATTATGGTCTTAAAGTTTTTAATGAACGTCAGCGTACATCTCCTAATGGTACAAGAAACACTGCCTTCTGTCACAATATTACCATCTACAGGGAATTATTTAAATCCTGAAGAGTGTTTAATTTTTCTACTCATTTTATATACAGGAGGTTTTGATTTGTGTTGGAGTTGACGATACGAGTGCAAACTCAATGTGTATCTATTTATGAAGGAATTTTAAATAAATTATTTAATAAATGTTTTAGGCGTGTGTGAAATGTCATTGTTGACATTTTTCTTGCTTAGGTGTAATTTTTTTTAACAGGTCACGAGTGGTCTTAAAACCTGTCAAACCTTTTTTTTTTTTTTGAGATTTTATCTTTTGTGACAGGGAGAAAACAAGCAATATAATGCTCAGGCTGTTTAGTTTGTGAAAATGTTGTGTGCATATATTATATATAAAGACATTTATTCAGATATATCAAATATCTAGGAGTCAGCCGTACACCACATATTCTCTCTCAAACACAGATCAGAAGACAGCACTGTCATCTAAATTAACAAATCATGAGACTTGCGTAAGCATAATATTTTCATGTGTCTTTCCTCCTGAATATATACATTATTTAATGTATAAATGAAGTATAAATTATTTTTAAATGCAACACTTTTGCAAAGTCAATTCATGTTACATAAGAGTGTGAGGTTACATAACCATCGTGAGGCACCCAGAAGCCTTCGACAGAGCGATCATGCGATCGAAAAGAGGGAAGTTCTGAAGAGTCAGAGAAGTACTATATATAAAGGAGAAGGAAACATACTGTAAATCACTGTAAAGTAAAAACACTGACGTTAGAAGCTATGCAGTTGTGGGTATTCTGTGCTCTGTTGGTTTTTGTGGCAGGAGGTTGCTTGGCACAGAGACCTCACCCATGCCGTAAGTATTGAACTTAGATCAAGATCAACCTCAGTGTCTGCGTCATAAGTATTCTGTTTTGTTATGTTATAAAATAAAATTTAAATGTGTGCGCGCAATAAAATAATTGTCATTATTGTTACTGAAAGAGGTTCAATGACAATGAATTTGTTATCAGGTTTATTTTAGCTACCCTTATAATTAACCAAACTTTACAACCATGATAAACAAAAACTAAAAAAACACACGAGAACACACGCTACTGCACTTTCATTGGTTAAAAAAAACAAACAAACATCAGATGCTACAATTAGCCTTAAGTTTAATTAAAAAGCAATTGTACTCGAAAAACGTTAACTTTTTCCCCTCTTAATGTTTACATTTTTTTATTTACAGGCAGCCCCCCTCTTCTACAGGGAAGCTTCAGTGTCGTAAGTGCGGAACACTATTTCTTCACAATATCCTTACCATGACCCAGACATAGGGAGATTTTCTAATACTAATTATGTCTGGCATTGTTCAGTATCACGATTTGCAAATTCTGTATTTTATTACATGGCTTATTTGAATACTTGATTCTGATTGGTCAATTACAGCATTCAGTGTTGTGTTATCTAATACGGACTGTTGTTAGAGTCCACGACATTAGTTGAAGCAATGAAATCATTTAAAATCAATATTTAACAAGATAGCTGTGGCACATTGAATAATTGCTTTGGGTTACTGATCCAAAGGTTAAGGATTTAAGCCCTAGTACCACCAAGCTGCCACTTCTGAGCCGTTGAGGAAGGCTCTTATCCATAAATTGCCCAGTTGAAATATATAAATGCACAAACTGGATTCCAAAAAAGTTGTCACACTATACAAATTGTGAATAAAAACTGAATGCAATGATGTGGAAGTACAAAATTTCAATATTTTATTCCGAATAGAGCGTAAATGACAGGGTCAAAAGTTTAAACTGAAAAACTATCATTTTAAGGGGAAAATATGTTGATTTTAAATTTCATGGTGTCAACAAATCTTAAAAAAGTTGGGACAGGTAGTGATAAGAGGCTGGAAAAGTCAATTGCACTTATAATGAACAGCTGGAAGGCCAATTACTACTAATGAGATCCTTTGGCAACATGACTGAGTATAAAAAGAGCTTTTCCGAGTGGCAGTGTCTTTCAGAAGTGAAGATGTTGCGTAGAAAGATAGTGGAGCAATATCAGAAAGGTGTTTCCCAGTGAAAAATTGCAAAGAAAATGATTAAAATGACACATTTTCTCAGTTTAAACTTTTGACCTGTCATCTATATTCTATTCAGAATAACATATTGAAATTTGGCACTTCCACATCATTGCATTTAGTTTTTATTCACAATTTGTATCGTGTCCCAATTTTTTTGGAATGTGGTTTGTAAGTCACTCAGCATCTGCTAAATGCTGTGACTGTAATGTATGTGAGTGACCATTATAATAAGGATAATCTACAGCAAAATAAACCCCTTCAGCCCTTTTTTGTGTTGCTTATGGAATACGTATATGTATCTGTCTCAAGAGACACCAGGCATGAGCAAATTATTTATTCTTTTAAGTGAAAATAAAGTTGGTGAAAAGCCTGAACGTTCTCGTCTTATGTACCTGTGAGCCTGGAGAGTGTCACACTTGATAATCTAGCCACAGTAAATGTATGAAACAAGTGCTCTACCATTTTTCTTTTCTGTAGCTAATCACTGTACATGAGCTGATATGCTAGTAGTAGAGGAGCCAATCAGAATGTGCCAATAATGAAGGTTAATACTGTAGTTTTTGTAAACGTTGTCTTTAATATAGAAAATACAAAGGCAACATCACCATAGAAATTAGTCTGTGCTACTCCTAGTACCAACTTGTGAACAAGAACATTGACACAGTACATCTCATGATCTACATTCATTCATTTTCCACATTATAAACTACTCATTGTATAGTTTGTATTTTTTTTACACTCCCTGTCACTCTTTCCCTTTCTCAGACAACCCAAAAGGGTGTTGTCATTCCATATGGGAAGTATGCTTACGATGCTTTTCTCCAGCGCATCCGCCTTGGAGAACTTATCCTCCATGACAACAAGACACTTATTAAGGATGTTCTGCTACTTTATAGACAGGTAACCCAGACACACTTACAGCATTTAGGAAACCAGCTTGAAGAGCAAACACACAATCTCATTCTTTGTATTGTGTTAATTCTTAGGTAGAGAATATAAATGAGGTAAAAAAAAAAAAAAGGAGAAACATGATTTCTTGAATGGTCTCATGGATCATGTCTTCTTCATTGTTTTAATACCCACAGATCTGACAATACTTTTATTTGTCATTATACAAGATTTTTCCAACAATGAAAAAAAATGTAGTTACTTTACGCAGAGGCCGATGAGTAACAGTTCAAATGCCGGCATAATGCTGAGTACGTCTCGTAGGCTATATGAAACTAACAAGCTCACCACCTGTCCCGTGAGTGATAACCACTGACGTCATGGAATCTGTTCCCTTATCTATAATCAACGATTGTGCTGTTTTTGCTCTTTAAGCTAATGTCACATGGGATCATCTGACCGTAAGCTAACTTGTCTTCGCTTGCTAACGAAATTACCTAGCTAATAGCTAGCATGGGGAATTAGCTGCTTTCTGCTTAAACAAAGAAAATGTCAAAGATCACTTACACACTATAATGAGAAGCGGGATTAGTATAAACATACTTTCTCTCCCATTTATTCTGTATGGATAAGGGAAACTTTGAATTCTGCATTTAACCCATCTAAAGTGGGCACACACTCACACACTTGGAGCTCAGCTACACACTGCAGCACCTGGCGAACAATTGGAGGTTAGGTATTTTACTCAAGGTCACTTCAACCATGACTATGATTAAAGGGATGGTGCAGCTCATGCCCCCCGCCACCTCATATTTTTCTTCTTGGTTCAGAAATCGAAACAGCAACCTTTCAGTTTCGATGCCCTTTTCTATTATGCTTATCTATTATGCCATGGCTTCTGCACTTGAGTAAAATTACTGCTACTGCATTGATAATTCATCAGTTCATTTTCTGTAACCGCTTAATCCTAATTAGGGTCGCGGGGAGGCTGGTGCCCATCCCAGCCGACTCGGGGTGAGGGCAAAGTACACCCTGGACAGCTCACCAGGCCATCGCAGGGCAGAAACACACTGATGGCTTTGCAGCCTACTCTTGTCGAAAGTCAGCAATGGCTCTTTTACTTGAACCTCACACCATAGACAGTGAGAGACATGGCCGGCCTTTAATAACCCAGTTATCTGGGGGCAGTGACAACCTGTGGTGAGTGGGGCTTCAACCCCCAAATTTAGGATCAGTGATCCAGCATTTTTACCACCAGGCCATTACCACCAGGCCACTACTGCATGCATTAATAATTTAATAATGTAAATATAACACACACACACACACACACACACAATAGGGAAACCAATTTAAGGAATAATAAATACATCCTCTCACTGCGTGTTATGTTAATTAGAAAATGTGATTGAGGAGGAACTTCCAAAGAGGGATGTAATTTCTCAAACAGTCACATGGGTCATCCCACTTCCTCACTAAACAGCCCAATGGCTCCATCAGCACAAATAATAGTGTTCTTTGTACACACACACACACACACACACACACACACACAAACAAACCCCAACAAAAAAACTATTATGTTAGTTAATTTGAACACCACCTTCATTATACAGAATACACAGGACATATAAACGTGACTAGCTAGCATATTTAATTTTAGCCAGTTTTGGCCAGTTAGCTATAAAATAGGGCAGTGGTGGCCTGGTGGTATAGGGCGCTGGATCGCTGATCCTAAGGTTTGGGGTTCGAGTTCCACTCTCCACAAGGTTATCACTGTCTCCCCAATGCAGCTAACTGGGTAATCAAAGGCGGGCCATGTCTCTCATTGTCTATGGTGAGAGGTTCATGTAAAAGAACCATTGCTGACTTCCGTAAAGAGTAGCCGCAAAGCCGTCAGCGTGTTTTTGTCCCTTGCTAAAGGGTTGTGTCAGGAAGGGCATCCAACGTAAAAAAAAAAAAACTATGCCAAATCAAACGTGCGAATCATTCGCTGTGGCGACCCCTGATAAAGGGAAAAAGGCAAAAAGAAATCCCAGTTAGCTATAAAATATGTAATAAGATTAAAATAATTAAGAAGCAGATGATAGCTTCTTCTACACTGATTTCAGCAGTAATATCGGCTTTTATTGCACTTCATTCTCCTTCCTCTCCACTCAAGCTGATGTTTTAATTTTATTCACACTCTCTTCAGAATGTGATGTACCGGATTGACTCTGAAAACAAGACATGCCAAAAGCAGAAGCTGACATTGGATTTCCACCCCATGAAGATTCCCTGCAACGCTAGTTTTTTGGGGCAGATAGTGTTAGGGAGTCTCTCTGGACCTGGAGAAGGTCTGATTGTCAATGTATGGAATGGAGAGACATCTAAGGACAAAGGTACACATGCTAAAAGAAACTTTCATCTAATTTAGGTGTTATCATTATTTTTTTGTGCAATAAATTACTGTAAAACAGTTTAATTTGCATTGGATTGTTTCTTTAGCCATTACAGGCCACTGCAGTTAAAGAATGTTTAAAACAGCTGGTGCATCAAATGAGAACAATTCGAGTTTTTGGTTCTACAATTTCACGGAGGCAAATATTCTTTGTGACATTTCAGTTACTGAAACATTATGCACTGTACTTAGAGCAGAATTAAAGGAAAGCTTTCCAAAAGTGGTGTTCTACTGTTACAGTGAAAATATGTACATTTTCATCATTAGGTGTTTTATATCTACAAAGTTGCAATTTCCTAGAATCTGTTTGGAAGTTGAAATTAGCCTCTTTGAAATAGATGCCACTGGTAGTTAGTTTCACTCTCATGAGAGTGCAAAATTGCGAGAATAGGACATAGACGTGTCAGTTTCAAATGGGAAAGATGTAACAATAACAGTATACAGATAGTAAACAGATAAAGTATGAAATCAGATTGCAACTAGTGAGATTATGAATAAAATAAAGCTAAGCATATCTGCACATCATACTATATTACATATACAGGGATCCCTTGCTACTTCATGCTTCAATTCATGCGGCTTTAGTGCATCGCGATTTAAAATAAATAAATAAATATTAATCTAATAAAAAAATAAGGTAATTAAGGCAGAATGATGGGAAAAGTTAAGGAAAATGCCACAAAAACAATGCCAATTATGCAAAAACAAAAAACCAAAACCATAAACCAACAAAAAAAACCCCCAAAATCTCCCATCAAAACTGGATACATTGTGTCTGAGTGCGTGTGTGTGTATTTATATTTTATTTACATATTATGCATTATTTTTTAATGTTTAATTGTTATAAACATTAATAACATTGAACATCTATTTATTGGTATTATCTACACATATACATGTACATATACATTTACATATACATCAGTCAGGGGTGGGCGTAATCCTACTTCGCGGATTTCGATGGTCGCTTGGGGATCTTGGTCCCAATTAATTGCGGAAAGTGAGGGATCCCTGTACATGCTTTGTTTATTCAACATCACTCCAGCTCCACTTTTTACAGGACAATGAGTCTTACAGTCATGAAGAAAGTTGTAATACAACAGTGACTTGATTTTGGAAATGTACATACACTGTATGCAAGGTTTTATTAAGGTTGGGGTTGAGTCTGCTTTAATACTAAATGGTACTGTTTGTGGTGAAAAAGTATCAATTATTTTGTGAAATTTAAGATTTGGAAAATATATGAAAATTGTTATTTTACTTAGCATTGACACTCTTGATTACAACTGGTGTTTGTTTTCTTTTTCTAGCCCCGTACATGCTGACATCCACTGAGTTTGGCTGCCTTCCAGTCAGTGCAATGTTTAACAGTCCAAAAACTGGCTGGATGATAACCAGGTAAGTGTGTGAAAGAGAAAAAAGTAAACATGAAGATACAATATTAATGCGCGTACTTACGAATGCTTTACTAGCTTGAAAATTTACCTGAGGGTATCTCTTAAGTCCTATCTTACCTGATTGTTCCAGCTTTTTTAACACCATCCATGGGGTTGAGGATCCGTCTGTGTTCATTCCGCCGGCATTCTGCCAGAACGCTTCTCTGGAAACAAAAGAAGGAAATTTCTTCAGCGCTTTCGTATGAGCAAGTAATTGTGCTTCATACGTACAAACATTTAAATGTACAATATGTGTGTACTTTTTATGCATGCATCAAGAGAGAGAAAAAAAATGACAAATGCAAAAATTGGATTCTTTCAACCTTTAGGTAAATTACCAGTTTAAAACATGAATGATTTTGGAGAATTCATTTACATCTTTGACACAACATACTGCACATCTTTTTGTTATAGGCCTATGTAACGGCAGAGTAACTGTGTAAGAACAATTAATCTTCAAGCAATAAAAATGATCAGCAATACATTTCTGCTCAACTTGGTTATAAAGAGTGGTTATTCATGTTCGAGTAGAATAGAACACCATTCTATGGGACTTTGACATGTACACCGCACTTTTTTTTTTTTTTTGCATGTCTAATTTTCATCAGCTTAATCCGGGGTCGGGTCATGGGGCAGCAGCCTAAGCAATGAGGTCCAGACATCCCCCTCCTCCAGCTCTTCCGGGGGGGGGAGCACACCTTACCAGCCAAGAGACATAATCCCTCCAGCATGTTCTATGTCGACAATGCGTTCACCAGAAGCTATGCGTCGAGGTGAATCTGACTGTACCTAGTTGGTATCTCTCCACCTCATGTACTCACCTCACTACCCGTCCTTGAATCGCCACCTTATCGTGGTGGAAGGGTTTGCATGTTCTAATGATCCTAGGAGCTACTGTATGGTCTTGGGGGCATTAAACCCCTGATAGGGTCACCCAAGGCTAACAGGTCCTATGTGAAGGTCCAGACGAAGCATGAAAAAACAAGGACACAGTTTGCCCTTGCCCGGACGCGGGTCACCAGGGTGCCCTCTGGAGCCAGGCCTGGGGGTGGGGCTCGAAGGCGAGTGCCTGGTGGTCAGGCTTCTGCCCATGGAGCCCGGCTGGGCCCAGCCCAGCCCAAAAAGGAGACATGGGTCTGCCCTCCCATGGACCCACCACCTGTGGGGTCGGGTGCAGTGCGAGTTGGGTGGCAGCCGAAGGCATGGGTTCTGTCGGATGGATCCTCGGTTACTGATTCGGATTCTTGGAACATGGAATGTCATCTTTCTGGTGGGAAGCAGCATTTCTAATATGAAAGCCAATTAATCAGAAATCATTGTAAATAAATACGTAATAATAATAATAAAAAACACATGAATTACAAAGTGACAATTTATTCACTATAATGTTACCCTACCTTTGTGAACTAATTGTTCAGAGGTGGGGTGACATAATAATGAATAAAATTAAACCAATGTCACGAGTAGTACAAGATACTGTCAAGATGCAGGTCTCAATAGTAGCAGTAGTTTATGTATACACCATACCGCACACTGGCCTGAAGTATGTTGGTATGATCACGATACTGGCATGTTACAAACTGACTTTTACCGAATCAAGTAACCTGCTGTTGGAAGCACACATATCTGTCAACCAACAGAAAAAGGATAAAGATAACATTATTAAACTGTAATATATTTCATCTGATAAATATTTGACAGTGCAGTGAAGTTGATTTAATGTCAATGGTACATAGTGTATCTTGTATCTTCGATTACTGATGTTTTGGCATTTATTGACTTTAGATCATCAAGAAAAGTTGAAATGTTGAATGCTATCAGTTGGCAGTGTAACTAAACAGCAATTGTTAGCTAAAGCTGTTGAAGTGTATAGAAGGCCATTCATTCTGTCCATGTTACATACTGACAGAGTCGTCATCCTGATGTTGCTCCAAGAAATATTATTACTTTAACAGCATTTGGCAGACAGCTTATCCAGAGTGACTTAGATTCATAATTTTTTTTTTTTATACAACTGAGCAACTGGGGGTTCAGGACCTTGTTTCAAGACCCAGCTGTGGCAGTTTAGTGGGACTGGGGCTTGAACCCGCTCACCTTTAGATCAGTACTCCAGTGCCTTATTCACCGAGCCATTACTGCTCAAGAAGGGAAAAAAATATTTTTCTATATCTGTAGAAAATCTCAGGTCAGTATCACACATTTCGTTACCAGTTTCATGATCAGACCCATTTACTTATCATTGGTCACAATATTAACAACACACTTTTAGAAATCTTCTTTTACACTTTTATTGAAGTTCTGATGCAAAAGTCATTAAATATTACACTACACATGTGAACATTAGCCAGAAATAGAATGTCATTAGTTAAAGGGTATGAACACTTTTCTTTAAATACGAGTGAAAGACAATTTAAATCAACTAATACTAATTCCGAGAACATTTCAGCACGTTACAGTTGAAGAGCTGAAGTTCCAAAAATGCATAAAGATTTGGTGGATTTTTACGAGTTAAGAGACTTCCTGTTCATTATAATCCTTCATGTGATGATTTTAACGTTGACTAATTGAAAGTGGTTGACTTGGTCCTTTTTGTATGTTTAAATGAGATGCAATGAAACCAGGTATAAATCAACTGAAATCGATAAAGCAGGTAGTTTCAAGGCTTCTTATATTTAAAAAGTTAATATTTCAAGTGAACAAGCAAGAAGTGATCTTTCCGTGAACCGTTTCTAACACAGTAAAAATATTGCATAAATCTGTTACATTCTTTGCTTTCATGGAAGTAGCATCCAGAATTTCAAATAACAATAATCCACTTTCGCCAATATTGTTTTACAGATTGTTGCTAAAATTTAATCCACGTCTCTCCAATTATTGACTACGGACATTAAAAATTGCATAATAATCTAGAAATACTTAAGTTTTAAAGACGTAGCATCCAAAATGGCAGTCAGTGGGAGGAAGTAAGAAGCAGTAAATAATTTTTAGTGGTAGTGTTTTAAGTTCTGTTTTTTTTTTTTTTTTTTTTTGGAAAAAACAAAAACAAAAAACCCAAACACCACACTTGTTCGTGAGATACAAATCTTCCACAGTGATATAATTCAAAATGTAACGATTTAAAAAAACAAAAAACAAAAAAAAAAACCTTGAAATGTCCTTTGAACTTGAACCTGAAGGTACTGATCAATGGTCTTTGGTTTGGAAGAAATCTGAAAGCCTGGACTGAAGTTCCTGAGAGAAAACAGGAAATGCTGACAAAGGGTGTCTGATAGCTGAAGCAGTCTGCTCCTGACTGGAGTCGTTTAATGAAATGAAGTGGTTAGGTCATGAGAAGGTGGTGCACGCGCTGAAGCTGATGCTGCGACAGGACCAAAGAGTGGTTTTGTTCTTTACCATGAGCACACGGGATCATCACTTTTCCCACCAGAACCGTGCCACAGTTCTTCTCCCCCTCCGCCTGGAAAACCGAATCAGAAATTTATACCATATATTTTACAATAAAAGTATTTGTATTTTCTCCTCCTGAATAACATTTCAAATAGATTCTGGACTTCATGATGATGATAATTTCAGCCATGGCGTTCATCTGTTTCGGAATTTTTGAAATGTTCAACATTGTGAGACAGGATGATTTTATGCCTGTGTAGTTTTACAGCAGGCCCAGCAGGTCTTACACCCGTCTATTATCGATTTTCAACAAACATAATTCGTTAAATTTAATTAATAGATTAAAATAAATTGTAGGATTTTCCCATTTATAATATGACAACACGGAGCACAAATTTACAGCTCACCAATTAACAGTAGAGGTACACTATGTAGCCCCCCCCCCCCAAATAAATAAATAAATAAATAAAATCTCCTCTTCAGTCTTTTCTTTTTAATGCCTTTTAGTGCCATACAAGAAGTGTACAGATCTGGCAGACTGACGTAGATTGTAATAATGCTTTCTTTCTGTTGTATAATATAGTCACACTGAAAATAATCTCAGGAGAAGCGAATCATCACTAGGATGGATATGGAAGTACATATGAGAGGTCTCACCTTGATGAAAGTTGATGAAGGGAACGTGGCAAAATCGGAGCGAACCCTAGCTCCTACCTGTTGGTTCACTACATGCTCCGAGACTTCATTCTGATTTAGTGAGAGGAAAATGATTAATGAATTAATAAAAAAAAGCCTTAACCTGTAAATGGAAATGGTTGCATTACGGATTATAATCATAGATTGCTTGTGCTTTCTGACCTTTAGCTTCTCAAGGGCGTCACTCAGAGACTGCAGTCTAGCCGTCTGCTCTAACAGCTGAGCACTGGCACTCACTGCAGAATGAAAGAGAAATTGAAAAGTGAGTCTGTGACCGGGTATCTAATGCTGTTTGCCTTCAATATGGGATTCGTCAAAATCACACACCGGGTGTTTTTCCTGTGATGTCCACCACTTTGACACCGGCACTCATCTTCAGCAGGTTGCTCAGCAGCAGGTCTGTTTTCCGGTACAGTGTCCCAGAAACACCATCACACAGTGCACCGTCCTTCATCATGCCAGCCACATTGGGCACGCTCAGAGGTGGAAGGGATGCCAACTGAGCTTTCATCTTCTCTGCCTAGAGTTCAAGAGCCATTTCAATCTCAGCATGAAGTCTACTGCAGACACTAAGACTTATTTATTTATTTTATAAATAGATGCTGAAAACACGGCTTTGTTAAATACAGTGGTATTTGACTTACGAATTTAATGCATTCCGAGAGCGAGCTCGTAAGCCATAAAGTCCGTTAGATAAAACAATTATTCCCATCAGAAATAACAGAAAACCAATGAATCTGTTCCAACCCCCTCCCAAACTCATATAACCTGCCACAAACATATATTTCACCTAATATATTAAAGATACACATGCAAAAACAAATATTTCATAATAAAAATACATGTACATTTACATTTATAATAATAATAAATAATAATAAAAGAAAATAAACAATAAGTCAACTTCTGATCATTGACTGCGGCTGTCACATGAGCAGGCATCTGTCAAGATGTGGGTGCATAACAGACAAGAAGGAGGAGAATAGACACAATTCGCCTCTCGGCTCGCACATGGCATCATGGGATCGCGACTACCAAGCACGGCAGAAGTAAACCTTGATGTTGAGAACTGCACTATGGAAAGTTCCAGACCTTTGGGCGTACTGTATACATAGGGGTCTTCCTGGTTGTTCCCACAAGCGTAAAGATGAACTTGTTGCGTTTGCATTTGCGACGACTTTATAAAAACTGCTGATAGTTTTGTCAAAGGCTGAGGAATCTAAACAAGTCCAACGTGACTATGCTAGCTTGTTGACATTTGAAGTGGATGAGGAAATCGTGACAATTTCCGACCCCTTGGGACTTGAAGACGGCTGGGAGACAGAAAATGACGCCTTATCAAAGTGGCCGCCGTGTATGTACGCTGACATAGCGGATTTTTTGATAATGAAGGACCAGGCACCCCTACTAGCGCGACTTCGTAATAACTACAAAGAAGGTAAATACAAGTTTTACAGCTGCACCGAGTGATCTGACAGCACTTGTTAGTCTATTTTACACATTAACATAACTTTAACATACCTATTTAATATAGAGAAAAATTTACGTATAATTTACATATATATTACTTTATTTACTTATTATTTACATTATATATATATATATATATATATATATATATATATATATATATATATATATATATATATATATATATATATAAATAATTTGGCATTGCCGATTTTTATGGTAACTTAACAGGGAAATAAAAGGTAATATAGTAGTCTATGGGGTCTATGAATTTGAATAAAGAACACTTTAATTATAAACTTACTGCTTTAATCCAACGTTTGCGTCCCTCCAGATCGGTGGGGAAGGTAAATAGCGTGAACGGCGGCAGACATGTACATCCATTAGTCCAAAATTTGCAGGCATGTATACCGCAAACTAGCTTTTTCCAATGCTCGAGATGATACATGCCATTCCCACAGTTCACTACGGCACAATGCGCACCTGGCATGTCGATAATTTAAGGCTTAAGGCAGACTTTAAGCAGAAGTTGTTCGGATGTGTTTCCATACAACGGCAAGTGGCTACAATAAAGTTTGGTAGTAGTGACCCTCGGATCAGCTGTTGGGTCACGTTCCATGCACATGCGCAGTCGTAGTGCGAATTGTCTATTTTGTGCATGTGCAGCTACGAATGCAAGCAAAGAAAGACTGTGGTGAGCTCCCACAAGGCCAGTGCTTCTCAAATAGTGGGGACGGGTGTGATGCCGAGGCAGCACGTGTGACCCTGGGGAACATGCTTTTTTGCCATAATGTAATACAATTAAGTGTAATTGCGCATCCTATACACTAGGTGACAGTGGCACTCTATTGGCTCGGAAAAGCCATTTCCCCAGCAGAGCTCGTAAATCAAAATTTGGATGGGGTAGATTTGTGGTGGGATCGAAGCTCGTATCATTGAAAATTCGTTATAAAAGACACTCGTAAGTCAAGGTATCACTGTACCTCGATGGTTTTCTGGTTAGCTGATTGCATTTATTTCTAAGAGCCTGTTATTCTGGGTCATGTAATTAGTGGAAGCAATACAATCTATTTTAAATAGGATCGTGCCCCACTGTTGGGGGTCATTCTCTAATAATGACTTGATTATTGTACATTACCTATTCGCTGCACTATACTTATGATTCATTTAAAGTGTGACACTGACTTGTGCTCCATTAAGTGATCTATTCAATTTAAATTAAGTGCTTTATTTATGTATAGCACTGAACAACACGAACTCCATTATCTAAAATTTCAGAATAAGTGACACCGGCAAGGGTCTGTGAGGTGGATAATATCCATTATCTTGAAAGTAAACCAATCAGATTGTTTAGTTCCCATGCAGTATACAGGAATACCCCGCCTCTTTGTATTCCCTACTTCGCATCCCTGCAATATCGCGGGATTTCCCATTGGAAAATTAAAAAAATAAAGATTATTCAAAATTCACGAACACTACATGTATATTCAACTACGCTACCCAACACGCTCTGTTCTCCTGCTTGACTTGAGTGTTCTTTGATTGGCTGTGAATCCAGCAAGCTGATTTTTCGAGATTATATTTCCCAGCATCCAACACACCTTTCCTCCCTCATGAAACAATGACTTTTATTGAGCTCTGGGGAAGCACTGGGATGCGGGAAAAATCATGTTCACCGTAGTGGTGAGAGAAAAACAAAAACCAAAATCACTGGGAGAGTATCAACACGGAAACTGGTCGAGCACAGAGCTCTTTATAGCTGATGGCCGAGTGAATTCAGGTGCGCTCTCTGGAGTTCGCCTGCTGGTAACAGCCACGCCCCTCACCAGCGCATGCAGGTTATGTAGAGAGAGACAGAGAGTTAAACACCACCAACTAGCACACACCATAAAGTTGTGAAAATGGAAAATGCCTTATCGTTGTGGATTACGGACTGCCATATAAATAATGTGAGTTTGGACACTAACGTGATGCGTACTAAAGTAAAAGCTCTGGGAGGCGCTGATGAGTCCCAACCAAGCACCAATGCCGCCAATGATTCTACTCCTCGATGTGGCCGTGGATTTATTTAAAAGGTTTGCTATACAGTATTTATACACATATATTTATCATTATAAGGTGTATAATTTATTTCCATATTAATACACATTGCCTGTATGACATTAACATGCACAGAACACTTTAAAATTAACTTCTATATAAATTTTATATAATATATAGGTGGGTGGGTGTCCTTAAGAAGTGGCAGAAGTCATTTCGCGGTTTTTCGTATTTCGCTGAGGGGGCTGGTCCCCATTAACCGTGAAATAAGGGGGGTTACTGTATACGAATACTGTATATTCAATGATCCTTCAGTCGAGGACTATTTTTGTTCCTTGATGAATTCTTGGAAGCCAATCTAATGATTTATTTCTATTCTATTTATTCACGTTTAATCTACTTCTCTATGGTTTTAAGACAAGTCTAGGTTTTCAGACAAATGACTCCATGAACAATACTAGTCTGAATATTACAAGTTGCCAACCTTGAGTCTGTAGTTTTCATTCTTCAAGTGTTTGATTGCAAGCCTCTGAACATCCATCTGCTGCTTCAGAAGAGGAGAATCCACCACCTGCACAGTACCTGGAACACTCGCTATACCAGAGATTACGCCTCCTGATAATGAAACCCATAGAACATGATCCGAGTTAGTGTCTCGTCCAAGCAGCCTTTAAAATCGCTTTTCCTGATCAAAACACACAGGTGTCATGGCACAATTTACTTTCAATCCTAAAACAGCTTATTTATTTTGTCCTAATTGTGCATCACCTGGAGTGCCTCCGGAAACAAGAGAGGCGATGCCTGATGCTGGTGTTCCACGGAGACCTTCGACAGTCATCCGTGATTGGCTGTTCAGTCTCTGTTTAAGCTCTGCCTTCTCTGCCTCCAGCTGGTCAATATCTGCCTGCAGGGCATCCATGGTCTCCTCAAACTCCCTGCATTCACACGTGCGCGCGCACGCACACACACACACACACACACACACAGACACACACACACATATATATATATATATACACACACAAATAATGTAAAAGTTCAGAAATTATAGCTGTTCCAGACACCCCTACACATGCATTTAAACACGCAGTGAAAGTGAGAGAGCGAGAGAAAGGAAGAGAGACACACACTTCTCTTTTTTCTTTAGCAGTGCGTTGGTCTCGTCCAGTTTTGTCTGGATCTTCTCTACTCGTTCATCTGCATCTTTAGTAGACGTGTCTAACTTCTTCTCCAGCAAACTAAGACGCACATTAGCCTCACTTAACTCCTCCCCCTGATAAAGAGAGAAAATGAATGGAAGAGAACAGGTATGATGTGTCTTATGTTCTAAACCTGAAAGGAGAAGCTGAAAATCTCACACAAACAAAATATTAGCGGATAATCATAGTAGCTTTGTTGAAAACTTTAAAAAAAAAAAAAAAAAGCAAAAGATATTATTCTGCACAAAGCCGCAACTCATTTTAATCCACCAATGTCAAATATAGCACAGTCATTATGTGACTCACCTTGATCTTGAGGGACTTCTTAAGTTCCTTGATGACAGTTTCTCTGTCCTCCAGTTTCAGACCCAGTCCTTCTGCATCGGTGATCTCAGCTCTCAGAGCAGCAGAACGCAATTCCACAGGGGGAAGCTTTAACACGCACACACACACACACACACACACACACACACACAGACTTTATTTATATATCTTGTATTATGAATGTGAAATTTGCAGCCAGCAAACATCTACAAATGATAATCAGGCACTCTGTGTTTGTCAGTCTCACCACACGTTGTGGTTTCTCAGAATCATACTCTCCCTCTTGCATGGCGGTGGCCATCTTGTTCATGGTTGCTATGACGACACTGCACGACTGGCGCAGGCACTCACGTGGGTCCTGACCCTGAGAATCGTAAATCTATGGACACACACAAACAGACTTTATTAAAACAAACACAAACATCTCTCAACCCATCTTCTTTTCCATACCGCAGTTCAACATCACATCATAGATAGCACATTTTTACCTGCTCGACTGCTTTAAAGACTCCATCCTCAACCGTGCCCGTGCCAAGCCCCTCCTGTTCTGACAGCGTGCCGATGAGTTGAGCTCCAGCTGCTGCAGTCTCTTGTAACACCGCCACTACACAACTCAACTCCTTCCTGCTTTCTGACAGGGCCTCACCCACCTATGGTCATATACACAAATATAAACAAAACACACCTGTACAAGTCAATGCACGTACGTACACATATGCATACAGACACACCAGTCACACACACCTGAGGAGAGTAAGAAAGTGCGGCAGGGATGCCAGGTGCATCCGTGCCGGGCATCCTCCTGCGGATTTTCTTGCAGAACTGACGAATATCACCACAGGATGTGTCCAGGTCCTTTAGCAATGACATAAGCTGTGCCCCATCCTGCCCAGGCTTCAGAAAGGAACGCAGGCGCCCTAGCTCTGCCCCCATACAATCCAGGGCACTCTGGACAAACTGAATAGTGACAAAAAAAAAAAAAAATCCAGAAGTCTTTATGGTGTACGCGTACAAGAGTCGCAATACCTAGATTAGCGGTCAGCCACTCCGTGTGTACCTTGATGTGATCCGCTAGCTGAACGGTGCAGTCTTCAGTCTGGTCAGCCAGGTGGACAGTGTACAGTTGCTAGAAATGAATAAAAAGGTCTAGCTCAGTATGTGGTATCCACATTCCATGTGGATATATTTTTAAGGTGTGTGTGTGTGTGTGTGTGTGTGTGTGTGTCGACTATCTATACACAGTGAATGGGGAGCATGTACTTGGTAATATTTGATAGCCTTGGTGAGAGGGTCCACTTGGACTGTCTCGTCCAGCTGATCCTTATGCAGTAGCTCAATAAGAAAGTCGAGAGCGCGCTCGTGCACGCTCATCTCCGAGTGCAGGGTCCCCATTCGCTTAAACACTTCCACGCTGCACTGGTTTAATGCTCTGAGAGGAGAAGAGAATTTTTAAATATGTTTTTATCCCTAGTGCGGAATCCAGGTGAATGTCACTCATACTGTACATACTGCTCATATCTGTGCAGTGTGGCCTGCAGCATTGTTAAGGAATACACAAGGCCTGAGGCGAAGCTCAGCTGCTCTCCCGCTGATCCACGCAGCCCGCTGCGCTCTGTAATGTTCTCATTTAGATCGAACTTCTCTTGGACCTGCTTGCTGATCAACTCTGCCTGGAGAAAATAAAACAAAAAATTTAAATATACTGGTACTTCACCTTACGAAAGTCCTAACAAACGAACAATCCAGGTTATGAAACGCATTTACCTAAAATTTCCGTGTCAGGATACGAAACAAATTCACATTACGAAAGCACCATCTCAAAAATTCAAACAATGCGTGAGTTGCTCTCCCATTGGCTATCTCCCAACATACCGCCCCGCTGGCCTCCCATTGGCTATCTCCCAACATCCCGCCCCGCTGGCCTCCCATTGGCTAAGAGAGATGACACAGCTCCCCCTCATTGGCTATTATGGAGCTGCATCCCCATAATACCCATGATGCTTTTCGTGTAAAGGACAGAGTTACTGTTGTTTCGTGAGTTTTTCGAGTGTGCTCATTGCAACTTTATTTTTTGGCTCAGGCCTTGCATAAACATTTAAGATTATAACTCTGCTAAGAAGACATGGTCAACACACGCGGTAAACACTATGATTCCCAGTGCGAGTGAAAAGATGAGGCGGGCTTGTGGCATGCGGTTGAGTGATATCGCAAAGGAATATGGCCAAAGCCGTCTACCATCGGTCCGATATTGAAGCAGGAGGAGGCCTTAAAAGGTATACTTTTATAATTATTCAAGGGTTTAGGATATAGTATTGGGGGTCTTGGAACGAATCACGTGTTTTACATGTAAAATGCGGTTCAACTTACGAAAAATCCAGGTTATGAAACCACTTCTGGAACGGATTGATTTCATAAGATGAGGTACCACTGTATGTCATTAATCATCAGATCTTATGCATGGACATACATTCCAATGCTTAAGCCTCATGCATTAGTGCTAATTACCGATACTCCTGTTGTAGTACCTTACAGATGAGTCTGGGGATGAGTAGAAGGACCAGGATGCAGTCATGATCTCCTCCGTGTCTTAGGAAGGAGTCGGGCATGAATGATGTGAGCAGCGACACTTGTCTGTTCGCCTGCTGTACCTCCATCTTGCGCAGCTCCATCTCAATGGCCTTTGAACAAACACACACACACACACACAATAATGTGCAACGTTCGTATGCATAACTGGATAAAATCTGAACTGAAACCACCAGTACCTTAGCATAAGCTTTTGTTTCGGCGAATTTAATTTTGAAGTCAAAGAGCTCAGCAGGAGGCTGCTGCAGCTGCTCGGCTGTGGCACTCTGCTGATTGGTCAACTCTCGATTCACGTCCTGATTTTCAGGAAGTTTAAAAAAAAAAAAGGTTAAGAGTACTAGATCAATCACAAGACACTGAAACTCTTTCGTGTGTCTAGCTACTGGTCGTACAGGAACCCCTGGCTGAATAACAGACCTGCAGATGAGTGGTGAGCTCCCTGTATTTGTTGATGGTCTGCTGATAATCGGCAACAGTCTCCTGAGCTGCTTCGACTCTCTTGTTAGCCTCTCGGACTCTGGCTCCTGCCAGGTCCAGCTGTTCACGTAGTTCCAGCTCCGTCTCTCGCGCATTCTCTTGGAGCTCATCGTTCATTTCGTTTATCGCTTCCTATAAAACCCAACGTCAAAAAATTGCATGACAACCAACAAGGGGTAATGAAGAGTCAAATTTGCAGATTCTTGTAATTTCATCCTAGATTGTCAATGGCTATTATTTCAGTTCTGTATACAGGTGTACTACATTTTTGGAACAGGATATGAGGGTAAAACCCACCTTAAATCACCAGTTTACCTCAAATCTCAGATTTTCTCCATACTTTCAAAAAAATTACGTTTTTAGAACCAATTAACGGTATACAAAATTTCAGCTTTGCATGCTTGTTGGTTTTTTAAATACAACGGCTTGAATAGGTGGGGTGTGGCTCTGATTTGATTGTAAGAATGAGTACTATAGAAGAAAAGCATTAACTTGTTAACCTGTGTAACAAACATGCAGATTATTTTCATGAAGTGTTCTTAAAATACACTTTTAAAAGTAAGAAACAAATCTAAGATGGTAAGTCAGGAAACCTTCAGTGAGAAGACATGAGCTTTTCAGCATATTCGCTCATCATAACAGTACAGTGGACAGCAAGGTGATCTCACCAAGATGGCCCAAATCCAGAGTTCAAACATGGATGCAGAATCTAGTTCTTTTTTTTGATGACCGGTGACGGAAACAGGTTTAAGGTGTGACTACTGTTTGGTTGAAGTGAAAACTTACACCCACACCGACCCTTTGCGGATAAGATTGGAGACCCCTGCTCTAGAGACCGAACAAATGGGAATCCGAATAAAAAAGTTGTAACTTTTATCGTCCCGGAAACCAAATAAAAACCGGAAGTCGAACTGGAGAAACATGCGAGAAAAAACTAAATCAAGAGGGAGGGAAATGTGCATGACTTCCGAAAGTTGTTGTTACTATTTATGTTCTGGGGAAGTCCGGAAGTTATTGATATTATGTAAGGTCTGTTTGGGCTTTTACACCCAAGCCTAGTGGCTCATCAGACAGGTGCTTTATGTATCACCCTAATAAAGCTGTCCTGGACAAGTCTGGAAGTTGTTGATACAGTACTATGTGAAAGCTAAAGCTAGCGCTAAAGCATTAAAGCTATCTCATCACTAACACCATATACCACCTCCAGCGATAAATACGATTGAAGAGTACTGAACAGAAAACCCACAGATCGGCTTATAGGCAGAACTGCCTATACAAAGCTGAAGAGGATGTATGTATATATGTATGTATGTAGGCTAAGCTAAAGTGCCAAAACTAAGCTAAAGCGCTAGCACCACTGTGAACACCTTTTACGATGAGGTCATAAGCCACTTTCGTAAGGTTTTGAAAAGAAGGCAGAAACAAGCCACGTTAGAAATGTTCAAGAAATTTCCCCGTTTCATCTATGAAAACGGTGTGCTTTATTGTTCACAGGGAAGGCACGAGAGCACTATAAACACAGAAATCAAACTAAAGAGGGATCTAATAGAGCACAGAGCTGAGAGCCAGAGAGATCACAAGGAAATAGGACAATCTTCTAGCACGGGGACTGGCGCTGCTACTTTATAGCCAGTGATTAAATGGAGTTAGGTGTGTGTTAAGCACTCCACTGGCTTGAGAGCCACACCCCACTCCAACGTGCAACTCTTTTGAGAGAAAGAGAGACCATAACACACTAAAATTAAACCACAGAAAAGTTAAAGAGTCTCTCATAACACAGACCATAACAGTGTACTATATTCAATATTTTTTTCACTTAATTTGAAGACCTATGGTATGAGTTACAGTACCATTAACTTCTGTTCAAAAGACGACGAAACGGATTAAGAACATTTATATCATTTGTAACGGGAAAAGCGGATTGGGAATCCGAACAAATCGGAATCCGAGCAGATGTCTGGAACAGATCAAGTTCTAGTACCAAGGCTCCACTGTATGTTAACTTCAGTATATATATATATATATATATATATATATATATATACATATATATTGGTATATTTCAGTAAACCAGTTCATCATAAAACTACATATGCACTCCATGATCATCTTACCAAATCAGTGACTGTCTCTCTTAGCTCTCTGACTTTTTCCTCCAGATCTAGATTCCTTTCAGTCAGAGTTTCCACCATCTCTTCTGCTCCCAGTGCAGCATCAACCTAGAACACAAATATTTACCTGGGACTTTATAACACGTTCTAAGGTGTCCCAATTACTGTTTAAAAAGCCACAATTTTGGTCACATTACTGCATGAATTGGATTGGATTACTCGCGGTGTGCTAAACTGCAGGTGTGTGTGGTTTATAAGCAGCTTTTCACCCGTGAGTGATGTAAACATATTCTGCGGGGGGTTGACGTCTCTTGTGGGGACACTGAAACTTACATTTTAATATCTTTGAGGCCAAGAATGCTCCCCGAGACATGTTCAGTATAATGGTAAATCCAAAATGGCTCATGTAGCTAACATTTTGTCAACTTGGCCTTCCTGTCATTTAGGAACAAAATGAAATGTTTTCCGCGATTTCTGTTCTTGTTGTTCATGCGGCTCACCGTTAGCCGATAATGTGTCATGCTACATGGGTCAGTTACGTCGCTCAGCCAGTCCAACAAATTTTGCTACCAGGCTGGAACAGCCAATCAGAAAAGCAACACGTATACGTGATTGTTTTAAATTGGTAGTAACACTAATTCACCACAGGTCCCCTTTAACTGAGGCCCTGAACTGCTGCTTCTGTGTTATTTTCACTTCATTTTGTTCTCTTTCATTAACAAACTGCTTCAATGTTTACATTACAAGTGCAGAGACAAAGTTAAAAACCTATATGCACTATTATCACGCTACACGTAAGTAGATTTTTGTCCTTCAGACCTGCTCTTTGAGCTCATCTATGGTGGTCTCAGCCTGCTTCATCTCCTCTTGCAGTTTCTCCTTCTGTACTCTCAGGGTCTCGAGCTCGGAGTTCTTCTTCTCCATCTGTTTCTGCAGCTTCACATGCTCCTGCTTCTCAGATGATGACAGGTCACGCATCCTGAGTGCAAAGATATAGAGTTGATGAGATGAGCTTTGATCTATGCCCAACATCACACCAACCATGTCTTGCTTTCTTGGGAAGCCTTCGTTAGTAGATAAATCACTCAAAATTAAGCTACTAAATGGGGAAAACGGGCCAAATTGCTCACCTGACTAGCGCCTCTTTTAGCCGTGCATTCTGTTCCTCCAGCTGTTTCACCTGATAACTGGAGGCTGCCCCATCAGAACCTGAAAAGAGAGACAAACAAAGCAGCAAGAATCAAAATCCTTAACTAACTGAAGAATTGAATTAATAACAGAATCTGTTAATTGAGTCAAGTTCACGTCTCACCTTTCTCTTCAATCTCATGTTTAAGAATTTCCAGGTCCATGGTTAACTCTTCCACTTTCTCCTTTAAACTCTCCACCTCTTGTTGCAGGGATTCCACCCTTTCTTCGGCCATTTCTTTATCCAGAGTGGCCATCTCAATGGCATCTGCCGTGTCTGCCATCTCTTCCATGTAGCGATCCTTAGCTTCCTGAGCCTCACGTGCTTCCTGCGCAAGGCAACCAACATTACAAATTTAACAATAAAGTAACAAGAGGCAATTACAACTCCGTGACAAACAACTACATTTACTTGGACCTCATCTTAAAGAAAGGGTAGGTCATTTTGGAGAAACCAATAAATTAAAGCTAGATAATACCGTTTCGCCAAAATACACAAATGTATACAGTACTGCATGACTACCACCATAGGACAAGTCCATGAAAGAAATTGAGAGAGAGAGAGAGAGAGAGAGAGAGACACAATTTTCAGTGGAGAACAACATTCTCTTCTCAAATTGAACTAATTTACATGTATGAAAACCCAAATGATCACAAATAGCTCACTAGCTTTAGCAATACATCTATTTGTCAGCATAACCATGTACAAGTCTCTGGTTATACCCGAGTGCTTACAGGGGAGGGAGAGAAGTCAGTAGACAGAAAAGCCAATTAAATTACTGCCATACATCTTCCACAGAGGATGAGTAGATGGGTTATTGTCTTTTTTTTTATTTTCAGGACATTTAATATACTGCCGGGACATGATGAGAATTTAAAGCAAGACCATAAAAAAAATTTGCCTATCCTGTCTTTAACATTAATATTTAGCTCAGGTCAGCAGAATCGAATGACATCATTTCACGGTTGGTACTGGGGGCAGGTGTAACCTACTGCTTAGAAAAACAGATTTGGGACCGAACGGTCACTTGTGCAATTCCCAAACCAGCAGGAGAAATGTGTGGCAGTGGAGAAGCGAACAGCACCTTCCCATCCTCCACATTAATGCTCAAGGGCACTTCAGCCATTGCACCTAAACCCTAACTGCTCTCCGTGCACCCCAAATGTATGTGGCATTCCACTGCTCCAAGTGTGTGTGTGTGTGTGTGTGTGTGTGTGTGTGTGTATAAGTGTGTGCTCACTTTGAATTGGTTAAATACAGAGGAAATAATTTCCTTTATTAATGGTTTATATATAAAAAAGCTATTCTGTGTGTGTGTGAGACCTTCTTGGCTTCTTTGAGTTGCTTTTGTAGTTCATTCTGCTGCTCTTGCATTTTGTTCTTCCATTCCTGCAGCTGCTCGAGCTGAATTTTGTGCTTCTCCAGTTCCTTCAGCTTTGCTTTGTCCTCCGTTCGCTTTATACGCAAAGTCTCCAACTTCTCCTCCAGATCCTTCACCTGAGCTCGCAGCGCCTCCTCCTCCTGAGACAGACAGACACAAAGACAAAAATGACATCCACCCACCAGATATTAACTTATACAGAAGCGTTAAAGATCTGTGCCTCTATTTAAAAGGGTAGAAGCCATTTTCTGCTCGGGGCAGATATACTAATATATCTATCGACCTCACAAATTCTCACTTTGCTGGAAATAGAGGGAGCAAGGCCACTTGGAGTCTCACTAGCAGGCCTGCTGGGCTGTGGCATCACGGGAGCCCCTAGTGCACTCTGGGAAGGAGTGGCGGGTTCATTCTCCATCAGCAGCGAGCCTGAGATACCGGAGCTAGTGCCAGATGGACGCCCAGTCTATGGGGGAGGGGGAAGGGCGGCGGGGGTGAGGGTGGGAATAAACAACAAAAACAGAGGAAAAGATAGTAAATACTTAGTTGTGTTGTTTTTCCAAGTTTATAACAAATGACAGAAAGACAGACTGTTTCAAGTCATCGCCTCAGTACACAAGAATGTAAACCCTGTCCATAAGAGACTCCTTTGTGTTGATTACAGGCTGAAATAAAACCCCAGTGGCACCAGAAGATGTGAAGAGATGCTTTTCCTAATAAGTAACAGTCACCGCCTGTGCTCCGTAAAAAAAGCAGCATATAGCTCAGCCATGGGAGGACATGCTGACATTAAATGAATAACATACATATTACATATGAAATGTTATTTATTAGAATTCGGAATTCTTCAGCACCTCCAGGACTGGGCTGTACCACCATAACACCTAAGGTGGGAAAGTTTTGGGACTTTAGGACATACCATCATGAGGGAAGGCAGGGAGCCGGAGTAGGAGAGTCGTCCCAGAATATTTAACTGTATATGAACACAGAGTGTTAAGAAGCTCATATACAGTTTTAATAATCTACACCCATTGGTTACTTTAGGTGTGTGCGCGTGTAAAATTGTTCTAAAAGTGCCCGCAATGAAAAGACAAGTGTTTCTGATTTACTGTTGTTACTACATTTCCCAGAGTCCCTTGCTGCTGTGTTCAGGCTCACCTTGGTACTACGGCGCACAATGGCCTGCAGGAGAAGACATCGGGGACGGGGACAGACAGGCAACACAGGAAAGAAGAAGGGAGAAAGAGAGAGTGGGAGAATTGAGTGAGAGAGAGAGAGAGAGAAAAAAAAAAGAAAAGAAAAGACAGATAGCATAAGTGTGAAAGAAAGAGGAAAATGGGTGAGTTGATGCAGGAAAGCAAGAAAAAAAATTACGAAGAGAGAAGGACAAAATGGACAAGCACGAAAGCACAATAAGAGGAAAAAGAGGGGTGGGAGGAGGTAAAAATACACAAGAGTGAGTGAGCATCAACAGCATCATTCATTCTCTGCTATGAAGAAAACGCGGCACAGGTTTAGCCACACTGGGATGGAGTGGAGTGTAACTGCAACATCCGGGTACCTCAAGTTCATGATCTGAACTACAATACAACAACCTTACACTGATAGAGGTCTAATCCCAAATGCCACTGACAGCGATGTGATGCGTGCACCCCCTCAATGAAAACATGACTCCTAATGTTATCTGCAAATTAACCAAAATATGACTGGACATGGACCAAAAAAAAAAAAAAAAGGAAAAAATTCCATTCCATGAAGAACCAAAACAGGTGAGATGACACCAAACAGCAGTGAATAATAAAGCACGAAAACAGTTGTACCTTCTTAGTTGTTGGAGTCTTTAACATCATGTTAGCAAACGCGAGCACGCACACACACACACACACACACACACACACACACACACACACACACAGTAGAGAAAATTTCCTTTTAAATACTTAAAAAATAAAATAAATAAAAGACCACAGGGATCCAGAAGCTCTTGCAGGCAGAACCATTTGATTGTTAAATTATATATCCTTCCCTCAATAATTATTGGCACCCCTGGTTAAGATGTGTTAAAAGCCTTAAAATAAATTACATTTTTATTGCCCAAGCTCCTCTCACACTGAAAATTGTAACCTTCAATTCAAGTGTATTTTGGGGGTGTGGGGGGGTCCCTAACTATGAAAATGATTTTTCATAAAATCACATAAAATCAATTATTGGCACCCCCAAAAATTTATCCGAAATAAATATGGTATAAATATGTCGTGTGGGGCCAGTGGTGTACTGGTTAGGGTGCTGCGCTCATGATCAGGAGGTTGTGTGTTCAAATCTCAGTGAAACGCTCACTGAGCCAAGACCCCTGGGCAAGGTCTCAACCACAAGTGTGCCCCTGTTCACCCAGCACTATGGACTAGCGTCCCATCCAGGAGTTGTTGTTCTCCTAGTCGCTTCACACTATGGAAACCGGGGATAAGCACCGGCCTGATG
Organism: Plotosus lineatus; assembly: GCA_024760905.1. NCBI lineage: Eukaryota > Metazoa > Chordata > Actinopteri > Siluriformes > Plotosidae > Plotosus > Plotosus lineatus. Next base: position 24,334,527 of record CM045746.1, read on the forward strand.
AGCCGCTATGGCTCGGGGTGTAAAAAGTCCAAAATATGTCGTCACCATTTCTCTTACTCACTCTTCAACATGGGAAAGATGAACGAAAATACAACCCCATAATATTTGCCCATGAGGTGGAGCCATACGCCAAATCTGGTCAACTCCTTCCAAACTTTTTGCATTAACAAGTCGGACAGATACCCATTTCAGGATAGGTAAGGCACAAACTACAGTATGAAAGGAGTTTAAATTAACAAGCTTGTTTATCATAAACATGCCTCTTTCAATACATGTGTCAACTCCATGTTTTATTCTGCGAAAGTTTGTCAATCTTATGAACAGGCAGTTTATGCAGAAAGACCAAAAAAATCATGACGCCCCATAAACTATTACACTTTAACAAGAAATGATGCATGATGATGTATATAATTTCACTATAAACTCTAATATTGTTCAAATTCAGGGGGTTTTTTGAGACCTTGCTCCCCCTTTAAGTGCGGTGTGTGAGGGATAAAACCTGATGATGCTCGTACAAATGGTTGCCAGACAACCAATAAACAAAGAAACAAACAGAAACAAACATTCAAAAGAAAATTTGAGAATTAGTAAGAATGTTTAGGAGAGAAAAGGACATAAAGCAGTAACAACACCTGTCTGGGTCCTTTTCCAGATGTTTCTGCAATTTCTGTAACAATGAAAAGAAAAAAATTAAAACATTTAGTTTTTTTAATAAACCAAGAATTAACACTAGAATTATATTTAACATTGTTAGTATAGTATTCACCTTTATAAAAAAATGTACTACAAAAAATTATATAAATATTTATAATAAAGGAATTTTCATTCATCAATCTTTTACTGCCAATCAACAGCTTTAACAAAATACAGAGATCCCTCGCTACTTCGCGCTTCAATTCATCTGGCTTCAGTGCATCGCATTTTTTTTTTTAAATATTCATCGAATTAAAAAAAAAAATAAAAAAAATAAATTAAGGAACAAAAGGGGAAAAAGTTAAAGAAAATGCCACAAAACAAGGCCAATTATGCAAAAAAAACCCAAAAACAAACAAAAACAAAAAACAACCCAAAATCTCCCATCAAAACTACTTACATTTTTGTGAGGTGCCGTCTGTGTGCGCCTCTATGTGTGTGTGTTTATATTTTATTTACATCTTATGCATTAATATTTTTTAATGTTTAATTGTTATCATAAGCATGTAAAGCACTGAATATGTATTTATTAATATGATGTACACAAACATGTACGTATACATCAGTGGGGGAGGGGGATCCTATTTCGCGGAATTCAGTGGTCGTGTGGGGATCTTGGTCCCAATTAACTGTGGAAAGTGAGGGATCCCTGTACAACAGATTAAAGGTGACACACTGTATGTTTTATTCGTGCCAACATCTGGAACCTGGCCCCAAATTCAACATCTGCCCCCCTTCTGTGTTTTCATACAAACTGATGGAGTCGGTTGACGTTGGCACACTTCCTTCTATCAATACTGATATCTGGTACATCCTACATGGAAACGGGATGAACTAATTGGTTCGCCATCTCAGGATCATTAACAATTATTTGCCGAAGTTATGATGGATATCACAGAGCTTGAGGATAGAACATATACTACACGAAAACATAGGCCAAATAAATAAATAAATAAAATTTGTATGGTTTATTGCTTAAATTATTTTAAATCGTGGGATCTGTGTGGCATCATCTCAACAATCTTTAAGAGTTTAAGTACATACTATCCAGAAATATAAAAAAAAACAACAAAAAAACGCTTCGAGTCGAGATGAGCACTGTAAAGGAGTTTCACCTGCTCGTTCATTTTGTAATGAGGAATCAGTGCGTTATGAACGCGTTCTGATAAATTCTACACACTTCAAGCAAGCGAGCGGCTGTGCGCTCTAATATTTCCACCACTGCCAATCCTTGTCTCCGTTTTATTCACATTTCTCTCTCACACGTTTTTTGATAGCAAGTCTTAATTTCACAAGTCCTGAGCAGAACCCGGTACCTTTCCGAGGCACTCTGGCAGCGCCTGACTCAGGCGTGTCTGGCGAAGTCGCTGAGCTTCCTCCATCTTCAATCAGCTGGATCTGATGATGCAATGATGTGAAAGAGACAACTCCATAAATAAATATAGATAAATCATCAATTTACAGCTGTGTGCTTGTATAGATGTGTGTGTGTCCTGACCTGTGATTGGCGGACAAATATCCCATGATTCTCCTTGCAGGTAAAGTAGGACTTTCCTTGCACAGTGCCATCGTTCTTACCCTTCGGCTCATCCAGGATGACGCCGACCCATTTCCCCGAGGCGAAGAGAGTAGCGCCGACATATGCCACGGTGCCGCGCTGCCCTTTACCAATCACCTCGACCAGAGAGCCCACCTTCACCGGCTTCCCTCCATCAGCACTCATCTTCAATAATACACCACTCGACAGCTAAAAAGAGAAAGCGGGAAGGGGGCGGGGAGGAGATAACGCTTTTAGTAAAATGTTAAAGTCTTTCTGAAATTTTAACAAAAACACAGTATAATTTGGAATCTCTGCTTCCAATATTCAGATTATAACGTGTATGTTATTGTATTAGATAAAGATACTCAGACACTGCACTTCACAAGCATGCTGGGAAAAACTCATCTTGGCCCATCAATCAAGTTGTGTGACTCAAACGAAATCGAGATTGCAAGTTTAAATCCGGGTTGATACCTCAGCCATCGGAAGCCCGGAGTCCATGGGGGCAAATCTGTGTGAGAGAGCCATGTCTGTGTGTTTCTGTGAGCTTCCGTGTGAGTGTGTCATCTTACAAATTAGTGTGTGTGTGTGTGTGTGTGTACAGGGGTTCCTATCAATGTGTGTGAATCTGTGTCTTTGTATAGGAGTGAGTGTGTGTGTGTGTGTGTGTGTGTGTGTGTGTGTATGTCCCTACGGCACTAAAACACTTCTTCACATCACATGGCATTACTGCATGACCAGGATGGGCTATTTTTTTTAATCTCTCACTCTCTTACACACACACACACACACACACACATTAAATGAACTATATATTATAAAAAAATAAAAAATAAAAAAAAAACAAGAAGAAAAAGTTGACTAGGAGTTGAGCAACATGACAGCTTTTATTATTTTTTCTGCTGCAGAAACCAGGAAGTTCCAGCTTTCCTAGAGGAGGATAAAAGCAAACAACAAAAACAAAAAAGAAAGAAGAAGAGGTTCCTGATCTGGAGGAGATTTAACCGAGATGATGATCACGGTGAGTCGACTTTAAAAACAAACAGCTACTGTGAGGACGCTCGGTGTATAAATATATATATTATATTATATTAATGATATTATGATAAATACGGAGCGTCTGAACAGTAAGGACGAAGCTTCCGCCCGAGTTCACTCACCCTTGGCGTACACGAGTTCCTCCTCGCTGCAGACATCCCGCTGGGAACTTTTCAACAAGATGTTCGTTTATAAAAGGAGAACTCAAAAAATGTTCGAAAAATGAGTGAGGTCTCCTTTCTTAAAGAAGATCTCGGGGAGGACGGGGCATGTTGTCTAATCACGGCGCAGACAAAGACAGGACTGACAATCAGACTTTTTTTTTAGATTATTGTAAATAAAAGTATTTTCCATAAACGTGACCTGCTTCCACTCGAAGCTGATGCAGAAACACAAGACTCCTCCGCACCGCTTCCGTTCCTTTAATACCACCTGATAAATATCTTCAAAACCCAATCGCCGTCATCTCAGGATCTAGGACGGTGTAGTTGGGAGAAAGTATCATGAGCATTATGAGGACACTTTGATCTCAGGAGGTTATGAAACAGAGCCCCAGATTGGCTGCTGATCCCTCCCTCCCTTTGAGAGCTCAGCCAATCAGCTCCCATGGACTCCTGGTCATGGATGGCACAACTCGCGATCTCTGGGTTGACAGTAAATACGGATCTCAGGAGGTGAACACACCAGAGGTACAACAGAAGAGCGACTGACGCGAATGGTGATTCACAGCTGTAGCTTCTCATTCTTTAATTCGTCTCGTGACTTTTGCGGCATCGCATTTCGGTTGCCTGGTTTGTAAACTCATCGTAAAAAAGATTCAAACACTTTTGAAATTTCTGCAGATGTCACAAAACAAGGCTCTGATGCAGATTAGTCTCAAACGTCGTGAGGAAGTCAACATTTTTCTCGCAAATTATTCATGTTTTTTTCTTGTGAATAAATACTACGTTAGCGAATTCTACATGGAGAGTTTGAGGCCCGCTGTCCTGTGCCATATTCAGCATATTTTGTAATCATTCGGATTTTATTCATGACAATTACACGCAAAATTAAAGGCGAACAGTCGGAGAAAAAGTGAACAAAACATCACTGATTTACGACAGGATTCACTTTTTATTTTTCAACAATCATCCGCAAAACAAATCTCAAATTCCTCATGAATCAGTCCAAAAACAGTCGCGCAAACTTCTCTCAATAATCTTATTTCAGCAGCAAAATATTTGCTCGAATGTGGAGTCACAAAACATTTGTACACAAATTTGTAAATTTGCAGAAAAAAAAAAAAAACTGAAAGAAATCAGTTCACATCACATCGGTTTCTTTTTTATCGCACCTCCAGTGTAGGAAGTAAGTCTGTTGGGTTTTTACACCCGAGCCTCGTGGCTCATCAGGCCGGTGCTTATCCCTGGTTTCCATAGCATGAAGCGACCAGGAGTTCAACTCCCCCTGGAGGGGACGCTGATCCATCGCAGGTTACCTTCCCAGTATATTTTACTGGTACCCATTTATACTGCTGGGAGAACAGAGGCACACTTGTGGTTGAGACCTTGCCCAGGGGTCTTAGCACAGTGAGGGTCTCAGTGGGATTCGAACTCACAACCTCCCGATCATGAGTGCAGCACCCTAACCACTACGCCACCGGCCCCACAAGACCCCATTAAAACGGCTTGCAGGCTCGGTCGTGTTGTGGTTAGTGCTGGGCTCATGATCAAATCCCAATTAGACCCCACCATGCTACGATGCTAAAGCTCATGGGTGAGTGTGTCTCTGTCTGCTCAGCAGGAGGAGTTGAGGTCTAGTTGAACCCCTTCAATGCTACAGGAACCTGGAGAAGCTCCGTCTGTGACGAGCCAGTCGGCTCGGGTGAAAAAGCAACAATTTACCTGCAGACGTCTGGAAATTGTGTTTCACTTCATTAAATCACTTTTACAATATTTATTGGTTTTTTTTTTGTTTTTTTATAGGTATGGAGCATTTGTTATGGCAACTCTGAAACTGACTTTGCCCTCATCCAGACTTTAATATCTACTAAATTTACTTTTTAATTTTTTAAAAACAAATTAAAACTTGTTAGCAATAATAAATAAATGTCTTGATCGAGGAATTTTTAAAAAGGTTCCTTAACATGGTCACACAAGATGATTTTTTTGGAAGTGTGGTGTCACAGCAGGTCCAGCAGGGGGTGCTGTTACCCCTCCCCAGCTTGCCAAAATGGTTGTTCTCTCCGAGTGCTCCTGTTCATCGTGAAATATTTATTTGCAAAACACTCATGTTTTTTTTTAATTAATTTATGCTATGCATATAATCCACTTACGGACTGTTGCTATGGAAACAGTGATGTAATCAAACAGGCGCATTAATCCAACCCTGTGCAGCCGGAACTACTGTCACAGCTGTGCTTACACACAATCAATTATTTTTTTCTGACCAATCAAAAACTCAACAGAAAATGAATATGCATATTTAATAGAGTTGCTCTACATTATTTACTCATAATCCTAATCATATAAAAAAAGTGTATTGTTGCTAATGCTAATAACGTTAGCATCTGGAAACTAGTCAACTTCCTCGATCTTTAACACAACCTTCATAACCGTGCCAACGTTCACTACAGTTTTCTAAATGCAGTATTAAATCAAACTTAATGCACAATTTGTAATTATCTTTCAGAAATTCACAACGTAACATATTGTGCTGTCGCGGAAAACGCCCCGAGAAAAGCAGCTAGCTCTGACGTGACACTAAAGTCATTTGTCCAGTTAAAAAAACAAAAGCACCGCTGGTCATCCATCCCTTACCTGCTAACAACTCTTATACAGTAATACGTTTACTCCAGGAAAGTTTCCAGCTGTGGTTTAACCATCTGAAAGGAACAAACCATTCACTTATCAGGACAATAATAAAGCTCCAACACAGACATTTACGACAGTCACCGGCGCCGGAAACAGACATCCAAAATCATTTTCTGTGTCAAAGCTGCGCAAAGATCGCGCAGACTGCTGGTGCTGCAACCATAGACATGAAAAAATATAGACTGGTCAAACAACACACATGGGGTGTTAACATTACACCATCTTGGAAAGTGTTCCTTTTTTTTTTTAACTTTGAGTGGAGGAGGTGAGCGGAAAGACAATATTTAAATACCACTAGAACGCGAGCTGTGGGTTTATTTGGCACATACCATAATATTACAATATTGCTATGCTTATATTAATTGTTATGGAAAGCACGGTACACAGTTAATGCTAATCATTAATTTCAAACAATGTAATTATGCTAGTCGCAACATGCAAACATTTCTATTTCAACTGCAACATATATCTTCTTTTCCTTTCGGCTGTTCCCTTCAGGAGTCGCCACAGCAAATCATCTTCCTCCATCTCACCCTGTCCTCTGCATCTTCTTCTTTTACACCAATTACCTTCATGTCCTCCCTCACCACATCCATAAATCTCCTATTTGGTCTTCTTCTAGGCCTTCTGCCTGGTAGTTCCAACCTCAGCATCCTTCTACCAATATATTCACTATCCCTCCTCTGTACATGTCCAAACCATCTCAATCTAGATCCCCTGACATTGTCTCCAAAACCTCTTACACGTACTGTCCCTCTGATGTGCTCATTCCTGATCTTATCCATCCTCGTTACTCCCAAAGAGAACCTCAACATTTTCATCTCTGCTACCTCCAGCTCTGCCTCCTGTCTTTTTTGTTGTGCCACTGTTTCTAAATCATACAACATCACTGGCCTCATCACTGTCTTGTACACTTTTCCTTTCATTCTTGCTGATACTCTCCTATCACACATTACACCAGACACTTTTCTCCAACCATTCCAACCTGCCTGCACTTGCTTCTTCACCTCTTTTCCACACTCTCCATTGCTCTGGATTGTTGAGCCTAAGTACTTAAAATCCTCCACCTTCTTTATCTCTGCTCCCTGTAACCTCACCGTTCCTCTTGGGTCCTTCTCGTTCACACACATGTATTCAGACTTACTGAGGCTAACCTTCATTCCTCTTCTTTCCAGGGCATACCTCCACCTCTCTAGCTTTTCCTGCACTTGTTCTCTGTTCTCACTACAGATCACAATGTCATCTGCAGACATTATAGTCCATGGAGACTCTTGTCTAACTTCATCTGTCAGCCTGTCCATCACCATAGAAAACAAGAAGGGGCTCAGAGCTGACCCTTGACCCAGTCCCACCTCCACCTGGAATAGACACAATTTGCACCTCGGTTCGTGCCCGGCATCATGGGATCTCAACTACCAAACGTGGCGAAAGTAAACCTTGATGTGGATGAGAACTGCACTATCCATCCGTTTAATTTATGGAAAGTTCCCGGCCTTCGTGCGTATTGTATATGTAGGGGTCTTCCCGGTTGTTCCTGCAAGTGTAAAGATGAACTTGTTGCGTTTGCATTTGCGATGACTTTACAAAAACTGCTGATAGTTTTGTCAAAGGCTGAGGAATCTAAAGAAGTCCAACGTGACTATGCTAGCTTGTTGACATTTGAAGTGGATGAGGAAATCGTGACTATTTCCGACCCCTTGGGACTTGAAGACAGCTGGGAGACAGAAAATGACGCCTTATCAAAGTGGCCGCCGTGTATGTACGCTGACATAGCGGATTTTTTGATAATGAAGGACCAGGCACCCCTACTAGCGCGACTTCGTAATGACTACAAAGAAGGTAAATACAAGTTTTACAGCTGCACCGAGTGATCTGACAGCACTTGTTATTTACCTCTTTAATATAAAGAAAAATTTACATATGATTTACATATATAATTTGGCATCGCCGATTTTTATGGTAAATTGACAGGGAAATAAAAGGTAATATAGTAGTCTATAGGGTCTATGAATTTGAATAAAGAACACTTTAATTATAAACTTACTGCTCTAATCCGTTTCCTTCAGCTCGGTGGGGAAGGTAAATAGCGTGAACGGCGGCAGACATGTACACTCATTAGTCCAAAATTTGCAGGCATATATAACGCAAACTAGCTTTTTCCAACACTTGAGATGATACATGTCGTTCCCACAGTTCACTGCAGCACAATGCGCATCTGGCCTGTTGATAATTTAAGGCTTAAGACAGATTTTAAGCGGCAGTTGTTGGATGTGTTTCCATACAACAGCAAGTGGCTACAATAAAGTTTGGTAGCAGTGACCCTCGGATCAGCTGTTGGGTCACGTTTCATGCACATGCGCAGTCATGTCTATTCTTCGGTCACGCTGACAGCACACCTCACCACTGTCTTACATCTCTCATACATGTCCTGCACCACTCTGACATACTTCTCTGCCACTCCAGACTTCCTCATACAATACCATTATTATATTTTGGAAAGTGTTCCTAGTGGATTTTTACTTTGAGTGGAGGAAGCGAGTGTAAAGATAATGTTTAAAAGAAAGCAAGCTGTGGGTTTATTTGGCACATAACATAATATTATAATATTGTTATGTTTATATTAATTGTTATGGAAATTATAGTACGCAATTTAAAACAATGTAATTATGCTAGTTGCAACATGATATATATATATATATATATATATATATATATATATATATATATATATATATATACAGTAAAACCTCCGCTGACGAACGCTTAAGCTCACGAACTTTTCGCCTCAAGAACATTAAATTTGCGAGCATATAGTCTCTGCTGACGAACTAGTTTTCGGCGGACGAATCAAACCACGCGGTCGAACAGCGCCACGGTGGCGGCCACGAGAAGCTGACGCACACTCATGGCGTCACAGTTCGTCACCCCCTTTCTTTGAATGCGGAAGTGGTTTGTGTTTGATAGACATTTTGGACCATATTGAGTGTACTTTTGCTCTTATGGGACCGAAAAAGACCCCACCACAGGCGGAGATCATTGAAAAACATGAACGAGGTGTGCGTTTGTGTGACTTAGCGTCCCAGTACCAGTACGCTAAGTCTACCATTGCTCCCATCCTTAAGAACAAGGAAGCTATTAAGGGTGCGTGTGTGGCTAAGGGTGTTTCCAAACAGTAGGCGTTTCCAAACACTCCTTCCAAACAGTAAGTCCCTCCCTCCCTCCTCCTCCCACTCCATTCCATCAAGCCATCAACTACCATCACAAAGGTAAATAAAACCACTTTATTATACAGTACAGTTTATTTCTTTAATTACAGTACAATAGCACATTTATTATACATAAAATAAGGTATATTTTTGTGTCGTTTTAAGGCTTATTTAGTAGAAAATTATGTTTTATGGGGACCTGGGAACGGATTATTCTCATTTTAATGGTTTCTTATGGGAAATAAATGTTCGGAAGACGAACTTTTCGCCTTACACACACTTTCTGGGAACCAATTATGTTCGTGAGCTGAGGTACCACTGTATATATATAGACTCATGTATGTATATTTGACATATGATTTCATCTTACATAGATCTCTGTAAACAAATAGATATAAGAAATGTAGATCATAGTAAACAAATGATAAATGCCATTTTCAAAGCACATTAGCAATGCAGCTGCAAAATCTAATCGAGTTTTAGGACTCATTAAAAGGTCCTTCAATTATATTACCAAAGAGCCTTTTTTAGTATTGTATAAAAGCTATGTCAGACCACACTTAAGGAATAATAAAGTTAGTTGAACTAACCTACCTGGGCCAGCCTAATGCTCCCATGGTGGCCCAGTCTCCTCAAAGGCAGACACGGACTGATAGGGATTCTGGTTCTCGTCAGCCACCGACCAGGCCGGGTTACTTCTATGAGCATGGGTTTCGGCGACTTCCAGTGGTACCCCCCGGCCTGGCGCCGCCAGCAGCTACTGCCACCAGACCAGATAATCCCTCTTCTTCTGATGGATTTTCAGTCCTCTGCCTTTCTTAGAACTTCTTGCATACAACACACTGAGTTAGAGTTAGAGTATTGTGTTCAGGTATGGTCCCTGTTCTTGCAGAAGGACAGAGACATTTTGGAAAAAGTCCAGAGGAGGGCTACTAAGATGGTCCGTGGACTTGAGAATTTGGATTATGAAGACAGGTTGATGGATCTTGGACGAACTACTTTAGAGAATTGACGCGTCAGAGGAGATCTCATTGAAGTTTTCAAATTTTTGAATGGTTTTGAGACTATTGACAGTAGTGCTTTCTTTGAAATGAGAGAATATAGTGGCCTTAGGGGCCATTCCCATATGATACAAGTTAAAAGGTCAAGATTGGATGTTAGAAAATACTTTTCATCATGTGGAACAGCTTACCACAATATGTTGTCTGTTCATCAACAGTAAACGACTTAAAAAATTAATTATGATTATTATTATAATAAATAAACTGAAGAGCTCCTGTAACTGGCTGCAGGTCACCCGGCGCCATCTTGGATGTGTTGCTCCATTCTTTTCTTTTATTGTTTATTAATTTATACTATTTATGTATCTACTTATTTATTTACTTATATAATATATATGTACGTGTGTATGCTTGTATTTGTATCTATTTTTGCACCCCCTACTGATGGTACCTCAAGAGCCTGTAACAGTGAATTTCTCCATTGTGAGATTAATAAAGCTGTATCTTATCTTATCTTATCTTAATGGTTTTTGAGTTGTTATAAGTTAAGTTGTTATTAGTCAATGATGTGTGCGTTTATGTAGAACTTTGTACAATTTTTTTTCACATAATAAAAATGTTTTCAAAATGTTTTTATTGACGCCAAAGGAACATTGTCCAAGATGGCGTCAAGTTGATCCTCGCGGAGTATTGGAACTAGGCGGAGCATTCTATCTATCAATTCAGAATGTCTATGGCTTCCACTTGTCCAGTACTGTAATACTCTAACACTCTTAAGTATATGAAGTACACTTTGCCTGAATATCACACTTATAGACCCCGTTTTCGTACTCATCTTTTTTTAAAAATAAAATGTATACATTTATGCTAAATGGCCATGAAATTGTATTCAATTTCGAATGAGTAATTATTTTGTTTGATTAGAGAGCTATAAAAACACGATTTAAATCGTTTCCCAGTGAGTTGGCCAATCTAGTATTATTGAATTTCTGTTCGCGAAATCACTCGTTTGCACAACAATCTGTGTGAAGTCTGCGCACATTTTACGCATTCCTGTGCCGACATATTAGTAGATTTAGAAATTTCCAGGCATGAAATGAAAGGTTTTTTTTTAAATCAGTTATGAAGCAAACAATGTAGGATCTTATACCAATCGAATGTTTAAAAACGAGTCAATATTTCGTTTTCATATGCAACACAAATGAAACCCGATATTTTACTGTCCTTAGCCAGAAACAAAAACCTCAAAAAAAAGAATGAAATCAAGAAGAAATAAATATGTCTTACATATACTTTCTTTTTTTAATATTAAAAAAAGCTGCTATTTTACACGGTATCGTCTTCACACACCAGCTCTGCGCATGCGCAAATACTTGCAATAACGTTTTACGCCTCTGGGGGGAACATTTAGCAAGGATTACCTGAGCACTTCATTAAGTTTTCGAGACTTGTTCACTTTAGATTATTATTATTATTATTATTATTATTATTATTATTATTATTATTATTATTATTATTATTATGTTTTTAATCGGATGGAAGAAAATACATTTCGGTTTCAGATATATGTGTTTTAAATATATTATTTATTTACTTATTCTGAAAACGAAGAAAGTGTTATTTAAATTTTTAGCACTTCAGTGCACCTAAAGAAGTCTTTTGGTTATTATTCATTCATTCATTTTCTGAACCGCTTAATTCTAATTGGGTTTCAGATGTCGTATTGTATAATAATCACAATATCAAACACCTTCTATCTGTACAACGTTACCAGATTGAAAACAAAATTGAACAGGTGGCGTACTTACCTCTCTGGAACAGAACAGCACATTCTGATGCTTATTTATTACAGATTAATTATTACACATTATTTATTGCAGCTCAGCCTTCCTGACCATTGTGCCCCACCAGAACAGGTCACCAAGCTCCATGGTCAAGGATTTAACATTGCCCTGTCCAGATGGATTATATTCTTCCTGACTAATAGACCCGAAGTGGTATGGGCCGGAACCTGTCATCTTCTAAACTCACACTCAGCACTGGGGTCCAACAGGGCATACAGCTCTGTAAAAAAAAAGTTATAATGATGTCTTCTGCGGATAATTTGATTGATGTTATTAGAGCAAACTGAGGTCGCTCAATCATCTAATGGCAACATCATAACATTTTTGGAAAAGTGAAATACTCTAGCTTGATGTTTTTGGGCCACTGGATGAGACCAGATAAAACCCACGCAAGCACGAAGACGCAAACTCCACAACGAACCTTGACCTACATGTTTTGTTTTTTCCCCCCAAATAATAAAGAAAGCAATAAAACATACATTTTGTTTCTTAGTCACTTTGTCTCAAAATGACAAGACAATTCTGACATTCAAAAGTTAGTAATGTGTTGTAATTGAACAAGAAGAAACTTCTGCTGGAATTCGAATTACAGTAACTGGAATGCATTTTAAAGTGTTTACGACACACACCCACACAAAGCGAGTGAGAAGTGTGACGCACAGACGCAGAAATACATCGCATTTCTCTCATGTTTGACCTGCTAAGTATTCAGCTGACTAAATAGATTAGCATCTTTTTTTTAATTTATTTATTTTTTATTTGCTTGTACAAAGGCAAATTATTCTCATAGCTGCTTGTTGACAAACTTGTTTTGTGGCTCACACAATTACCAAACAGGTAAAGTCGGTTTTAATAAATGAACTGCCGAAACTAAACTGTTGCTTTTTCAAGGAAGTAAACGGTTGGGTATGGGCTCCATCTCCCTGACCATAATTAATACTTATGCATGAGTTGTACACTGTGCTGGTCTGACTGGCTGTTTAGCGAGTACACCTGGCTGTTCAATTTGCGGCCTGCAGGCTTCATGAGAAACTTTGCACTGGCCCTTTAAATTGGCTACTCTATTTTATTTTAAGTAAAGAATGTGTATTAAATAATTCATTAAAAAACCAAATGAAGTCAATGTATTTTTGGATGATTCTCTCGTTCTTATTATAGTATTTAAAATGGAACCTTCCTGTTTATTATTTACTTCTTCTTTCCTTTTCTAACTTTTTCTTAGTGTTATTATCATTACAAGCCTCACTTTTATTTCTCAATATTCACTTAATTCTATTCTTATTCTTGTTATTATTGATTCTGATGAATAATAACATACTATTCACTGATATACTGTATCGTTATAGTTATATTTAGTACCATACTGCATGGCGGTTGTTTTTGTCGGTATTGTTGGGTTATAAATGTGTGTGATATGGTTCTCTGGATTGCTCACTCAGCGTGGTGTATTTTTCATTATTTGAATATAGAAATGCTTTTTTGCCTATATATCGCAATGTGATGCAATGTAATAATAATGTTAGCACGTTGTATGATATAATGACATATAGGCCCAAAACATGGTGAGATAGACTTCCAGCCTTCCTGCAACCCTAATAGTATTAAGAAGCTTGAAAAAAACAATTGAATCTGTACATGAACATCCAAGAGATACCGATGTAGTCACAGACAGTGTTGTGTAGAATGAAAACTACTGCGAAATCAAATGAAAGCGAAAGAAAGTCCAAATTAAAATCGGATTAATTTAAAACTTTTGATACAAACAGAAAATGTGTTCAAGTGAAAATCAAATCAGTACCAATTTTAATAGCACTCACTTCAATTATTAAAAATTAAAAACCTCAAAAAAGTATATTTTATAAGGATGAAATAAATTGAATATCCTATTTTTATTTCCCCAGTGTCTGCATGGGATCTCCGGCTACTTCAGTTTCCTCACACACTCCAAAGACATGCACATTACACATGTTGTCAATGTGGGTGTGAATACTTGTGTGCTGGCCATGTGATAAACTGGCAAACTGTTTCAGGACATGCCCCGACTTCCTGTAACCTTAGTAGAATTAAACGGTTGGGCAAATGAATAAACAAACGAATAAACAAACAAATAAATCCTATTTTATGCACTTGCTGTATATCAGACTGTTAAGAGTTGTTTTGAATGGAATTACTGCAAAAAACATAAAATCACCATGTTCACTATGAAGAACTGACTAATCCTACTATGGTCCCAGGGATGCTGGGGCCTATCTCAGCCAACTCTGAGGAAAGGCAGCGTACACCCAAATCAACTAACTTTGGACTGTGGGAGGAGAGGAAACCAGAGTAGCTGGAGGAAACCCACACAAGCACAGAGAGACCTGCAAACTCCACACAGAAATGCCCTCGCTGACCCTGACCCTGTCCTTCCGTGTTCTATCTTACTAAATAATAACAAGTTTGTCAGGAAATAGATGGTCACACGTTGAACTGGTTATGTTGTAAGATCTGTAGAATGAAAGTATGAATTGTAGTCATAGAGGAGTGATGATCTAACAACAGATTATATAAGAGAAGATAATTAAGTGTCTGCAACTCATATGCAAATTATAAATGATTCATTATATAGTTCCAGGAAACAAATTAGAAAAACAATAGTTTTGGATTAAATGTTTATTTGTTCAGGATAATTAATAAAGAGTTGGTAGTTTTGCTTCCAAAAAGTTTATTTCAAATGGAGTTACGCATTTATAAATATGAGGTGCTACATTTAGTATAAGCAGAATAACAGCATCAAAAGGTTAAATAAATACATATTCCAAGGCCTGGATACCCACTGCATTAAATAATAATCTCGAGTGCTCAGCACAATTCACAAAAAACAATAAAGAGAATTTTTGTAGCATGCACAAGTTTCTAAAATTCTGTTGTAAATAATAAAGTTAATGTTAATAATAATATTGTCTTTGCTCATGGGTCGGTCACACAGCGTTTTACGGCTTAATCACGGCCAATACCCGTCCCAAAATGGTTTCCCGTGAAGCAGACTGTGTTGTTCGTGTTGATGTCGAGTTTAAGACGTGCTACAGTCGATTTTTAGACGTGGGGAAAATTTTGAATGGTGCTGGATGTGGAAAAAAGTTTTGAACTGCTCAAAATTTTAGACCGCAGACAACTATGTGGTAAAGACGTGCTAAAGACGTGCAACACACGTGAAACACACATAATAATCCGTGTTCTGGCAGTTATAAAAACTTGGGGAGACGTGATAAGACGCAGAAGTGGCAATCCACCCTTCTGACGACGCCGAGCCGCAGTTATTAGTGATTAGGCAGTGCTATGGCAGTGCTATGGCAGTAGAGTGCCCATTTTCTGTCTGTTCTCAAGACGTGATCGGCAGTGATACAGACTTGATGAGACAGTGATTAGCCGTGGTAACTTGCAGTTTTTTCCCACGTTCGAACACGTGTTTTGTCTATGTTGCCATACACGTTGCTGGACGTGCTTAGCCGTGCTTAGGCAGTGTTTTAGCAGTGGAACAGCCGCCAACGGACTTACCACGTAAAAAGCACGTACAAAGCACGGCCAAGCAAAAATTGACCAAAAGTTATCACTTCCGATCACGTCCACCAGATTTTCAGAACTTTTTGTACGTGATTTAGACGTGGAATGCTGTGTGACTGGAGCTTCACCAAGGAAAGTTAGAGTGTGTGAGAATATAAGGGCAACATTGTCACCCAAGGTTCTTGAGTAACAACACAGACTGATCACTGATACACAGACAGGTATTAAAACAAGCCAAACCACCTTGTGGGTTTTACAAGCAGCAGCCTGACTTAAATGATCCTTCACCCCATACTTGATTTGAACTAAAATATAACTCAGGACCCAATCCTTCTTGCTTAAATTTAAGCAAAAAAAAAAAAATAAATAAATAAAATAAAAGTCTGTTCAGTAACAGACTTATTTGTGCATTAAAATTCAAGTATACATGCTAATGGTAATAGAAAATGAGACATATAGAATAAAAGAATTATATCATACAACCACAAATCCTTTGGTATTTTAGCTTTGTGAATTTTCAAGTGACAAGTAAAATTTCCACATTCTGGCATTGATTAAATGTAAAGAACGATCAACAAAATTCCTGTCACAAACATAAAAAGTAAACCAAAATAACTAGGTATGAATACCAACTAAACCTTATTCTCGAACATTCATGCAGGTTAACTTGTGCAGATACTTGTTATACTAATCTCTGTATGCTATTTGAGTAGACATTAATAACAATTTTGTCATATTTGCATTGTTTATCATAAGCTGGACCTTGTAAACTGAAGCGACACACCCACCATGAAGCACGCCGTGAAGACACTGATCTTACTGCTGACATCGCTCGATGATATTACTGTTGGAATAAATAAATTCAGGACTTGTTAGAAAATAAGATTTATGATACTAAAGCCCAGAGACAGAGCAGCATCATGTGTTGATTAACAATTGGGGAATTAATACAGTTGAAATAACATGCAAAGCGATAACATGAAATAACGAGCTAAAATGATTATATGTTAATGCTGCTTGAATTCTCAATTGGGATTGGTCAGAAGGTTTTCTGACAGTGATATATATATATATATATATATATATATATATATATATATACACACTCTTTCTAATATTTTATTGTTTGTTTGTATAAGAAATTACATAGGAAGTTATATGGTAAAAGCTCCACATCATGAAAGATGGATAAATATTTTTTCACACACACACACACACACACACACACACACACACACACACACATATATATATATATATATATATATATATATATATATATATATATATATATATATATATATATAAATATATATATATATATGTATATATATATATATATATGTATGTGTATATATATATATATATATATATATATATATATATATATATATATATATATATATATATATATATATATATATATATATATATATATACATACACACACACACACACAGTAGATGTATAGCTTTCTTACCTGTGCCATTCACTAAGATCTCGTTTGTAAAGATCTGGAATGGAAGGCTATTATTTCTGGCTGCTCTAAGCATAGTGTCCCCAATTTGGGTGCTGTTGGGAGCTTCATCAGAGTTGGAAAAATATACGTCCATTTCGTTCTGAATTGAATTGGCCCTTACCCTGGAAATTCCAGCACTAGAAAGGCAAAGATAAAGACAGTTATTGAAAAAACCTGAAAAAGATTACACATTTGGAAACTAATATAATTTTGATTATTATTTAAATATTCATTTTAAAAATGAACATGCCTGGGTTCTGATGCAAAGTGCAGCTAAAATAAATACCTGAAGTTTGACACAATTATGGTGGAGAACGTGGCAGAGTAGTCTTCAACGAAAAAAGGGGTAAGCTGCAATGAAGTAAACAGATGGTTAAAAAGTGAAAACTGACATTCTCACTGACTCATTTTCCAAATACTGTTAAACTTATGGGGAGGTTGAAGCCTATCTCAGCCAAAATGGGCAAAGGCAGAGTAAACCGTGAACATCTAGCCAGACTATCACTGGCACACACACACACACACACACACACACACACACACACACACACACACACACACAAAACCATTTACACTACACTTATCTTGAGGGGTGTAAGTGTAGTGTGAATGGTTTCTGGTGGGACGAAAGCAGAATACTCAGAGGAAATCAATGCATGCAGGAGGAGAACATGCAAACTCCATACAAATAACATCCAAGCCTCACACTTGAACTTGAGCACTGGTTTACTTATTCAAAGGTATGAGCTCAACCTTCTGTTCCTCTAAGCTGCAACTCTTGGGCCCTTGAGAAAGGCCCTAAATCATCAATTGCTCTGTTGTAAAAACATTCATTAATTTATTTTCTCAACCACTTAATCCTAATTAGGGTTGTAAGGAGGCTAGTGCATGTCTCAGCCAACTCTAGGTGACGGCTGGGTACACTCTGGACAGCTCCACAGGGCCGAAACTCACACAACCATTCATACTCATTGTCACACCTCGGGGTGATTCGGAACAGTCAGTTAACCCACTGTACATGTTTTTGGACTGTGGGAGGAAACCAGAGTACTCAAGGAAACCACACAAGCATGGGGAGAACATGCAAACACCGCACAGAAACACCTGAGCTGGGAATTGATCCCAAGACCTTGCTGTGAGGCGGACGCACTAACTACTATGCCATCGTGCCGCTCAGTTGTATAAGCATGACAAATGGAAGTCAATCTGAATAAGGGCAGCTGCCAAATGATATGAATATAAATGTAAGCAGCATCAATATCTTTCCACAAATTAAAGGGTAGGTGCAACTTTTCTTTCAGCTCTGCAGAAAACTGCAATAAAAAATAGACACAACTTATTATATGCCACGTTTCCATAACCTTCAAAGTATTTTTTATTCTCCATATTCTCATAATGCTGATAAAATTCAAATGTCTCTGCATTTACTTCAAGAAATTTTTGTGACCATCTGTGACTTGATGCAATATATATGGAATTTAGATTTGTTGATCTTACTTTGAAATTTAAAGACTGATCAGTCATGACATTAATACCGCCTGCCTATTATTGGGTAGGTCCAGCTCTAACCCCCTCAAGGCATGAAGGGCACAAGGCCTCGAAGAGTGTTCTGTCATATCTGGCACCAAGCAGTTTGCAGCACATCCTCTCATTTCTGTAAGTTGCAAGGTATGGCCTCCATATTTTGGACTTGTTTATCACTCCAAAGGCCGGTGATTTTGGAATTGTTCAGACCCAATTGGCTAGACATGGTAATTGACAAAGCCTCTTAAATCATTACACTTGTACATTTTTATTGCTTCTAAGATATCACCTTTGAGACCTGACAGTTTACTTGCTGCTTAGCTATGCAGTGGCAATTGCGATTGTAATCCTTGTTGGACCATACTACCCAGGATTGGCATAATCTGATTGGTCCGCTTGTTTGAGATTAAAATATTATATCAAGTGAATAAAGCTTGAAGTGAAGTGTGTTTTTTCTTTTAATTTCTGTGTACTATACATTGTACCAAAATAATTATGAAACTGAAGTTTGATTGAATAGATACATCCATTTTCTAAGCTACTTAATATGAATTATTAATTAATTATTAATTACTTATGCTGAGAGGCTTGCTTCCATCTCAGCCAATTCCAAACGAAGGGTCAACTCTCACAGAACCGTTCACACTCGCACATAGGGGTGACTTGGAACAGCCAATTAGCCTACTGTGCATCTTTTTGAACTGTGTGAGGAAACTGGAGTACCTGGAGGAAACCCATATTAACACAGAGAGTACATGCAAACTCCACGCCAGCTGGGAGTCGAACCCAGGCCTTCTTGCT
Organism: Plotosus lineatus; assembly: GCA_024760905.1. Lineage (NCBI taxonomy): Eukaryota > Metazoa > Chordata > Actinopteri > Siluriformes > Plotosidae > Plotosus > Plotosus lineatus. Next base: position 24,354,088 of record CM045746.1, read on the forward strand.
GTGATGTGAACATGCTAACCACTACACCACTGTGCTGCTCATGCCTAGTTAGCAAACTATTTTAATTACATCCATGTCACTTTTGGTGAATAATTGTTCATTATCGCTCAGTGATTTAAAGTCATGGCTATTTGTATATTTTTGTATTGTACAGTATTTGCAAAAGGTATAATCCAAAGTGTGGTGATGGCATACTTACTCCATTTTTAATCATCAGTGATCTGGTTTTGAAGTCCTCTGAATTAGAATCTGAGAGTGCTGGAACAAAAGTTCCATTTGTTTCGAATATCACAGGGAATATGATCGGCGTATCTGGAGAAAGAAACATAAGGTACAAATGCAAATATCTGGACATAAATAAAAACAGGAGTTTTGATTTGACGAATGAGTTTTTAAGCAGCTATTAGCAATAGTAATTAACCTTATCCACAGGTCTTTTAGAATGGCTTGGGTTACAATAAATTTCAATCTCAATTTTTTCCCCCAGAATTCTACCGGCAATTGAGTCTGCCAAAGGGTTTATGCCCATATGTGCTTGTTCAGCATCCCACTTCCGATTTGATCTCTCTGTATGACAGTATTATATTAACTTATTTTCTGGAAAGACTCATTTAGAGAGTACCAGTAGAATTTTCCCATTCATCCATTCATTTTCTGTACCACTTAATCCTAACGCTGGTTGTGGGGAGGCTGGTGCCCATCTCAGCCGACTCCAGGCTAGGGTGGGGTACACCCTGGACAGTTCACCAGGCCATCGCAGGGCCAAAACTCACACAACCATTCACATTAACACCTAGGGGTGATTTGGTACAGTCAATTAACCTAATGTGAATGTTTTTGGACTGTGGGAAGAAACCAGAGTACCCATCGGAAGCCCACACAAGCACAGAGAGAACATACAAACATCGCACAGAAACACCTGAGCTGGAAATCAAACCCAGGACCTTCTTGCTGTGAGGTGGATGTGCTAACCACCATGCCAACCACGTTCAACCACAACAGGTTAAATGAGAGCATGCACTAATATTGGGTGAGTAGGCTTTGGGTGCATTCAGAATACCAACGAATTCAGAAGGTGTTCAGGGGCTTTAAGGTCTGGGCTCTATGTAGAGTATTTAAGTTCATTCATGTTCAGATTCTTTATGGTCCTCACAGAGGCATTATGATGCATGCTTGGACTAGCCCTCTTCCTTCCACCAAAAAGAGACTGTCTTGCTACTGTGCACAAAAACTTTTTCAATACACATTTTCTCTACATTTTATAGACAACTTTTTGAAGACCCTCAAATGAGTGTTCTTTAGTGTTTTATTATTATGCTTTAAGTATCTTGGTTATACTTACTAAAAACAACGGCTGAGGATATATCAAACTGTTCAGTGAAAGCAGGGTCATTCTCTGCAGCCGTTTGCAGAGTTTGCAGTACATCTGCGCCAGTTGGTACAGATTCAGTGGCGTTGTTGTTGAATATCAGACGAACCTCTGCTTCTGTATTGTTGTCTGCACGTAAGGGCACAGATCTGGGGACAACATTATTGGGGTTAATATCAAATTCTCCTGATTTTAGCAATAGGTTTTAATATGCTAATTTGTCTTAAAAGCTGAATATGGGTTCTTCAAAAACACTCAAATGGATCTCAGCATACAATAATATCACTCATAATATATGAAATATGAAATATGCGATTATAAAAATGATCTTCATTGATCCTCACATGAATCTTATTACAACAGTCCGCCTAAACAGAGAGCCAAATCGGTTTCTGTAGATTCGATCAAACTGAAAACAAACAAAACACAAACATTATTACACTATTTTCTGTAATCTGTAGAATACATTACATTAGATTAAACTTGATTAAAAACTAATTTTTATTAACTATTAATCCTTATTTACATAACTTTTCCTTTCAGCTCTTAGATTTGATCACAGTTGTGAAATGTATAATATTCATTTATAGTAGCTGAATAATTCAAATGTTTTACTCGATGGGCTGATGCTTACCGTTATGACTACAATGCTGGCCAGTTGTATGAATTCGTTGCTCGCAGGATTGTTAAGGGCTGGAATAAAAATGCGCCTGAGAGTAATTCTTACGTCAACAGCTGGGGGTGGACTAGTTGGCATGACTGTGGGGGCAATTGTTGTAGTTGGTGTTGTAGTGGTGGTGGTGGTGGTGGTGGTGGTGGTGGTTGTGGTGGTGGTGGTTGTGGTGGTAGTGGTGGTGCTGGTGAGGGTGGTGTTAGGGGTGTTGGTAGTAGTAGGTGTTGTGTTAGCAGTATCAGTTGTAGTTGTCATATGTGGAGTAGTTGTGGTGATGGTGTTAGGGGTGTTGGGAGTAGTGGAAGTAGTAGGTGTTGTGTTAGCAGTATCAGTTGTAGTAGTCATATGTGGAGTAGTTGTGGTGATGGTGTTAGGGGTGTTGGGAGTAGTGGAAGTAGTAGGTGTTGTGTTAGCAGTATCAGTTGTAGTAGTCATATGTGGAGTAGTTGTGGTGATGGTGTTAGGGGTGTTGGGAGTAGTGGAAGTAGTAGGTGTTGTGTTAGCAGCATCAGTTGTAGTAGTCATATGTGGAGTAGTTGTGGTGATGGTGTTAGGGGTGTTGGGAGTAGTAGAAGTAGTAGGTGTTGTGTTAGCAGTATCAGTTGTAGTAGTCATATGTGGAGTAGTTGTGGTGATGGTGTTAGGGGTGTTGGGAGTAATAGAAGTAGTAGGTGTTGTGTTAGCAGTATCAGTTGTAGTAGTCATATGTGGAGTAGTTGTGGTGATGGTGTTAGGGGTGTTGGGAGTAGTAGAAGTAGTAGGTGTTGTGTTAGCAGTATCAGTTGTAGTAGTCATATGTGGAGTAGTTATTGCTGTAGTTGTAGCTGTAGCTTTTGTAGTCATTGTACGTGTAGTAGTAGTAGCAGCAGTAGTAGAAGTTTCCCTTACTGTAAGTGAAATAAAGTGTAAGATTAATATTCATCCTAGAAAAACATGCATGAATAAATCACATTCAAATTCATCATTTGGAAAAAACTGTCTCACAAGATCTCAATTTAAAATAAACTATAACTTCCATTCAACTACTTTTAACTTATTGTAAACCTGAAAACAAAAATACATTTGAAGATTTAAAAATAAATTTAAATTGTGATTTATGCTTACAGGAAACATTGGTGACATTTAAATTATCTGTTCCATTCCTTATTGTAGCAATGACTTCTGTATTACTGGGAGCACTGTTGCGATAGGATATATCCATATCTGTGATGATTGATCCACGCCTATGAACAAACATAATAGATAGACAGCTTATGTAGTTGGTAGAAAAGTCATAAAATTTTTAAATTAGAACTACAGCAGAAGGAAGGTCAATACACACCTGAAACGAATCACTGTTAATTTAATGAAGGTTGGGAAATTATTTTTGAAAATTGGCACAAACTGTTAAATAAAAAGAGCAGATTACTGTGAAATTCATTACAGGAAGGTATTTAAGACTCTACATTTAATAGTTACAACTTTGACCATTATTTTAAGTTTTATATATATATATATATATATATATATATATATATATATATAAATTAAAAAATGGATGATTTTGTTAGCAAAACATGAAATGTCTGTAGGCATTATGGTAACTTTACAGATAGATCATTTTCATTGATTTTTAAGTCAAAACCAATGCTCATAAAATTTGTAATTATTTTACAAAAATGTAGGGATTATTCTTTTGATATTTTATTAGTAGTTTTCCACATGAATTCTAAACTTATATGTGTACAAATAAACTACACATTAATTTTACTAAATGATACAGACCTCTCTTTGAACAAGTGCTTCTTGATTCTTGAATGCTTCTGAAGATGTGTTTGATAGACTATCATCAAAAGTGTCGGAAGTGGTAAAGCTAACGGAAATTATGCTTATTACTTCTGTTGAAGTACCAGCTGTAAAAACAGATACAAGAAAAAGTATGCAAAGACAAATGTCAAAAGAGTATACAGCTTTATAGTGTGATGATCTAGGATTTGTGAACTAAAACAATGCAGCAGAAAAGTAGAAGATGTCAGTGCCATACCTGTGGTTAATTTGGAAGAAGCTGGTGCTGATTGGGATGTGAGTGTTGGTGATACTGAAGGAGTACTACTTTCTGCTGTCACATGTGTTGAAGATGTCAGTGATGATGTTTTTGTAGTGATATCAGTGGTTGGTTTTGAAATAGTACTTGGTGTTTGTTCTGATGCAGTGACAGTTGATATTTTTGATGTCATGACTGTAGTTGATCTTGACATTGGCTGGCTGATACTAGTTGAAGATGTGACAGAAGTAAATTTTGATTCTGTTGGTTCAGCAGAAGACGGTGATGTTGAAGTTGTGACAACTGTGAATTCTGATGTTTCACTAACACCAGTTGTGGTTTCCAGTGTTGTTCTTGCAGTTGATATTTCTCGTGTTGATCTTGCAGTAGTTCCTGCAGATGAGCTTGGCGATGTAACTAGCGTGGAGTCAGATGTTTCACTATCAGTACTTGATGTTGCCAGTGTTGTTCCTGGAGTTGTTACAGTCTGTGAACTTGGTGATGTTGAAGATGTGACAACTGTGAATTCTGATGATTCACTAACACTAATTGGGGTTTCCGGTGTTGTTCTTGCAGTTGATATTTCTTGTGTTGATTTTGCACTAGTTCCTGCAGATGAACTTAGCGATGTAACTTGTGTGAGTTCTGATGTTTCACTATCAGTACTTGATGTTGCCAGTGTTGTTCCTGCAGATGAGCTTAGCGATGTAACTTGTGTGAGTTCTGATGTTTCACTATCAGTACTTGATGTTGCCAGTGTTGTTCCTGCAGTTGTTACAGTGTTTGAACTTGGTGATGTTGAAGCTGTGACAACTGTGAATTCTGATGATTCACTAACACTAATTGGGGTTTCCAGTGTTCTTGCAGTTGATATTTCTTGTGTGGATTTTGCACTAGTTCCTGCAGATGAGCTTAGCGATGTAACTTGTGTGAGTTCTGATGTTTCACTATCAGTACTTGATGTTGCCAGTGTTGTTCCTGCAGTTGTTACAGTCTTTGAACTTGGTGATGTTGAAGATGTGACAACTGTGAATTCTGATGATTCACTAGCACTAATTGGGGTTTCCGGTGTTGTTCTTGCAGTTGATATTTCTTGTGTGGATTTTGCACTAGTTCCTGCAGATGAGCTTAGCGATGTAACTTGTGTGAGTTCTGATGTTTCACTAGCAGTACTTGATGTTGCCAGTGTTGTTCCTACAGTTGTTACAGTGTTTGAACTTGGTGATGTTGAAGCTGTGACAACTGTGAATTCTGATGATTCACTAACACTAATTGGGGTTTCCGATGTTGTTCTTGCAGTTGATATTTCTTGTGTTGATTTTGCACTAGTTCCTGCAGATGAGCTTAGCGATGTAACTTGTGTGAGTTCTGATGTTTCACTATCAGTACTTGATGTTGCCAGTGTTGTTCCTGCAGTTGTTACAGTCTGAGAACTTGGTGATGTTGAAGCTGTGACAACTGTGAATTCTGATGATTCACTAACACTAATTGGGGTTTCTGATGTTGTTCTTGCAGTTGATATTTCTTGTGTGGATTTTGCACTAGTTCCTGCAGATGAGCTTAGCGATGTAACTTGTGTGAGTTCTGATGTTTCACTATCAGTACTTGATGTTGCCAGTGTTGTTCCTGCAGTTGTTACAGTCTGAGAACTTGGTGATGTTGAAGCTGTGACAACTGTGAATTCTGATGATTCACTAACACTAATTGGGGTTTCCAGTGTTGTTCTTGCAGTTGATATTTCTTGTGTTGATTTTGCACTAGTTCCTGCAGATGAACTTAGCGATGTAACTTGTGTGAGTTCTGATGTTTCACTATCAGTACTTGATGTTGCCAGTGTTGTTTTAAGGGATGAGCCTGATGATGTTAATGATGTGACATCTGTTGTTTGAATTACACTATTTGAGTTGTCCAGTGTTGTTGCTGTAGTTTGTTCAGTTGCATAATTTGATGACACAGTATATGTGACTGTGGAGCTTGACATTTCACTAGAAGTGGGTCCTGAAGTTGATGTTTGTCCAAAGATGACTTGCAATATGGCACCTACAGTACAAGTGATAATACTATTATTACTATTACTATTACTACTACTACTACTACTACTACTACTACTAACTATTATTATTATTATTATTATTATTATTATTATTATTATTATTATTACTACTACTACTACTACTACTACTACTACTACTACTATTATTATTATTATTATTATTATTATTATTATTACTACTACTACTACTAATGGGTACAGTAGTAGTAGTAGTAGTAGTAGTAGTAGTAGTAGTAGTAGTAGTAGTAGTAGTAGTAGCAGCCTATCATATAAAATCTACAAGAATCTTTAAAAGGAGAAAAGAGAAATAAAAAAATTATCTTGAAGCAAGAGCTTACCCAGTATGAACAGGACAAGCTCCTTCCTCCTCATCTTGGCAATTTCCATTGATACCTTTAAATGATATTGTATATATATATATATATATATATATATATATATATATATATATATATATATATATATATATATATATATATATATATATATATATATATTATAATATTCTTGTATTTTTTACCAATCATAATAAAAAAAAAATACTTATTACATAAAAAATTAATATATTTTTTGTTTTATGACATATTCTGTTGTGTTATATTACAAAGGAATTTTAAATTCAACTTTCTTGCTCATATGCTAATCTTATGCTCAGATGTCAATATTGTGCTCAGATGCTAATCTTACTCACAGAATGCATATGGATGTTTTGTTTCCTGAAAGCTCTAACCTGTTTATCTTTGGAAAAGTTTCAAGACTTAAACCTGTTGGAAAGCATTTCACAATACTGTCTAAACTCGATGCCTTAACATACAAAGATTTAATTTATCTTAATTACTAACAACGAGTCGTAGTTTAAGTATGACGTGCTATATGACTATTATATGTGATTTAAATGACTACATATAACGATACTATTTGTATAACATTTATACAAGGATAATTTCTTTTTATACTTCCTTTCCAGAACTGGCTCTTTTATTTTAAATAATATACTGCTGCAGCTAAATACAATATATTATATTGTAATGTACTGAGCATTAAAGCAACATACTGTATTAAAAATGTAGATCATTAACTTTTAGATACCAGTTTTTCCGAATTATAAGCTCCAGTGTCTTTCTCTGCTCTTTAACAAAAAAGAAAATAAATGAAATTGAGAAATTGTCTTTGCACGAGTTTCACTTTTGAAAGCTGGGACCAGTGTAGGCATAATATATTGTATTTTAAATGCAATCTCAACTTTAAAGAACCGGCAAAGCTGTAGCTAAATTATATTTTGGGTGAGTACACAGATGATGTTCATGAGCTTGAGCATAGTATTGTACAGATACTGAGCTGGTCAAGGACCGCAAACCTCTAAAGCGTTTTATCTCAGTATCCACTGAGAAATTGCCAGTACTAGTACAATACTAACACCTAATATGAGGCTACTGCCATAGTCAAACAGTTTTACCACATATATATTTATCATAGATATTTGTCATCAGGGGCAGTGGTGGTCTAGTGGTATAGGGCGCTGGATCGCTGATCCAAAGGTTGGGGGTTCGAGTCCCACTCTCCACAAGGTTGTCACTGTCCCCCCAGTGCAGCTAACTGGGTTATCAAAGGCAGCCATGTCTCTCACTGTCTATGGTGTGAGGCATGTAAAAGAACCATTGCTGACTTTCGACAAGAGTAGCTGAAAAGTCGTCAGCGTGTTTCTGTCCCTTGCTAAAAAGGGTTGTGACAGGAAGGGCATCCGACGTAAAAACCTCTGCCAAATCAAACATGCGAATCAGATGATTCGCTGTGGCGACTCCCAAGTAAAAGGGAAAAAGCCGAAAGGAAGACAGACAGATATTTGTCATCACTTATTTGAAAATCATGTCTGAGATGCTTTAGAGTCTGATGATATCTCTAGATATCTGATGGTTAATGTTTTAACTGGCAGGAAATTTCACTGCTTAATTTGTATATTTCCTTGAGAGACTTTATGATGAAACTTTAAGACTACACATAGCAGCCAGAAGAAGTTAATTTACAAAATCAAATTTGACAGTCAAAACGTTTTTCATGATCATTATAACGCCACCAAGTTTCCAGAAGATCATCAGCATTTCATCCCACGTCCCCCCACTCTCATCAGGATTCTCTCAAATCATGGTCATTGTGTTTGCAGGGTTATCTAATAGCTAAATTGGAGTTTCCTGTCTGAAAGCTAAACATTCCTAAAGTGTTAGCAACCTTAAATTTCACCATAACAAAATAATTTCTATAAGATAAGACTACTTACCCTTTATGGTGTTCGGGTGTGATTAGTAGCAGGAAAATAGAAATGAATTTTGCTCCTGAAATACCAGAATTAATTTATTAAAGGGTGCCTGCTCCTCAAAATTTCACTGAGGTTATCAATCCCTCTCTATACTATCTCAAGGTTTCTTTCTATAAGCAACTTCTGCAACTTCTAAACTTCTTCATTCATCCACAACTAATATTTTCATGCGAATGACTAGATTTAATTGGTTAAGAAGCTTAAAGAAGTAAAAGACATAAAATTGTGAATGCACTATTCTCTGTAGGGATCAGACGCAATAATGAATAATATATCTATAAAATATCAGAAAAATACAATAGGGGTGCAGTTAACATATGCAAACATATGCAGTCAAGATTTTATGTTGTTGCAATTTTAGTGTGGCTCTGCATATTAAGGAATCTGAATCTTATTTTAAAGAGAAATGATATGAAACAGCAACAAAAGAGACAATGTTATTAAGATGCGCAACAGAATATTTCTAAACATTATTAACATTATTATTATTATGATGATGATGATGATTATTATTATTATTATTATTATTATTATTATTATTATTATTATTATTGTTGTTGTTGTTACTATTGTATGTTTCTAAATAAAGAATATATTAAATGTTATGTCATACTCACCCAGTTGCTCTGTTATCTTTGTAAAAATTCAGAGAGTTCTTAAATTAAAGTCCTCAATGTCATGTCAGTGTCCTAGTCTCAATCTTCAGGCTACTAAAGCACTGCCTGCCTTGGTTTAAGGTTTTTATAAGGTAGTGTCACTAAGTCAAACCCCCCCCCCCAGTGATGCTGATTGGGAGATGATACCTGTTATTCCTCTTTACCTTGTCACAGATGTCAGCAAAGCTTCAACATTTTTTTTTAGGTCTCAGGTTACATTTCTGACAGCATTCCACTGTCTTCTCATTCAAAACCAGGAAACCAGTGTGATAAAATTAAATAATGTGAATCTAGGGTAAGCCCCTCTAGTCTTCACTCACTCACTCACTCACTCACTCACTGACTCACTCATTGACACATTTACTTAATCCTATTAGGGTTGCAAGGATGTAGACTGGAGTACAGCCTGAAAAGCAGGGCCAACACATGCACAACCATTTATATTCACACTCCGAAACAGCCAATTAGTCTCATGCATATGTCCTTGGACTGTAGGAGGAAATTGGAGTACTTGGAGGAAACCCATGCAAGCACGGAGAGAACCAGCAAACACCACACAGAAACCCTGTGAGGCGGATGTGCCCTTTTTGTTTTCATTGAGAAATATGAGGCATATTGACTAACCACTACGTCACCATGCCACCCCAAGCCTCAAGATCAAATTTAATTACCACCACAATTGCTTACAGGATAGCTTCAGATCATTTATGATTCATTCATTCATTTTCTGAATCACTTAATCCTAATTAGTTTTGTTGAGATGGCATCCATCTCAGCCAACTCTGTGCAGAGGACACCTCGGACAGTTTGCCAAGCCACTGTGGGACAGAAACATGCTGACAAAAGTCAGCAATGGTTCTTTTACATGTCTTTCAACACAGACAGTGAGAGACATGGCCAACCTTTGACAACCCAGTTAGCGTTAGTCTCAACCCATTGTTAGTGGTTTAATTATTAGAAAATTAATATTTTAAACATTAAAATCACACACACACACACACACACACACACACACACACACACACACCCACACACACACACACACTGAAATGAATTCAGTTTTTTAGTTTAATTTAAATTAAATAATTATTTTCATTTTTTAATATACTAGTATATAGGTGGCACGGGGGGCATAGTAGTTAGCACGTCTGCCTCACAGCAAGAAGGACCTGTGTTCGATTACCAACTCGGACGTTTCTAAGTCGAGCTTGCATGTTCTCCCTGTGCTTATGTGGGTGTTCTCCCACAGTCCAAAAACATGCACACTGGGCTAATTGGCTGTTCCAAATCGCCCCTAGGAGTGAGTATGAATGTTTGTGTGAGTGTTGGCTCTGCGATAGCCTGGCGAGCTGTCCAGGGAGTACCTCGCCCAGAGTTGGCTGAGATGGGCACCAGCCTAGCTATGACCCTAATTGGTATTAAGTGGTATTTATCCTCTATTCTCAGACATTGGAATGCAAAACAAAACAGTGTTCAGAATGTAGATGGAAGTCAAGAAGGACAGAGGGCATACATACACACACACACACACACACACACACACACACACACACTTATATATATATATATATATATATATATATATATATATATATATATATATATATATATATATATATATATATGTATATACACATGTGTGTGTGTGTGTGTGTGTGTGTGTGTGTGTGTGTGTGTGTGTGTGTGTGTGTGTGTCCCAGTGCTGCTAAATGGGTTATCAAAGGCAGGCCATGTCTCTCACTGTCTATGGTGTGAGGCATGTAAAAGAACCATTGCATATATATATATATATATATATATATATATATATATATATATATATATATATATATATATATATATATATATATATATATATATTTATGTATATGTGTGTGTGTGTGTGTGTGTGTGTGTCCCGCAACTCTGCTTTCCCCCCACAGTCCAAAGACATACACATTAGGCTTTTTGTCTGTTCCAAATTCTTCTAAGTGCAAATGTGAGCAGTTGTGTATATTAGCCCTGTGATGGACTGGTGAGCTTTTCAGGCTGTAACCTGCCCTTTCCTAGTGTCTGCTGAAATAGTCTCCAGCCTCCTTAAGCTTATTATTACATAGATTTACTGCCAATAAGCATCTTTGCCATGATAGCAATGCTTCTGCACCAGTTTCTTTAGCATCCACATTACACATCATTGACTATATTGAACAGCATATCCCTTATCCCTTAATTGGGCTCGTATTCCTTTTGCAATGGCCAAGCACATGACTGCATGTTAAGAATTACAGGCATTTGCATGGGGTATGGTTGTGTATGTCTACATTTGGTTGCACACTGGTACCAAGTCATTTGCATATGGAATGGAACAAATTAACAAAATCAAATCCAGCGTGAACATAACCCCATTGCAAAAAATTTAAGTGGTATTTTATACTAGGATCATGTGAGAACTAAGCACTTAATTTAGTTGATGGAAAACTCCTGTTACTTTGTGTTCTTTTTTGCTCTTACCCCTTCATATACAAATTATTTAGCTAAAATCTAAAAATAATTGAAACCATAGGTACATCAGATTGATATAAACCTCATCCCCCTCCAATATATATTTAGATAGCACGAAAATATTTGAATCATGAACATAATTCATGTTGAAGTAACAAGTTTAAAAGTGTGTCCAAAGATATTTAAAATATGACCATCCTCGTTCCTAACAGATCTTCTTCTTTTTCTTTCGGCTGTTCCCTTCAGGGGTCGCCACAGCAAATGATCTGCCTCCATCTCTCTCTATCCTCTGCATCTTCTACTCTTACTCCAACGACCTTCATGTCCGCCTTCACCACATCCATAAATCTTCTCTTTGGTCTTCCTCTGGGCCTTCTGCCTGGTAGTTCCAACCTCAGCATCCTACTACCAATATACTCACTTTCCCTCCTCTGTACATGTCCAAACCATCTCAATCTAGCTTCTCTGACTTTGTCTCCAAAACATCTATCATGTGCTGTCCCTCTGATGTACTCGTTTCTGATCCTATCCATCCTCGTTACTCCCAAAGCTCGTTCCTAACAGATCAGATATCAAAATTCCAATTCTTAATTTAGTTTGTAATCACATTCACATTCCTGTCTCATTCCTGCACCTGACAAGAAATTAAATATTTGAATGTGGTGTCTCTATTTCACTTTGACGGACTAAGGTTTTAACATGCAATGGTTTATTTCCATTTGAAATACCTGCAATGGACAACAATTTTATTTCAGGCATGTGTGTGGTTTTCAGAATGATATTAAACAATATGACACTCATTAGATCAGCTTCAATTGTTCATAAAATGTTCTCCAGGAACTCCTCATCAATCCACTATTGTGTTTCTATTAGGAAGTCTGAGTTCTACATCTGGAAAGTGTGTATCCTCCAAAATTCCACCTGATAGCTTCTAATTGTTCATCTTTCTCTGACAAAGCCAAAAAGAAATCTAGTAAAATACATCATAACTATAAAGTCAAAACCATGTAGACTAATGCAAAAGGACACAGTGGAATGTTAGCATGTAGCTTGAAAACAATATAAATTTTATCTAGAAATAAGTTACAAAACACATTACCACTGTTTCCAAAAGATAGGTGTTTTACTGGTCAAATCTCATCACTCTCTAACCCATTAGTCAAACTGCCTAATCCTACCAATGGTTGCAGGGAGGCTGTCTTTGGACTGTGGGAGGAAACCAAAGTACATGGACAAAGTCCACACAAGCACAGAGAGAACGTGCAAACTCCAGACAGAAATGCCTGATCCCAGATAGCGAGCCCAGGAGGCAAATGCGCTGAACACTATGTCACATGCCACCTATACATGTAAATATTTTTACAAATTTCACTCAAACCTGTTTGTTGGTAACAAAGCTGATTTTACATTAACTAGCTCATTTGACATAACGAGGAAATTATTTATTAATTATTTATTTCGACGATGAAATGAATATATATTTATATACAGTATACAGAATAGGGCAGTGGTGGTCAAGTGGATAGGGCGCAGGATTGCTGATCCTAAGGTTGGGGGTTTGAGTCCCCACAAGGTTGTCACTGTCCCCCCAGTGCAGCTAACTGGGTTATCAAAGGCGGGCCATGTCTCTCACTGTCTATGCTGTGAGGCATGTAAAAGAACCATTGCTGACTTTCGTAAAGAGTAGCTGCAAAGCCATCAGCGTGTTTCTGTCCCTTGCTAAAAGGGTTGTGTCAGGAAGGGCATCCAACGTAAAAACCTCTGCCAAATCAAATGTGTGAATCAAGATGATTCGCTGTGGCGACTCCCGAGAAAGGGAAAAAGCCGAAAGGAAGACAGAAAGAAAGAAACAGAATGTTTATTATGTCAAAAATTCTTGTATATTAAAACCATTATTTGTTTAACGACACAGTAATTGCAGGTTGTTCTAATGTAAAAATAAACCAAGATAAATCTTGACTAGAGCCCCAGTGCCAGCAAAAGAGAAGCATCCACATAGTATATGTGACATCACCATGCTTCACCAAATGGGTGGTAGTGTTTGTGTTATAAGTCATCTTGGTTTTGCATCAAAATATTTTTAGGTTGTTGTAGGTCTCTTAACAGCTTTCTTGATTTTTCTGAAAATTGTGTCTTGTCCTTCTTTCAATTTTACCCTGTTTTTTATTTATTTGTTGGTGAAGGCCTTGGCAGCATGGTAATGAAAGTTTTTTAGCCTGTTTGCATCACAGCGGGAAGTTCCAGGGTTCAAGTCCTGGCCTCAGGTGTTTCTGTGTGGAATTCGCATGTTATCATTATTGCATGGATTCCTTTTGGGTGCTCTGGGTTTCCTCACACAGTCCAAAGACATGCATGTTAGCCTAATTGACGGTTCCAAATTGTCCTTAGAAGTGGATGGTATTGTGACTGGTTGTATGAGTTGCCTTTCAATTGTCTGGTGAGGTGTTCAGGGTGTATCCTGCCTTCACCCATTGTTGACTGAGATTTGCTCTAGGCTTCTGTGACCATAGTAGTAGGATTAAGTGGTTTGGCAAAAGAATAAGTCTAGTAAGCGGGTAGTCTTCACCGTGGTCCATGGCCAATCTGTTATTTATTTATTTGTACTCACTTGTAATGTTCTATCAAGGGGCAGTGGTGGTCTAGTGGTATCGGGTGCTGGATCGCTGATCCAAAAGGTTGGGGGTTCGAGTCCCACTCTCCACAAGGTTGTCACTGCCCCCCTCCCCAGTGCGGCTAACTGGGTTATCAAAGGCGGGCCATGTCTCTCACTGTCTATGGTGTGAGGCATGTATAAAAACCATTGCTGACTTTCGTAAAGAGTAGGCTGCAAAGCCATCAGCGTGTTTCTGTCCCTTGCTAAAAGGGTTGTGACAGGAAGGGCATCCGGCATAAAAACCTATGCCAAATCAAACGTGCGAGTCAGATGATTCGCTGTGGCGACTCCCGAGTAAAAGGGAAAAAGCTGAAAGGAAGACAGACAGACAGACTTGTAATGTTTTATCAATGCCTTTTAACAACAAGGTCCTGTATGGTAAGGGCTTTGTGGATCGTCCATCCATCCATCCATCTATCTATCTATCTATCTATCTATCTATCTATCTATCTATCTATCTATCTATCTATCTATCTATCACACCAATAACCTTATCTTGAAATATTGTTATTGTAAATAGTCCAGTAAATTATTTCTATTTTTCTCTATTTATCTGTACAACCCATAAAATTTGTGTACCGAGATGCCATGAATTAGTGGGTGGAGGTGGTAGGCTGTTGGGGGGGGGGGGGGGGGGGGGGGTTTACTTTATTTTTTTATTTTGATTTGGCTCAACTATGTTAATCCTGCGAGGTAAATAATTGCCTCTGTATTTAACCCATCGAAAGTGAGTGCATGCACACTCGGTGCAGTGTGCTGCCACACAATTGAGGGTACAGAGTGAAGAAAGGAAAGCGCAGAAAAGTAAGGTGCAGCTCACTCCACCACTGCCACACTTTTTTACTGCTGGTTTGGGTATCAAACCAGTGTCCTTTTGGTCTCAAAGCCACTTTTCTAACCATTACGCTACAGCTGTTATACTTCAAACCAATGTAGTATTATGCATGGTTTGCACATTTATTCACATTTGAGAGAGGAATGTTCTTCATATAACAGATTTTGAGTAAACTCCCAGGATGCCGGCTGTAATCATCTCTCTGTGTTCTGCAATGCTTCATTAGAGCCCTTAGTGTCTCTGTCTCTGTATTGTGCCTGTCGTAGGGGTGTTGCTAAGTAGAAAATCATCAGCTGTATCAGATAAACATAGACTCAATGTAACCTTTGAGAACACTATGTTGAAGTAGTTTCTCTCTCTTCCTCCCATGCACCTCACTCTTTCACAGAGAGGGGTCTTAGCATGCTAGATGACAGTGGATGCAATTTTGTTTTTGTTTTGTTTCTTTATTACATTAGACTTTCATATTTTTCTAGACCTGCGATGGCCTGGTGAGCTGACCAGGGTGTACCCCACCCACACTCAGAGTAGGCTGAGATGGGTGTCAGCCTCTTCACTGCCCTAATTAGGATTAATCGGTTCAGAAAATGAGTGAATTAGAATATTTTTCTAAATTAAACAGTTTTATAATTTAACTCAGATATCCCATTTTTCCATATTTTTTTGAGGTAGATTGTCACAAAGTGATAAAATACAGAATCTGCCATTTTATTATGGTTTGTTTTTCCAAATAAGTTGCCCATCCAATAAAACTTGACCTTTATAATGTTTAACCTTTATGCTAATTATATTTGACTTGCAATACATTCATTCATTTATTTTCTAAACCGTTTGATCCTAATTAGAGTTGCGGGGATACTGACACCCATCTCAGCCGACTCTGGGCAAGGGCAGAGTATACCCTGCACAGATCGCCAGGCCACTGCAGGGCAGAAACATGCTGACAGCTATGCAGCCTACTCCTTACGAAAGTCAACAATTGTTCTTTTACATGAACCTCTCACCATATAGGGTGAGACACATGGCCAGCCTTTGATATCTCAGTTAGGTGCACTCGGGGACAGCAGTGACAACTGTTGACAATGGGACTTGAACCCCCGACCTTGGGACTGGTAATCCAGCTCCCTCCCTACCACCGGGCCACTACTGCCCGACTTGCAATACTTTTCTTGTTAAGGAGCTCTCATTACCACATGCCAATAATGAAATGTTAATTATTCAGTGTTGGCAATAAAAAAGTCAGTAGTTTAGCTTTGAATAAGGTTATTGAAATGTAAGTAGTGCATTTATAAATATGAGGAGCAACAGTTAATGCACAAACTTTTGATACAGCATCAAAAGTTTTAAATAAATACATAATCCAAGGACCTGGATACCCACGACATTAAATAACATATAGTGTGCTGAGTACAATCCAGAGGGACAATAAAGAGAATTTTTGTAATGTGTACATATTTAAAAGTCAGCTATAAATAATGTTTGACATCACTACTTGCTGTATAGAAAATACAGTGTGTGGAAATATACAGTGGTCATTCAGTAGTATGACAGAGTACGTAAATAAACAAACCCTCAGGCTTGAGGTTTATATTTGCATTTATATATAGCAGAGTGGGTGTTAAGTAGGAAATAATTAATTTTGAAAGCCGGGTGCCATTTTGTAGCTGATATTATAAATTTTAAAATTATTCAAAATTTTCGAACATAATTCAGTATTTTTTGACTAACTAACCAAAACCTGTAAGGACGTTTCAGCCTTTTAACCATACAACTTAAGTATTTAATTGTGGAGAAAAGCACATTTAAAATTCAACAAGTATTTATTAATTTCTGAGTTAACATCCAGTTTGCTGTGATGGGTAACATTCTGCCTTAAAAAAAAAAAAAAAAAAAAAAAAAAAATTACATGCAGCAGTTTTAATGGGACAGTATGTTCTCTCTCTCTCTCTCTCTCTCTCTCTCTCTCTCTCTCTCTCTCTCTTAATCTACTTCATTTAAATTAAAACATGGTGTAACACAGGTAAACACATGGTTACTAATTTTATTGGAAAAAACCCTAGTTTCCAACACTCCCTGAAAGCACTAGTTTCCTAGTCCCCTTGAGCGCGTCATAGGCACGTGCTGCATGCGACCAGCAGAGCGTGTAGGAGAGCGTAAAGAGCAGGACGCATACAGAGCCCTCGAAAAGCGACACGAAGCCTTGTATGTGTTTTGTTCTCTCAATCGAACCGGGTGGAGAGAGTTTGTTTTCTTGGAAGCTCCGACTGGTTTTTTAGTGGATCTGGATTTGATCTGGAAGCTGGTTTCGGACACGGATGGCGAGCCAAATCCAGTGAGAACTCTTGGTGGATCCAGAAGCAGTGTGGCCAACTGTTCTCTGGATGCGAGAGTAGATCTACAGACCCAACCACTTCAAATCACAGGATCCCAGATAAGAATAGATAAAAACACTTTTATCCCAAACGGATCACAATCCTGGAAAAGACTCCCGGGTTCACACGAATCAAACCTTAGAGACTTAAGCTTATTTTATTTTATTTTTAATTTGTAAAGAAAGTTCTACAACATTGTTTGCACTGTTTCTTGTAGTATTGTTAATTGTAATAAATCTGCCGGCTGTTCAAATTCAAATCTCCACAATTCATTTTACTCCTCTAGAACCTAGTATAAAACCTAGCACAGCTATATCAAGCTGGTGTTACATCAAAGTGGCGAGCCAGCCAGGAGGAGTTTTGGCTACATTTTGCCTCTAAATTAATAATTTGGCATACAGTTTGGCAGTTTTATGACAGTTTTTGTACAACTTTTCCCACAAAAGAAATATGGATATCATTGAACGTGAAGGTATCAAAGTACCAAATGCTGTATTAATTAGTGGTTTTTCTGGTACTGAGACTGATGAAGAAGTTATTAAGTTTTTAGAAAAGTATGGTTCTATTACACGAACAGTGAAACTTACTGCTTCTGACCCTGACTTTGAAAATACAGCCGTAGTTGAGTTTGAGTATGGCACTGCTATTGAGTCAATTCAGGCTGAACTACCATGTCAAAGAGCAACATCTGACCCAAAGGTTGTTCACAAAATTCAGCTCTTATCCCCACTTTATAGTGAGAAGTTAACAGCTGATCTGACCAAGTCTTTTCTCTTTGATTTAAAGGGAATTGCCAAAGCAAGCGGAATAGATTATGAGAAATTGTTGCTTGGTGAACTTAGCAAACTTCAGGCCTCTGCTGCTGAAAGTGAAAGTATAGCTTCCACTGACGCTACTCCAGTAACTGAAAGTTTAACAGGTGATTCTGTTGTGACACAAACAAATAGGGAAACTCTCACAACTACCTCAAACTCTGATATTCCCAGTTCTCCAATCAACAGCAGACCAACTCCTATTTTAAATCCCGAACACTTGAGCACCCCTGAAGTCCAGAGGGTGATTGTCGAGCACATTGTCAAAAGTGCTGACACGTCCCAAACTTATCTGAACTCTTCCAAGTTCAGGTCGTTCTCTGGAAAATTTCCGTGCCCTAATACGGAAGTAGATTATGACACTTGGCGCAGTCATGTTGAGTTTTATCTTGCCGACTCTTCTGTTTCTGAAAGACAGGTAGTAAGAAAAATTATTGAAAGTCTCTTACCACCAGCCGCCAATATTGTCAAACATTTGGGCCCCTTGTCCAGCCCAAAAGACTTTTTGAGCTTGCTCGATTCTGCATACGGGAATGTAGATGATACTGATGAGCTGTTTGTGAAATTTTTGAGCACAAACCAAAATGCCGGAGAAAAACCTTCAACATACTTGCACCGGCTCCAGACTACATTAAGCAAAGTTGCTAAAGGGGGAGGCGTTACAGTCAGTGATTTTGATCGACAGCTTTTAAAACAGTTCTGTAGGGGGTGCTGGGATGATAACCTAATTGCCAGCCTCCATCTAGAACAAAAGAAATCCAGCCCACCTACCTTTTCTGAACTTCTTTTGTTGCTGCGAACAGAGGAGGATAAACAAGCAGCTAAGTCCACTCGCATGAAGCAGCACTTAGGACTTTCAAAAGTAAAGGTACAGTCCAACCCTTTAAATGTTTATGCAGACACTGAGTTTCAAGCTGCTGCTGCAGACAATTCTAGTAAAACGTCTACCAAGAAACTGCAGAAACAAATTGCTCAACTGCAAGAACAGTTAACTTACTTAAAAGCGTCCATGGAAAAGACAGTTGAAAAGAAACCTCAGACAAAGTCCCCCAAAGTTGCAAAGAAACAACAGCGGAAAGGGACACAAACACAGAACTCACCGCCGAAAAGTGAAAGCTTTGGCAAAGGTAACAAAAAGCCTCGCCCATGGTTCTGCTTTAACTGTGGCGAGGATGGCCATATAGTCCCCTCTTGTGACAGTGACCCAAACCCCAAAGCTGTTGAAGCTAAGCGCAAAGAGCTTAGGTCAAAACAAAAGGCTTGGGAGAACCAATGTAACACTGATTTAAACTAGTTCCTGTTTCAGTTGAGGGACAAACTGGAACTAGTAGCGACACAAGTCCCACTCAGAAACCCCAGCCAAAACAGAGTTGTACGCTAACGAGTAAACACCATTCTAGCTTTCCCAAGGGCTTAATAGGTAAGAGGTGCACTGCTAATATAAACATAGCTGGCGTTAGCTGCAATTCTCTATTAGATTCAGGGTCGCAAGTTACGACTATTTCACACTCCTTTTACCAGAGACACCTGGTTGATTTTCCAATCCAGCTGATCAGTGACCTAGATGTTGAGGGTGCAAACGGTCAGGCGGTACCTTATCTAGGCTATGTAGAAGTTCCAGTTGGTTTTCCAAAAGAGTTTGTTGAGTCTGAGCCTCAAATTTCTACATTAGCTCTAATAGTACCTGATTTGCGCTCCAGCACAGACTTGCCAGTGTTAATTGGTACAAATGCCCTCGATGTTTTATATGAGGAACATTGTCGAGACACTCCCATTCTACCAGCTGTCTATGGCTATAGTCAGATTTTAAAAATCCTCGAGCACAGATACGAAACAAAGAGCACAGGGAAGCTTGGGCTAATGACACTGAGGGCAACACACCTTATGTTATTCCAGCTCACGAGAAGGTCTGTCTTGAAAGCTGTGTCCACTTAAGTTCGCCACTCACAGACAAATGGGCAGTAGTAGAGCAGCCAATGTCCTCAGCCCTTCCAGGTGGAATCTTTGTTGACTGCTGTCTTATCACAGTGCCAAGTCAAAGTCCTTACAAGCACCCTGTTTGGATAAGAAATGAAACCGATCATGACATTATGCTTCCTGGCAACTGTGTCCTTGCTGAATTGCATGTTGCAGACCAAGTTTTGGAAACTCAAAACCTGTCCAATACCAACTCAGCAGGTTGTTGTCGCTTGTCTGCAGACTCCTCATCACCGAAGGACCAGTTGACTTTTGATTTTGAAAATTCACCTCTGCCTGAGGAGTGGAAAAGTCGCATCACACAGAGTCTGAGTGCTTACAGTGATGTCTTCGCATGCCACGATCTTGACTTTGGCCATGCCACTAGAGTTAAGCATAAAATCAAGCTTAAAGACGAAACACCCATAAAACAGAGATCGAGGCCTATTCACCCAAATGACTACGAAGCTGTTAGGAAACACCTCAAAATGCTTCTCGATGCCGGGGTAATAAGACCATCAGAATCCCCTTCTCGTCCCCCATCGTTGTAGTTAAGAAAAGACGGGTGAGGTACGTCTCTGTGTGGACTACCGTAAGGTTAACGTACAAACGGTTAAAGACGCTACGCTGTTACCAAATCTTGAAGAGACCTTCTCCGCTCTATCTGGGTCAAACTGGTTCTCTGTCATGGACTTAAAGTCGGGCTACTACCAGATAGAGATGGATGAGGAAGATAAGGCCAAAACAGCGTTTGTATGCCCCCTAGGGTTTTATGAGTTCAATCGAATGCCTCAGGGAATCACAAATGCTCCCAGCACCTTTCAGAGGTTAATGGAGAGGTGCATGGGAGACATTAATCTTAAGGAGGTGCTCGTCTTCCTAGACGATTTGATTGTTTTCTCAGACTCCCTAGAGCAACACGAACAGAGGCTAAAGCATGTTTTGGACCGTCTTCGTGAATATGGCTTAAAGTTGTCCCCGTAGAAATGTCGCTTGTTTCAGACATCGGTTAAATATTTAGGCCATATTGTTTCGAGAAATGGCGAGAAACAGATCCTGAAAAAGTAGCAGCCATTAAGACCTGGCCAGTGCCACAAAACTTGAAGCAACTCAAGTCGTTTTTAGGGTTCACCGGCTACTATCGCCGATTTGTTAAAGATTATTCAAAGATAGTTCGGCCCTTAAACGACCTTACATGTGGCTACCCACCTTACAGAAGAGTCCAGAAACGAACCGACACTTCTAAGTATTTCAACCCTCGAGAACCTTTTGCCGAGAGGTGGACATCTGTCTGTCAGTCAGCCTTTGAATGCATTAAGGAGAAATTAACATCCTCTCCTGTATTGGGCTTTGCAGATCCAAAGCTCCAATATGTTCTGCATACCGACGCCAGCTCTACAGGCCTAGGTGCCGCTCTTTATCAAGAGCAAGGTGGTAAAATGTGCGTCATAGCCTATGCCAGTAGGGGGCTGACACCAAGCGAAACCAGATATCCAGCTCATAAGCTAGAATTTCTAGCTCTGAAATGGTCCATTGTAGAAAAGTTTCATGATTACCTTTATGGTAATGAATTCACAGTTGTAACGGATAATAATCCGCTTACATACATTCTGACCACTGCAAAGCTTGATGCAGCTAGCTATCGCTGGTTAGCAGCGCTATCCACCTTCAATTTCCAAATCAAATACAGAGCTGGAAAGGCTAACCAGGACGCAGATGGCCTATCACGAAGGCCCCACCAAACACTAGCTGCGGATTATGTGACATTAGAAGAGGAGGACCGGAGACAACAACACACCTCACGCCTTCTCGGATCCCTCCTCGATGTAGTGATTTATGTCCTGATACTATTGCAGCAGTATGTCACAAGCATTTTCTCAATGAGAAAACCAAAGATTCACCTCATGTCATTCTTGTTGAGTCCTTGGCTATGAATGCTGACGCAATTCCTGATGTATACAGTGATGCTGAAACATCTGGTCAAGTAACTGTTCCCTTGTTTTCTGCTCATGAGCTTAAAGAACAACAAAGATCTGACCCGAGCATCAATCGTGTCATTCAGTTACTTGAAGCTGGAGCAGATGTTCCACATAACAACAGAGAAACATTTGAAATAAAACTGATGCTCCGAGAATGGAAACGTCTTGAAATGAGGGATGACCTTTTGTTCAGGAGACGACAATGTGACCCAGATACAACTTACCAGCTTGTACTCCCTGTCTCACTTAGACCCACTGTTCTAAAGTTACTCCACGATGACATGGGTCATATGGGGTGGGAGAGGACTCATGAACTAGTGAGAGCAAGATTTTATTGGCCTAAGATGGGTCATGACATTGAGACCAAAATAAAGAACTGTGGTCGTTGTGTTGAAGAAAGTCCTTGCCTGAAAAGGCCGCGCCTTTAGTTAATATTAAAACCACGCGACCAATGGAATTGGTCTGCATGGACTTTCTTTCGATTGAGCCCGATAGTAAGAGTACCAAGGACGTTTTAGTCATCACAGATCATTTTACAAAATATGCGGTGGCCTTGCCCACTCGTGATCAAAAGGCAACCACTGTGGCTAAAAATCTCTGGGAAAACTTTTTGGTTCACTACGGGTTCCCCGAACGCCTCCATAGTGACCAGGGGAGGGATTTTGAGTCACATGTGATTAAGGAACTGTGTGCTATTACAGGCATCAAAAAAGTGAGAACCAGTCCTTATCACCCGAGGGGTAACCCGGTAGAGCGATTCAATCGACCCCTCCTCAGTATGTTAGGTGCTGTAAAGGATGAGCAAAAAGGTCATTGGCGTGATTTTGTCAAGCCTCTCACACACGCATACAACTGTTCATAGAGTGAGGTTACTGGGTTCAGTCCTTATGAGTTGATGTTTGGCCGTAAGCCTAAGCTACCAGTTGACCTTGCCTTTGGGTTGCCCGTTACAGGGAACTCACCTGCATCCCATTCTCAGTATGTGCGCAGTCTAAAGGCTAAACTCGAAGAAAGTTACCAAATTGCCCTTGAAAACTCCAAAAAAGTTGCAGAGCGCAATAAGAGCAGATTTGATAAGAAAGTCAGAGAATCCACTCTTGAAGCAGGAGATAGAGTTTTAGTCAAAAATGTCCGTTTGCGCAATAAACATAAACTTGCCGACAAATGGGAACGCATGGTGTACCGTGTTGTCAAGAAAATGGAAAATGTTCCTGTGTATGTGGTTCGACCAGAGAGAGGTGATGGTCCAAGTAGAACTCTTCACCGAGACCTTTTACTTGCGTGTGGTGACCTCTCAGACATTGAGGATGAAGTTGAGACAAGACCAAAACCTCCACGTAGACGCAAAAACTCGACAAAGTCTTTCCGAACCACAGGACACAGATCTGTCAGAATCAGAGGAGGAGTATGAACCCATGCCAGGACAACCTTCAATCGAAACAGAGACATTCATTAAGATTTATGACAATAATCAAGACCAATCAAATGTACGAAACCAGACAACAAACTCGGATATTTCAAATGAACCACTCTCACTCAATAAGGATACCTCCTTGCACCCAACAGTTTCAGTTGAGACAGACACAGACGAGATGGACAATGAACAGGAAAATCAGAATGAGGCCGAACTACTCAAAGAGGAATCACATTCAGATGTCATGGAAGGAGGAGATGATGAAAACCAAATACAAGGAGGACCAGACGTTAATATTGTGGACACAGAGCAAAATGGTGATGTGATTGACCAACAAACAGAACAGACAATTGAAACAACAAATGAAACTCCCAATGTGAGAAAATCTGAAAGATTAAAGCGAGCCCCAGGACGGTTTCATTACCCTCAATTGGGTCAACCGCTGATATCTTTTGCACAACGGTTCTTGGATAACTTTAACCAAGCCCTAGAGTCATTTAGTAGCTATGAAAACCATCAGATCTATGATGTTTAAACAAACATTTAAGTACATGACGGGACTCATGCTTATTCAAGGGGAGGGTGTAACACAGGTAAACACATGGTTACTAATTTTATTGGAAAAACCCTAGTTTCCAACACTCCTGAAAGCACTAGTTTCCTAGTCCCCTTGAGCGCGTCATAGGCACGTGCTGCATGCGACCAGCAGAGCGTGTAGGAGAGCGTAAAGAGCAGGACGCATACAGAGCCCTCGAAAAGCGACACGAAGCCTTGTATGTGTTTTGTTCTCTCAATCGAACCGGGTGGAGAGAGTTTGTTTTCTTGGAAGCTCCGACTGGTTTTTTAGTGGATCTGGATTTGATCTGGAAGCTGGTTTCGGACACGGATGGCGAGCCAAATCCAGTGAGAACTCTTGGTGGATCCAGAAGCAGTGTGGCCAACTGTTCTCTGGATGCGAGAGTAGATCTACAGACCCAACCACTTCAAATCACAGGATCCCAGATAAGAATAGATAAAAACACTTTTATCCCAAACGGATCACAATCCTGGAAAAGACTCCCGGATTCACACGAATCAAACCTTAGAGACTTAAGCTTATTTTATTTTATTTTTAATTTGTAAAGAAAGTTCTACAACATTGTTTGCACTGTTTCTTGTAGTATTGTTAATTGTAATAAATCTGCCGGCTGTTCAAATTCAAATCTCCACAATTCATTTTACTCCTCTAGAACCTAGTATAAAACCTAGCACAGCTATATCAAGCTGGTGTTACAATAATTTAAGACAGTATCCTCTATATCTCATGTTTAAATGAATAATAAGTTTACACAGAATAATTTAATGAAAGTGCCCTTGCCATTTTAGTTTGTGATAAATAAATGTTATCTTACTTGGAAGCATCATTTAAGTACAAGGTATTCAAAGTGTGATTATCAAAACACCTAAAACAAGATTACAGAATATAAGTAATTACAGTTATGAGTAGTGATTAAAGCCTCTCCTTGCACATTCAGAAAGGTTGGCTTGTGCAGATTTTCATGATATTTGTCCTGCGGTGCTGTTTAGGTGTGCATAATAACTAGTTTGGCATAGTTTGCATTGTTTATTGAGGGAGTAAAATCTGGCGAATGTTTATATTTTGATTGGAAGATATGGTTTATCATCAGCTGGGCATTGTAAACCGAAGTGATAGAGCCATCATGAAGAACGCCGTAAGCACACTAATCTTATTGCTGACACCATGCGATATGATTACTGTTGAAGTAAAAAATAAATTATTTCTTAGACAATTATATAAAATTATTTGTTTTGTAGTTATATGTTAAAAGTGTGTTCTCTGAAATTTAGAAGCAGAATCACAGTGGTGCTATATTCTCAATTTTAATTGGTCAGATGGTGTTAATTAAGTCTCTTTAACAACAGATCTGACAGGAATACCAGCTGTATTTTTTTTTTTACGTAAATGTCAGCTTTATATTAACTCACGCTAATATTTTATTGATTCAATAAGAAATTACTCAGGAATTTGTATGGTAAAAGCTTCATGCCATCTAGGATGGATTACCCAATCACTTTATCCTTGCTTTAACATTTTTATAGTTGTTTTAATATAGTATATACAGGTCTTTCTCAAAAAATTAGCATATTGGGATAAATTTCATTATTTTCTGTAATGTACTGATAAACATTAAACTTTCATATATTTTAGATTCATTACACACAACTGAAGTAGTTCAAGCCTTTTATTGTTTTAATATTGATAATTTTGGCAAAAAAGTAAAGAAAAACCAAAAATCCATATCTCAAAATAATAGTATATTTCATCCGACCAATAAAAAAGTGTTTTAATGCAAAAAAAGTCAACCTTCAAATAATTATTTTCAGTTATGCACTCAATAGTTGGTCGGGAATCCTTTCGCAGAAATGACTGCTTCAGTGCGGCACAGCCGCAGTTATTTCTGTATTAGCTGTACAAACAAGTATTTCATTTGTTTGGCAGCAGTAGTTCTTGTTATTGTAGTAACTTTTGGAGCAAACGGTTTTTCAGTAGCAACCACATTTGTTTCTGTATTCGACATTGAAAAAAGTATTTCATTTGTAGTTGCAGGAGTAGTAGTTGCTATTGTAGAATTTCCTGGAGCAAGTTTTCTTTTTTCAGAATCTGCAGACAAAGTTGTTTCTGTATTAGCTGTTGAAGTATGTATTTTATTTGTTTCAGCCGCAGTAAGAGCTTGGAGTAAATTCTGGAGCAAATGTTGTTTTTCCAGTAGCAGCAGCAGTTGTTTCTGTATTAGCTGTTGAAACAAGTACTTCATTTGTACTTGCAGCATTTGTAGTTGCTGTTGTAGTAATTTCTGGGGCAAGTGTTGATTCTTCAGTAGCTGCAGCAGTTGTTTATGTATTAGCTGTTGGAACAAGTATTTCATTTGTACTTGCAGCAGTAGTAGTTACTATTGTAGTATCTTCTGTACCAAGTGTTGTTTTTTCAGTAACAGAAGTTGTTTCTTCATTTGCTGTTGAAACAAGTATTTCATTGTATTAGCAGACGTAGTAGTTGTGATTGTAGTATCTTCTGTGGGGCACACACACACACACACACACACACACACACACACACACACACACACACACACACACACACTCACACACACACACACACACACACACACACACACACACACACACACACACACACACACACACAAAAGATTTGACAACAAATAAATAATAAGATACACTGCTCTCCATAATTATTGGCTTTTCTTGTTGAGATGTTTTAAAAGTCTTTAAATACGTAAAACTTTTATTGCAGAAGTGTATTCTCATGTTGAAAATTGTCAAAAAATGTAACTTTTAAATCAAGTGAATTTTAAGAAGAAAAATCCTTTACGCAATCATAAATGCAAATGCGTGGAGTTTGCTAAGCGGTCATGGAACTTTAAATGGGACCTTGTACTTTGGTCAGGTGAGACCAGGGTAGAGCTTTTTGCCAACAAGCAATCTAAGTGGCTCTTGCGGAACACGAAAGATGAGCATGCAGAAAAGCACCTTATGCTCACTGTGAAGTATATGGAAGGATTGGTGATGCTGTTGGCCTGCTTCTTCTCTTCCACAGGCTCTGGGAACATTGTTAGGATGGATGGCATCATGAATACTTTGAATTCTTTGACATACCAGGACATTTTAAATCAAAATTAGTTGGCATCTAAATGAAAGCCGAAGATGGGACTTCACTGGGATGCAGGTCACTGGATAATTTGGGGAGATTATGCTATGCAGAGAGGAATGGTTGAAGAGGCCTCATTCTGTATTCCCCCATTTTATGAAATGTTATAGGAGAAGATTAAGTGCTGTTTTGTTGGCACAAGGGGTAGTAGAAAAGTAGTAGTACAAGGGGTAGTAGAACACCAGGGGTGCTAAAAATTGTGGCCAATAATTATGAAGGGCAGTCTATATAATTTTTGAACTAAAATAGTTTAATGCCAAATCAGAAGATTCCAGTGTAATACCTACAATTGGTTCAGAGTATGATGTTGAAGTTTTAAAGACTGTTGTCATTAATGTGTCTGTTTCACCAACAGTAGTTGAGGTTCCAAATTTTGTTCTGTAGTTCCTTCCGAAGAAGAACTCACTGAAGCTGTGGTGACTGTAGATTCCGAGATTTTATTGGTAGTATAAGATTGCATGTTCATTTATCTTGTTGTTTGAGCAGAAGAACTTGATGATGTTGAAGATGTACCAACTTCTGTTGTAATAGTTGAGTTTTCTGTGGTCAGTATTGCTGAGATTTGAAACATGGTACCTGCAGGGCAAGAGTTATTATTGTTCATGGATCAAGGAAATCTTTATTATTCACATGGGGTAATTTGTTCTGCTGTCAGATCATCTGACTAATAATAAATAGAAAGTAAATACAATAGATTGTGAATAGAACATAAAATATTAAAATATGGTACTTTGAAGGACATTGTTATAATTATTATTATTACTGTTTTAGTATTTTTTGTCTGTCATGCAAAATCTGTCATAAGAATTTTTGCAGTAAATTACCCAGTACGAATATAAGCAGTTCTTTTCGCTTCATCCCGATTGTTTTCCAATTACTGTATACTGTACCGCTAAATGATATTGCATAAATTATTACATTAATTATTATTGTATGAATTAATAATTACGCACAACCACTGACTTACACCTTGGGGCAGTCAAGTATATCCAACTAGATATACATGTCTTTGGACTGGGGAAAGTAACTAGAGTGCCTGGAGGCATGCAAGCATGGAAGGAACATACGAATTATACACAGAAATGCCCTCAGTCGGGCTCATACCCAGGAAACAAAACAGTGGTCAAACCTCTTTTATAAAATAAATCAATGTATTTCCTTGATCAATACTTCTCTTATACACCAGTCAAATAATGAAATCAATAAAAAAAATTACTTTTAAAGAATTCTTTTTTATGACACCTGCTTTAATATTAATATTAAGACATTTGGTTTTAATAATAAAAATGACATTGTTTTTAATAATATTATTTTATATTAAAATATAATTCAAAATGTCTGCATTTTTTATTGGTCATTGGCTTTTGGACGACCACAATTCAGTTTGTGATCAGCAAGGGCATAGGCTAGTCTGACCGTGGGGGTGGGGGGTGCACATAAGCCTTAAAGGGGAAATGAAACGTCGACTAAATACGTTGTCGGTAGCCTAAGTATAGTATATTGAAGCGATTGTGGCTTAAATTTTATATCATAAATAAACGATTGCACACACAGCGGTTTTGTTTTATATGCTTGTAGTATAAGTTAACGACCCGAAAGCCACCATTGCTAAGTGCCCGCCTACACAAAGTTACCATGACGTCACTGAGTTGATACAAAGTACCACATAAAATATAGTGCATGCATGTCACAGCATATGATATAAACAACATGGAATCTCATGCCAACAACAAGCACAGTTTTTCAGCAGAAGATGATTCATCTATTACTCTCGGAAGACAAATCCAATTTTATAGTTCAACCAAAAACATTCTCAAATATATTTCAAACTACATCTTCAAGTACATGTGCTAAATACATTTACAAATTGAGCTCAAGTTATTTATCTATTCCAACGCACAAACAAATATTAATACATATTTACAGCACAAAAACATACTATTCATTTTATAAAAGTACTGAGCATTAGGCTGCAGATACAGGCTGGATGGCTTATGATTATTTTAGCCATTCATTCTCTGTGCGTCAATGTTTTATATTAAAAAGCGTACACAGACATCTAGAGTGTGGTCACATGCTTAACTTAGTCACAGATGAATGTTGGCTATATAAACTCTGACTATACAGTGCTGGGCAAAAGTTTTCTGACATTTTTTGCATGTTTGTCACTGTCACCCATTTCAGATCAAGCAACCCTAAATATTATACAAAATAAAACACACCTAAACACAAAATGCAGTTTTCAGTGCCAATTGCATTTATTAAAGGGGGGAAAAAAACATCTGAACCTACAAGGGCCCGTATGAATAAGCAATCCCCCCCCCCCCCCCCAACCTAATAGCTGGTTGAACCACCTTTTCGCAGCAATTACTGCAGTAAAGAATTTACGATAAGAGGCGATAAGTCTGTCACAGCAATGTTTTCGGGCATGAACAGCCTTTTTAAGGTCATGTCACAGCATCTCAATAGGGTTCAGGTCGTGACTTTGACTAGGCAACTCCAAAATCCTTATTTTATTCTTTTTTTAGAGATTTCAGAAGCAGACTTGCTGGTGTGCTTTGGATCATTGTCTTGCTGCAGAACTCAGGTGCGCTTTAGCTTGAGGTCTCCAACTGATGGATGAACATTCTTTGCCAGGATTTTTTGGTGACGAGCAGAATTCATGGCTCTATCAATTGTAACAAGTCGCCCAGGTCATGAAGCAGCAAAGCAGGCCCAGATCATCACACTTCCACCACCATGTTTCACTGCTGGCACGATGTTCTTTATATAAAATGCAGTGTTCCTTTTGTGCCAGATGTAACTAGATTCAATTCTCCCAAAAATTTCAACTTTAGTTTCATCAGTCCAGAGGAAATTATACAAAAGCTAGATATTCTTTTTTGTCAACAGTGGCTGTATCCTCGGAGCTCTTCCATGGATGCCATTTTTGTCTCATGTACTTCTGATGGTGGAGTAATGAACACTGACATTAATTGAGGTAAGTGAGGCTTTTAGTTTGTTTAGAAGTGGTTTTTGAATCCTTTGTGACTTGTCCGGTTATTCTGTACAGTGCTCTTGAAGTAATTTTGGTAGGTTGGCTACTCATGTTCTCTCTAATTTTCTATGTGTCTGAGCAAACATATCAACTCCTTGAGCGGTCCCTTGGACCACTGTGAGCAACATCAGACGTGTGGACCATGGTCAGGCCAGTATCGCATCCATCCAAGTAGCACAATGTATTAAAAAAATAAAATTACAGCATTTATATTTACATGAGAATTCTTTTAATTAAGTGCTTTACCAAGCTTACAAAAGGACAACATACTTGTTAACCTGTGTACTACGATAACACTATTCGAAGTATAAATGTTTTCTTTTAACTCCAGCAAAACATAAATTGCCAACCAAGCCAACTATAAACACGAGTTTGATATCAGTGTCTGAAGCTCTTTCTGGGTGTAGTCTGGAAGATGGTTCTGCAGTCCATTGATTGAGAGAGAGAGTGTCCTCCTGTGATCTGTAAGAAAATCCTGCTGTCCACTGGGAGACAGGGTCCTTCTGTGGTCTGGGAGACAGTCCTGTAACTCTGTCTGCAAAATAAAGTAAACGATGGCACAATTATTAGCTACTACTCAGAAACTATAGTATTTAATGATCAACATCCATAAATGAAAATTCTAAATAAATGACACTAGATGAGCTCAAATCTGATTGAATAATTAATAGTCACCTTAATATTCCTATCTGTTTTTCTCATCTCTTCAGTGTTTGTACACATTGTCCGGGTTGATGGCCTCATCTGTTTGCAGCTTTGACTTTATGTGCATCAGCTGATCCAAATGTACCACTCCAAGATGATTTCTGGATGCTGTTTTGATACAATTCATTAAACTAAAGCCTCTTTCACAATTTGCACTGGATGCTTGAAATGTAGCACAAATATCCACCAGCTGAGAGATGTTTTTAGCTCCTCACATTTTAGTGTTGCAGCTACCATATCTGAGAATGTGCTGATTGACCCTTGTTTAAGTTTTTGCTTCATTATGTGCTTGAATTCATCATATTTACTGTTAAGGACCTCTACAGAATGTGGGTGATGATGAATGGCCTCATACTTCTTTACCAGTGTGGCAACATCTGCTGTTCCATAGTCAAAACTGATGTCTGAGCTTAATGCTTCAATGTGAAATGTAGACCACTCCTTTAATTCATCTGGAAAATGAGCATCCAAGTGATCACAGAGATTAACAATAAAATTAATAATCTCACTTGTGTTTCTGCCATCGGCAGATGAAGCCCTCTTTGCCCCTTTGACATGCTCACTCCACTGAGCATCCTTTACATCTGTCAAGTATTGGGAACGCAATTTCTCGATCTTTGCTCTTGTAAAGCAGCGCCCTTCCATCACAGGCAGGTTGTGTCTTTGAAAAGAAAGACAGAGGTATGCTTGCTCATCCAAAACAGCTCCAAGAGCAATGAGAGTAACCTTGAGCTTTGAAGCAGTCAGCTTTTTGTAACAGTAATTTGGCACTGGATCTCTGTCATCACTGGATTCTCGTTTATAATACTCTTCCAGCACAGAGTAGTTCCTAAGAACAGCATTCACAGCTTGGTGTCGCGACAGCCACCGCACTTCGTTCAGAGGCCTGAATGACAATGTATCCTCATACAGAATCTTTGAAAGGTCTTCGAGTTTTCCCCTCTTTACAGTGGATCTTGAAAAAATGGAATAAATTGTTCTGAGAAGAGTTTCCACATTGTGTATCAAACATACATCTTTCCACACATCATCAATGCCCAAGTCCTCTCTATGGACCACACAGTGTTATTCAGTTTGGTGTGATATTTGCCACTTTAATAAAGTTGGAACTCCGTTGTGTTTTCTTAGTGTTACTGAGGAACCATCGACGGTCAGAATCACCAGTCTCTGCAGGTCCAGTTCATACTTGGTGTAAAACTGAATTATTGCTTGCACAATATCCTTAGCAGTGCAGGCTGACAGCTGAATGATGCCACCAAACACGGTTTAATGGTTAACGTTATTTTCCTCCCTGTATTTAAAATACAGGACCAGCATTTTTTGCACTGTTATGTCTGTGCTCTCATCTACAATAAGGGTGTGCCAAGGTGCATTTTTAACACTACACGCTGTCTCATTCTGCACTACATGATTGATTGAATTCAAAAATTCAAATGCATAATTTTTGCTACACCAGCTTTCTGGTATACTCACATACTTTGCCATGTGATTGTGAATTGGTTGAACCAACAGCATAGATGCATTCATGTTGATGGCGAGCAAAATATTGTCAATGAGAAGTTTAACTTTGCTCTGGGTTGGATTTCTTTACGAGTGATAGCTCGTTCCTCTTCTCTCAGTCTTTGGCGCTTTCCCCCAACAAGGTACCAATCCCCATTCCTATCTTGCATCTACGTACAATTTCAACCGCTTTCAAATGACTTTTGTGCTGAATGTGACGCTTGAGGTAGTCCAGCTACCATTCTGTCCACACTTTTCCTTCCGAAAACTCGCTTTCTACTTTGGCTTCACAACATGTTTTGCAGAGCAGACCTATCTCGCTCAAAAAAGAAAAATATCACCCAGTTTCACATCTTTTTCTTCTGTTTTCACAAACTCAGACGACCAATCCATGTTAAAATGACTGCATGTCTTTTTAACTTTGGCTTTGTGATGGGATGTATTGATGCCCATTCATTTTGCCATTATTATGTTAAACAAAAATTGTTTATATTAGTCACCATTTGGCAAGCGAAAAACAAAGGTAGCGGATGGTGCATAAGGATGTTGTCATTGTCAATTTCATCAATTTGGTGCATCATTATGTATGTGAATCGCATCAT
The DNA here is from genome assembly GCA_024760905.1 of Plotosus lineatus. NCBI lineage: Eukaryota > Metazoa > Chordata > Actinopteri > Siluriformes > Plotosidae > Plotosus > Plotosus lineatus. The sequence continues at coordinate 24,387,249 of CM045746.1, forward strand.
TGGCTGGAGCAACCAGTCACCCCTCACTCATTGAATTACATTTCAAAATATCATACACTGAATAGTTATATGTTTATTTTATTTTCACTTCTTTGGATTTCTTTTACTTTCACTTCTTTCTTGTTTGCTCTTGAAGCTCACTGGATCACAGCATGATGTGTGTGTTCAGTATGGCCTACCTCACCCTTTCAGACAGGTTTTATATTTGGGATCTCCTGATTGGAAATGTCTGGCAGCAATCAGGCCTGGGTGTGGCTATGAAATTGAACTCAGTTTTCCCAAATAATAGGCGTAATCACAATTACCTCACCGTTTAACAAGGGGGCAATTACTTTTTCACAGAGCTTCAATATAGGTTTTGATAGGAACAAATAAAATCACTACAGGAAAACTGCATTTTTAATACTTGGGTTATCTTTGTGTGATGTTTAAATTTGTTTGATGATCTGAAAAAGTTAAGTGTCCCAAAGGTGCAAAAAAAGTAAAAAAAATCAATAAGAGGCAAAAACTTTGGAACAGCACTGTATGAGACAGAAGGTAAGCGTGTTTCTGGAAACATGCAGACTAATTACAGTGATACTTCATCTAATGAACTTCCCTTATAAAGAGTTCTCCATGATACGAGCTTCAAACTCGCCAGAAATCTGCGACATCCAAATACTCATTTTTTTTATTGTGATTCACCCACAGTGTCTATAAGAATTGTTACTAGCGTTAAGTACGAATGCCCTGTGTGCCATCCTCATCTCTCTGCTCTTCCATATGCCTCATTCTCCTCCTCTTCCTCCGCTACGCTGGAAGCCGGAAGTGTGAGTTGACTTTATTGTTTATTCTTGTTTTATTATTATTTATAAATTATTATTCATGTTACCATTCATGTATTACTATGAAATATTTATTGTTTTTAGATGTTTATCTTTAATATATTAGGTCAAATATACATGTTTGTTGCAGGTTATATGAGTTTGGGAGGGGGTTAGAACTGATTAATTGGTTTTCTCTTATTTCCTATGGGAATAATTGTTTCGTCTAACGAGCTTTATGGTTTACGAGCTCACCCTCGGAATGGATTAAACTCGTTAGCTGAGGTATTACTGGATACTGTATGTGATTTTTAATATTACTGTAAAAGAACTAGCATTCTTAATAGCCAATAATGTAAAGAACAAAGAGTCAAAAGTGCAGCTTCCCATCAGTTTATTTAGAACTGAATTTTGAGTTCATAAATATGATGTGATACTTTTAACATAAGTACAATACAGTATCAAATGCTTTAAATTAATACATAATCCAAGGACCTGGACCCACTGCATTAAATAACATAGAGAATGCTGAGCACAAGAAGAACAAAATAAGAATTTGTCGAAAGTGCACATGTTGAACTGTAAATACACTGTAAACATGTTTAACTGAATTTTAGGTAGATTGCATGAGAATATGCATGCATAATATATGTATCTATAATGTGCCTGTTAAAAAAAACAAATCCAGTAAAGTATAAAAAGCTACTTGATGTCCAAACATAGATAAATGCTGATCGATTGATATCATTTCTAAATTGCTTGCAATTTAAGCATTGATTGCATTTATCATTGCAACCTGTTTGACATACCTTTATTTACTATGGTCATTAGAAGGCTATAAAATAATCACTGATCAGCTCAGACTGAGATATGAAAACAGATTTGGTCAGCTTCAACTTTTTTTGAAGACTGTGGTAAACACAGGTTTTATTTTCAAGTTATTGTTTTGTTGTCTCTATGTTTGCAAGTTGCATGAGTGATAATTCAGAAACTGTTTCCATGCCAGCATTTAGCTGTGTTTTCATCGGTGTAGTTTTCAAGATGAAAATTATGATAATAGCATAAATTATAATAATAAAATACTTTCAAACATTTTAGACACAGTTCCTTTGCCATCTTAACTCTTCATCATGCTTCATAATTGCTATTCAAAATAACCATGTACAAACTTGGCGTCACAAGCTTAAATAGTGATTTAAAAGTAATTAAAGCTATGCATATTGACCAAACCAGATACTAGAACATTCATACAGGTTGTCTTGTGCAGATCCTTAACATAAAGTTAATACTCTACTTTATAAGCTTTAAAAACTAATTAGGCATATTTTCATTTCTTCATTAAGGAGCCTGGAATGACTGTAAACCTGGAGAAGGTTCTCATTTTGACTGGAGATAGAGGTTTATCATCAGCTGGACCATGTGAACAGAAGTGACACCGCCACCATGATGCATGCTGTGAGCACACTGAACTGACTGCTGGCTGAACTTGATATTACTGTTGGAATAAAAAACATGATTTTTTTTTTAAAAAAATGAAAAAGAAAGATAAGAACAACTTTGAATTCATAAACTGCTGTGACAGCAGTTCTGACAGAAATGCCATCTGTAAATCATATCAGAGCTTCATTTTAATGTTTGTTATAACATTTTGTTGTTTCTCACATGTCTGCTGACAAGTCATATGATCTACGACAGATCGCTGTCGAGCACTTTGAACTTGACTGTGCCATTTGTGTGTAAACTGCTTTTTTTTGTGCTAATGAGCGAGGTGATTTCCACCTGCATTCATTCTTTGAACCCAGAACCACACATTTAAATTTGAAATGAATGCAACAAAAGGAATTTGGATTAAGTTTAACCCACGTGTATTATACGTGTATACTTACAAGTGCCATTCACTTGGATAAAATCAGTCAAGATCTGGAAGGCAAGGCGGGTATCGTTGGCTGCTCTAAGCATAGTAATCCCAATTTGGGTGATGTTGATAGGTACAGCAGTCCTTTTAAAAGCCACATCCATCGAGTTCAAAATCGAATCTGCACGTGCTCTAGATGTTCCATTGCTAGATAAACAAAGACATAATGAGTGAAAACAAATGAAAACGACTTAATTAGAACGAGAAAAAAAGACATTTGATATTATTATGACTTTTTAAAGTTAATAAGAACAGAACTTTGTTTTAGTGCAAAGTGGAGCAAGCATAAATACCTGAAGCTTGTCATGGTTAAGATGGTGAATGTACTCGGGAAGTCTTGAATGAAAAAAGGTGAAAGCTGCAGAGGTGCAAACAGGTGGTTAAAAATTGAAAGCTCATAAATACGTTAAATTATTAAGCTATCCTTTAAATTCCAAATTATTATATTAAGCATGAATGAATATATTTTCAGGTAAACAAGCCTCAATAACTTTTACAAATAAAAATAATTTACAAAAAACTCATTCTACCAATAAATGTGAAGCCAGTGCAACAAGACTGTGTACAGCTTTTATAAAAATAAAAAAAACAACATTGTGGATAGGAGTGAATGACTGTCATTTCCATTATACACAATATAATAACAATACTGAAAATGTGTGTTGTCTTTATATGCTTCTAAATCTTACTTTATGTTATACTGCATTTTTTATTGTACTTGTAAAAAGGTCTAACTCTGTTTAATGTTTAAATAATAATAAAAAAAGTCTTTTAATCAAGGCATTCTGATTTCATACTTACTCCAGTTTTTAACATAACGGATCTGTTTCTGAATAATTCTGAACTATTATCAGCGAGCGCAGTCACAAAAGTGCCATTTGTTCGGAATACCACAGGGATAATTTCCGGTTCATCTGGAAACAAAAGTGAAGAGTATGAATTAAAATAACCGGAATGACATACATAGGGTGCAAATGCAGTGGTGAAAAGTCTAAGATAACTTTTTTCAGTTTGCTTTTCAGGATCCATGAAAAATAGTAAAACATTTTATGTATAGATTCTCTGAAAAATATGTTGGCTTTCAATAATTTCAGATTTTTAATTTTGTTATTAATTTTATCAGTAATTTTAAATAGCTATAAAGTCATAAAGGTCATAATTGCAATTAATCCTAAAGTGCTAGGTGCATTTGAAGTCAGGACTCTCTGTCGTATATTCTCGTACGGTATCTTTTGTGATTTTCAGTTTGTGAGCTGAAGCACTCTCGTTTTACATCCAGTGAAAGGAATTCCTCAAAGTACAGCATACAAAACATTTTCTGCACAATGTTTATTCAAAATTGAAGCCAACCATTAAAGACCCTGAGATAAGCCTTCCTTACATAATTGATGTGAACTTTTTCAAAAGCAGCTCAAACTTGGTAAAATTATCTCAGTTATACTCACTGGTGAGCGAAATCGAGGAGTTATCAAACAACACATCGAAAGTATTGTTATTATTTGCAACATCTTGCAAAGTTTGCCGGACTTCTTCCCCAGATGGGACAGCTACTGTGGCGTTCTCGTTGAAAATTAGCTCAACGTCTGCTTCTGTATTTTCATCTGCACGTCTGTTCTGAGGTCTGTGAGGAAAATTCTTTGTTATTCTTGTGACTTTACAAATTATATTTGTGTAACACAAACTTGTAAGATAATAATTTGTCTTAAACTGTGACTCTAAATATAGTTACTGTTGGAATCACACGAATACTACATGAGAGACTTTGTCCATTACATGTTAACAAATGATTTCCATACAAAACATAATTTTGATCAAAATGTAAAATTTGCATGAATAAAGTAAGTGAATAAAGTGTTTGTCAATGAGTCTCACCTCAATGCTCTAACTAATGCGCGAAAGAATCGACTGCCAAATTTATCTCCATAGATTAGATTCAGCTGCAAACAAACAAGCAATTAAAACAGTGTATTATTATACTATTACTGTTTTTGATCATATGAACTGACTTTTGTTTTGAAAGTTTATATTACGAAACATAAATTTTAAACCCTATATTTGACCAGTTGCCCTGAGAGACACAGTGACTCCCTGGATAATACTACACTTACCACTCGTTCTAAATTGGAAGCGACTGCTTTGAATTCTTTACTTGTAGGATCATTGAATTCTTGAACAAAAGGGACAATGATCCCAATGAGCAGTTCAACACTTGGTTGTGGACGAGTTGTTGTTGTTGTTGTTGTTGTTGTTGTTGTTGTTGTTGTTGTTGTTGTTGGTGGTGTTGATGTTGTAGTTGTTGTTGGTGTTGGTGTTGTCATTGTTGTTGTCGTTGTTGTTGTTGTTGTTGTTGTTGTCGTTGTTGTTGTTGTTGTTGTTGTTGTTGTTAGTGGGGTGGTGCTTGCATTTGGTGCATTTGAAGCAGTAACATTTGTGGGAGTGGCATTTGGAGCAGTAACATTTGTGGGAGTGGCATTTATGGGAATGGCATTTGTAGCAGTAACAATTGTGGGAGTGGCATTTGTAGCAGTAACATTTGTGGGAGTGGCATTTGTAGCAGTAACATTTGTGGGAGTGGCATTTGGAGCAGCAACAGTACTAACATTTGTGGAAGCTGTTGCATTCACTGTCGTCGATGTGGTGCTGGCTGTATTTTCATTGCTTGTGGTAGTGATGGCAGTAGTAGTAGGTGAAAGTGTTGTACTTGTAAACCTTGTTTCTGCAGTTAAAGTAAAAGGTCAGGTCATTATTTGTTTTTAGAAAAATAAGTAGAAATGTAGTAAAATACTTAAGTTCGCCATTTGTTAAAGAATAAAAATAAATAAATAAATAAATAAATAGATGAGTAAAAATGTCATACCAGGACATACATTTTAAATAATAAATGAAATGCTTGAAATGCTTCTGGTAAAACAACAGTTGAGATCTTTGATATGATGTCTGTAGTAAATATTAAAAGAGTGCTTGATGGTGGTTTTGTTGGAGCACCTGTTGGCACTGTCGGTGGGATGACCGGAGGCAATGGTATAGGAGCAGTAGATGGTGGTTTTGTTGTAACACCTGTTGATGTTTGCTTTGGGATGGGCGTAGTCGACTCTGAAGGAAAAGTAGATTGAGGCTTTGTTTTAACACTAGTTGAAGTTAGTGTTGAGATGGACGTAGTCGACTCTGAAGGAGAAGTAGTTGGTGCCTCTGTTGTGGCAGCAGTAGTCAGTGCTTCTGTATTTGTAATGTTCGTTTCTTCAATTAAAGAAAAAACCCGATCATTATTTGTTTTCGAAAATAAGTACAAGTAAATAACGAAGCTCACCATTTATGAAAATCAATAAATACATAAATAAAAAAACACAACAAAAAACTAAACAAACAAACAAAAATGTCATACAAAGGACATACATTTTAAACAATCAGTAATCTATAATTAAAATACCTTTAAATGTTCAAAAACATGAATTCAATCATACATTGAAACCCTCACAAATAAATAAATGCGTGATTCATGATTACCTGAAGCGTTCGTGATATTTAAACTTGTATTTGCGTTTTGTAGTGTCATGCTGATATCTGTATTATCGGGACTATCAACCATGTCTGTAAAGTTCAGTTCCAGATCGGTGATGGTTGATCCAGGCCTAGGCAGATGAAGAAATGTAAATAAACCACTTATCAGTCACATAAAGTTTATGGAAATGATCTATAGCACTAAAAGGAAATTGAGTAGAAACAAACTCAATACACACCTGAACTGAATAACTCGTACACCCCTGAAGCTGTTATTGTATGCGTTCCATAAAATTTGTGTGAGCTGGAAGTTAATGAGAGGCAATTACAATCTCAGTCAGTTCACAGAAATATGTACGAAGAATGCTTCATTTAAAAATAATCCATTTTGTGAATTATAATTACAAGAATGCAGCAATAGCATTGATATTACATGAGTGTTTTTCACTTATATGTACAGAGAAACTACATACTTCTCTTTTGACACGTTCTTCTCGCTGTTTGAAGGCCATTGTCGATTGGTTAAGAAGATCATTATTAAATGGTTCATTAGTAGTGAAGCTGATAAACCGTCGGTCAATTGGATCATCTGTTATAGGAAAATACATAAATGATTATATTTAATAATGTGAGGATGTATGATTTCAAAATGTAAATACTTTATTAAATCGAAATTTCCAATGTAAGAGTAGTTTTTATGTGATATTTTTAGTTGCTAATGAGGAAGAACTTGAAATCCTTCTGGTAAAACTACAGTTGAGAGTTTTGGTATGATGTCTGTAGTAAATATTAAAAGAGTGCTTGATGGTGGTTTTGTTGGAGCACCTGTTGGCACTGTCGGTGGGACGACCGGAGGCAATGGTATAGGAGCAGTAGATGGTGGTTTTGTTGTAACACCTGTTGATGTTTGCTTTGGGATGGGAGTAGTCGACTCTGAAGGAAAAGTAGATTGAGGCTCTGTTGTAACACTTGTAGATGTTAGCGTTGAGAATGGCATAGTTGACTCTGAAGGAGAAGTAGACTGAGGCTCTGTTGTAACACTTGTTGATTTTTTTGTTGAGATGGGCGTAGTTGACTCTGAAGGAGAAGTAGATTGAGGCTCTGTTGTAGCACTTGTTGATGTTAGCGTTGAGATGGGCGTAGTCGACTCTGAAGGAGATGTAGATTGAGGCTCTGTCGTAACACTTGTTGATGTTAGCGTTGAGATGGGCGTAGTCGACTCTAAAGCAGAAGTAGATTGAGGCTCTGTTGTAACACTTGTTGATGTTAGCGTTGAGAATGGCGTAGTCGACTCTGAAGGAGAAGTAGATTGAGGCTCTGTTGTAACACTTGTTGATGTTAGCGTTGAGATGGGCATAGTCGACTCTGAAGGAGAAGTAGTTGGTGCCTCTGTTGTGGCAGCAGTAGAAGGTGCTTCTGTACTTGTATTGCTTGTTTCTTCAATTAAAGAAAAAACCTGATCATTATTTGTTTTAGAGAATAAGTACAAATAAATAAATAAGCTCACGATTTGTTTAATAAATCAATAAATACATAAATAAAAAAAACTACAAACAAAAAACAAACAAACAAACAAACAAAAATGTCATACAAGGACATACATTTTAAATAATCAGTCAACTGTCATAAAAATACCTTTAAATGTTAACAAACCGTAATTCAATCCTACACTGAAACCCCACAAATAAATAAATGTGTGATTAACGCTTACCTGAAACCTTCGTGACAGTAAAATTTGCTTGTTTGTTTTGTATTGTAGAGAAGACATCAGTATTCCCAGGATAGCCACCTGTGTCTGTGAAGTTCAGTTCCATATCGGTGATGGTTGATCCATGCCTAGGCAGATTAAGAAATGTAAACAAACCACTTATCACTCACATAAAGTTTATGGAAATTATCTATAGCACTAATAGGAAATTGAGTAGAAACAAACTCAATACACACCTGAACTGAACAACTCGTAGACTCAGAAAATTATCGAAATTGATCAGTAAAATTGGTCTGATCTGGAAAGTAACGAGAGGCAATTACAACCTCAGTCAGTTCACTGAAATATGTACGAAGATTGCTCCAGTTAAAGATAATCTATTTTCTGAGTTATAATTACTAGAATTCAGTGATCGCATTACATCAGTGTTTTTCACTTATGTGTAAAGAGAAACTACATACATGTGTGTTGACACGCTCTACTCGCTGTTTGTAGGCCACTGTCGATGAGTCAAGAAGATCATCATCAAATGGTTCATCAGTAGTGAAGCTGATAAACCGTTGGTCAATTTGAACATCTGTTATAGGAAAATACATAAATGTTCATATTTAATAATGTGAGGATGCATGATTTCAAAATGTAAATACTTTATTAAATCAAAGATTCAGTGCAAGACTGTAGTCTTATATGTCATATTTTTAGTTGCTCATGAGGAAGAACTCCAAATCCTCCTGGTAAATCTACAGTTGAGATTTTGGGTATGATGTCTGTTGTGAACATTGAAGGAGTGCGTGATGGTGGTTTTGTTGTAACACCTGTTGATGTTTGCGTTGTGAAGGTTGTAATCGACTCTGAAGGAGAAGTAGATGAAAGCTCTGTTGTGACACTTGTTGATGTTTGTGTTGAGATGGGCGTAGATGATTCTGAAGGAGAAGTAGATTGAGGCTCTGTTGAAACACTTGTTGATGTTAGCGTTGAGATTGGCGTAGTTGACTCTGAAGGAGAAGTAGATGGAGGCTCTGTTGTAACACTTGTCGATGTTAGCGTTGAGATGGGTGTAGTCGACTCTGATGGAGAAGTAGATTGAGGCTCTGTTGTAACACTTGTTGATGTTAGCGTTGAGATGGGCGTAGTTGACTCTGAAGGAGAAGTAGATGGAGGCTCTGTTGTAACACTTGTTGATGTTAGCGTTGAGATGGGTGTAGTTGATACTGAAGTCGAATTAGATGGTGGCTCTGTTGTAACATTTGTTGAACGTTGTGATGGGATGGTTGTAGTTGACTCTGATGGAGAAGTAGATTGAGGCTCTGTTGTAACACTTGTTGATGTTTGCGTTGAGATGGGCGTAGTCGACTCTGAAGGAGAAGTAGTTGGTGCCTCTGTTGTGGCAGCGGTAGTTGGTGCTTCTATACTTGTAATGTTCATTTCTTCAATTAAAGAAAAAACCCAATCATTATTTTTTTTAGAAAATAAGTACAAATAAATAACTAAGCTCATCATTTGTTTTATAAATCAATAAATACATAAATAAAAAAAAACAACAAACAAAAAATAAACAAACAAACAAAAAATGTCATACAAAGGACATACATCTTAAATAATCAGTAATCTATAATTAAAATACCTTTAAATGTTGACAAACATTAATTCAATCCTACATTGAAACCCTCACAAATAAATAAATGTGTGATTCATGCTTACCTGAAACGTTCGTGATATTTAAACTTGTATTTGCATTTTGTAATGTCATGCTCATCTCTGTAGTATCGGGACTATCAACCGTATCTGTAAAGTTCAGTTCCAGATCGATGATGGTTGATCCAGGCCTAGGCAGATGAAGAAATGTAAATAAACCACTTATCAGTCACATAAAGTTTATGGAAATGCTCTATAGCACTAAAAGGAAATTGAGTAGAAACAAACTCAATACACACCTGAACTGAATAACTCGTACACCCCTGAAGCTGTTATTGTATGCGTTCAATAAAGTTTGTGTGAGCTGGAAGTTAATGAGAGGCAATTACAATCTCAGTCAGTTCACAGAAATATGTATGAAGAATGCTTCATTTAAAAATAATCCATTTTCTGAGCTATAATTACAAGAATTCAGCAATAGCATTGATATTACATCAGTGTTTTTCACTTATGTGTACAGAAACTACATACTTCCATCATGATACGCTTTGCTAGCTCTTTGAAGGCCGTTGTCGATGGGTCAAGAAGATCATCATTAAATGCTTCATCAGTAGTGATGCTGATAAACCGTCGTTGAACTGGAGCATCTGTTATAGGAAAATGCATAAATGTTTATATTTTAAAATGTGAGAATGCATGATTTCAAAATGTAAATAATTTATTAAATCAAATTTAATGTGCAAGACGATAGTTTTCTATGTGATATTTTTAGTTGCTTATGAGGAAGAACTCGAAATTCTTCTGGTCAAACTATGATCATCAGTTCATTTTCTGTACCCGCTTAATCCTAATTTGGGTCGCGGGGAGGCTGGTGCCCATCCCAGCCAACTTCGGGCGAGGGCAGAGTACACCCTGGACAGCTCGCCAGGCCATCGCAGGGCGGAAACACGCTGACGGCTTTGCAGCCTACTCTTGTCGAAAGTCAGCAATGGTTCTTTTACATGCCTCACACCATAGACAGTGAGAGACATGGCCGGCCTTTGATAACCCAGTTAGCTCCACTGGGGGTCAAACTATGATGTCTGTAGTAAATATTGAAAGAGTGCTCTGTGGTGGTTTTGTTGTAACACCTGTTGTAGTTTGTGTTGTGATGGACGCAGTAGATTCTGAAGGAGCAGTAGATGGTGGCTCTGTTGTAACATTTGTTGAAGGTTGTGAAGTGATGGTTGTAGTTGATACTGAAGTCGAATTAGATGATGGCTCTGTTGTAACATTTGTTGAAGGTTGTGAAGTGATGGTTGTAGTTGATACTGTAGTCGAATTAGATGGTGGCTCTGTTGAAACATTTGTTGAAGGTTGTGATGGGATGGTTGTTGTCGATACGGAAGTCGAATTAGATGGTGGCTCTGTTGTATCATTTGTTGAAGGTTGTGATAGGATGGTTGTAGTTGATACTGAAGTCGAAGTCGATGATGGCTCTGTTGTAACATTTGTTGAAGGTTGTGATGGGATGGTTGTAGTTGATACAGAAGTCGAATTAGATGGTGGCTCTGTTGTAACATTTGTTGAAGGTTGTGATGGGATGGTTGTTGTTGATACGGAAGTCGAATTAGATGGTGGCTCTGTTGAAACATTTGTTGAACGTTGTGATAGGATGGTTGTAGTTGATACTGAAGTCGAAGTCGATGGTGGCTCTGTTGTACCATTTGTTGAAGGTTGTGATGGGATGGTTGTAGTTGATACGGAAGTCGAATTAGCTGGTGGCTCTGTTGTACCATTTGTTGAAGGTTGTGATGGGATGGTTGTAATTGATACGGAAGTCGAATTAGATGGTGGCTCTGTTGTACCATTTGTTGAAGGTTGTGATGGGATGGTTGTAGTTGATACTGAAGTCGAATTAGATGATGACTCTGTTGTAACATTTGTTGAAGGTTGTGATGGGATGGTTGTAGTTGATACGGAAGTCGAATTAGATGATGACTCTGTTGTAACATTTGTTGAAGGTTGTGATGGGATGGTTGTAGTTGATACTGAAGTCGAATTAGATGATGACTCTGTTGTAACATTTGTTGAAGGTTGTGATGGGATGGTTGTAGTTGATACGGAAGTCAAATTAGATGGTGGCTCTGTTGTAACATTTGTTGAAGGTTGTGATGGGATGGTTGTAGTTGATACGGAAGTCGAATTAGATGGTGGCTCTGATGTACCATTTGTTGAAGGTTGTGATGGGATGGTTGTAGTTGATACGGAAGTCGAATTAGATGGTGGCTCTGTTGTAACATTTGTTGAAGGTTGTGATGGGATGGTTGTTGTTGATACGGAAGTCGAATTAGATGGTGGCTCTGTTGTACCATTTGTTGAAGGTTGTGATGGGATGGTTGTAGTTGATACGGAAGTCGAATTAGCTGGTGGCTCTGTTGTACCATTTGTTGAAGGTTGTGATGGGATGGTTGTAGTTGATACTGAAGTCGAATTAGATGATGACTCTGTTGTAACATTTGTTGAAGGTTGTGATGGGATGGTTGTAGTTGATACGGAAGTCGAATTAGATGATGACTCTGTTGTAACATTTGTTGAAGGTTGTGATGGGATGGTTGTAGTTGATACTGAAGTCGAATTAGATGATGACTCTGTTGTAACATTTGTTGAAGGTTGTGATGGGATGGTTGTAGTTGATACTGAAGTAGAATTAGATGGTGGCTCTGTTGTAACATTTGTTGAAGGTTGTGATGGGATGGTTGTAGTTGATACGGAAGTCGAATTAGATGGTGGCTCTGATGTACCATTTGTTGAAGGTTGTGATGGGATGGTTGTTGTTGATACGGAAGTCGAATTAGATGGTGACTCTGTTGTAACATTTGTTGAAGGTTGTGATGGGATGGTTGTTGTTGATACGGAAGTCGAATTAGATGGTGACTCTGTTGTACCATTTGTTGAAGGTTGTGATGGGATGGTTGTAGTTGATACTGAAGTCGAAGTTGATGGTGGCTCTGTTGTAACATTTGTTGAAGGTTGTGATGGGATGGTTGTAGTTGATACGGAAGTCGAATTAGATGGTGGCTCTGTTGTACCATTTGTTGAAGGTTGTGAAGTGATGGCTGTTGTTGATACGGAAGTCGAATTAGATGGTGACTCTATTATAACACTTTGCGTTGTGGTGGCTGTAGCTGTTTCTCCTGATGAGACTTGCAGAATACTACCTATAGTGCAAGAGTTTGTTATTATTATCCTGTATACAAATTCTGAAAAACAAATTATAAAACCAGACTTCCAAAGAAATAATTGAAATCATAAAGAATTGACTGCGCACTTACTAAGTATCAGTATGATCAATCCGGTTCTCTTCATCCTGGTTGTCTTCTGTGAGAACCTTCAATGGTAATATTTAAATATTTAGATTTATTTTGATAAACTGCTTTAATCCCGTAAGGGAAATTATTGCCTCTGCATTTAACCCACACCTCAGACAGACCAGCTCACCGTATACACACTCAGAGCAGTGAGCTGTTACACATTTTGGGAGAGAACAGAGAGCAGTTGTGGTATATCTGTTATCAATTTTTTGTGAAGCAAAACCAAATATGTTATATTCAGTTTTATTTATTTATTTTTGTTAATTAACATTTTCGTTTGTTGGATTTCATTACATCCTATTCTTAATCTGTTTTTAACAGTATTTTTTATATTGGTAAGCAATCTCACAATCGGAGGCCGAGATTTAAATGGAAATACTCCTTATTAACCTACTGGTTTAGAATTCCATTAGACCTCCAAACGTTGCAACATCTAAACCAGTTTGGGAAGTAGTTCTCAATGCAGTAGTCCCTGCCTTCATGTGTGAACACATCTTTGATTATCTCAACTATGAATAATTAATTGTGGTTTATGCACAATGTTCATAAAACATGTGAAGGCAGAGTATTATATGCAGCTTGAGCAACTTTTAAAAATCAGTACTATTTATACCACATGCTAAGGAGAATAGTAATTTAAAAAATATATAGAACATTTTTTATTTATCATTTTTTGGGTCATATTTTAACCTATCAAATTCTTCTGATGGCTACAAACCAAAACCAAAAGCGAATTGCATTTCTCTTTCACTTTTCTTTTTGTATTATTCAGTCATTCATTAATTTATTTTCTGAGCTGCGAAATCCTAATTAGGGTCGTGGAGAGGCTGGCACCCATCTCAGCCGACTCTGGGTGAGGGCAGTGTACACCCTGGACGTCTCGACGGGCCATGGCAGGGCAGAAACACGTTGACAGCTATAGAGCCTAATCTTGACGAAAGTCAGCAATGCTTCTTTTACATGAACCTCTCACCATGGACAGTGAGAGACATGGCCAGCTATTGACAACCCAGTTAGCTGCACTGGGGGTGTTTTACATTTCAATAATATTAATTATAGCACTGGTTGTTTTACTTGAAATGACTGTGCAACAACTATATTATAAGTGTTGGGATTTTTTTTTTTTTTACAACCAAGCCAAATAGCGTAGCCTGTGAAGCAGCTAGGAGTCCATCTCCTCCTGCATGGGGTGCTAGTCCATCACAGGTTGCCTTCCCAGTATTTTTACTGGTAAATATTTAAGGTGCTGGGTGGACAGAGGCAAAATTGTGTTTAAGATTGTGTTTAGAAGCCTTAGCCTGGTGGGAGTCTTACAGGGATACACACCTATGACCTTGTGACCACGGACCTCACACCATAACCACTACATCACCAGCCTCACTCTGTAGCTATTGATAGGATAATTTTTTTCAGCTTTTTATTGAGCTGTAGGCTCAAAAAGCAATAATGAATAATGACAAAAAATTTATATTTTAATTTCTTAATGTGACTTATTTGAAGTTTTTAGGTACATAAAATTTAAACAATCTTTTGTATTAATACATTTCATTTATAATATATAGCTTTACATATCAGGGAATTGCAATCAAATTTAAAAAAATACATAATACTCAAAGTCATAGTCAATAAATAAGAGCAGGTGAAGAAAACATAAAATACTAAAATACAAAGTTAAATGTTTTCTAAAATTACTGGATTTGCTAAAAGAAGTAGCATGATAATTATTTAATGATTATAATATATTTACCTTTAAACCTTTTACTATAGTGAATATTTTTAAATATTTTTAATAATACTTACTCAATTGCTCTCATGGCTTTGTAAAAGTTAAATTAGAGCTCGGTAAATGAAAGTCCTCAGTCTCAGGTAATTGTAATTGCTTTGGCATCCAGTCTACTAAAGCAAGGGATGTGTTGGTTTAGCTTTTATATGAATTGCTCTGTTATTTTTTCCTTTGTGGGAGTACAGCTGTCATCAGCCTTTACCTCATCACCCAGAAACAAATGTCAGTTTATGTCTTTCTTTGAACAGCATTCCATTGCTCTTTGTCAATGCAAAAACACATCAACAACAACAACAACAACAACAACAACAACAAAAAGCCATAGCTTCAACTAATGAGATGTTTTACATACCTTAATACGAAATGAAATACAATTCTATTTGTAAATATCATCATTGAAATAGAGCTGCATGTCAACAGCTATTACTGGTCTTGAGATTTAATAAGTTAAACAATTAATCCCGCAGAGCATTACTTATATTGTTGCGATTTATTTCTCTTTTTTTATCTATTTATTTCTATTTTTGAAGAAAAAATGTTTCTTTTTGTCTCTCCAGCCTTGTATTTTCTGCTTATTGGCTTTTCATGATTAAATTACATGTAAAAGAAACCTTAAAACAGGCGGCACAGTTGGGCAGTGGCTATCAAGTACACCTCATAGCAAGTGGGTCCTCAGATAGAGTCCCGGGCTTGGCAAGGTCATTTCTGTGTGAAGTCTGTTTGTTTTACCTGTACTTTTGTGGGTTTTCCTGGTTTGTCCCAAAGTGGTTGTTCCAAATTGCCCTTAGGTTGAGTGTGAATAGTTTTGTGTGTTTGTGTTTAGGCCCTCCAATGGAATGGTGAGCTGTTCAGGGTGTACCTCGCCTTTGCTCAGTCTATGTCACCCACAACCTTAGGTAAGGTTGGGGTTTGACACCTGAGCCTAGTGGCTCATCAGGCGGTGCTTATCCCCAGAGTTCAGCTCCTCATGGATGGGATGCTAGTGCATCGTAGGTTACCTTCCCAGTGTACTGGTTCCCATTTATACTCCTGGGTGGACAGAGGCAAACATGTGGTTAGGACCTTGTCCAGTGGTCTTTGCACGGTGGAGGTCTAATGGGAAATGAAACCCATGACCTCCTGATCATTACATTTACAGCATTTGGCAGATGCTCTTATCCAGAGTGACTTTATTCTTCTTCTTTTCCTTTTGGCTTTTCCCTTCAGGGGTCGCCACAGCGAATCATCTGCCTCCATCTCACCCTATCCTTTGCATCTTCTTCTCTGATACCAATGAACTTCATGTCCTCCTTCACCACATCCATGAATCGTCTCTTTGGTCTTCCTCTAGGCCTTCTGCCTGGTAGTTCCAGCCTCAGCATCCTATTACCAATATACTCACTATCCCTCCTCTGTACATGTCCAAACCATCTCAATCTAGCCTCTCTGACTTTGTCTCCAAAACATCTTACATGTGCTGTTCCTCTGATGTGCTCATTCCTAATTCTATCCATCCTCGTTACTCCCAGAGAGAACCTCAACATTTTCATCTCTGCTACCTCCAGCTCTGCCTCCTGTCTTTCCCCCAGGGCCACTGTTTCTAAACCATACAACATCGTTGGCCTCAACACAGTCTTATACACTTTTCCTTTCATTCTTGCCGATACCCTCCTATCACACATCACACCAGACACTATTCTCCAACCATTCCAACCTGCCTGCACACACTTCTTCACCTCTTTTCCACACTCTCCATTGCTCTGGATTGTTGAGCCTGAGTACTTAAAATCCTCCACCTTCCTTATCTTTGCTCCATGTAACCTCACTGTTCCTCTTGGGTCCTTGCCATTCATGCACATGTATTCTGTCTTACTGAGGCTAACCTTCATTTCCCTCCTTTCCAGGGCATTCCTCCACCTCTCTAGATTTTCCTGCATTTGTTCTTTGCTCTCACTACAGATCACAATGTCATCTGCAAACATCATAGTCCATGGGGAATCTTGTCTAACCTCGTCTGTCAGCCTGTCCATCACCATAGTAAACAAGAAGGGGCTGAGAGCTGACCCTTGATGCAGTCCCACCTCCTCCTTGAACTCTTCTGTCACACCGACAGCACACCTCACCACTGTCTGACATCTCTCATACATGTCCTGCACCACTCTAACATACTTCTCTGCCACTCCGGACTTCCTCATGCAATACCACAGTTTCTCTCTCGGCACCCTGTCATATGCTTTCTCCAGATCCACAAAGGCCGTCTGACCTTCTCTGTACTTCTCTATTAACATCCTCAAGGCAAACACTGCATCTGTGGTGCTCTTTCTTGGCATGAAACCAAACTGTTGTTCACAAATACTGACTGCTGCCCTTAGTCTAGCTTCCACTATTCTTTCCCATAACTTCATCGTATGGCTCATCAACTTTATCCCTCTGTAATTGCCACAACTCTGCACGTCTCCCTTGTTCTTAAAAATGGGCACCAGCACACTTCTCCTCCATTCCTCTGGCACCCTCTCACTCTCTAAGACCTTGTTGAATGTTCTTGTCAGAAAATCTACTGCTACCTCGTCGAGACACTTCCATACCTTCACCGGTATGTCATCAGGACAAACTGCCTTTCCACTCTTCATCCTCTTCAATGCCCTCCTCACTTCACCCTTACTGATCTTTGCTACTTTCTGGTCCTCAACGGTCACCTCTTCTACGCTCTTTTCTTTCTCATTTTCCTCATTCATCAGCTCTTCAAAGTACTTTTTCCATCTTCCCAGCACACTTCCGTCATCGGTCAATACATTTCCATCTCTGTCCTTTATCAATCTAACTTGCTGCACGTCCTTCCCATCTATATTTCTCTGCTGTGCCAACCTGTATAAATCATTTTCTCCCTCTTTACTTTCCAACCGAGCATACAAGTCATCATACGCGCTCTGTTTGGCCTTTGACACTGCTACCTTTGCCTTACGCTGTGTCTCCCTGTACTCCTGTTTACTCTCTTCGGTTCTCTCAATGTCCCACTTCTTCTTAGCGAACCTCTTCCTTTGTACACACTCCTGCACTTCCTCATTCCACCACCAAGTCTCCTTATCTACTTTTCTTCCAGAGGACACACCAAGAATTCTCCTACCTGTCTCCCAGATCACATTAGCTGTAGTTGTCCAGTCATCTGGAAGCACTTCCTGACCACCCAAAGCCTGTTTCAACTCCTCCTTGAAGACAAACCGACACTCTTCCTTTTTCAGCTTCCACTACTTTGTCTTCTGCTCTACCTTTGCCTTCTTCACCTTCCTCACCATCAGCATCATCCTGCACACCACCATCCTATGCTGTTTGGCAACACTCTAACCTGCTACTACTTTGCAGTCACTGACTTCCTTCAAATTACATTGCCTGCACAAGATGTAGTCGATCTGTGTGCTCCTGTCTCCACTTTTATAAGTCACCCTATGCTCCTTTCTCTTCTGGAAGAAACTATTCACCACAGCCAGTTCCATCCTTTTTGCAAAATCTACCAACATCTGTCCTTCTCTGTTCCTGTCCTGGATACCAAACCTGCCCATCACTTCCTCGTCCCCTCTGTTTCCTGCACCAACATGTCCATTGAAGTCTTCCCCAATGACCACTCTTTCACCTCTGGGGGTACTCTGCATCACTTCATCTAACTCACTCCAGAATCTCTCCTTCTCTTCTCGCTCACATCCTGCCTGTGGGGCATAAGCACGGACAACATTGAACATCACGCCTTCAATTTCTAACTTGAGACTCATCACTCTGTCTGATACTCTTTTCACTTCTAGAACATTCTTGACAAACTCCTCCTTCAAGATGACTCCGACTCCATTTCTCTTCCCATCCACGCCATGAAAAAACAGCTTAAACCCTGCTCCTAAGCTTCTAGCCTTGCTGCCTTTCCACCTGGTCTCCTGAACACACAGTATGTCCACCTTCCTCCTCTGCATCATGTCAGCCAGCTCTCTACCTTTTCCTGCCATAGTTCCAACAGTCAAAGTCTCTACTTTCAGTCCTAGACTCATGCCTTTCCTCTTCTCCCTCTGCCACGGACATGCCTCCCGCCTCTCCTTCTTCGATGTCTTCGACCAACAGTAGTCCAATTTCCACCAGCACCCTGTTGGTTAACAGCACTGATGCCGGTCATTGTTAACCCGGGCCTCGACCGATCTGGTATGTCATTTTTTCTTGTGATTTGCATATTTTATTTGGCATTTGTTTTACGCCGGATGCCCTTCCTGATGCAACCCTCTGCATTTATCAGGGCTTGGGACCGGTGTGAGGGAGAGACACTTGTTTGTCTCCCCCCCCCCCCACGGCTGCATTACCCAGAGTGACTTTCAATTCGTATTTTTATACAACTGAGCAATTGAAGGTAAAGTGCCTTGCTTAAAGGGCCCAATAGTGGTCACAGTGGGGATTGAACCCCTGAATTCAGATCAGTAACCATTCGCCACCCCAATGACTATACCACCAGACACATGAATAAATAAATGAAACCTTAAAACAATGAATTGCTATCTTATTCTTATCCCTCCTTTCTCATAGCCTTTTTTTACAGATTAATTTTTATGAGCAGTATTTATTCTGAAATAATAAAAACAAGGATGAACTAAAGATTTCAATTAACTCCTTATGTACTAATAATATGTTATGTACTTTTTATATTAAGGTGGTGACAGTACAGGGAGACAACATGGTTGCTACCAAATTAGGGGGAATTTCCAGGAGCTCCAATTTAGGAATATTGTAATCATCCCAAACATTCACTCGTTCATTTTGTGAATTGCTGAATCCTAATTAGGGTCATGTGGAGGCTGGTGTCCATCTCAGAGTCCTCTGGGTGAGGGGAAAGAACAGCTCGCCAAACCACCGCGGGGCAAAAACATGCCGATGGCTATGCAGCTACTCCTGACCTTCTCTGTACTTCTCTATTAACATCCTCAAGGCAGACACTGCACCTGTGATGATCTTTCTTGGCATGAAACCAAACTGTTGTTCACAAATGCTGACTGCTGCCCTTCGTCTAGCTTCCACTATTCTTTCCCATAACTTCATTGTATGGCTCATCAACTTTATCTCTCTGTAGTTGTGAGTCTGCACGTCTCCCTTGTTCTTAAAATGGGCACCAGCACACTTCTCCTCCAATCCTCTGGCATCCTCTCACTCTCTAAGACCTTGTTGAATGTTCTTGTCAGGAAATCTACTGCTACCTGTCCGAGACACTTCCATACCTCCACCGGTATGTCATCAGGACCAACTGCCTTTCCATTCTTCATCCTCTTCAATGCCCTCCTCACTTCACCCTTACTAATCTTTGATACTTCCTGGTCCTCGATAGTCACCTGTTCTACTCTTTCTCTCTCTCTCATTTTCCTCATTCATCAGCTCTTCAAAGTACTTGCTCCATCTGATGAGCACACTTCTGTCATTAGTCAATACATTTCCCTCTCTGTCCTCAATCGCTCTAATTTGCTGCACGTCCTTTCCATCTCTATTTCTCTGCTGTGCCAAACTGTATAAATCATTTTCTCCCTGTTTACTTTCCAACCGAGCATACAAGTCATCATACACCCTCTGTTTAGCCTTTGACACCTCTACCTTCGCTTTACACTGTGTCTCCCTGTACTCCTGTTTGCTCTCTTTGGTTCTCACAATGTCCCACTTCTTCTTAGCTAACCTCTTCCTTTATACATACTCATGCACTTCCTCATTCCACCACTGTCTCCTTATCACCTCTCCTGCCAGATGACACACCAAGTGTTCTCCTACCTGTCTCCCTGATCACATTTGCTGTAGTTGTCCAGTCATCTGGAAGCACTTCCTGACCACCCAAAGTCTGTTTCAACTCCTTCTTGAAAACAACATGACCCTCTTCCTTTTTTAGCTTCCACCACTTTGTCTTCTGCTCTGCCTTTGCCTTCTTCACCTTCCTCACCATCAGCATCATCCTGCACACCACCATCCTATGGTGTTTGGCAACACTCTCACCCACTACTACTTTGCAGTCACTGACTTTTTTCAAATTACATTGCCTGCACAAGATGTAGTCTACTTGTGTGCTCCTATGTTTGCTTTTATAAGTCACCCTATGCTCCTGTCTTTTCTGGAAGAAAGTATTTACCACAGCATTTCCATCATTTTTGCAAAATCCACCAACATCTGCGTTCCTGTCCTGGATACCAAACCTGCCCATCACTTCCTCGTCTCCTCTCTTTCCTGCACCAACATGTCCATTGAAGTCTGCCCCAATCACCACTCTTTCACCTCTGGGGATACTCTGCATCACTTCACCTAACTGACTCCAGAATTTCTCCTTCTCTTCTAGCTCACATCCTGCCTGTGGGGCATAAGCACTAACAACATTGAATATCACGCCTTCAATTTCTAACTTGAGACTCATCACTCTGTCTGACACTCTTTCACTCTTCCCATCCACGCCATGAAAAAACATCTTAAAGCCTGCTTCTAAGCTTCTAGCCTTGCTACCTTTCCACCTGGTCTCCTGAACACACAGTATGTCCACGTTCCCCCTCTGCATCATGTCAGCCAGCTCTCTATCTTTTTTTTCATAGTTCCAACATTCAAAGTCCCGACTTTCAGTCCTCGACTCATGTTTTTCCTCTTCTCTCTCTGCCTACGGACACGCCTCCCGCCTCTCCTTCTTCCACGTCTTCGACAAACAGTAGTCCAATTTCCACCAGCACCCTGTTGGTTAACAGCACTGATGGCGCTCGTTGTTAACCCGGGCCGAGACTGATCCGGTATGACATTCTTTCTTGTGATTCGCATATTTTTTTGGCGTTTGTTTTACGCGAGATGCCCTTCCTGACGCAACCCTCTGCATTTATCTGGGCTTGGGACTGGCGTGAGGGAGAGACACTTGTTTGCCCCACCGGCTGTATTATTCCAATTAGCACAGACTGCATAGTTATATGTTTATTTTATTTTTTTCACTTCAGATGGGATTTCTATTTTTTGTGAGCAGTACTCAATTGCACACGCGCAGCTTAGAGCGAACATAGTTCACCACTGTGCCATGCCTTCTCTATTTATGGATAATGGCCCTGCCACTGGTCTGCTGGAGTCCCAAAGATTTACCAATGACCTTGAATCTTTTCCCAGACAGAGACATCTCTATAATCTTCTTTCTTGTTTGCTCTTGAAGCTCACTGGATCACAGCATGATGATGTGTGTTCAGTATGGCCGATCTCACCTTTTCAGACAGGTTTTAGGTTAGAGATCTCCTGATTGGAAATGTCTGGCAGCAATCAGGCCTGGGTGTGGCCATGAAATTGAAGTCAGTTTTCCCTAATAATAAGATTAATCACAATTACCTCACTGTTTAACGGACAATTACTTTTTCACAGAGTTTCAATATAGGTTTGGATAGGATTTTTCTCTTTACAAATACAATCACAACAGGAAAACTGCATTTTTAATACTTGGGTTATCTTTGTGTGATGTTTAAATTTGTTTGATGATCTGAAAAAGTTAAGTATCCCAAAGGTGCAAAAAAGTGAAAAAAATAATCAATAAGGGGCAAAAACTTTGGAACAGCACTGTATGAGACAGAAGGTAAGCATGTTTCTGGAAACATGCAGACTAATTACAGTGATACTTCATCTAATGAACTTCCCTTATAAAGAGTTCTCCATGATACGAGCTTCAAACTTGCCAGAAATCTGCGCCATCCAAATACTCTTATTGTTCATTGTGATTCACCCACAGTGTGTATAAGAATTGTTACTAGAGTTAAGTACGAATGCCCTGTGTGCCATCCTCATCTCTCTGCTCTTCCATACGCCTCATTCTCCTCCTCTTCCTCCGCTACGCTGGAAGCCGGAAGTGTGAGTTGACTTTATTGTTTATTATTGTTTTATTACTATTTATTAATTATTATTCATGTTACCATTCATGTATTACTATGAAATATTTATTGTTTTTAGATGTTTATCTTTAATATATTAGGTCAAATATACATGTTTGTTGCAGGTTATATGAGATTGGGAGGGGGTTAGAACTGATTAATTGGTTTTCTCTTATTTCCTATGGGAATAATTGTTTCATCTAACGAGCTTTATGGCTTACGAGCTCACCCTCGGAATGGATTAAACTCGTTAGCTGAGGTATTACTGGATACTGTATGTGATTTGTAATATTACTGTAAAAGAGCTAGCATTCTTAATAGCCAATAATGTAAAGAACAAAGAGTCAAAAGTGCAGCTTCCCATCAGTTTATTTAGAACTGAATTTTGAATTCATAAATATGATGTGATACTTTTAACATAAGTACAATACAGTATCAAATGCTTTAAATTAATACATAATCCAAGGACCTGGATACCCACTGCATTAAATAACATAGAGAATGCTGAGCACAAGAAGAACAATTATAAAAAAAAATAAGCATTGATTGCATTTATCATTGCAACGTGTTTGACACACCTTTATTTACTATGGTCATTAGAAGGCGATAAAATAATCACTGATCAGCTCAGACTGAGATATGAAAACAGATTTGGTCAGCTTCAACTTTTTTTTTTAAGACTGTGGTAAACACAGGTTTTATTTTCAAGTTATTGTTTTGTTGTCTCTATGTTTGCAAGTTGCATGAGTGATAATTCAGAAACTGTTTCCATGCCAGCATTTAGCTGTGTTTTCATCGGTGTAGTTTTCAAGATGAAAATTATGATAGAGCAATAGCATAAATTATAATTGAAACATGCCAGCTCTGGAAGACCACTGTCAACAAGGGTATCAACAAAGCTGAAACAAACAGAATAAACAAGCTAGCTGAGAAAAGAGCAAAGAGGAAAGAAAGGGTAGCCCCCATGGCTCCTCAAAGCCCTTTCGTATGCAATAATTGTTTAAGAAACTGTCACTCTCGGGTGGGCCTTTACAGTCACTACCGCAAATGCCTACCATAGCGCTACACCGTCTCTTGAGACGTACGGCTGCCGACGACGACAACGATAAATTATAATAATACTTTCAAACATTTTAACGACAGTTCCTTTGCCATCTTAGCTTTTCATCATGCTTCATAATTGCTGTTCAAATACAAAATAACCATGTACAAACTTGGCGTCACAAGCTTAAATAGTGATTTAAAAGTAATTAAAGCTATGCATATTGACCAAACCAGATACTAGAACATTCATACAGGTTGTCTTGTTCAGATCCTTAACATAAAGTTAATACTCTACTTTATAAGCTTGAAAAACTAAGTAGGCATATTTTCATTTCTTCATTAAGGAGCCTGGAATGACTGTAAACCTGGAGAAGGTTCTCATTTTGACTGGAGATAGAGGTTTATCATCAGCTGGACCATGTGAACAGAAGTGACACCGCCACCATGATGCATGCTGTGAGCACACTGAACTGACTGCTGGCTGAACTTGATATTACTGTTGGAATAAAAAACATGATTTTTTTTAAAAAATGAAAAAGAAAGATGAAAACAACTTTGAATTAATAAACTGCTGTGACAGCAGTTCTGACAGAAATGCCATCTGTAAATCATATCAGAGCTTCATTTTAATGTGTTTGTTATAACATTTTGTTGTTTCTCACATGTCTGCTGACAAGTCACATGATCTAAGACAGATTGCTGTCTAGCACTTTGAACTTGACTGTGCCATTTGTGTGTAAACTGCTTTTTTTGTGCTAATGAGCGAGGTGATTTCCACCTGCATTCATTCTTTGAACCCAGAACCACACATTTAAATTTGAAATTAATGCAACGAGAGGAATTTGGATTAAGTTTAACCCACGTGTATTATACGTGTATACTTACAAGTGCCATTCACTTGGATAAAATCAGTCAAGATCTGGAAGGCAAGGCGGGTATCGTTGGCTGCTCTAAGCATAGTAATCCCAATTTGGGTGATGTTGATAGGTACAGCAGTCCTTTTAAAAGCCACATCCATCGAGTTCAAAATCGAATCTGCACGTGCTCTAGATGTTCCATTGCTAGATAAACAAAGACATCATGAGTGAAAACAAATGGAAATGACTTAATTAGAACGAGAAAAAAAATGACATTTGATATTATTATGACTTTTTAAAGTTACTAAGAACAGAACTTTGTTTTAGTGCAAAGTGGAGCAAGCATAAATACCTGAAGCTTGTCATGGTTAAGATGGTGAATGTACTCGGGAAGTCTTGAATGAAAAAAGGTGAAAGCTGCAGAGGTGTAAGCAGGTGGTTAAAAATTGAAAGCTGATAAATACGTTAAATTATTAAGCTATCCTTTAAATTCCAAATTATTATATTAAGCATGAATGAATATATTTTCAGGTAAACAAGCCTCAATAACTTTTACAAATAAAAATAATTTACAAAAAACTCATTCTGCCAATAAATGTGAAGCCAGTGCAACAAGACTGTGTACAGCTTTTATAAAAATAAAAAAACAACTAAAAATAAAGACTATATTGTGGATAGGAGTGAATGACTGTCATTTCCATTATACACAATATAATAATAATACTGAAAATGTGTGTTGTCTTTATATGCTTCTAAATTTTACTTTATGTTATACTGCATTTTTGATTGTACTTGTAAAAAGGTCTAACTCTGTTTAATGTTTAAATAATAATAAAAAAATAGTCTTTTAATCAAGGCATTCTGATTTCATACTTACTCCAGTTTTTAACATAACGGATCTGTTTCTGAATAATTCTGAACTATTATCAGCGAGCGCAGTCACAAAAGTGCCATTTGTTCGGAATACCACAGGGATAATTTCCGGTTCATCTGGAAACAAAAGTGAAGAGTATGAATTAAAATAACCGGAATGACATACATAGGGTGCAAATGCAGTGGTGAAAAGTCTAAGATAACTTTTTTCAGTTTGCTTTTCAGGATCCATGAAAAATAGTAAAACATTTTATGTATAGATTCTCTGAAAAATATGTTGGCTTTCAATAATTTCAGATTTTTAATTTTGTTATTAATTTTATCAGTAATTTTAAATAGCTAATAAAGTCATAAAGGTCATAATTGCAATTAATCCTAAAGTGCTAGGTGCATTTGAAGTCAGGACTCTCTGTCGTATATTCTCGTACGGTATCTTTTGTGATTTTCAGTTTGTGAGCTGAAGCACTCTCGTTTTACATCCAGTGAAAGGAATTCCTCAAAGTACAGCATACAAAACATTTTCTGCACAATGTTTATTCAAAATTGAAGCCAACCATTAAAGACCCTGAGATAAGCCTTCCTTACATAATTGATGTGAACTTTTTCAAAAGCAGCTCAAACTTGGTAAAATTATCTCAGTTATACTCACTGGTGAGCGAAATCGAGGAGTTATCAAACAACACATTGAAAGTATTGTTATTATTTGCAACATCTTGCAAAGTTTGCCGGACTTCTTCCCCAGATGGGACAGCTACTGTGGCGTTCTCGTTGAAAATTAGCTCAACGTCTGCTTCTGTATTTTCATCTGCACGTCTGTTCTGAGGTCTGTGAGGAAAATTCTTTGTTATTCTTGTGACTTTACAAATTATATTTGTGTAACACAAACTTGTAAGATAATAATTTGTCTTAAACTGTGACTCTAAATATAGTTACTGTTGGAATCACACGAATACTACATGAGAGACTTTGTCCATTACATGTTAACAAATGATTTCCATACAAAAATAATTTTGATCAAAATGTAAAATTTGCATGAATAAAATAAGTGAATAAAGTGTTTGTCAATGAGTCTCACCTCAATGCTCTAACTAATGCGCGAAAGAATCGACTGCCAAATTTATCTCCATAGATTAGATTCAGCTGCAAACAAACAGGCATTTAAAACAGTGTATTATTATACTATTACTGTTTTTGATCATATGAACTGACTTTTGTTTTGAAAGTTTATATTACGAAACATAAATTTTAAACCCTATATTTGACCAGTTGCCCTGAGAGACACAGTGACTCCCTGGATAATACTACACTTACCACTCGTTCTAAATTGGAAGCGACTGCTTTGAATTCTTTGCTTGTAGGATCATTGAATTCTTGAACAAAAGGGACAATGATCCCAATGAGCAGTTCAACACTTGGTTGTGGACGAGTTGTTGTTGTTGTTGTTGTTGTTGTTGATGTTGTTGTTGTAGGTGTTGTTGATGTTGTGGTTGTTGTTGATGTTGTAGTTGTTGTTGTTGTTGTTTTTGTTGTTGTTGTTGTTGTTAGTGGGGTGGTGCTTACATTTGGTGCATTTGAAGCAGTAACATTTGTGGTAGTGGCATTTGGAGCAGCAACACTACTAACAGTTGTAGAAGCTGTTGCATTCACTGTCATCGTGGTGCTGGCTGTATTTTCATTGGTTGTGATAATGATGGCAGTAGTAGTAGGTGGAAGTGTTGTACTTGAAAACACTGTTTCTGCAGTTAAAGTAAAAGGTCAGATCATTGTTTGTTTTAGAAAAATAACTAGAAATTTAGTAAAATCAATAGTTCACCATTTGTTAAATAATAAAAATAAATAAACAAATAAACAAATAGATGAATAAAAATGTCATAGCAGGACAAACATTTTAAATAATAAATAACCGACAATAAAAATATCTTTAAATGTTAACAAACCTAAAAATAAGCCTTCATTGGGACCCTCACAAATAAACAAATGCATGATTAATGCTCACCAAAAGCATCTGTAACATTAAAAGTTGTACTTTCATTTCTTATTTTATTGAAGATCTCTGTATTTATGGGACTGCCACCCATGTCTGTAAAGTTCAGTTCCATATCGGTGATGGTTGATCCATGCCTAGGCAGATGAAAAAATGTAAATAAACCAATTATCAGCCACATAAAGTTTATGGAAATTATCTATAGTATTAAAAGGAAATTGAGTCGAAACAAGCTCAATACACACCTGAACCGAAAAACTCGTACACCCCTGAAGTTACCGAAGCACTTTAAAATTTTTGGGATCTGGAAAGTAATGAGAGGAAATTAAAATCTCAATCAATTCTCAGAATTATGTACAAAGATTGCTTCATTTAAAAATAGTCCATTTTGTGAGTTATAATTACAAGAATGCAGCAATAGCA
This sequence comes from Plotosus lineatus, assembly GCA_024760905.1. NCBI lineage: Eukaryota > Metazoa > Chordata > Actinopteri > Siluriformes > Plotosidae > Plotosus > Plotosus lineatus. Next base: position 24,414,981 of record CM045746.1, read on the forward strand.
TTGATATTACATGAGTGTTTTTCACTTATATGTACAGAGAAACTACATACTTCTCTTTTGACACGTTCTTCTCGCTGTTTGAAGGCCATTGTCGATGAGTCAAGAAGATCATTATTAAATGGTTCATTAGTAGTGAAGCTGATAAACCGTTGGTCAATTGGAACATCTGTTACAGGAAAATACATAAATGTTTATGTTTAATAATGTGAGGATGTATGATTTCAAAATGTAAATAATTTAATAAATCGAAATTTCCAATGTCAGAGTAGCTTTCTATGTGATATTATTAGTTGCTAATGAGGAAGAACTTGAAATGCTTCTGGTAAAACAACAGTTGAGATCTTTGATATGATGTCTGTAGTAAATATTAAAAGAGTGCTTGATGGTGGTTTTGTTGGAGCACCTGTTGGCACTGTCGGTGGGACGACCGGAGGCAATGGTATAGGAGCAGTAGATGGTGGTTTTGTTATAACACCTGTTGATGTTTGCTTTGGGATGGGAGTAGTCGACTCTGAAGGAGAAGTAGATTGAGGCTCTGTTGTAACACTTGTTGATGTTCGCATTGAAATGGGCGTGGTCGACTCTGAAGGAGAAGTAGATTGAGGATCTGCTGTAACACTTGATGTTAGCATTGAGATGGGCGTAGTTGACTCTGACGGAGAAGTAGATTGAGGCTCTGCTGTAACACTTGTTGATGTTAGCATTGAGATTTGCGTAGTCGACTCTGAAGGAGAAGTAGATGGAGGCTCTGTTGTAACACTTGTTGATGTTTGCGTTGAGATGGGCGTGGTCGACTCTGAAGGAGAAGTAGATTGAGGATCTGTTGTAACACTTGTTGATGTTAGCGTTGAGATGGGCGTAGTCGACTCTGAAGGAGAAGTTGATTGAGGATCTGTTGTAACACTTGTTGATATTTGCGTTGAGATGGGCGTAGTTGACCCTGAAGGAGAAGTTGATTGAGGATTTGTTGTAACACTTGTTGATGTTAGCGTTGAGATGGGCGTGGTCGACTCTGAAGGAGAAGTAGATTGAGGCTCTGTTGTGGCAGCAGTAGTTGGTGCTTCTGTACTTGTAATGCTTGTTTCTTCAATTAAAGAAAAAACCCGATCATTATTTGTTTTAGAAAATAAGTACAAATAAATAACTAAGCTCACCATTTGTTTAATAAATCATTAAATCCATAAATAAAAAACAAAACAAAAAATAAACAAACAAACAAAAAATGTCATACAAAGGACATACATTTGAAATAATCAGTAATCTATAATTAAAATACCTTTAAATATTAACAGACATTAATTCAATCCTACATTGAAACCCTCACAAATAAATAAATGTGTGATTCATGATTACCTGAAGCGTTCGTGATATTTAAACTTGTATTTGCATTTTGTAATGTCATGCTGATCTCTGTAGTATCGGGACTATCAACCGTGTTTGTAAAGTTCAGTTCCAGATCGACGATGGTTGATCCACGCCTAGGCAGATGAAGAAATGTAAATAAACCACTTATCAGTCACATAAAGTTTATGGAAATGATCTATCGCACTAAAAGGAAATTGAGTATAAACAAACTCACTACACACCTGAACTGAATAACTCGTACACCCCTGAAGCTGTTATTGTATGCGTTCAATAAAATTTGTGTGAGCTGGAAGTTAATGAGAGACAATTACAATCTCAGTCAGTTCACAGAAATATGTATGAAGAATGCTTCATTTAAAAATTATCCATCTTCTGAGCTATAATTACAAGAATTCAGCAATAGCATTGATATTACATCAGTGTTTTTCACTTATGTGTACAGAAACTACATACTTCCATGATGATACGCTTTGCTAGCTCTTTGAAGGCCGTTGTCGTTGGGTCAAGAAGATCATCATTAAATGGTTCATCAGTAGTGACGCTGATAAGCCGTCGTTCAACTGGAACATCTGTTATAGGAAAATACATAAATGTTTATATTTTATAATGTGAAGATGCATGATTTCAAAATGTAAATAATTTATTTAATCAAAGTTTCAGTGCAAAACTGTAGTTTTCTATGTGTTTAGTTGCGAATGAGGAAGAACTTGAAATCCTTCTGGTCAAAGTATGATGTCTGTAGTAAATATTGAAAGAGTGCTCTATGGTGGTTTTGTTGTAACACCTGTTGTGGTTTGCGTTGTGATGGGCGCAGTTGATTCTGAAGGAGCAGTAGATGTTGACTCTGTTGTAACACCTGCTGATGTTTGTGTTGTGATGAGTGTAGTCGATTCTGAAGGAGCAGTAGATGTTGACTCTGTTGTAACACCTGCTGATGTTTGTGTTGTGATGGGTGCAGTCGATTCTGAAGAAGTAGATGTTAGCTCTGTTGTAACATCTGCTGATGTTTGTGTTGTGATGGGTGTAGTCGATTCTGAAGAAGTAGATGGTGACTCTGTTGTAACACCTGCTGATGTTTGTGTTGTCATGGATGTAGTCGATTCTGAAGGAGCAGTAGATGGTGACTCTGTTGTAACACCTGTTGATGTTTGTGTTGTGATGGGTGTAGTCGATTCTGAAGGAGCAGTAGATGGTGACTCTGTTGTAACACCTGTTGATGTTTGTGTTGTGATGGGTGTAGTCGATTCTGAAGGAGCAGTAGATGGTGACTCTGTTGTAACACCTGTTGATGTTTGTGTTGTGATAGCTGTAGTTTGTCCTGATGAGACTTGTAGAATACAACCTAGAGTGCAAGAGTTTGTTGTTATTATCCTGTACACAAATTCTGAAAAACAAATTATACATTCAGACTTCAAAAGAAATAATTGAAATCATAAAGGATTGATTGCACACTTACTAAGTATCAGTATGATCAATCCTGTTCTCTTCATCCTGGTTGTCTTCTGTGAGAACCTTCAATGGTAATATTTAAATATTTAGATTTATTTTATTTAATCCCGTAAGGGAAATTATTGCCTCTGCATTTAACCCACACCTCAGACAGACCAGCTCACCGCACACACACTCAGAGCAGTGAGCTGTCACACATTTTGGGAGAGAACGGAGAGCAGTTGTGGTATATCTATTATCCATTTTTTGGGAAGAAAAACCAAATATTCAGTTTTATTTATTTATTTTTGTTAATTAACATTTGTGTTTCTTGGATTTCATTGCATCCTATTCTTAATCTGTATTTAACAGTATTTTTTATATTGGTGAGAAATCTCACAATCGGAGGCCGAGATTTAAATGGAAATACAGTAAAACCTCCGCTGACAAACGCTTAAGCTCACGAACTTTTCGCCTCAAGAACATTAAATTTGCGAGCATATTGTCTCTGCTGACGAACTAGTTTTCGGCGGACGAATCAAACCACGCGGTTGAACAGCGCCACAGTGGCGGCCACGAGAAGTTGACACACGCTCATGGCGTCACAGTTCGTCACCCCCTTTCTTTGAATGCGGAAGTGGTTTGTGTTTGCTCGACATTTTGGACCATATTGAGTGTACTTTTGCTATTATGGGACCGAAAAAGACCCCACCATAGGCGGAGATCATTGAAAAACACGAACGAGGTGTGCGTCTGTGTGACTCAGCGTCCCAGTACCAGTACACTAAGTCTAGCATTGCTACCATCCTTAAGAACAAGGAAGCTATTAAGGGTGCGTGTGTGGCTAAGGGTGTTTCCAAACAGTAGGCGTTTCCAAACACTCCTTCCAAACAGTAAGTCCCTCCCTCCCTCCTCCTCCCACTCCATTCCATCAAGCCATCAACTACCATCACAAAGGTAAATAAAACCACTTTATTATACAGTACAGTTTATTTCTTTAATTACAATACAAGAGCACATTTATTATACATAAAATAAGGTATATTTTTGTGTAGTTTTAAGGCTTATTTAGTCGAAAATTATGTTTAATGGGGACCTGGGAACGGATTATTCTCATTTTAATGGTTTCTTATGGGAAATAAATGTTCGGAAGACGAACTTTTCGCCTCACACACACTTTCTGGGAACCAATTATGTTCGTGAGCTGAGGTATCACTGTACTCCTTATTAACCTACTGGTTTAGAATTCCATTAGTCCTCCAAAAGTTGCGACATCTAAGCCAGTTTGGGCAGTAGTTCTCAATGCTGTCGTCCCTGCCTTCAGGTGTAAACACATCTTTGATCCTCTCAACTATTAATAATTAATTGCGGTTTATGCACAATGTTCATAAAACATGTGATGGCAGAGTATTATATACAGATTGAGCAACTTTTAAAAATCAGTACTATTTATACCACATGTTTAGGAGAATAGTAATTTAAAAAATCTATAGAAAAATTTTTATTTATCATTTTTTGGGTCATATTTTAACCCATCAAATTCTTCTGATGGCTACAAACCAAAAGCGAATTATGTTTCTCTTTCACTTTTCTTTTTGTATTTATTCAGTCCTTCATTCATTCATTTTCTGAGCCGCGAAATCCTAATTAGGGTCTTGGAGAGGCTGGTGCCCATCTCAGCTGACTCTGGGTGAGGGCAGAGTACACCCTGGACGTCTCGACAGGCCATCGCAGGGCAGAAACGCACTGGGGGTGTTTTACATTTCAATAATATTAATTATAGCACTGGTTGTTTTACTTGAAATGACTGTGCTACAACTATATTATAAGTGTTGGGATTTTTTTTTTTTTTTACAACCAAGCCTAATAGCATTTCCTGTGAAGCAGCTAGGAGTCCATCTCCTCCTGCATGGGGTGCTAGTCCATCACAGGTTGCCTTCCCAGTATTTTTACTGGTAAATATTTAAGGTGCTGGGTGGACGGAGGGTGTTTAGAGGTCTTAGCCTGGTGGGAGTCTAACACACCCATGACCTCGTGACCACTGTCCTCACACCATAACCACTACATCACCAGCCTCACTCTATAGCTATTGATAGGATAATTTTTTTCAGCTTTTTATCGAGCTGTAGGCTCAAAAAGCAACAATGAATAATGACAAGACAGTACCATTTTAATTTCTTAATGTGACTTTCTTGAAGTTTTTAGGTAAATAAAATTTTAACAATCTTTTGTATTCATACATTTCATTTATAATAAGCTTTACATATCAAGGAATTGCAATCAAATTAAAAACAAATAATACTCAAAATCATAGTCAATAAATAAGAGCAGGTGAAGAATACATAAAATACTAAAATACAAAGTTAAATATTTTCTAAAATTACTGAATTTGCTAAATTAAGTAGCATGATAATTATTTCATGATTATAATATCTACCTGTAAACCTTTTACTATAGGGTTTATAATTTTAAAATATTTTAAATGATACATACTCAGTTGCTCTCATGGCTTTGTAATAGTTAAATTAGAGCTCGGTAAATGAAAGTCCTCAGTCTCAGGTAATTGTAATTGCTTTGGCATCCAGTCTACTAAAGCAAGGGATGTGTTGGTTTAGCTTTTATATAAATTGCTCTGTTATTTTTGCCTTTGTGGGAGTACAGCTGTCATTAGCCTTTACCTCATCACACAGGACCAAATGTCAATTAATGTCTTTGTTTGAACAGCATTCCATTGCTCTTTGTCAATGCAAAAACCCAACTACAACAACAACAACAACAACAACAACAACAAAAAGCCGTAGCTTCAACGAATGAGAAGTTTTACATGCCCTAATACCAAATGAAATACAATTCTATTTGTAAATATAATCATTGAAATAGAGCTGCATGTCAACAGATATTACTGGTCTTGACACTTAATTAGTTTAACAATTAATCCCGCAGAACATTACTTAGATTGTTTTGATTTATTTATCCTTTTTATCTATTTGTCTTTTTGAAGAAGAAATGTTTCTTTTTGTCTCTCCAGCCTTGTATTTTCTGCTTATTGGCTTTTCATTCTTAAATTATATGTAAAAGAACCTAAAAAAACAGGCGGCACAGTCGGGCAGTGGCTATCAAGTACACCTCATAGCAAGTGGGTCCTCAGATAGAGTCCCGGACTTGGCAAAGTCATTTCTGTGTTTGTTTTATCTGTCCTTGTGTGGCTTTTCCTGGATTGTTCCAAAGTGGTTGTTCCAAATTGCCCTTAGGTTGAGTGTGAATAATTGTGTGTGAGTGTTTAGGCCCTGCAATGGAATGGTGAGCTGTTCAGGGTGTACCTTGCCTTTGCTCAGAGTTGGCTAAATCTATGTCACCCACAACCTTATGTAAGGTTCAGCTTTTACGGTTCTTGTCAGGAAATCTACTGCTACCTCTCCTCGACACTTCCATACCTCCACCGGTATGTCATCAGGACCAACTGCCTTTCCATTCTTCATCCTCTTCAATGCCCTCCTCACTTCACCCTTACTGATCTTTGCTACTTCCTGGTCCTCGATGGTCACCTCTTCTCCTCTTTTTTCTCTCTCATTTCCCTCATTCATCAGCTCTTCAAAATACTCTTTCCATCTTCCCAGCACACTTCTGTCATCAGTCAATACATTTCCCTCTTTGTCCTTTATCACTCTAACTTGCTGCATGTCCTTCCCATCTCTATTTCTCTGCTGTGCCAACCTGTACAAATAATTTTCTCCCTCTTTACTTTCCAATCGAGCGTACAAGTCATCATATGTCCTCTGTATGGCCTTTGACACCACTACCTTCGCCTTAAACTGTGTCTCCCTGTACTCCTGTTTGCTCTCTTCGGGCCTCTCAATGTCCCACTTCTTCTTAGCTAACCTCTTCCTTTGTACACACTCCTGCACTTCCTCATTCCACCACCATGTCTCCTTATCGACTCTCCTTCCAGATGACACACCAAGTGTTCTCCTACCTGTCTCCCTGATCACATTAACTGTAGTTGTCCAGTCATCTGGAAGCACTTCCTGACCACCTAAAGCCTGTTTCAACTCCACCTTGAAGACAACCCGACACTTCCTTTTTCAGCTTCCACCACTTTGTCTTCTGCTCTGCCTTTGCCTTCTTCACCTTATTCATCATCAGCGTCATCCTGCACACCACCATCCTATGGTGTTTGGCAACACTCTCACCCACTACGACTTTGCAGTCACTGGCTTCCTTCAAATTACATCATCTGCACAAGATGTAGTCTACTTGTGTGCTCCAATCTCTGCTTTAATAAGTCACCCTATGCTCCTGTCTCTTCTGGAAGAAAGTATTCACCACAGCCATTTCCATCCTTTTTGCAAAATCTACCAACATCTGTCCTTCTGTGTTCCTGTCCTGGATACCAAACCTGCCCATCACTTTCTCGTCCCCTCTTTTGCCTGCACCAACATGTCCATCGAAGTCTGCCCCGATGACCACTCTTTCACCTCTGGGGTAGTCTGCATCACTTCATCTAACTCATTCCAGAATCTCTCCTTCTCTTCTCACTCACATCCTGCCTGTAGGGCATAAGCACTAGCAACATTGAACATCACACCTTCAATTTCTAACTTGAGACTCATCACTCTGTCTGATACTCTTTTCACTTCTAGAACATTCCTGACATACTCCTTCTTCAAGATGACTCCTACTCCATTTCTCTTCCCATTCACACCATGATAAAACAGCTTAAACCCTGTTCCTAAGCTTCGAGCCTGGCTACCTTTCCACCTGGTCTCCTGAACACAGAGTATGTCTGTCCACCTTTCTCCTCTGCATCATGTCAGCAAGCTCTCTAACTTTTTTTTTCATAGTTCCACATTCAAAATCCGTACTTTCAGTCCTAGACTCATGCCTTTCCTCCTCCTTTCTCTGCCTACGGACACGCCTCCCACCTCTCCTTCTTTGATGTCTTCAACAAACAGTAGTCCAATTTCCACCAGCACCCTGTTGGTTAACAGCAAAAATGGCGGTCGTTGTTAACCCGGGGCTAGACCGATCCGGTATGACATTCTTTCTTGTGATTCGCATATTTTATTTGGCATTTGTTTTACGCCAGATGCCCTTCCTGACGCAACCCTCTGCATTTATCTGGGCTTGGCACCGGGATGAGGGAGAGACACTTGTTTGTGCCCCCCCACGGCTGCAGAATACCAAATAGCACAGACTGCATAGTTATATGTTTATTTTATTTTTTTCACTTCAGATGGGATTTCTATTTTTTGTGAGCAGTACGCAATTGCGCATGCGTGCAGCTTAGAGGGAACATAGTTCACCACTGTGCCATGCCTTCTCTATTTATGGATAATGGCGCTGCCAGTGGTCTGCTGGAGTCCCAAAGATTTACCAATGACCTTGAATCTTTTCCCAGACTGAGACATCTCTATAATCTTCTTTCTTGTTTGCTCTTGAAGCTCACTGGCTCGCGGCATGATGATGTGTGTTCAGTATGGCCGACCTCACCTTTTCAGACAGGTTTTAGGTTAGAGATCTCCTGATTGGAAATGTCTGGCAGCAATCAAGCCTGGGTGTGGCCATGAAATTGAACTCAGTTTTCCCTCAGAATAGGAGTAATCACATTGACCTCACCGTTTAACAAGGGGGCAATTACTTTTTCACAGAGCTTCAATATAGGTTTGGATAGGAACAAATAAAATCACAACAGGAAAGCTGCATTTTTCAATACTTGGGTTATCTTTGTGTGATGTTTAAATTTGTTTGATGATCTGAAAAAGTTAAGTGTCCCAAAGGTGCAAAAAAAGTAAAAAAATCAATAAGAGGCAAAAACTTTGGAACAGCACTGTATGAGACAGAAGGTAAGCGTGTTTCTGGAAACATGCAGACTAATTACAGTGATACTTCATCTAATGAACTTCCCTTATAAAGAGTTCTCCATGATACGAGCTTCAAACTCGCCAGAAATCTGCGCCATCCAAATACTCATTTTTTTATTGTTATTCACCCACAGTGTCGATAAGAATTGTTACTAGAGTTAAGTACGAATGCCCTGTGTGCCATCCTCATCTCTCTGCTCTTCCATACGCCTCATTGTCCTCCTCTTCCTCCGCTACGCTGGAAGCCGGAAGTGTGAGTTGACTTTATTGTTTATTATTGTTTTTAGATGTTTATCTTTAATATATTAGGTCAAATATACATGTTTGTTGCAGGTTGTATGAGTTTGGGAGGGGGATAGAACTGATTAATTGGTTTTCTCTTATTTCCTATGGGAATAATTGTTTCGTCGAACGAGCTTTATGGCTTACGAGCTCACCCTCGGAATGGATTAAACTCGTTAGCTGAGGTATTACTGGATACTGTATGTGATTTGTAATATTACTGTAAAAGAGCTAGCATTCTTAATAGCCAATAATGTAAAGAACAAAGAGTCAAAAGTGCAGCTTCCCATCAGTTTATTTAGAACTGAATTTTGAATTCATAAATATGATGTGATACTTTTAACATAAGTACAATACAGTATCAAATGCTTTAAATTAATACATAATCCAAGGACCTGGATACCCACTGCATTAAATAACATAAAGAATGCTGAGCACAAGAAGAACAAAATAAGAATTTGTCGAAAGTGCACATGTTGAACTGTAAATACACTGTAAACATGTTTAACTGAATTTTAGGTAGATTGCATGAGAATATGCATGCATAATATATGTATCTATAATGTGCCTGTTAAAAAAACAAATCCAGTAAAGTATAAAAAGCTACTTGATGTGCAAACATAGATAAATGCTGATCGATTGATATCATTTCTAAATTGCTTGCAATTTAAGCATTGATTGCATTTATCATTGCAACCTGTTTGACACACCTTTATTTACTATGGTCATTAGAAGGCTATAAAATAATCACTGATCAGCTCAGACTGAGATATGAAAACAGATTTGGTCAGCTTCAACTTTTTTTGAAAACAGTGGTAAACACAGGTTTTATTTTCAAGTTATTGTTTTGTTGTCTCTATGTTTGCAAGTTGCATGAGTGATAATTCAGAAACTGTTTCCATGCCAGCATTTAGCTGTGTTTTCATCGGTGTAGTTTTCAAGATGAAAATTATGATAGAACAATAGCATAAATTATAATAATAAAATACTTTCAAACATTTTAGCCACAGTTCCTTTGCCATCTTAACTCTTCATCATGCTTCATAATTGCTATTCAAAATAACCATGTACAAACTTGGCGTCACAAGCTTAAATAGTGATTTAAAAGTAATTAAAGCTATGCATATTGACCAAACCAGATACTAGAACATTCATACAGGTTGTCTTGTGCAGATCCTTAACATAAAGTTAATACTCTACTTTATAAGCTTTAAAAACTAATTAGGCATATTTTCATTTCTTCATTAAGGAGCCTGGAATGACTGTAAACCTGGAGAAGGTTCTCATTTTGACTGGAGATAGAGGTTTATCATCAGCTGGACCATGTGAACAGAAGTGACACCGCCACCATGATGCATGCTGTGAGCACACTGAACTGACTGCTGGCTGAACTTGATATTACTGTTGGAATAAAAAACATGATTTTTTTTTTTAAAAAAATGAAAAAGAAAGATAAGAACAACTTTGAATTAATAAACTGCTGTGACAGCAGTTCTGACAGAAATGCCATCTGTAAATCATATCAGAGCTTCATTTTAATGTTTGTTATAACATTTTGTTGTTTCTCACATGTCTGCTGACAAGTCATATGATCTACGACAGATCGCTGTCGAGCACTTTGAACTTGACTGTGCCATTTGTGTGTAAACTGCTTTTTTTGTGCTAATGAGCGAGGTGATTTCCACCTGCATTCATTCTTTGAACCCAGAACCACACATTTAAATTTGAAATGAATGCAACAAAAGGAATTTGGATTAAGTTTAACCCACGTGTATTATACGTGTATACTTACAAGTGCCATTCACTTGGATAAAATCAGTCAAGATCTGGAAGGCAAGGCGGGTATCGTTGGCTGCTCTAAGCATAGTAATCCCAATTTGGGTGATGTTGATAGGTACAGCAGTCCTTTTAAAAGCCACATCCATCGAGTTCAAAATCGAATCTGCACGTGCTCTAGATGTTCCATTGCTAGATAAACAAAGACATAATGAGTGAAAACAAATGAAAACGACTTAATTAGAACTAGAAAAAAAGACATTTGATATTATTATGACTTTTTAAAGTTAATAAGAACAGAACTTTGTTTTAGTGCAAAGTGGAGCAAGCATAAATACCTGAAGCTTGTCATGGTTAAGATGGTGAATGTACTCGGGAAGTCTTGAATGAAAAAAGGTGAAAGCTGCAGAGGTGCAAACAGGTGGTTAAAAATTGAAAGCTCATAAATACGTTAAATTATTAAGCTATCCTTTAAATTCCAAATTATTATATTAAGCATGAATGAATATATTTTCAGGTAAACAAGCCTCAATAACTTTTACAAATAAAAATAATTTACAAAAAACTCATTCTGCCAATAAATGTGAAGCCAGTGCAACAAGACTGTACAGCTTTTATAAAAATAAAAAAAACAACATTGTGGATAGGAGTGAATGACTGTCATTTCCATTATACACAATATAATAACAATACTGAAAATGTGTGTTGTCTTTATATGCTTCTAAATCTTACTTTATGTTATACTGCATTTTTTATTGTACTTGTAAAAAGGTCTAACTCTGTTTAATGTTTAAATAATAATAAAAAAAGTCTTTTAATCAAGGCATTCTGATTTCATACTTACTCCAGTTTTTAACATAACGGATCTGTTTCTGAATAATTCTGAACTATTATCAGCGAGCGCAGTCACAAAAGTGCCATTTGTTCGGAATACCACAGGGATAATTTCCGGTTCATCTGGAAACAAAAGTGAAGAGTATGAATTAAAATAACCGGAATGACATACATAGGGTGCAAATGCAGTGGTGAAAAGTCTAAGATAACTTTTTTCAGTTTGCTTTTCAGGATCCATGAAAAATAGTAAAACATTTTATGTATAGATTCTCTGAAAAATATGTTGGCTTTCAATAATTTCAGATTTTTAATTTTGTTATTAATTTTATCAGTAATTTTAAATAGCTAATAAAGTCATAAAGGTCATAATTGCAATTAATCCTAAAGTGCTAGGTGCATTTGAAGTCAGGACTCTCTGTCGTATATTCTCGTACGGTATCTTTTGTGATTTTCAGTTTGTGAGCTGAAGCACTCTCGTTTTACATCCAGTGAAAGGAATTCCTCAAAGTACAGCATACAAAACATTTTCTGCACAATGTTTATTCAAAATTGAAGCCAACCATTAAAGACCCTGAGATAAGCCTTCCTTACATAATTGATGTGAACTTTTTCAAAAGCAGCTCAAACTTGGTAAAATTATCTCAGTTATACTCACTGGTGAGTGAAATCGAGGAGTTATCAAACAACACATCGAAAGTATTGTTATTATTTGCAACATCTTGCAAAGTTTGCCGGACTTCTTCCCCAGATGGGACAGGTACTGTGGCGTTCTCGTTGAAAATTAGCTCAACGTCTGCTTCTGTATTTTCATCTGCACGTCTGTTCTGAGGTCTGTGAGGAAAATTCTTTGTTATTCTTGTGACTTTACAAATTATATTTGTGTAACACAAACTTGTAAGATAATAATTTGTCTTAAACTGTGACTCTAAATATAGTTACTGTTGGAATCACACGAATACTACATGAGAGACTTTGTCCATTACATGTTAACAAATGATTTCCATACAAAACATAATTTTGATCAAAATGTAAAATTTGCATGAATAAAATAAGTGAATAAAGTGTTTGTCAATGAGTCTCACCTCAATGCTCTAACTAATGCGCGAAAGAATCGACTGCCAAATTTCTCTCCATAGATTAGATTCAGCTGCAAACAAACAGGCATTTAAAACAGTGTATTATTATACTATTACTGTTTTTGATCATATGAACTGACTTTTGTTTTGAAAGTTTATATTACGAAACATAAATTTTAAACCCTATATTTGACCAGTTGCCCTGAGAGACACAGTGACTCCCTGGATAATACTACACTTACCACTCGTTCTAAATTGGAAGCGACTGCTTTGAATTCTTTGCTTGTAGGATCATTGAATTCTTGAACAAAAGGGACAATGATCCCAATGAGCAGTTCAACACTTGGTTGTGGACGAGTTGTTGTTGTTGTTGTTGTTGTTGTTGATGTTGTTGTTGTAGGTGTTGTTGATGTTGTGGTTGTTGTTGGTGTTGTTGATGTTGTAGTTGTTGTTGGTGTTGGTGTTGTCATTGTTGTTGTCGTTGTTGTTGTTGTTGTTGTTGTTGTTGTTGTTGTTGTTGTTGTTGTTAGTGGGGTGGTGCTTACATTTGGTGCATTTGAAGCAGTAACATTTGTGGGAGTGGCATTTGGAGCAGTAACATTTGTGGGAGTGGCATTTGTGGGAATGGCATTTGTAGCAGTAACAATTGTGGGAGTGGCATTTGTAGCAGTAACATTTGTGGGAGTGGCATTTGGAGCAGCAACAGTACTAACATTTGTAGAAGCTGTTGCATTCACTGTCGTCGATGTGGTGCTGGCTGTATTTTCATTGCTTGTGGTAGTGATGGCAGTAGTAGTAGGTGAAAGTGTTGTACTTGTAAACCTTGTTTCTGCAGTTAAAGTAAAAGGTCAGGTCATTATTTGTTTTTAGAAAAATAAGTAGAAATGTAGTAAAATACTTAAGTTCGCCATTTGTTAAAGAATAAAAATAAATAAATAAATAAATAAATAAATAGATGAGTAAAAATGTGATACCAGGAAATACATTTTAAATAATAAATAACAGACAATAAAAATATATTTAAATGTGAACAAACCTAAAAATAAGCCTTCATTGGGACCCTCATAAATAAACAAATGTATGATTAATGCTCACCAAAAACATCTGTAACATTAAAAGTTGTACTTTCATTTCTTATTTTATTGAAGATCTCTGTATTCGTGGGACTTCCACCAATGTCTGTAAAGTTCAGTTCCATATCGGTGATGGTTGATCCAGGCCTAGGCAGATGAAGAAATGTAAATAAACAACTTATCAGCCACATAAAGTTTATGGAAATGATCTAAAACACTAAAAGGAAATTGAGTAGAAACAAGCTCAATACACACCTGAACCGAAGAACTCGTACATCCCCGAAGTTACTGAAGAACTGTAAAATTGTTGGGATCTGGAAAGTAATGAGAGGCAATTCCAACCTCAATCAAGTCTCAGAATTATGTACAAAGATTGCTTCATTTAAAAATAATCTATTTTGTGAGTTATAATTACAAGAATGCAGCAATAGCATTGGTATTACATGAGTGTTTTTCACTTATATGTACAGAGAAACTACATACTTCTCTTTTGACACGTTCTTCTCGCTGTTTGAAGGCCATTGTCGATGAGTCAAGAAGATCATTATTAAATGGTTCATTAGTAGTGAAGCTGATTAACCGTCGGTCAATTGGATCATCTGTTATAGGAAAATAAATAAATGTTCATATTTAATAAATTGAGGATGCATGATTTCAAAATGTAAATACTTTATGAAATCGAAATTTCCAATGTAAGAGTAATTTTCTATGTGATATTTTTAGTTGCTAATGAGGAAGAACTTGAAATCCGTCTGGTAAAACTACAGTTGAGATCTTTGATATGATGTCTGTAGTAAATATTAAAAGAGTGCTCGATGGTGGTTTTGTTGTCGCACCTGTTGGCACTGTCGGTGGGCCGACCGGAAGCAATGGTATCGGAGCAGTAGATGGTAGTTTTGTTGTAACACCTGTTGATGTTTGCTTTGGGGTGGGCGTAGTCGACTCTGAAGGAAAAGTAGATTGAGGCTTTGTTTTAACACTAGTTGAAGTTAGTGTTGAGATGGGTGTAGTCGACTCTGAAGGAGAAGTAGATTGAGGCTCTGTTGTAACACTTGCTGATGTTAGCGTTGAGATGGGAGTAGTCGACTCTGAAGGAGAAGTAGATTGAGGCCCTGTTGTAACACTTGTTGATGTTAGCATTGAGATGGGCATCGTCGACTCTGAAGCAGAATTAGATTGAGGCTCTGTTGTAACACTTGATGTTTGTGTTGAGATGGGCGTACTTGACTCTGAAGGAGAAGTAGATTGAGGCCCTGTTGTAACACTTGCTGATGTTTGCGTTGAGATGGGAGTAGTTGACTCTGAAGGAGAAGTAGATTGAGGCTCTGTTGTAACACTTGATGTTTGTGTTGAGATGGGCGTACTTGACTCTGAAGGAGAAGTAGATTGAGGCTCTGTTGTAACACTTGCTGATGTTAGCGTTGAGATGGGAGTAGTCGACTCTGAAGGAGAAGTAGATTGAGGCTCTGTTGTAACACTTGTTGATGTTTGTGTTGAGAATGGTGTAGTCGACTCTGAAGGAGAAGTAGATTGAGGCCCTGTTGTAACACTTGCTGATGTTTGCGTTGAGATGGGAGTAGTTGACTCTGAAGGAGAAGTAGATTGAGGCTCTGTTGTAACACTTGATGTTTGTGTTGAGATGGGCGTACTTGACTCTGAAGGAGAAGTAGATTGAGGCCCTGTTGTAACACTTGTTGATGTTAGCGTTGAGAATGGTGTAGTCGACTCTGAAGGAGAAGTAGATTGAGGCTCTGTTGTAACACTTGTTGATGTTTGTGTTGAGAATGGTGTAGTCGACTCTGAAGGAGAAGTAGATTGAGGCTCTGTTGTAACACTTGATGTTTGTGTTGAGATGGGCGTACTTGACTCTGAAGGAGAAGTAGATTGAGGCTCTGTTGTAACACTTGCTGATGTTTGTGTTGGGATGGGCGTAGTCGACTCTGAAGGAGAAGTAGATGGAGGCTCTGTTGTAACACTTGTTGATGTTAGCGTTGAGAATGGCGTAGTCGACTCTGAAGGAGAAGTAGATTGAGGCTCTGTTGTAACACTTGTTGATGTTAGCGTTGAGAATGGTGTAGTCGACTCTGAAGGAGAAGTAGATTGAGGCTCTGTTGTAACACTTGTTGATGTTTGTGTTGAGATGGGCGTAGTCGACTCTGAAGGAGAAGTAGATTGAGGCTCTGTTGTAACACTTGTTGATGTTAGCGTTGAGAATGGTGTAGTCGACTCTGAAGGAGAAGTAGATTGAGGCTCTGTTGTAACACTTGATGTTTGTGTTGAGATGGGCGTACTTGACTCTGAAGGAGAAGTAGATTGAGGCTCTGTTGTAACACTTGCTGATGTTTGTGTTGGGATGGGCGTAGTCGACTCTGAAGGAGAAGTAGATGGAGGCTCTGTTGTAACACTTGTTGATGTTAGCGTTGAGAATGGCGTAGTCGACTCTGAAGGAGAAGTTGATTGAGGATTTGTTGTAACACTTGATGTTTGCGTTGAGATGGGCGTAGTCGACTCTGAAGGAGAAGTAGATGGTGCCTCTGTTGTGGCAGCAGTAGTTGGTGCTTCTGTACTTGTAATGTTCGTTTCTTCAATTAAAGAAAAAACCCAATCATTATTTGTTTTAGAAAATAAGGAGAAGTAAATAACTAAGCTCACCATTTGTTTAATAAATCAATAAATACATAAATAAAAAAACAAAACAAAAAAACTAAACAAACAAACAAAAATGTCATACAAAGGACATACATTTTAAACAATCAGTAATCTATAATTAAAATACCTTTAAATGTTCACAAACATTAATTCAATCCTACATTGAAACCCTCACAAATAAATAAATGCGTGATTCATGATTACCTGAAACGTTCGTGATATTTAAACTTGTATTTGCGTGTTGTAATGTCATGATGATCTCTGTATTATCGGGACTATCAACAGTGTCTGTAAAGTTCAGTTCCAGATCGGTGATGGTTGATCCAGGCCTAGGCAGATGAAGAAATGTAAATAAACCACTTATCAGTCACATAAAGTTTAAGGAAATGATCTATAGCACTAAAAGGAAATTGAGTAGAAACAAACTCAATACACACCTGAACCGAAGAACTCGTGCACCCCTGAATCTGTTATTGTATGCGTTCCATAAAATTCGTTTGACCTGGAAGTTAATGAGAGGCAATTACAATCTCAGTCAGTTCACAGAAATATGTCCGAAGATTGCTTCATTTAAAAATAATCCATTTCATTTTCTGAGCAATAATTACAATAATTCAACAATAGCATTAATATTCCATCAGTGTTTTTCACTTATGTGTACAGAAACTACATACTTCCATGATGATACGCTTTACTAGCTCTTGGAAGGCCGTTGTAGATGGGTCACGAAGATCCTCAGTAAATGTTTCCTCAGTAGTGACGCTGATAAGCCTTTGTTCAACTGGAACATCCGCTATAAGAAAATGCATCAATGTTTATATTTTAAAATGTGAGGATGCATGATTTCAGAATGTAAATAATTTATTAAATCAAATTTAACGTGCAAGACGGTAGTTTTCTATGTGATATTTTTAGTTGCTTATGAGGAAGAACTCAAAATCCTTCTGGTCAAACTATGATGTCTGGAGTAAATATTGAAAAAGTGCTCTATGGTGGTTTTGTTGTAACACCTGTTGTGGTTTGCGTTGTGATGGGCGCAGTTGATTCTGAAGGAGCAGTAGATGTTGACTCTGTTGTAACACCTGCTGATGTTTGTGTTGAGATGGGTGTAGTCGACTCTGAAGGAGAAGTAGATTGAGGCTCTGTTGTAACACTTGTTGATGTTAGCGTTGAGATGGGCGTAGTCGACTCTGAAGGAGAAGTAGATTGAGGCCCTGTTGTAACACTCGTTGATGTTAGCGTTGAGATGGGCGTAGTCGACTCTGAAGGAGAAGTAGATTGAGGCTCTGTTGTAACACTTGTTGATGTTAGCGTTGAGAATGGTGTAGTCGACTCTGAAGGAGAAGTAGATTGAGGCTCTGTTGTAACACTTGTTGATGTTCGCGTTGAGAATGGTGTAGTCGACTCTGAAGGAGAAGTAGATTGAGGCTCTGTTGTAACACTTGTTGATGTTAGCGTTGAGATGGGCGTAGTCGACTCTGAAGGAGAAGTAGATTGAGGCCCTGTTGTAACACTCGTTGATGTTAGCGTTGAGATGGGCGTAGTCGACTCTGAAGGAGAAGTAGATTGAGGCTCTGTTGTAACACTTGTTGATGTTTGTGTTGAGATGGGCGTAGTCGACTCTGAAGGAGAAGTAGATTGAGGCTCTGTTGTAACACTTGTTGATGTTAGCGTTGAGAATGGTGTAGTCGACTCTGAAGGAGAAGTAGATTGAGGCTCTGTTGTAACACTTGTTGATGTTCGCGTTGAGAATGGTGTAGTCGACTCTGAAGGAGAAGTAGATTGAGGCTCTGTTGTAACACTTGTTGATGTTAGCGTTGAGATGGGCGTAGTCGACTCTGAAGGAGAAGTAGATTGAGGCCCTGTTGTAACACTCGTTGATGTTAGCGTTGAGATGGGCGTAGTCGACTCTGAAGGAGAAGTAGATTGAGGCTCTGTTGTCACACTTGTTGATGTTAGCGTTGAGATGGGCGTAGTCGACTCTGAAGGAGAAGTAGATTGAGGCTCTGTTGTAACACTTGTTGATGTTAGCGTTGAGAATGGTGTAGTCGACTCTGAAGGAGAAGTAGATTGAGGCTCTGTTGTAACACTTGTTGATGTTAGCGTTGAGAATGGTGTAGTCGACTCTGAAGGAGAAGTAGATTGAGGCTCTGTTGTAACACTTGTTGATGTTAGCGTTGAGAATGGCGTAGTCGACTCTGAAGGAGAAGTAGATTGAGGCTCTGTTGTAACACTTGATGTTTGCGTTGAGATGGGCGTAGTCGACTCTGAAGGAGAAGTAGTTGGTGCCTCTGTTGTGGCAGCAGTAGAAGGTGCTTCTGTACTTGTAATGTTCGTTTCTTCAATTAAAGAAAAAACCCAATCATTATTTGTTTTAGAAAATAAGGAGAAGTAAATAACTAAGCTCACCATTTGTTTAATAAATCAATAAATACATAAATAAAAAAACAAAACAAAAAAACTAAACAAACAAACAAAAATGTCATACAAAGGACATACATTTTAAACAATCAGTAATCTATAATTAAAATACCTTTAAATGTTCACAAACATTAATTCAATCCTACATTGAAACCCTCACAAATAAATAAATGCGTGATTCATGATTACCTGAAACGTTCGTGATATTTAAACTTGTATTTGCGTGTTGTAATGTCATGATGATCTCTGTATTATCGGGACTATCAACAGTGTCTGTAAAGTTCAGTTCCAGATCGGTGATGGTTGATCCAGGCCTAGGCAGATGAAGAAATGTAAATAAACCACTTATCAGTCACATAAAGTTTAAGGAAATGATCTATAGCACTAAAAGGAAATTGAGTAGAAACAAACTCAATACACACCTGAACCGAAGAACTCGTGCACCCCTGAATCTGTTATTGTATCGTTCCATAAAATTCGTTTGACCTGGAAGTTAATGAGAGGCAATTACAATCTCAGTCAGTTCACAGAAATATGTCCGAAGATTGCTTCATTTAAAAATAATCCATTTCATTTTCTGAGCAATAATTACAATAATTCAACAATAGCATTAATATTCCATCAGTGTTTTTCACTTATGTGTACAGAAACTACATACTTCCATGATGATACGCTTTACTAGCTCTTGGAAGGCCGTTGTAGATGGGTCACGAAGATCCTCAGTAAATGTTTCCTCAGTAGTGACGCTGATAAGCCTTTGTTCAACTGGAACATCCGCTATAAGAAAATGCATCAATGTTTATATTTTAAAATGTGAGGATGCATGATTTCAGAATGTAAATAATTTATTAAATCAAATTTAACGTGCAAGACGGTAGTTTTCTATGTGATATTTTTAGTTGCTTATGAGGAAGAACTTAAAATCCTTCTGGTCAAACTATGATGTCTGGAGTAAATATTGAAAGAGTGCTCTATGGTGGTTTTGTTGTAACACCTGTTGTGGTTTGCGTTGTGATGGGCGCAGTTGATTCTGAAGGAGCAGTAGATGTTGACTCTGTTGTAACACCTGCTGATGTTTGTGTTGAGATGGGTGTAGTCGACTCTGAAGGAGAAGTAGATTGAGGCTCTGTTGTAACACTTGTTGATGTTAGCGTTGAGATGGGCGTAGTCGACTCTGAAGGAGAAGTAGATTGAGGCCCTGTTGTAACACTCGTTGATGTTAGCGTTGAGAATGGTGTAGTCGACTCTGAAGGAGAAGTAGATTGAGGCCCTGTTGTAACACTCGTTGATGTTAGCGTTGAGAATGGTGTAGTCGACTCTGAAGGAGAAGTAGATTGAGGCTCTGTTGTAACACTTGTTGATGTTAGCGTTGAGAATGGTGTAGTCGACTCTGAAGGAGAAGTAGATTGAGGCTCTGTTGTAACACTTGTTGATGTTAGCGTTGAGATGGGCGTAGTCGACTCTGAAGGAGAAGTAGATTGAGGCTCTGTTGTAACACTTGATGTTTGCGTTGAGATGGGCGTAGTCGACTCTGAAGGAGAAGTAGTTGGTGCCTCTGTTGTGGCAGCAGTAGTTGGTGCTTCTGTACTTGTAATGTTCGTTTCTTCAATTAAAGAAAAAACCCAATCATTATTTGTTTTAGAAAATAAGGAGAAGTAAATAACTAAGCTCACCATTTGTTTAATAAATCAATAAATACATAAATAAAAAAACAAAACAAAAAACTAAACAAACAAACAAAAATGTCATACAAAGGACATACATTTTAAACAATCAGTAATCTATAATTAAAATACCTTTAAATGTTCACAAACATTAATTCAATCCTACATTGAAACCCTCACAAATAAATAAATGTGTGATTCATGATTACCTGAAACGTTCGTGATATTTAAACTTGTATTTGCGTGTTGTAATGTCATGATGATCTCTGTATTATCGGGACTATCAACAGTGTCTGTAAAGTTCAGTTCCAGATCGGTGATGGTTGATCCAGGCCTAGGCAGATGAAGAAATGTAAATAAACCACTTATCAGTCACATAAAGTTTAAGGAAATGATCTATAGCACTAAAAGGAAATTGAGTAGAAACAAACTCAATACACACCTGAACCGAAGAACTCGTGCACCCCTGAATCTGTTATTGTATGCGTTCCATAAAATTCGTGTGAGCTGGAAGTTAATGAGAGGCAATTACAATCTCAGTCAGTTCACAGAAATATGTCCGAAGATTGCTTCATTTAAAAATAATCCATTTCATTTTCTGAGCAATAATTACAATAATTCAACAATAGCATTAATATTCCATCAGTGTTTTTCACTTATGTGTACAGAAACTACATACTTCCATGATGATACGCTTTACTAGCTCTTGGAAGGCCGTTGTAGATGGGTCACGAAGATCCTCAGTAAATGTTTCCTCAGTAGTGACGCTGATAAGCCTTTGTTCAACTGGAACATCCGCTATAAGAAAATGCATCAATGTTTATATTTTAAAATGTGAGGATGCATGATTTCAGAATGTAAATAATTTATTAAATCAAATTTAACGTGCAAGACGGTAGTTTTCTATGTGATATTTTTAGTTGCTTATGAGGAAGAACTCAAAATCCTTCTGGTCAAACTATGATGTCTGGAGTAAATATTGAAAGAGTGCTCTATGGTGGTTTTGTTGTAACACCTGTTGTGGTTTGCGTTGTGATGGGTGCAGTTGATTCTGAAGGAGCAGTAGATGTTGACTCTGTTGTAACACCTGCTGATGTTTGTGTTGAGATGGGTGTAGTCGACTCTGAAGGAGAAGTAGATTGAGGCTCTGTTGTAACACTTGTTGATGTTAGCGTTGAGATGGGCGTAGTCGACTCTGAAGGAGAAGTAGATTGAGGCCCTGTTGTAACACTTGTTGATGTTAGCGTTGAGATGGGCGTAGTCGACTCTGAAGGAGAAGTAGATTGAGGCCCTGTTGTAACACTCGTTGATGTTAGCGTTGAGATGGGCGTAGTCGACTCTGAAGGAGAAGTAGATTGAGGCTCTGTTGTAACACTCGTTGATGTTAGCGTTGAGATGGGCGTAGTCGACTCTGAAGGAGAAGTAGATTGAGGCCCTGTTGTAACACTTGTTGATGTTAGCGTTGAGATGGGCGTAGTCGACTCTGAAGGAGAAGTAGATTGAGGCCCTGTTGTAACACTTGTTGATGTTAGCGTTGAGATGGGCGTAGTCGACTCTGAAGGAGAAGTAGATTGAGGCTCTGTTGTAACACTCGTTGATGTTAGCGTTGAGATGGGCGTAGTCGACTCTGAAGGAGAAGTAGATTGAGGCCCTGTTGTAACACTCGTTGATGTTAGCGTTGAGATGGGCGTAGTCGACTCTGAAGGAGAAGTAGATTGAGGCCCTGTTGTAACACTCGTTGATGTTAGCGTTGAGATGGGCGTAGTCGAATCTGAAGGAGAAGTAGATTGAGACTCTGTTGTAACACTTGTTGATGTTAGCGTTGAGAATGGCGTAGTCGACTCTGAAGGAGAAGTAGATTGAGACTCTGTTGTAACACTTGTTGATGTTAGCGTTGAGAATGGCGTAGTCGACTCTGAAGGAGAAGTAGATTGAGGCTCTGTTGTAACACTCGTTGATGTTAGCGTTGAGAATGGCGTAGTTGACTCTGAAGGAGAAGTAGTTGGTGCCTCTGTTGTGGCAGCAGTAGTTGGTGCTTCTGTACTTGTAATGTTCGTTTCTTCAATTAAAGAAAAAACCCGATCATTATTTGTTTTAGAAAATAAGTACAAATAAATAACGAAGCTCACATTTGTTTAATAAATCAATAAATCCATAAATAAACAAAACAAAAAATAAACAAACGAACAAAAAATGTCATACAAAGGACATACATTTGAAATAATCAGTAATCTATAATTAAAATACCTTAAAATATTAACAAACATTAATTCAATCCTACATTGAAACCCTCACAAATAAATGAATGTGTGATTCATGCTTACCTGAAGCGTTCGTGATATTTAAACTTGTATTTGCGTGTTGTAATGTCATGCTGATCTCTGTAGTATCGGGACTATCAACCGTGTCTGTAAAGTTCAGTTCCAGATCGGTGATGGTTGATCCAGGCCTAGGCAGATGAAGAAATGTAAATAAACCACTTATCAGTCACATAAAGTTTCAGGAAATGATCTATAGCACTAAAAGGAAATTGAGTAGAAACAAACTCAATACACACCTGAACCGAAGAACTCGTGCACCCCTGAATCTGTTATTGTATGCGTTCCATAAAATTCGTGTGAGCTTGAAGTTCATGAGAGGCAATTACAATCTCAATCAGTTCACAGAAATATGTACGAAGAATGCTTCATTTAAAAATAATCCATTTTCTGAGCTATAATTACAAGAATTCAGCAATAGCATTGATATTACATCAGTGTTTTTCACTTATGTGTAAACAGAAACTACATACTTCCATGATGATACGCTTTGCGAGCTCTTGGAAGGCCGTTGTAGATGGGTCACGAAGATCATCATTAAATGGTTCATCAGTAGTGACGCTGATAAGCCGTTGTTCAACTGGAACATCCTCTACAGGAAAATGCATAAATGTTTGTATTTTAAAATGTGAGGATGCATGATTTCAAAATGTAAATAATTTATTAAGTCAAATTTAACGTGCAAGACGGTAGTTTTCTATGTGATATTTTTAGTTGCTAATGAGGAACAACTCAAAATATTTCTGGTCAAACTATGATGTCTGGAGTAAATAATGAAAGAGTGCTCTATGGTGGTTCTATGTTGTAACACCTGTTGTGGTTTGTGTTGTGATGGGTGTCGTCGACTCTGAAGGAGAAGTAGATTGAGGCTCTGTTGTAACACTTGTTGATGTTAGCGTTGAGATGGGCGTAGTCAACTCTGAAGGAGAAGTAGATTGAGGCTCTGTCGTAACACTTGGTGTTAGCGTTGAGAATGGCGTAGTCGACTCTGAAGGAGATGTAGATTGAGACTCTGTCGTAACACTTGTTGGTGTTAGCGTTGAGATGGGCGTAGTCGACTCTGAAGGAGAAGTAGATTGAGGCTCTGTCGTAATACTTGTTGGTGTTAGCGTTGAGAATGGCTTCGTTGACTCTGAAGGAGATGTAGATTGAGGCTCTGTTGTAACACTTGTTGATGTTAGCGTTGAGATGGGCGTAGTCGACTCTGAAGGAGAAGTAGATTGAGACTCTGTTGTAACACTTGTTGGTGTTAGCGTTGAGAATGGCGTAGTCGACTCTGAAGGAGAAGTAGATTGAGGCCCTGTTGTAACACTTGTTGATGTTAGCGTTGAGATGGGCGTAGTCGACTCTGAAGGAGAAGTAGATTGAGGCCCTGTTGTAACACTTGTTGATGTTAGCGTTGAGATGGGCGTAGTCGACTCTGAAGGAGAAGTAGATTGAGGCCCTGTTGTAACACTTGTTGATGTTAGCGTTGAGATGGGCGTAGTCGACTCTGAAGGAGAAGTAGATTGAGGCCCTGTTGTAACACTCGTTGATGTTAGCGTTGAGAATGGTGTAGTCGACTCTGAAGGAGAAGTAGATTGAGGCTCTGTTGTAACACTTGTTGATGTTAGCGTTGAGATGGGCGTAGTCGACTCTGAAGGAGAAGTAGATTGAGGCTCTGTTGTAACACTTGTTGATGTTAGCGTTGAGATGGGCGTAGTCGACTCTGAAGGAGAAGTAGATTGAGACTCTGTTGTAACACTTGTTGGTGTTAGCGTTGAGAATGGCGTAGTCGACTCTGAAGGAGAAGTAGATTGAGGCTCTGTTGTAACACTTGTTGATGTTAGCGTTGAGATGGGCGTAGTCGACTCTGAAGGAGAAGTAGATTGAGGCTCTGTCGTAACACTTGTTGGTGTTAGCGTTGAGAATGGCGTAGTCGACTCTGAAGGAGAAGTAGATTGAGGCTCTGTTGTAACACTTGTTGATGTTAGCGTTGAGATGGGCGTAGTCGACTCTGAAGGAGAAGTAGATTGAGGCTCTCTCGTAACACTTGTTGATGTTAGCGTTGAGAATGGCGTAGTCGACTCTGAAGGAGATGTAGATTGATGCTCTGTCGTAACACTTGTTGGTGTTAGCGTTGAGAATGGCGTAGTCGACTCTGAAGGAGATGTAGATTGAGGCTCTGTTGTAACACTTGTTGGTGTTAGCGTTGAGATGGGCGTAGTCGACTCTGAAGGAGAAGTAGATTGAGGCTCTGTTGTAACACTTGTTGATGTTAGCGTTGAGAATGGCGTAGTCGACTCTGAAGGAGATGTAGATTGAGGCTCTGTTGTAACACTTGTTGGTGTTAGCGTTGAGATGGGCGTAGTCGACTCTGAAGGAGAAGTAGATTGAGGCTCTGTTGTAACACTTGTTGATGTTAGCGTTGAGAATGGCGTAGTCGACTCTGAAGGAGATGTAGATTGATGCTCTGTCGTAACACTTGTTGGTGTTAGCGTTGAGATGGGCGTCGTCGACTCTGAAGGAGATGTAGATTGAGGCTCTGTTGTAACACCTGGTGATGTTAGCGTTGAGATGGATGTAGTCGATTCTGAAGGAGCAGTAGATGGTGACTCTGTTGTAACACCTGCTGATGTCTGTGTTGTGATGGGTGCCGTTGTTTCTCCTGATGAGACTTGCAGAATACTACCTATAGTGCAAGAGTTTGTTATTATTATCCTGTATACAAATTCTGAAAAACAAATTATAAATCCAGACTTCCAAAGAAATAATTGAAATCATAAAGGATTGATTGCACACTTACTAAGTATCAGTATGATCAATCCTGTTCTCTTCATCCTGGTTGTCTTCTGTGAGAACCTTCAATGGTAATATTTAAATATTTAGATTTATTTTGATAAAGTGCTTTAATCCCGTAAGGGAAATTATTGCCTCTGCATTTAACCCACACCTCAGACAGACCAGCTCACCGTATACACACTCAGAGCAGTGAGCTGTCACACATTTTGGGAGAGAACGGAGAGCAGTTGTGGTATATCTATTATCAATTTTTTTGGGAAACGAAACCAAATATGTTCTATTCAGTTTTATTTATTTATTTTTGTTAATTAACATTTTCCTTTGTTTTCATTGCATCCTATTCTTAATCTGTATTTAACAGTATTTTTTATATTAATAAGCAATCTCACAATCGGAGGCCGAGATTTAAATGGCAATACTCCTTATTAACCTACTGGTTTAGAATTCCATTAGTCCTCCAAAAGTTGCAACATCTAAACCAGTTTGGGCAGTAGTTCTCAATGCTGTCGTCCCTGCCTTCAGGTGTAAACACATCTTTGATCCTCTCAACTATTAATAATTAATTGCTGTTTATGCACAATGTTCATAAAACATGTGATGGCAGAGTATTATATACAGATTGAGCATCTTTTAAAAATCAGTACTATTTATACCGCATGTTTATGAAAATAGTAATTTTTAAAATATATAGAACATTTTTAATTTATCATTTTGGGTCATATTTTAACCCATCAAATTCTTCTGATGGCTACAAACCAAAAGCGAATTACGTTTCTCTTTCACTGTTCTTTTTGTATTTATTCAGTCCTTCATTCATTCATTTTCTGAGCCACGAAATCCTAATTAGGGTCGTGGGGAGGCTGGCGCCCATCTCAGCTGACTCTGGGTGAGGGCAGAGTACACCCTGGACGTCTTGACAGGCCATCGCAGGGCAGAAACACGTTGACAGCGCTGAAGCCTACTCTTGACGAAAGTCAGCAATGCTTCTTTTCCATGAACCTCTCACCATGGACAGTGAGAGACATGGCCAGCTTTTGACAACCCAGTTAGCTGCACTGGGGGTGTTTTTTATTTAAATAATATTAATTATAGCACTGGTTGTTTTACTTAAAATGACTGTGCTACAACTATATTATAAGTGTTGGGATTTTTTTTTTTACAACCAAGCCTAATAGCGTATCCTGTGAAGCAGCTAGGAGTCCATCTCCTCCTGCATGGGGTGCTAGTCCATCACAGGTTGCCTTCCCAGTATTTTTACTGGTAAATATTTAAGGTACTGGGTGGACGGAGGCTGTTTAGAAGTCTTAGCCTGGTGGGAGTCTAACAGGGATATACACCTATGACCTCTGACCACTGGCCTCACACCATAACCACTACATCACCAGCCTCACTCTGTAGCTATTCATCATCATTTTCTGTAACCGCTTCATCCTAATTAGGGTCGCGGGGAGGCTGGTGCCCATCCCAGCCAACTCAGGGCGAGGGCAGAGTACACCCTGGATAGCTCGCCAGGCCATCGCAGGGTGGAAACAAATAAAATTTAAATAATTTTTGTTTTAATGAATTCATTTCATTTATAATATATAGCTTTACATATCAAGGAATTGCAATCAAATTTAAAATATATATATAATACTCAAAATCATAGTCAATAAATAAGAGCAGGTGAAGAATACATAAAATACTAAATTACACAGTTAAATGTTTTCTTTAATTACTGGATTTTCTAAATTAAGTAGCATGATAATTATTTAATGATTATAATATATACCTGTAAACCTTTTACGATAGTGTTTATAATTTTAAAACATTTTTAATAATACTTACTCAGTTGCTCTCATGTCTTTGTAATAGTTAAATTAGAGCTCGGTAAATGAAAGTCCTCAGTCTCAGGTAATTGTAAGTGCTTTGGCATCCAGTCTACTAAAGCAAGGGATGTGTTGGTTTAGCTTTTATATGAATTGCCCTGTTATTTTTGCCTTTGTGATGCTCATTGTGGGAGTACATCTGTCATCAGCCTTTACCTATCACCGAGTAACAAAAGTCAATTTATGTCTTTGTTTGAACAGCATTCCATTGCTCTTCTTTGTCAATGCGAAAACCCAAAAAACAACAACAGGAACAACAAAAAGCCATAGCTTCAACTCATGAGAAGTTTTACATGCCTTAATCCTAAACGAAAAACAATTCTATTTGTAAATATAATCATTGAAATAGAGCTGCATGTCAACAGCTATTACTGGTCTTGAGATTTAATCAGTTAAACAATTAATCCCGCAGAACATTACTTACATTGTTTTGATTTATTTATCTTTTTTATCTATTTATTTGTCTTTTTGAAGAAAAAATGTTTTTTTTTTCTCTTTCCAGCCTTGTATTTTCTGCTTATTGGCTTTCCATGATTAAATTACATGTAAAAGAAACCTTAAAACAGGTGGCACAGTCGGGCAGTGGTTATCAAGTACACCTCATAGCAAGTGGGTCCTCAGATAGAGTCCCGGGCTTGGCAAGGTCATTTCTGTGTGAAGTCTGTTTGTTTTATCTGTATTTGTGTGGGTTTTCAAAATTGCCCTTAGGTTGAGTGTGAATAGTTGTGTGTGTGTGTGTGTGTGTGTGTGTGTGTGTGTGTCTGTGTGTGTGTGTGTGTGTGTGTGTGTGTGTGTGTGTGTGTGTGTGTGTGTGTGTGTGTGTGTGGAGGGTGTGTGTTTTGGCCCTGCAATGGAATGGTGAGCTGTTCAGGGTGTACCTCGCCTTTGTTCAGAGTTGGCTAAGTCTATGTCACCCACAACCTTAGGTAAGGTTGGGCTTTGACGCCTGAGCCTGGTGGCTCATCAGGCGGTGCTTATCCCCAGAGTTCAGCTCTTGCATTGTAGGTTACCTTCCCAGTGTACTGGTTCCCATTTATACTCCTGGGTGGACAGAGGCAAACTTTTGTTTAGGACCTTGTCCAGTTGAAAACCATGACTTCCTGATAATTACATTTACAGCATTTGGCAGATTCTCTTATCCAGAGTGACTTTCAATGCGCATTTTTATACAACTGAGCAATTGAAGGTAAAAGGCCTTGCTTAAGGGCCCAATAGTGGTTACAGTGGGGATTGAACCCCTGAATTCAGATCAGTAACCCATCGCCACCCCAATGACTATACCACCAGACCCATGAATAAATAAATGAAACCTTAAAACAATGAATTGCTCAATTATTCTTATCCCTCATTTCTCACAGCTTTTTTAAAGATTAATTTTTATGAGCAGCATTTTTTCCGAAATAATTAAACAAGGATGAACTAGGGCAGTGGTGGTCTAGTGGTATAGGGTGCTGGATTGCTGATCCAGAGGTTGAGGTTTCGAGTCCCACTCTCCACAAGGTTGTCACTGTCCCCCCAGTGCAGCTAACTGGGTTATCAAAGGCCGGCCATGTCTCTCACTGTCTATGGTGTGAGGCATGTAAAAGAACCATTGCTGACTTTCGACAAGAGTAGGCTGCAAAGCCGTCGGCGTGTTTTCGCCCTGCGATGACCTGGCGAGCTTTCCAGGGTGTATTCTGCCCTCACCTGAGGCTGGGATGGGCGCCAGCCTACCCGCAACCCTAATTAGGATTAAGCGGGTACAGAAAATGAACTGAAGGATGAACTAAAGATTTCAATTAACTCCTTATGTACTAATAATATGTCATGTACTTTTTATATTAAGGTGGTGACAGTACACGGAGACAACATGGTTGCTAATTAGGGGGATTTCCAGAAGCTCCAATTTAGGAATATTGTAATCATCCCAAACATTACTCATTCATTTTCTCAATTGCTTAATCCTAATTAGGGTCATGTGGAGGATGGCGTCTATTTCAGCTGCCTCTGGGCGAGGGGAAAGTACAACTCACTAAGCCATCGTGGGGCAAAAACACGCCGATGGCTATGCAGCTACTCCTGACAAAAGTAAGCAATGGTTCTTTTATATGCCTCTCCTCACAGACTGTGAGAGTTATGGCCAGTCTTTGATAACTCAGTTAGCTGCATATATATATACATTTTGTTATGATATTTTGTTTCCCTCCTCATTCAAAACTTTTTTTTTTTGCATTCTGTTTTTTAAAAATCTGCAGTGGCCTGGTGAGCTGTCCACAGTGGATCCCGCTCTCGCCCAGACTCGGCTGAGATGGGTGCCAGCCTCCCTGTGACCCTAATTATGATTAAGCAGTTCAGAAATAAAATGAATGATTGAATGTTGAAATATACATGATGGGGTAGGGAACTCAATTACTCATCAGTGATACATTTATTGGTTTCTTTTGAAAGGTTTCCTCGTGGCTAGTGTGCTCAGATTGGTGTGACATAGCTATTATTAAACCTCATGCATCCTTATTTACCTGATTTACGTAGAGATCATTAAGGTATGAAATAAATTTCCAAAAGAATAACCCTAACTAAAGTTTACTTATTTATTTAGTTAATTACCAGGAGATGGTTTGGACATGTACAGAGGAGGAATAGTGAGTATATTGGTAGTAGGATGCTGAGGTTGGAACTACCAGGCAGAAGGCCTAGAGGAAGACTAAAGAGAACATTTATGGATGTGGTCAAGGAGGATATGAAGGTAGTTGGTGTAAGAGAAGAAGATGCAGAGGATAGGGTGAGATGGAGACAGATGATTCACTGTGGTGACCCCTGAAGGGAAAAGCCAAAAGGAAAAGAAGAAGAATTACCACATTGAGAGATGTCCTACATATAAATGTAAAACACTTTATAGTAAATATTTCATATGCATTCTATAAATACTAAATACAGTCACAGTATTAAACAATCCTGACTTATTGATATCACAGGGTGATCAACGAGAAGCAGAGCAAAGTCAGACTGAGGTTTGCAATAGAGAAACTGAGTTATTCATTTAAAAATGTGAGATGATACATTTAAATTTCAAGGGGGTGCTCAACAAATGTTATATTTACTGGTCCCTATATTTTTGTGTATTTCAAACGTATTACAGTATTTATATTGTGTACTTGTTTTTAAAGATAATTTGTTCATCAGTATCTAAGTTTTGTGTAGCATCTGCATTTTCTCCCTGTGCTTGCGTGCATTTCCTCCGGGTTCTCCAGTTTCCTCATACAGTTCAAAAACATACAAATTAGGCTAATTGGCGGTTCCCAATTGCCCGTAGGTGTGAGTGTGAGTGCGAATGGTAGTGTGTTTTTCCTACGATGGATTGAGATCAATGAATTGATGAATGACTCATATGCAATGTTATGTCTTCAGATTTGACCATTATCCAACAACTGTCCTTCGATTTTTGGATTTTAATTTCAAAGAGTTGGCTGTTTTTTGTGTCTCCTCCTACAGTCCAAAGACTTGCACAAAACAGGCTAATTGTCCATTCCAGATTGCTCCAACGTATTAGTGTGAATAGTTGTGTGTTGGCAGTGTGATTTCCTGACAAGCTCAGGTCGTATTCCACCTCAGTGTTGGCTGACATAGGCTCCAGCCTCCAACTAGGAATTAAGAAGCTTGTTTTACTTGGTCATACTTGCATTTGCTCTGTGAGATCAGTTAAATGAATAACCTATCAGCTCGTGGGTGGAGTGATGAAACTCACTGTTACTGTATCTGTGGGTTTCAGTGTCAAACATTAGGAAGTTCAGTGTGCATGCAATGCAATGTCTCTCATAATTCAGTTTGTAATCACATTCACCACTGCACCTCATGTAGAGTAAAATCGTGAGATGTAATTTTCCCCACATTTTCAATTATGTGACTTACTGAACACACGTTTACCTTTACAATGAGAGTGTGGTTTTTATTTGGTGGTTTTTTTTGGGTTTTTTTTTTTTTGGTGTTTTATTTAACAACAGCTTGAGTCGAACCTGATTTTATCCGCCTGCATTCCTACTCGCATTTGACACAATAAGTAATGTCCTTAAGGTATATCATGCACATCAAAATATTTGTACATTGAAAGCAGTATGTGTTAACTGACGAATTGAGAACAACTGATGAATTGAAAAAAAAAAAAAGTGTATATATATATATATATATATATATATATATATATATATATATATATATATATATATATATAGGATTTTCTGAGTAGATCCTTCCGTAGGAGAGTGCTCAATACTTTTTGGTAGAGCAAATAACAAAAGGACAGGACAAAGGCTTTCTATTGAAACTCCATTTATCACTACAGATCTGTTTCGAGGGGTGGTGAAACCATCCCCTCTCTTCAGGTGATTACAGAAGATTCTTCTGTAATCACCTGAAGAGAGGGGATGGTTTCACCACCCCTCGAAACAGATCTGTAGTGATAAATGGAGTTTCAATAGAAAGCCTTTGTCCTGTCCGTTTATATATATATATATATATATATATATATATATATATACATATATACATATATATATATATATATATATATATATATATATATATATATATATATATATATATATATATATATACTAGTATATATATTAATGCAGCCATGAGGTGGGGGGGGCACTAACCAGTGTCTCTCCCCCTCATGCCGGTCCCAAGCCCGGAGAAATGCAGAGGGTTGTGTCAGGAAGGGTATCCGACGTAAAACCAATGCCAAATATTTATGATGCAAATCAGAAGTATTACCCCCATACCGGATCGGTTAACAACGACCGCCATCAGTGCTGTCAATCAACAGGGTGCTGATGGAAATTGGACGTCGAAGAAGGAGAGGTGGGAGGCGTGTCCATAGGCAGAGAGAGAAGAGGAAAGGCATGAGTCTAGGACTGAGAGTGGGGACTTTGAATGTTGGAACTATGCAAAGAAAAGGTAGAGAGCTGGCTGACATGATGCAGAGGAGGAAGGTGGACATACTGTGTGTTCAGGAGACCAGGTGGAAAGGTAGCAAAGCTAAAAGCTTAGGAGCAGGGTTTAAGCTGTTTTATCATGGTGTGGATGGGAAGAGAAATGGAGTAGGAGTCATCTTGAAGGAGGGGTTTGTCAGGAATGTTCTAAAAGTGAAAAGAGTGTCAGACAGAGTGATGAGTCTCAAGTTAGAAATTGAAGGTGTAATGCTCAATGTTGTTAGTGCTTATGCCCCACAGGCAGGATGTGAGCTAGAAGAGAAGGATAGATTCTGGAGTGACTTAGATGAAGTGATGCAGAGTACCGCCAGAGGTGAAAGAGTGGTCATTGGTGCAGACTTCAATGGACATGTTGGTGTAGGCAACAGAGGGGACGAGGAAGTGATGGGCAGGTTTGGTATCCAGGACAGGAGCATGAAGGACAGATGTTGATAGATTTTGCAAAAAGGATGGAAATGGCTGTGGTGAATACTTTCTTCCAGAAGAAACAGGAGCATAGGGTGACTTATAAAAGCGGAGGTAGGAGCACACAGGTAGACTACATCTTGTGTAGGCGATGTCATTTGAAGGAAGTCAGTGACTGCAAAGTCATAGTGGGTGAGAGTGTTGCCAAACAGCATAGGATGGTGGTGTGCAGGATGACTCTGATGGTGAGAAAGGTGAAAAAGGCAAAGGCAGAGCAGAAGACAAAGTGGTGGAAGCTGAAAAAGGAAGAGTGTCGTGTTGTCTTCAAGGAGGAGTTGAAACAGGCTTTGGGTGGCCAGGAAGTGCTTCCAAATGACTGGACAACCACAGCAAATGTGATCAGGGACACAGGTAGGAGAGTACTTGGTGTGTCCTCTGGAAGGAAAGTAGATAAGGAGACTTGGGGGTGGAATGAGGAAGTGCAGGAGTGTGTACAAAGGAAGAGGTTAGCTCAGAAGAAGTGGGACATTGAGAGGACCGAAGAGAGTAAACAGGAGTACAGGGAGACACAGCATAAGGTGAAAGTAGCAGTGGCTAAGGCCAAACAGAGGGCGTATGATGACTTGTATGATAGGTTGGATAGTAAAGAGGGAGAAAATGATCTATACAGGTTGGCACAGCAGAGAAATAGAGATGGGAAGGACGTGCAGCAAGTTAGATTGATAAAGGACAGAGAGGGAAATGTATTGACTGATGACAGAAGTGTGCTGGGAAGATGGAAAGAGTACTTTGAAGAGCTGATGAATGAGGAAAATGAGAGAGAAAAAAGAGTAGAAGAGGTGACCATTGATAGCAGGATGTAGCAAAGATCAGTAAGGGCGAAGTGAGGAGGGCATTGAAGAGGATGAAGAGTGGAAAAACAGTTGGTCCTGATGATATACCTGTGGAGGTATGGAAGTGTCTAGGAGAGGTAGCAGTAGATTTTCTGACAAGAACATTCAACAAGGTACTAGAGAGTGAGCAGATGCCGGAGGAGTGGAGGAGAAGTGTGCTGGTGCCCATGTTTAAGAACAAGGGAGACGTGCAGAGTTGCAGCAACTACAGAGGGATAAAGTTGATGAGCCATACGATGAAGTTATGGGAAAGAATAGTGGAAGCTAGACTAAGGGCAGAGGTCAGCATTTGTGAACAACAATTTGGTTTCATGCCAAGAAAGAGCACCACAGATGCAATGTTTGCTTTGAGGATGTTAATAGAGAAGTACAGAGAAGGTCAGAGGGAGCTACATTGTGCCTTTGTGGATCTGGAAAAAGCATATGACAGGGTGCCAAGAGAAGAACTGTGGTATTGCATGAGGAAGTGTGGAGTGGCAGAGAAGTATGTTAGAGTGGTGCAGGACATGTATGAGAGATGTAAGACAGTGGTGAGGTGTGCTGTCGGTGTGACCGACGAATTCAAGGTGGAGGTGGGACTGCATCAAGGGTCAGCTCTGAGCCCCTTCTTGTTTGCTATGGTGATGGACAGGCTGACAGACGAGATGAGACAAGAATCTCCATGGACTATGATATTTGCAGATGACATTGTGATCTGTAGTGAGAGCAGAGAACAAGTGCAAGAAAATCTTGAGAGGTGGAGGTATGCCCTGGAAAGGAGAGGAATGAAGGTTAGCCTCAGAAAATCAGAATACATGTGTGTGAATGAGAAGGACCCAGGAGGAACGGTGATGTTACAGAGAGCAGAGATAACGAAGGTGGAGGATTTTAAGTACTTAGGCTCAACAATCCAGAGCAATGGAGAGTGAGGAAAAGAGGTGCAGAAGCGTGTGCAGGCAGGCTGGAATGGTTGGAGAAAAGTGTCCGGTGTGATGTGCGATAGGAGAGCGTCAGCAAGAATGAAGGGAAAAGTGTACAAGACGGTGGTGAGGCCAGCGATGTTGTATGGATTAGAAACAGTGGCGCTGAGGAAAAGGCAGGAGGCAGAGCTGGAGGTAGCGGAGATGAAAATGTTGAGGTTCTCTCTGGGAGTAACGAGGATGGATAAGATCAGAAATGAGTATATCAGAGGGACTGCCCACGTAAGATGTTTTGGAGACAAAGTCAGAGAGGCTAGATTGAGATGGTTTGGACATGTACAGAGGAGGGATAGGGAGTATATTGGCAGTAGGATGCTGAGGTTGGAACTACCAGGCAGAAGGCCTCGAGGAAGACCAAAGAAGAGATTTTATGGATGTGGTGAAGGAAGACATGAAGGTCGTTGGAGTCAGAAAAGAAGATGCGGAGGACAGGGTGAGGTGGAGGCGGATGATTTGCTGTGGCGACCCCTGAAGGGAGCAGCCGAAAGTAAAAGAAGAAGACACTAGTATATATATATTCTTCATTGCAAAAATTCTCCACATTTATAAAACTGAGAGAGAAGTTTCACAGCTTTTAATAAGATTGAGATCTAGTGACTTAGGTTTCTTTCTCTGAAGCCATTCTTTTGTTGACTTTCATTTGTGCTTTGGATTTTTAATGTGCAGGAATGTGATTTTTTTTTTTATTTTATTTTAATGTACAGTTCTCTAATGGAGATCTTATTGTCTTGTGCTGAAACAGATTTGTATACTGAGTTATCAGTATTTTTTTTTTAAACCAGTGAGTCCCTACTATGTTGATTCATATGAAAATGGCCTTTTAGTGCTCCGTCCAGTGGCATTGTGTCTCACACACACACACACACACACACACACACACACACACACACACACACACACACACACACACGCACACACACATGCACACACACACACACACACACACACACACACACACACACACACACACACACACACACACACACACACAATACAATAAAACAAGGCAACAGATTAATATTTAAATGCTGATGTTGACCAGCTGTCATCTTGAAAATGTCTCAGACTTTATAATAAATAATAAATAATCTGAATAAATATTGGAAGATCAAAGTTCATATTACAAATCAATAGCGGTCCACTAGTAACGCTCCAAGTGATATGTTTTTATATGGAAATATTAAAGAGTTGCATCAATAATTAGGAAACTGTTGCATATGTATTGTTTTTTTCAGGTTTATCCATTTGTAGTCGGTATGTGTTCAAGTATTCTTCTTTTCCTTTCAGCTGTTCCCTATAGGGGTCGCCACAGTAAATCATCCGCCTCCATCTCACCCTGTCCTTTGCATCTTCTTCTCTTACTCCAACGCCCTTCATGTCTTCCTTCATTACATTCATAAATCTCTTCTTTGGTCTTCCTCTAGGCCTTCTGCCTGGTGGTTCCAACATCAGCATCCTACTGCCAATATACTCACTATCTCTCCTCGGTACATGTCCAAACCATCTCAATCTAGCCTCTCTGACTTTGTCTCCCAAACATTTTACATGGACTGTCCCTCTGCTGTACTCATTTCTGATCCTATCCATCCTCGTTACTCCCAGAGAGAACCTCAACATTTTCATCTCTGCTACCTCCAGCTCTGCCTCCTGCCTTTTCCTTAGCGCCACTGTTTCTTAGCCATACAACATTGCTGGCCTCATCACCGTCTTGTACACTTTTCCTTTCATTCTTGCTGATACTCTCCTATCGCACATCACACCAGACACTTTTCTCCAACGATTCCAACCTGCCTGCACACGCTTCTTCACCTCTTTTCCACACTCTCCACTGCTCTGGATTGTTGAGCCTAAGTACTTAAAAGCCTCCACCTTCGTGATCTCTGCTCCCTGTAACATCACTGTTCCTCCTGGGTTCTTCTCATTCACTCACATGTATTCTGATTTTCTGAGGCTATCCTTCATTCCCCTCATTTCCAGGGCATACCTCCACCTCTCAAGATTTTCCTCCACTTGTTCTCTGCTCTCACTACAAATCACAATGTCATCTGTAAACATCATCGTCCATGGAGATTCTTGCCTAGCCTCGTCTGTCTGCCTGTCCATCACCATCGCAAACAAGAAGGGGCTCAGAGCTGACCCTTGATGCAGTCCCACCTCCACCTTGAATTCGTTGGTCACGCCAACAGCACACCTCACCACTGTCTTACATCTCTCATACATGTCCTGCACCACTCTGACATACTTCCCTGCCACTCCAGACTTCCTCATGCAATACCACAGTTCTTCTCTCGGCACCCTGTCATATGCTTTTTCCAAATCCACAAAGGCACAATGCTGTTCCCTCTGACCTTCTCTGTACTTCTCTATTAACATCCTCAAAGCAAACATTGCATCTGTGGTGCTCTTTCTTGGCATGAACCCAAACTGTTGTTCACAAATGCTGACCGAAGTCGAAGAAGAATTTGTTTCGAATGCTTTGTAAGTATTTCAGGGTGTACAACACCCTGTCTTCTTGGCTAAGATAAGTACAGCGTCCGTACCACCATGGTGATAGGATCAAGCAGTTCAGCACATGACATGAGTGCGTGAGAATTTACGTAGTAAAAGCATTTATGTCAAAGCAGTCTAAAGCCGTAGTCATGGTTTCTGTATATATATATATATATATATATATATATATAGAGGATTTTCTGAGTAGATCCTTCCGTAGGAGAGTGCTCAATACTTTTTGGTAGAGCAAATAACAAAAGGACAGGACAAAGGCTTTCTATTGAAACTCCATTTATCACTACAGATCTGTTTAGGGTGGTGAAACCATCCTCTCTTCAGGTGATTACAGAAGAATTCTTCTGTAATCACCTGAAGAGAGGGGATGGTTTCACCACCCCTCGAAACAGATCTGTAGTGATAAATGGAGTTTCAATAGAAAGCCTTTGTCCTGTCCTTTTGTTTTTTTATATATATATATATATATATTTATGTCCATAGTTTAGCAATCAGTGCTGATCATTAGTCAAGCAATTTGAGAAAAAAAAGATTGACTTTATACACGATAAAAGTGATTATTTGCCCTGAATAATCATACAGCTTCATCTTTTTCCCTTTGGCCTCTTTCATCTGTTCCAGAGCCTTGCCTATTGTTTTGTTTACCTGATCATACTCGGAAATTCCTTGGTCCTACATTGGCTTTGCTAAACCTCTTACTTTCTGCTATGAATCCATATACCAGCTGATGGGTGCGGTGATAAACCGGACTGTCTGGGTTCTAATGCCAAAACCATTATAGCACGTTCAGTGGCATGCAGTGTAGTGATGGTTGTCTCTAACGTTTCAGTTACTTTCATATTTGTAGATATGTGCTGTACTTGGTTAAATACATAACACTGTCCTGTTGAATTTGTCAAAACCTGATGAATAAGTCATATAGATTATGAGTGAATGGGTGGATGAATAAATGAATAAATAAATAAAAAACATAAAACAAAATCCGAGCTGTATATTTGACATACAGGTGCAGAAAAGTTAACACATCAGTTTGATTGGTAGCAGCATGGTGATGTAGTGGTTTAGCACATCCACTTCACACCAAGACGGTCCTGGTTTCAAGTCTTGGTCCCTGCTTGGGCATTTCTGTGATGGGTTTGCATGTTCACTGCATGCATGAGTGTGTTTCCTCCAGGTACTCCAGTCTCCTCACACAGTCCAAAGACAAATGTGTAAGGCTACTCGGCTTCTCCAAGTTACTTTTGAGTAGTCTGAATGGTTGTGTGTTTTGGGTCTGGTGAGCTGTTCAGGGTTTACTCCGGACTGCATAATAGTTATATATATTTAGAATGTCTGTCATGTTTTGCTGTCTATCTATGAGCAAAACATTCCTATTTTGTTTACCTTTCAAAAACGGTAACTACATTTTATTAAACTTACATGAAAGCCAGTGCTCACCAATACTCCAAATTAAATCACATTCTCTAGCACCTTGTCAGGATTAAATTTTAAAATGTAAATATTTGCAACTTAAAAAATACAGTACACTGTAACATTTCCCACATGTCTTACACCACGAGGCATGGTATGCAATATGTATTGATATTTAAAACATAATACGTTTTGCTTAACACTTGCACAACTTGGAAACAAATCTGATTTTATCAGTTATTACGCTCCACTTACGCGTCTGCACCAAGGAATTTCTTTTTTAAAAAAAAGAAAAGAGACGTCATTCGCATCATACATTCCTGTACGATCAAAACATTTCATATGAATTTTATTTTTTATTTATTTATTTATTTTTACCTTTACTGTGATTCAGCAACCAATAGTTTTTGTTTTCAGAAAAAATGATGATTTTTAGGGTCAGCGTACCAATTGTTCACGTAATACTTTGATAATTTGTTCCAATTATTCCTTTTAACAAGTCACCAGATATATAAAATTGTGAGAGGTTCTCCTGTGTACAGTCCTTTTTAATTTGTTCCACAGATCAGTGACATCACAAGAAGATGAGACATCTTTATTTATCTTTATAAGCTACAGATGTCTCTTTGAGGCATCCAAGTTTTGATATACGGTAGATTTATATTCAGGGCTATTAATGATTGATTCTATTTTGACTGGGAGCCCAAGTCATTTTTTTCCACCAGAATAATACTTTTTCGGAATTATGCCCCAAAGTTTCCGCCCTGGGGTGGCATGGTGGTGAATTGGTTAGTGCGCTAACCATATAGCCAAAAGATCCTGGGTTTGAGTCCCTCACTCAGATGTATGCTCTACTCCTCTATGGAGTTTGTATGCTCTTCCAGTGGTTGTGTAGGTTTCCTCTGGATTCTTCAGCTTCCTCTAACATTCCAAAGACATGCACATTAGGTTAATTGGCCATTCCATATTGTCTCTTGGTGTGGATTTGTGTGTGTGTGTGTGTGTGTGTGTGTGTGTTTGAAAATAGTTGTGTGTGTTGGCCCTGTGATGATCTGGTAAACTGCTCAGGGTGTACCCTGCCTTTTACCAATGTTGGATGAGATACTCTCTGTGATAGGGCTCATCCTTCTTGATGCCCTAGTAGCTGTTCTCTGTTTAGCAAATACATAACGTAACTGAGGTTCTCACTTTAGTCAGTGTAGACCATAATCCATTCTGAAATGATTCAGTACCCCAGGCAAATTTGGAGAATATGGAAGATTGTTGTCACATTCAGGGTGCGGCCATTGGGCCTGCCATTGGTAGTAGGGAGGGAAGGGGAGGGGTAGGAATGGTTGCTGGGATGTGTGTCCATGATGGACCCAATTTGGAAAATTTTGTGGACCCCATCCCTTTCAGAATGCTGATTGATATTGATGTTCGTTGATTGCCAGATACTTCTACAGTACACTCAATGTTTCTGTGTGGCCTTTTTATGCAGCCCCCCCTCCCCCCTCCCTATGCTAGAATGGGTTTCCTCCTAGTACTTGGGGTTCCTTCAAGTACTCTGGGTTCCACACAGTCCAAAGATATAAACATTAGGCTGAATGGCTGTACAAAATTGCTCCAGGTCTGAGTGTGAATGGTTGTACAGTATGTGTGATGGACTCCCTGTGATGGACTGGTGAGTTGTTGATGGTGTACTCCCACAGAGTTGACTGAGATAGGATCCAGGCGCCATGTTATTAGGGTAAAGCAGTGAATAAATAACATCCGTGATATAAAATCAATCTAATCAAGCATGTGACGCTGCATGGACTTTTAACGTCAAAAAATATTCATACATTACATAAAAACTCTTCTCGTCTCATAAAACCTGGCTTGAATCCAACCAACACACAATCAGAACCATTTATTGGTCATTCAGCATTTAAATATAGTAGCTCTATTTATAATATGTTAGTTCGTCCTTTTTCCTGATTAGTTTTTTTCTTGATCTTTATACATGCATGTCAGACGTGGAATGTGGTGGAACCTGTATATGGGAAGATCTATGACGACGACTAAAACAAAGTAGCGTTTGCATATCATCATGCTCAAATAACTCACACTCACTCATCTCAAATAGTAAGATATGATATAACTATATTAAATGTCTTATTTACTAATTTACACAGCCAACAAGACCTGCTTGGATTTTTTTAACTTTTAGTAAAAAATAACCAATTTCATGAGATGGTTAATGAAATTAAAACAAATTAAAAGAATTGTTATTTGCCTCAGTAAATTACATGATCAGAAGCTGTTCAGCCCTTAAAGGAGCCATACTACTCTTAAAACCAGCCTTGGTGACCTATCAGTAAAAAAAGCTAGTGGGAGCTGTGCTTGCTGGTCGCACCTAGAGCTGTTTTATAGGCATGCTGTAATGTAACAAGACTAACCATATAGCCAGCTTAAAATGTTAGCAAGCCAAGGACAAATGAATTTGCTGTAAACAGTTTCAAATGGCTGGACATTTACTTCACTTCACTTATCCATTAACATCCGAGGATGTCGTCGGGGCGCCTTCATGGCGAGACGGGCTGATTTGGCCTGGCGGAGCCCATCCCTCTCCAGTTCGTAGAAACACACTGATGGTTTTGCAGCCTTCTCTTTATGAAAGTCAGCAATGGTTCTTTTACATGCCTCTCACCATAGCCAGTGAGAGACATGGCCTGCCTTTGATAACCCAGTTAGCTGCACTGGGGGGACAGTGACAACCTTGTGGGGACTTGAATCCCCAACCTTAGGATCAGCGATCCTGCGCCCTAACCACTAGACCACCACTGCCCGACATTTACTTACAGTTGTTAAATGCTTCTTGTATGAATATTAAATTAAAGTTTCTTTATAGAAAACTTTGACATATGACCTACTAGGTATTCTTGTTGGTGAATAACTGTATTCATTCATTTTCTGAACCTTGTAATCCTAATTAGGGTCATGGAGAGGCTGGCAAACATCTCACCCAACTCTGATCACAGGCAGAATACACCCTGGACATCTCGCCAGGCCATTACAGGAAGAAACATACTGACAGCTATGCAGCTCCTCTTTACAAAAGCCAGCAGCGGTTCTTTTACATGAACCTCATGCCATAGACAGTGAGAAACATGGCCAGCCTTTGATAACCCAGTTAGCTGCACTGGGGTGGGGGGTTTGACAGTGACACGGCCAAACCTGAGGTTCAGTGACCTTTACCACCAGGCCACCACTGCCCGGTAAATAACTGCAAAGTAAAATGATTTATTAATCTTTTAGCCATTCAGCAGCCATGTTGCTATCAAAATTTTATTAACAGTAATCAAATTAAACAAATCAACTGAGGTATGGTAATAATTAATGGTATTAAAAACGATCATTGAAAAAAAAAGATCATATAAAAAAATGGTAGCTCAAAATTTAAAGTAATCTTGTCAATTCAAATTCTTAAGTGACAGAGAGTCACATCTTACCGTTTAATTAAAACAGATTTTCAGCATTCACAGTTGGTCCTTTTAGTGTCACCTACTTTTCTTTCACTTGATATTTTAGCAAAACATTGCAAAAGCTCGGTTCTAAATATGGATTGAATAAAAGCGATAATTAACATTGGCTTATATGCATGAGTGCTGGATAAGTTAAGATGGATTCTAGATAAAATTAGGAATAGAAATATATAATCCAAAAGCAACAATTTTACTGCATCTTTCAGGTCATATATAGTAGTATAGATAACCTCAAAGGGACAGCACATGTTGGAGACAAAGTCAGAGAGGCTAGATTGAGATGGTTTGGACATGTACTGAGGAGGGACAGTGAATATATTGGTAGTAGGATGCTGAGGCTGGAACTACCAGGCAGAAGGCCTGGAGGAAGACCAAAGAGGAGATTTATGGATGTGGTGAAGGAGGACATGAAGGTAGTTGGCGTAAGAGTAGAAGATGCAGAGGATAGGGTGAGGTGGAAGCAGACGATTCGCTGTGGCGGCCCCTGAAGGGAAAAGCTGAAAGGAAAAGAAGAAGAAGAGGAAGATAACCTAAAGCAGTGAATTTGAAACATATATTTAATTGTGCTATGCTGTACTAAATTTACCAGACACCTTTCTCCAGTGTGACTTACATTTTGCTGTACATCTGAGCATTAAGGCCTTGCTCAAGGATACAACAGTGTCCGGTTGGTTTGATTGGGGTTTGAACCATCAACCTTCAGCTTGCCAGGCCATCGCAAGGCAGAAACATGTCAACAGGTATGCAGCCTTCTCTTGTCAAAAGTCAGCAATAATTCTTTTACATGCCTCATACCATAGACAGTGAGAGACATCGCTGGCCTTTGATAACCCAGTTAGCTGCACTGGTGGAACAAAT
Organism: Plotosus lineatus; assembly: GCA_024760905.1. Lineage (NCBI taxonomy): Eukaryota > Metazoa > Chordata > Actinopteri > Siluriformes > Plotosidae > Plotosus > Plotosus lineatus. The sequence continues at coordinate 24,457,883 of CM045746.1, forward strand.
ACAGTACATTTCATGATAGTAAAATAAAAGCATTAAAAAGGCATAGCACTAACAATAACCAGCTATAATTCTGAAACAATGTACAGGGGTTATTGTTTATCAACATGTGTGTCAGAAACATTATGACTTGAGGTATTTGTGTTAGTATTTATGTGAGGATGTATAATGATGTCTGTGAAACCCTGTGCCCACTTCACAAAGCTCAGTTTCATGATACTGCCTCATCCCTATCAAATCCATTCTCCAGGGTCTCACTGACCATATGGCGCCGCCAGGTGCTAGCATGAATTGCACAGGGTGTGATTCATCAGTGAGCCACACCCAGTGCAATGCATACTAGGTGTGGTTCATCAGTAAAGTCACTGACAAAACAGTCAAATTTCTGAAATACTTCAAGAGCTGGGCTCCAAGTGAAGTAATTATTCTGGGTTTTTGCTTGCGTAGATAATTCGGGTTGGTGCATTTGATGTGATCTACAAGGACAAGCCCTGAAGAGTCATCATTCCTTCTCTAGAACGGATTTTTTTTTTGACAAAAACATAACCTTAACAAATAACTCTATGTATATGATTATACAGCCATGGAAAAAATTCCCTAAGTCAGAGTTGCTGCTTAATTCTATTAGAGTCGTGGGGGGGGGGGGGGGGGTTATGCAACACTATAAGAACGTGACAGGCGATTTGGCCTAGCCAATCAGCATAATGTTTATGGACTGTGAGAAAAAAACTGGAGCATCTGGAGAAAACCCACATATGCATATGGAGAAAATGTGAACTCCACACAGGAATGCCCTTGTCGAGCCCTAGGACTGTCTTCCTGTAAAGCTGACGTAATATCCACTATGTCACCATGCCACCCCATTATAATGTAATTTACACTGACAATAAAATGAAAGTGAATATGGTTTATTTTCAGGTGAGGCTAAATATCTTTGCTCTTCGTCAACAAGTTAAACAATATAACCACAAAGAGTTCAACATAAGTACCATAAAGACTTGGCATAAAATGATTGTTATTTTTAGTAACTTGTTAGATAATAAATAATTGCTGAAATGTAATTACAGCTGATTGATTGCTTGAATATTAAAAAAATGGATCGATCTCAGAAAAAAAAATCAGTTTCAATCTAGAAATTTTCTAAACTTCACCAAGTGTATTGGATTAACAACTGTGCAGTTTAAAAAATGAATAAATAAGTAAAAAAATATATAGAATCATAGGCTCAAACAATTGCAAAATTCTTGACCAGTTGTCTATTTAAGATGATAGTTAATAATCTAATACCAAACATTGTTAGTTCATTGTTTCATTCATTAATTTTCTGTAACCGCTTAATCCTAATTAGGGTCACGGAGAGACTGAGGCCCATCCCAGCCGACTCCGGGCGAGGGCAGAGTACACTTTGAACAGCTCACCAGGCCATTACAGCATAGGTGTTAATATGCATTCAAACTGAGCTATTTCGAGCACAGGCACAGATTTGTCCTTTAATTAATTTATTCATTCATTCATGTTTGTTCTGGACAGTATGGCTGTCTGATGAAAGCATCTTCTGAATTATTAAAAAGTCAAACACCAATGATTAAAGATACACTGTGGGGTGGTGCTTCTGGGTGGAGAAAAATAAGACATAATTTTGAAGAATGAGTGGACAATACATTTACAACGGGTCATCATAAACTGTCAAACCTGATTGAATTTGGGTCATAGGTCACTTCTGACATGGTTTATTTAAGCAGTCGTTTTTCTTCAGAGGTGTGTACTGTATGTAGTAGGATTGCCAACCTTTGTTTCATTGATTTGTTTAGTTGTATAATTGAAATATATTTTTATTGTGCTCCAACGCCCTAAAAAGATTGATTCAACTGAGAGTTATTGACGTATTATATTTTTTACATAAAAAAAGTGAGATGATATTGGAAACATACTCTGAAATAACCTTTGGAATAACCCGCAAGATATAAAAACTTCTTTGTCAGGTTAATAGGATTTGTAAGTGCCCCACACTCATTCATTCATTTTCTGAGCTACTTAATGCTAATTAGGGTTGTGGGGAGGTTGGTGCCCATCTCTGCCAATTCTGGGTGAGGGCAGGGTACACCCTGGACAGTTTGCCAAGACATCACAGGGCCAACACTCACACAACCATTCATACTCACACCCAGGGGTGATTTGGAACAGTCAAAACCTACTGTACATGTTTTTGGACTGTAGGAGGAGCAGAGTACATAGAGGAAACCCACACAAGCACAGGGAGAACATGCAAACTCCACACAGAAACAGCCGAGCTAGGAATCAAACCCAGGCCCTTCTTACTGTGAGGCGGACGTGCTAACCACTATACCTGTGAGGTGCAGGATGATAAAAATAAAGCAATATAACAACTGGAGTAGATGTTAACCTTATTTTTTCCCCACAGGTGAGATTAAAGCTCCCTGGGTGAAAAAAAAAAAAAAAAAAAAAAAAAAAAAATCAGAATTTTTTTCCCACTTTACATTTCCATCAACCTGTATTGGGACAATACTGTATAAGAGACAGACAGACAGACAACAATGTGTACTGTGAACTGGTCTGTTCATCACTTGGACATCCCACGGTATTGGCTCCAGCATGAGTGATTAAAAATTTAATGTAACACACAGTTGTGTGGCCTTGGCTGTAAATACATACAAAGAGCCCTGTAGAATGTTTATGTAATGACAATCATTTTAATTCCAATGACAATAGAGTCATAAATGAATGGGTTTGATTTTGGCTGAGCAGAATAACAAAACAATCTTAACAACAAGTAAACAGTCATTCATTCATTGTCTGTAACCTAATTAGGGTCACAGGGAGCTGGGTGCCCATCTCACCTGACTCTAATTAGAGGGAAGAGTACACCGTGGACAGCTCACCAGGCCATCGCAGTGCAGAAACACACTGACGACTATGCAGCCTACTCTTGTCAAAAATCAGCAATGATTCTTTCACATGACTCACACTGTACATAGTGAGAGACATGGTTGGCCTTTGATAATCCAGTTAGCTGCATTGGGCAGACAGCAGTCTGTCTGTCTTCCTTTTGGCTTTTTCCCTTTTACTTGGGAGTCGCCTCAGCGAATCATCTGATTCGCACATTTGATTTGGCAGAGGTTTTTACATCGGATGCCCTTCCTGTCACAACCCTTTTAGCAAGGGACAGAAACACGCTGACGACTTTGCAACCTACTCTTTACGAATGTCAGCAGTGGTTCTTTTACATGCCTCTCACCATAGACATTGAGAGACATGGCCTGCCTTTGATAACCCAGTTAGCTGCACTGGGGGGGGCAGTGACAACCTTGTGGAGAGTGGGACTCGAACCCCCAACCTTTGGATCAGTGATCCAGCGCCCTATACCACTAGACCACCACTGCCCCTGTGCAGTGATAACCACAATAAGTTAAACAGTATACCACAAATAATTAATTGCAGTAGAAAAAGACAATAGGACATATTAACTTTTGTTTGTTAAAATAAACCTTTTGTGTCTGTGTCAAAAAAATTTTCAAAGGAAATGATTACAAAGCCATTTTTTTCTGCCATTTCAACCAGTTTACCATTGGTTCAGTACAATAAAGCAATGCTTTCCAAATGTCCCTTCGTAGTAGGCCTCCGTCAGTCCCGAAGGACTATGGCTGCGCTCTGGCCAGTATCCCGACTGGTGATACTCCCCAGTGCACAGAGCCTGGGTAGGGAGTAATGAGGGACAGGCTGTTACCCAAGCAGCAAGTCCCCCCCCTGTCTCGGCGCCACCAGAAGGATCCAATGGAAAGGCAAGTGCCGATACGACTGGGTTCCAGTGCCGCTGCAGGAGAGAAACTACAGTCAATTTAGAACGGCCAATTAACCTACAGTGCACATCTTTGGATTGCGGGGGAAACCAGAGCACCCGGAGGAAACCCGCACAAGCACGGGGAGAACATGCAACCTCCACACAGAAACGCCCAGGCCGGGAATCGAACCCGGGTCTTCTTGCTGTGAGGCGGATGTGCTAACCACTACGCCACCGTGCCGCCTAAATGTCCCTTAGGGCCATAGAAACTTAATGGTCTGAAATAGCTCTGTGGTGGCTTGGGGTTAAAGGGCGCTGAATCGCTGGTCATAAGGTTAGGGGTTCGAGTCCCCCTCTCCATAAGGTTGTCACTGTGCCCCCCGGTGTAGCTAACTGCTTTATCAAAGGCCGGCATGTAAAAGAACCATTGCTGACTTTTGTCGAGAGTAGGCTGCATAGCCTTCAGCGTGTTTCTGCCCCTTGCAAAAGGGTTCTGTCAGGAAGGGCATCCGGAGTAAAAACCTATGGCAAGTCAAACATGTAAATCAGATGACTCGCTGTGGTGACCCTCTGTCTTCAAGGACACAGACCCAGGCAATCGTATTTCATACAGAACAGATGGTGGTGTCTTCAACCTGCAACGATTGCGTGCAAAGACCAAAGTCACATCGGCTCTTGTCCGTGACCTGTTGTATGCCGATGACTGTGCTATTGTCGCTCACAGTGAGCATGACCTTCAACAACTGGCAGATTCCCTCTCAGTGGCCACCAAGCAATTCAGGCTGATGATCAGTATCAAGAAAACGGAGATGATGTTCCAACCTGCAAGAGGGTCCATCGCTGGTACACCTAAGATCAACATTGACAGCAAGATCTTGAAGTGTGCTGACTCCTTCACGTATCTTGGAAGCAGGCTGTCGTCCTCCAACTCTCTCGACAAGGAAATTTCTACCCGAATTGCAAAGGCAAGTGCCTCCTATGGTAGATTGCAGAAGCGAGTTTGGAGTGAGAGGGGACTGAGCATAGAGACAAAGTGTGCAGTGTACAAAGCTGTTGTTCTGAGTGCGTTGCTGTATGGTTGCGAAACTTGGACACTCTACTAAAGGCATGTCAAGCTCCTAGACCAATTTCACCAGCGCTGTCTGAGATGTATCATGAACATCAAATGGTTCAACAAAATATCAAACGTTAAGGTGCTACAAAATACCAAGACATAAAGCATTGACTCTTTGATAACACTGGTTATCAAATGTTATTGGGTTATCGGGACACCTGGTGCGCATGTCTGATGATAGGCTGCCAAAATAACTTTTCTATAGTGAGCTTTCAGAGGGGCACAGGCTAAGAGGAAGACCAATGCTTCGCTTTAAAGACACCTTGAAAAAATCACTTGAGAATTGCAGCATCGACACAGCTACTGAGAAACCATTGCCTCAAACAGATGTATCTGGAGACAACATACCAGGAAGGGAGTGGCTGGTTACAAACAAGCCAAGCAAAGGGCGCATTCTGAGAAGTGTGCAGCATCTACGATCAATGGTGAACCAAGTCAACTCTCTATACAATGTCAAGTGTGAAGCCACATGTGTGTATCCGACTTTGGATTCAGATCCCACTTACGGGTACATAGATAAATCTCCAATCAAAGCAGTAGGCTGGATCTTATCGTTTATGATAGTTCAGTTTCTGTGGCTTCAGTGCATCGTGGGTTTTTCAAAAATATTCATCAAAAAATAAAAAAATTAAGGAAATTAAGGAAAAATAGGGAAAAAGTTAACGAAAATGGCACAAAACAATTCCAATTATGCAAAAACCCCTAACAAAACAAACAAAAAAATCTACTTACAATTTTATGCGTGGTGCACATCTGAGTGTTTGCATGCACATCTGTGTGTGTGCGCATGCGTGTTCGTATGTGTGTGTATTTATATTTTATTTACATCTTATGCATTATTTTTGAATGTATAATTATTATTATAAGCATTTATACATTTATAGGGTTGAATATGTATTTATTGATATTATATTCACATATACATGTACGTATACGTCAGTCACGGGGGTCAATTCTACTTTGCGGAAATAGGTGATCGTGGGAGGTGGGTATCTCTCGGTCTTCATTAACCGTGGAAAGTGAGGGATCCCTGTATATATATATATATATATATATATATATATATATATATATATATATATATATATGACATGAGGACAGAATCACACACAAGATAATAATCTTGTATTCAACAAGTCAAATTTTAAAAGAAGTATAATCAAACCCCTTCTCCCAGTCACACACATAGATTTTTGTAATCTCCCTCTGCTGCCTTATCAGTACATTACACTGTGCAAACAATTAACTTTTGGCAAACAATATACTGTGAAGCATAGATACACAAAACTCCCCGACTCCCCAAAAAATTAAATATAAGCATTTACTTATGTAATACCAATGTGCAAACAATTTTAAAGATTTTTTCAGTTCAGGTTTCTCTGGTGGGTCCACATTTTTTTTGGTTTGTAAATACATATACATTAACTTAGTGAAAGTAAGGTTAACACCCGGTGTGTTTAAATCAGCATAAAACCAATAACATTACAAACATGTGAATTAGCACTTTTTAAATCTGAGATAAAATTTGATTCTTCTGGTCACAAGTTGGGCGGCACGGTGGTGTAGTTGTTAGTACATCCGCCACACAACAAGAAGGCCTGGGTTCGATTCCCAGCCTGGGCATTTCTGTGTGGAGTTGGTATGCTCTCTCGTGCTGGCATCGGTTTACTCCGGGTACTCTGGTTTCCTCCCGTAATCCAAAAACCAGCACTGTAGATTCATTGGTGTGAGTATGAATGGTTGTGTCATTATTGGCACTGAAATTGCCTTCCGACCTGCCAAGGGTGTCCTCTACCCTCACCCAGACTTGGCTGAGATGGGCACCAGCCTTCCCATGACCCTAATTAAGATTAGGCGGTTCAGAAAAAGAATGAAAGCTTATAAGTTTTCAAATCTCTAAGCAATTTAAGTTCAATAAATGGGCAGTGGTGGCCTGGTGGTAAAGGGTGCTGGATCACTGATCCTAAGGTTGGGAGTTCGAGTCCCACTCTCCACAAGGTTGCCCCTGCCCCCCCCCCCCCCCCCCCCACAGTGTAGCTAACTGAGTTATCAAAGGCTGGCCATGTCTCTCACTGTCTATGGTGAGAGGCATGTAAAAGAACCATTGCTGACTTTCGTCAAGAGTAGGCTGCATAACCGTCAGCGTGTTTCTGTCCTTTGCTAAAGGGTTGTGTCAGGAAGGGCATTCGACCTAAAAACCTATGCTAAATGAAACACGTGAATCGGATGATTCGCTGTGGTGACCCCCTGAAAAAAGGGTAAAGACGAAAGGAAAATAATAAGAAGAAGCAGTTTAAGCCCAATAAATGACCTGAAAATGTACAAAAGTAAGCAGCATATACGTACTACAAACCGGATTCCACATAAATTGGGACATTATACAAATTGTGAATAAAAACTGAACGCAATGATGTAGAAGTGCCAAATTTCAATATTTTATTCTGAATAGAACATAGATGACAGGTCAGAAGTTTAAACTGAGAAAATATATAATTTTAAGAGAAAAATATGTTGATTTTAAATTTCATGGTGTCAACAAGTCTCAAAAAAGTTGGGACAGTTAGCAATAAGAGGCTGCAAAAGCCAATTGCACTTATAACGAACAGCTGGAAGACAAATTATGACTAATGAGGTCCATTGGTGACATGACTGAATATAAAAAGAGATTTTCAGAATGGCAGTGTCTCTCAGAAGTGAAGATGGGTAGAGGATCACCAATTCCCCCAATGTTGTGCAGAAAGTTAGTGGAGCAAAATCAGAAAGGTGTTTCTAAGTGAGAAATCACAAAGAGTTTGAAGTTATCATCATCTACAGTACATAACATCATCCAAAGATTCAGAGAATCTGGAACAATCTCTGTGCGCAATGGTCAAGGCCGAAAAACCACACTGGATGCCCGTGATCGTTGGGCACTTGAACAGTATTGCATCACAAACAGGAATGCTCTGTAAGGGAAATGAGAATTGTACAGAAATACAGAATGGGCTCAGCAATGCTTTCAGAAACCATTGTCGGTGAACATAATCCACCGTGCCATCCACCGTTGCCAGCTGAAACTCTACAATACAAAGAAGAAGCCATTTCTGAAAAGGACCCAGAAGTGCAGTTGTTTTCTCTGGCCCAGGGGTCATTTAAAATAGAGTGTGGCAAACTGTAAAACTGTTCTGTGGTCGGACGAATCACGATTCAAAGTTCTTTATGGAAAACTGGGATGCCATGTCATCTGGACTAAACAGAACAAGGACAATGCAAGGTGTTATCCGGGTATTGAAATGTCCAGCCTGCAGTCCAGATCATCACCTTTTGAGAACATTTGGCGCATCATAAAGAGCAAGGTGCATCAAAGAAGCCCCAAGGCAGTTGAGCAGTTCGAGGCCTGTATTAGACAAGAATGGGACAGCATTCCTATTTCTAAACTTGAGAAACTTGTCTCCTCGGTCCCCAGACCCCCAGGGGATGCCTCACAGTGGTGAAAATGGCCTTGTCTCAACTTTTTTCAGATTTGTTGACACCATGAAATTTAAAATCAACATATTTCCCCCTTAACATGATACATTTTCTAAGTTAAAACTTTTGACCCTGTCATCTATGTTCTATTCGGAATAAAATATTGAAATTTGGCAGTTCCACATCATTGCATTCAATTTTTATTAACAATTTGTATGGTATTCCAACTTTTTTGGAATCTGGTTTGTACTCCAGAAGCAAAGAACAAGATTCTTGGCCAGTCAGTTAAATCATGGAATGGCCCTGGGGCAGTCTCTACACTTAACACATACTCAGTTAGTTAGGGATGAAGTGAACAGAAGGGTGGAGGCAAAGCAACGAGCACGTACACCAGTTTTTAGAAGACTTAGTCACGTGCCTCAGGCTAAATGGCTGTTCCAACTTGCTGTCTATTGAAAGAGTTTCCGGCCCTACAACAGGAAGGTCCCAGTTTTGAGTCCCTGGTTTGGTTGTTTCTCCGAGTTTGCATGTTCTCCTTTTGTTTGTGAGGGTTTCCTCTGAGTACTATGATTTCCTCTGGCAGCTCAAATACATGCACATTAGGCTAATTGGTTGTTCCAAAATTCCCTTCTTTGTGCGTGGGAGTGAATGGTTGTGTATGGTGCACCACCTTAGTCTGGCAAGCTGTTCTGGGTATACCCCACCTTCTCCCAGTGTCAGATGAGATAAGCTTCATAAAACGCTTGGATGAAAGGTTGGATTTTTCTCTTTTTTTGGTGCAAGATGAAGCTACATCAGCACCCTTTTTACTAAGCTTGCCAGTAATAAATATAGTAGATAGAAAAATAAACAAAAATACTTCTAAAAATAACTGAAGTAACATTAATAATTTGTCAAAAAAAAAAAAAAAACCCAGACAAGGTATTTGTAATTTCACCTGATGCTAGTACTGTGTTTCAAAGGACTATTGACCCTACTGGTCTATTTTTACTTTGGACTCCAGCCTACACCCAACTAAGTCATGCTTACATCCTGTTTTTTTTTGTTTTGTTTTCCTTTTTTTCACATTCCTTACTCTAAGCCAGGCATATCTATCATTCTGAAAAACAAAAAACCTTTTTGTTTTCACCTCCACAGTTACGCCTTGCGTATAGTCCAAGTATGCCAGTCATGACGTACAGACTTAAGGGCACGCACAAAAGTAAATGCATATTAGTAGAATTTGTTTATTTTTTGTAACAAAAAAAAACAACAAAAAAAAAACACCTTTGGCTTCAGAGGTTAGCTCAATTTACCAAAAATAACTTATTTTTAATAACATGGACATAACATAGGAACTTTCTAATGGTCTAATGCTGGGATCTAATTAGATCATCAACTTCGTCTTTGAATGAGACAGAACATGTGCGTGTCCCAGTAACCATAACACACAATGGATCATTGAACATATCTGTTTGTTCCACCAGTTATTAGTCCAGAAAGAGTGTGTTCCTTAACACTTGCTATCTGTTGAACTTAATTAACATCTAGAAACAAAAAGTTAGTAAAGTTTGCAGAAGTGCAATGATATATGTCCCTCACAAGGGATTACATACAATGTAGTTGGCAGAAAAGATGACAACAGTGGAGTCTCAAAAAAAACCAACCAAAAAAAAAAACATATGTACATACAAACTGGAGTCCAATAAAAATTGGGACACTATACAAATTGTGAATAAAAACTGAATGCAATGATGTGGAAGTGCCGAATTTCAATATTTTATTCTGAATAGATCATGGATGACAGGTCAGACGTTTAAACTGAGAAAATGCATAATTTCAAGTGAAAAATATGTTGATTTTAAATTTCATGGTGTCAACAAATCTGAAAAAAGTTGGGACAGGTAGCAATAAGAGGCTGGAAAAGTCAACTGCACTCATAACGAACAGCTGGAAGACCAATTACCCCTAATGAAGTCTATTGCATGAACCTCTCACCAGAGACAGTAAGAGACATGGCCCTTAAACACTCAGTTAGTTGCACTGAGGGGAGGGGGAGCATTAGTGACAACCATTGACAGTGGAGCTTAAACCCCAACGTTAGTATCAGTAATCCAGCACCTTACCACCAGGCCACCGCTATTATATAAATATAAGTTATGGCAATATATTTCTTTTATATATACACCATGGTGTCATGTGTGGATGTAAATTCTGATTTGTGTATGTATGCACAAAACACAAAAAACATAGCATAAATAACAATTGGCATTGTGTTTTTACCAGACAGGAAGCATAGAGCAACCAGATGAATTGTACATTTTAGTTGATACTCAGAGATGGCATGTGGCTTTGCAGGATAAACAGCCTCACCATTTCTTCTGTTTGCCTTCAAGGCCTAAAATAGATTTGCACTGATGACGTTGGTTTCCAGATTTTCACACGGAAGGGTTTACATACAAATTTTAGATGATTATAAAAATAATAATAAGATTCATTGTTGATTTTATTGTTGTTTTTAGTATTATTCATCTGTTAATTTTCTAGCTCGGGTCATCTTGATTACGGTCACAGGGAGGCTGCCATCCATCTCAGCCAACTCTGGGCGAGGGCATAGAACACCCTGGATATCTCGCCAGACTCTGCAGCCTACTCTATCTAAAAGTCAGCAATGGTTCTTGCATGAACCTCTCACCACAGACAGTGAGAGATATGGCTGGCCTTTGAAAACCCAGGTAGCTGTACTGGGGGGAACAGCAACAACCGTTGGCAGTGGGACTTGTACCCCCGACCCTGGGGTCGGTAATACAGTACCTTACGACCTGACCACAACTGTATTCTTCTTCTTCTTCTTCTTCTTCTTCTTCTTATTCTTCTTCTTCTTCTTCTTCTTCTTCTTCTTCTTCTTCTTCTTCTTATTATTATTATTATATATTATTGGGGCAGTGGTGGTCTAGTGGGTAGGGCGCAGGATTGCTGATCCTGGTTGATTGCTGGTTGGGGTTGGATTGTTGATCCTGGTTGATTGCTGGTTGGGGGTTCGAGTCCCCACAGAGTTCTCACTGTCCCCCCAGTGCAGCTAACTGGGTTATCAAAGGCGGGCCATGTTTCTCACTGTCTATGGTGAGAGGCATGTAAAAGAACCATTGTTGATTTTTGTAAAGAGTAGCTGCAAAGCCATCAGCGTATTTCTGTCCCTTGCTAAAGGGTTGTGACAGGAAGGGCATCCGAAATAAAAAAAAAAACC
>CM045746.1:24474465-24581965 GCA_024760905.1 Plotosus lineatus
TCTATATCTCCACTTATTCACATTATTCATATATTCACAGCTACACAGAAGGATGAGTGATAGCAAAGGTGCAGGATATACACAGGCTAAGAGGAAGAACTTTTAATTATAAGGCTCATGATGCTAAAATTAAATCTAAACAGAAGTATTGCACTGAAACTTGAGCATTGCACTGTCCAGGAAGTTGGTCTGAATGATGTTTATTCAGTCAGTGTGTATGACGTTGGTGGTGATTATACATTTACAGCTTGTTGGTAAAAGCTGTTCTGGAGTCTGATAATTCATGTTTTTAGTGTCCTGTAAAAACTCTGGCAGGGAGAGGAGAGAAAAGAGTGTGTCCAGGGTGTGTAGAGTCCCTGATAATTCCACTGGATCTCTTCTAAAATCTGTCAGTGTAAATGTTACTGAGGGAGGGTAGTGTAGTTTCAATTAGCCAGCTGCTACAATTCCTCGCCAGCTGCTACAATGCCTTCTTGTCCTTTGTGGTATAGCTACTGAACCACACTATACAGCAGTAGGACAGGAGGCTCTCTATGGAAAAGTGCTTCAGATGTCAGACCTCCTTCCTGTAAGCTGACTCAGTCTTGTCCGTAATCAAACCTATGACACTGGTATTCACTGAGAATTTCATGACGGTGTTGCCGGTGTGCGTGGGGAAGGGGGGGGAGGGAGAAGAGGAGAGGGCTATGATCACACCCCTGCAGTTTCCGGTGTTCAGGATGAGAGTGAAGGAGATGTGTTGTCCTATCATGGTGTTGTGAGCTCTGTTGCCGAGAAAGTCCAGTATCCAGGTGGACAGTAAGCCACCTAGGCCCAGATTGCCCAACTTCTGAACTAGATCATGTGGTCCAAACATACAACGCATACCTAATATAATTTTACCAAAAATTTGATCTCTCTATGGAAATACATTTGATATAAAAAGTAAGAATACTGAACTATGTACTGTATGTCTATTAAAGATAATTGAAAATATACTGCCATCTTGTGCCTATATTTGTCACAGTAACACCTGCTTGCACCATGGACTCCATTTCCCAGAAACCCTAGCGATTTGCAGGTATAAATACAATACCGGTACTCTCAGGGTGCATTTCATAACACTCGTTTTCAATTACCATTTTCATTGTCAAAACTACGAAAGAAATAATTCTTGTAAACAACATATATTTCACTTAAAATAGAGTACAACTGCGTTGCGCAGTGTTGGTCTGTGTACTTTTTGTTTTTACTGATAGTATTTATTTTTTACTGATAGTATTTATTATTAATGCAGCCATGAGGCGGGGGGGCACTAACCAGTGTCTCTCCCCCTCATGCCGGTCCCAAGCCCGGAGAAATGCAGAGGGTTGTGTCACGAAGGGCATCCGACGTAAAACCAATGCCAAACTTTTATGATGCAAATCAGAAGTATTACCCCATACCGGATCGGTTGAGGCCCGGGTTAACAACGACCGCCATCAGTGCTGTCAATCAACAACTTTGTGGATCTGGAAAAAGCACATGACAGGGTGCCAAGAGAAGAACTGTGGTATTGCATGAGGAAGTCTGGAATGGCAGAGAAGTATGTTAGAGTGGTGCAGGACATGTATGAGAGATGTAAGACAATGGTGAGGTGTGCTGTTGGCGTGACCAACGAATTCAAGGTGGAGGTGGGACTGCATCAAGGGTCAGCTCTGAGCCCCTTCTTGTTTGCGATGGTGATGGACAGGCAGACAGACGAGGTTAGGCAAGAATCTCCATGGACTATAATGTTTGCAGATGACATTGTGATCTGTAGTGAGAGCAGAGAACAAGTGGAGGAAAATCTAATCTCAGCCTCAGAAAATCAGAATACATGTGTGTGAATGAGAAGGACCCAGGAGGAACGGTGATGTTATAGGGAGCAGAGATAACGAAGGTGGAGGATTTTAAGTACTTAGGCTCAACAATCCAGAGCAATGGAGAGTGTGGAAAAGAGGTGAAGAAGCGTGTGCAGGCAGGCTGGAATGGTTGGAGAAAAGTGTCCGGTGAGGGTATCGGCAAGAATGAAAGGAAAAGTGTACAATACGGTGTTGAGGCCAGCGATGTTGTATGGTTTAGAAACAGTGGCCCTGGGGAAAAGACAGGAGGCAGAGCTGGATTAAGCAGAGATGAAAATGGTGAGGTTTTCTTTGGGAGTAACGAGGATGGATGGATAGGAATGAGCACATCAGACGGACAGCACATGTAAGATGTTTTGGAGACAAAGTCAGAGAGGCTAGATTGAGATGGTTTGGACATGTACAGAGGAGGGATAGTGAGTATGTTGGCAGTAGGATGCTGAGGTTGGAACTACAAGGCAGAAGGCCTCGAGGAAGACCAAAGAAGAGATTTATGGATGTGGTGAAGGAAGACATGAAGGTCATTGGAGTCAGAAAAGAAGATGCAGAGGATAGGGTGAGATGGAGGTGGATGATTTGCTGTGGCGACCCCTGAAGGGAGCAGCCGAAAGGAAAAGAAGAAGACTGATAGTATTTATTATTAAATTTAGTCACACTCATGTTCAGAAATGGATGTGTATAATCGTTACCTGAACCAGAATGTTTCACCTTTGGTTGTTAGTTTCTTTGTTTCTTTGTGTGTTTGGGTGCAAACTTAAGAAGTCATTCATAAATTTTAATGATTTTATTCTCCACGGTTAGATGTGGTGTAAGTCAAAAGCCGATAAATGTTGGCGATATTCTGTATCTGGGATCATACTGAGGGGAATAAAAATCCTTTAAAATTTTTATTTTTAACATGGTGAAAACAGGGGCAGTGGTGGTCTAGTGGTATAGGGCGCAGGATCGCTGATCCAAAGGTTGGGGGTTCGAGTCCCACTCTGCACAAGGTTGTCACTGTCCCCCCCAGTGGAGCTAACTGGGTTATCAAAGGCCGGCCATGTCTCTCACTGTCTATGGTGTGAGGCATGTAAAAGAACCATTGCTGACTTTCGACAAGAGTAGACAAGAGTAGGCAAGAGTAGGCTGCAAAGCCGTCAGCGTGTTTCTGCCCTGCGAGCTGTCCAGGGTGTACTCTGCCCCCGCCCTGAGTTGGCTGGGATGGGCGCCAGCCTCCCCGCGACCCAAGTTAGGATTAAGCGGGTACAGAAAATGAACTGAACTGAACATGGTGAAAACGTTCATTCAATATCCACCAGGGGGCGACATCTCATTATAAAAATGTCAAGTTGTTGACAGCTGCTAGATTTTTACTTTTCCCCATAATACATTTGTGTCTGGTGGGATACCTTGCACTTTGTCAATACAGTACCCTTTAAGTTCTATATTCAATAGGTTGCCAAAAAATGTGCAAGTAATTGGCTAAATGGCACTTTGTTTTTACATAACATCTTGGATGACAATTCACTAAATAGATAACTGAATACAGTACTGCTGGATTTTTGAAGACCAATTCAGAGAGACAAAGAGTTAGTACAAAAGACAGGTTACATTAAATAAAAATTGGCGAACACTTTGTGATAGTATGTATCTGTGTGTGCGAACTCTTTCAGAACATATCACCACTTTTTTCACTGTGTTCTCACAGTTATAAGATGTTTCCTGGTAGATAAAGAGCAAGGTTTATCCAACAGGTATGCACAAAACAAAGGAATGGTGAAATGAGTACAGTCGGAAATAGAGAAGAAGTCAAACAATGTCTCACAGTCAATGATATGATGTGGTCTCGCATTTAATGAAAACATTTTCCTGCTGCACACCAAGCTTGGGAAGTTTTGGCTACATTTTTCTCTCTCTGGCCATATCATATTAAGGTTTCCTTCTAGAGTCAAATAATTGCCATTAGAATTACTTATAGTCAAATTATTTAGAGAATGTGTCTTTTGAGGGCAGCATGGTGGTGTAGTTGCTTGCACGCCGATCTCACACTGGGTTCAAGTCCTGGGTGTTCCAGTGTGGAGTACATTAGGCTGCTTTGCTTGTCTAAATTGCCCCTAAGCGGGAGTGTGAATTGTTGTGTACGTTACTATGTTCTTTACAGCACAGGCTGCACTAATCCGCTTGTCGATCTCCCTCTTCATCCTTCCCTCAATCGTGAACAAGACTCCGAGATATTTGAACTCCTCCACTTGGGCAGGACCTTGGACAAAGATGTGCTGATTCTAATCTTGGCCACTTCGCACTCAGCAGCAAATCACTCCGATTAGAGCTAGAGGTCTTTGCTTGAAGAAGCCAAAAGAACGACATCATCTGGAAAATAGACAAGATGTCATGGTGACCAAACCTGAACCCCTCAATGCTTTGGCTGCACTGAAAAATTGTGTCAATAAAAATTATGAACAAAATTGGTGACAAAGGACAGCCTTGGTGGACTCCAACCCTCACAGGAAATTTAATGCAGACCAAGCTCTGGCTGTGGTGGTACAGAGACTTAATGACCCAAAACCACAAAACACATGTGGACAGATTGGGCAAACTCCCATCGCCCCTCCAGGCTCCTGTCGAGTGTACAGAGCTGGTCAAGAGGACCATGGCCAGAATGGAAACCACATTGTTCCTTCTGAATCCAAGATTCAACTTTTGATCGGATCCTCCTCTCCAGTTCCCCAGCTCCCATGTATGCTGAGGAGTGTGATTCTACAATAATTGGAACACACCCTCCGGCCCCCTTTTTAAAAATCCCATCCACCTCTGGAGCCCAATAACCAAAGAGCTTTTTGAATACCTCTGCTTCCTCAGTCGCATCGATGAGCAGACCACAACCCATATGTATATATATATCTTGTGATCATGTTTCCATTAAGGAAAAAGCAAGGAGACCAAAGTTAAAGATAACAATTTTTGTTTCCTTCCATATTTCCTCAGCATGTACATACGACAGTCGTATCCTCATCTCATTGGACTATGTTTCCAAGGTTCACAAAATCATGTGGTTCAAAATCAGCTGGCTGAATTTAAACCTGATACTTTATAAATAATTGGAGTGATTTAGAAACAAAAATTAAACCTTGCACGTAGTTATTCCAAATTCAATCTGTGATAGTATGCACTCTCTTAGAAAAATATACGCTGGACTTAGAAAAGAGTCCCCTTGTAAAAATTATTCACATTTTGTTGCTTTGCAACCTAAAATGAAGACGAATACACAAAAATAGGCTATAAATCTGAAATTTATAACAATATAAGAGCAAAAGTGATGTTCCACATGTTGCTTTCTGGGAAGCATTCAATAAAAAAATTAAATTGCCCGTAAGTATGAATATAAGGATAAATTGTCTGTCTTTCTGTATGAGCGCCACAATTGACTGGAATTCTGTCTCGGGCTTTTACTCCACTGCTCACCCAACATCAGTTTCAATTGGCTCGAGTAACCTGTAACCTAAAAGGAAAAGAGGTATAAAAAATGTAATGAGAAAAAAATGAATAAATGGAAATTAACAGATTTACCATATCAATTTCAAAACTACCATATTTGATTTACCGGTTTCCTGAAAGATGAAGTATGTATAAGTCAGAGCAACAGTAAAGTGAGCACAAAGGTTAGAGAAGGGATCAAATGAATGTCTCTCTGTGAATGATATGCGATCTTCTTGTATTTGTTTCCTACTGCACACCAAACCTGGGAAATTTTGGCTGTACTTTTCTCCCTCTGTGGCTGTATCAATTTCCTTCTCGGCTCAAAGAAAACAGCAAAAAAAGTCAATTTATTCATTTTCTGTATCCGCTTAATCCTTATTAGGATCACAAGGAGGCTGGCGCCCATCCCATCCAACTCTAGGCAAGGGCAGAGTACACCATGGATGGTTTGCCAGGCCATCGCAGGGGGGAAACATGTTGATGGCAATGCAGAACCTTTCACCATAGACACTGAAAGACATGGCTGTCTGTAAGCTGTACTAGGGGGGGGGACAATGACAACCTGTCAATCAATCTTAGGATCAGTGATCCAGGACCTTTACCACCAGGCCACGACTGCCCAGAAAAAAAATATGTTTTGAAATCACAGTAGATTTAGATCCACCGATCAAAAGGTGTGGGCAGTGGTGGTAAAGGTGCTGGATCACTGATCCTAAGGTTGAGGGTTCAAGCCCCACTCTCATCAGGTTATCACTGTCCCTCCAGTGCAGCTAACTGGGTTATCAAATGTCAGCCACGTCTCTGACTGTCTATGATGTGAGGTTCATGTAAAAAAAACATTGCTGATTTTCGTCAAGAATAGCTGCAAAGCCGTCAGGTGGTTCTGCCATGTGAAGGCCTGGCGAGCTGTACAGAGTGAGATCAGTGCCAGCCTCCCCACGACCCTAATTAGGATTAAATGGTTCAGAAAATGAATGAATAAATGATCCAAAGGTTAGGGGTTCAATCCCTACTATCAGCACTGTTGAGCCCTTGAGCGAAGCCCTTAACCCTCAATTTGATCAGTTGTATAAAAATGATAATTCTAAGTTGCTCTGGATAAGAGCATCTGCCAAATGCTATAAATCTAATCTAAATCACAGTAGAATGTGAGATGCTGTCCCTTTGAACGAGTTAGTACAGTATGAGATTTGAAAGAGTGTTTAGAGGTTTGCAGATCCCGCCTTACAGCAGCAAGGCTCTGGACTCTGCAAGGGCATTTTTCAATGGAGATCACATGTCAGCCGAGACTCTAATAGGATTAACAGTTTGGAAAATGAATGAATTAATTAATTAATTAATGAACACTCCAGTGGTTGTATTATTGTAATTTTCTCAATAAAAAGGATTCTCATTTTCCAATGAGAAATTAGAAAGTATTTTCTTCTTCTTCTTCTTCTTCTTCTTCTTTCTCCTCTTCCTCCTCCTCCTCCTCCTCCTCTTCTTCTTCTTCTTAATATTATTATTATTATTATTATTATTAGTAGTAGTAGTAGTAGTAGTAGTAGTAGTAGTATTACAGATAATATTTATTATACAGAATGAAGAGGATTTTGCTTATTGCAATTTGCTTATTCTCATTCTATTAGGTCATTGTTCCCAGGTTCACAAAAGTATGTGGCTACAAATCAACTTAGCTGAACTTTAACTGTAATACATTTTTTAATCACTGAAGAGGAAATAAAATTTACAAATGAGAAATACTTGTACGTGTTCTTTCTAATAAATAAATAAATAAATAAATAAATCAAAAATAAAAAGCAGTGAACTCTTAAAGGCCTTGACTGATGATGGAAGCAGTCTCATAAAAAGGTACATTGCATGTTTAACCAAGAAATGTAATCAGAATGTAGATTTGTCGATCTTTTAGTGTACACAGTGTTCTTTATCAGAGCTTGAAAAATTAGCATTGAAACTGCCAAAACTTGAACAGTGACATGTTGAGCATAACATATCTTTTGGTGATGTTAACTACAGGATATGAATTTCACTTTATAATGAATGAAATAATACAATTGCAGAAATGAATTATAGAAATAGAACTATACAGTGCCTTGGGCTAATAAATTTCCACTAGTTGTGGGTTTTGAGTGAATTCAAAACAACATGAAATAATATATATATATATATATATATATATATATATATATATATATATATATATATATATATATATATATATATATATATATATATATATTAGTCCTAAAAAATTAGCATATTGTGATAAAGTTCATTATTTTCTGTAATGTACTGATAAAAATTAAACTTTCATATATTTTAGATTCATTGCACACCAACTGAAATATTTCAGGTCTTTTATTGTTTTAATACTGATGATTTTGGCATACAGTTCATGAAAATCCAAAACTCCTATCTCAAAAAAATTGCATATCATGAAAAGGTAGTCTAAACGAGCTATTAACCTAATCATCTGAATCAACTAATTAACTCTAAACACCTGCAAAAGATTCCTGAGGCCTTTAAAAACTCCCAGCCTGGTTCATTACTCAAAACCGCAATCATGGGTAAGACTGCCGACCTAACTGCTGTCCAGAAGGCCATCACTGACACACTTAAGCAAGAGGGTAAGACACAGAAAGTAATCTCTGAGCGAATAGACTGTTTCCAGAGTGCTGTACCAAGACACCTCTGTGGGACGTCTGTGGGAAGGAAAAAGTGAAAGAAGGGCCGATTCCAGACCTTGGGGGACGTGTGGAAGCAGTGGACTGGGCTACAGGTGTCGCATTCCCCAGGTCAAGCCACTTTTGAACCAGAAACAGCAGCAGAAGCGCCTGACCTGGGCTACAGAGAAGCAGCACTGGACTGCTGCTCGGTGGGCCAAAGTACTTTTTTCGGATGGAAGCAAATTTTGCATGTCATTCGGAAATCAAGGTGCCAGAGTCTGGAGGAAGACTGGGGAGAAGGAAATGCCAAAATGCCTGAAGTCCAGTGACAAGTACCCACAGTCAGTGATGGTCTGGGGTGCCATGTCAGCTGCTGGTGTTGGTCCACTGTGTTTTATCAAGGGCAGGGTCAATGCCCATAGCTATCAGGAGATTTTGGAGCACTTCATGCTTCCATCTGCTGAAAAGCTTTATGGAGATGAAGATTTCATATTACAGCACGACCTGGCACCTGCTCACAGTGCTAAAACCACTAGTACATGGTTTACTGACCATGATATTACTGTGCTCAATTGGCCTGCCAACTCTCCTGACCTGAACCCCATAGGGAATCTGTGGGATATTGTTAAGAGAAAGTTGAGAGACACCAGACCCAACACTGTGGATGCGCTTAAGGCCGCTATCGAAGCATCCTGGGCCTCCGTAACACCTCAGCAGTGCCACAGGCTGATTGCCTCCATGCCACACCGCATTGAAGCAGTCATTTCTGCAAAAGGATTTTTTTTTCTTAAAAATTCAAACACGCCATTCAAACATTAAAATGAGGCATTCAAACAATGCACGAGTTGCTCTCCCATCAACGACGTTCAAACATCCTGCCACGCTGGCCTCCCATTTGCTAGGAGGGATGACTCAGCTACCTCCCATTGTCTATCTCCGAACATCCCACCCCGCTGGCCTCCCATTGGCTAGGAGGGATGACACAGCTCCCGCTTATTGGCTTTCTCCAAACATCCCGCCTCTCTGGCCTCCCATTGGCTAGGAGGGATGACGCAGCTCCATCCCAGCTACCATTATGCGTTGCGTGTAAAGGACAGAGTTACTGTTGTTTTATGTTTTATCTCTTGACTCAGGCTTTTAACTTTCCATAAACATTTGAAAGATTATAACTTTGTTAATGAGACATGGTCAACACACACACACACACACACACACACACACACACACACACACACACACACACACACACACAGACGCACGCACGCATGCATGCAAACACACAGACGTGTATGTGATTTCCAGTGCGAGTGAAAATAATAAACGGGCTCGAGTGATATCATAAAGGAATAAGGCCAAACCCGTCTACCATCGGTATGATATTGAAGCAGAAGGAGGTCTTAAAAGGTATGCTTTTATAATTTTTAAAGGGTTTATGGGGTAGTATTGGGAGCCTTGGAACGAATCATGCATTTTACATGTAAAATACTGTTCAATTTACGAAAAATGCAGGTTTAGAAAAAGGCTCTGGAACGGATTAATTTTGTAAACTGAGGTATCACTGTAAATCACATTAATATTATCATTATTCTGGAGAGAAGTGGAATATAATTTACCGGAATCTGGGACCGATTTGGCGTATGTTGCGCCTCAGGCTCAAGTCCACAAGTTGTGTGACATCATTTTTTTCAGAGAAGATAGTTATTATTGTTGCATTAAGCAACCCCCCCCCCCCCCCAAAAAAAAAAAAAAAAAAAAAAAAAAACATGCATGGTTAATGTGCCTTGTTGGAGATCAGATTCATGGGACCGCTTCCCTCTTTTGCTCATTTTAAAATAAATGTTTAAACAAAAATCTAGATGCAGTAGGTCAGTAAATTTCTGAGCAATTAACAACATGAACCGTGGTTTCATTTTTATCGGGAATTTCCACATACTGTATAAAAACAAATTTTATTGGCTAAAGGCTTTTGTGACATCCACACTGCCCAATCACATCACGACATGGCTCTTATTATACCTGGCTCTCCACACACTGAATGACTTTAGATAAGAGGACAGAAACAGGATTGTGTATGGACTGCATGCCGGGACCTCTGCGATTGCCTTTTTTTTTTTTTTCAACAAAAGTATTACTTCTGGTTCAATTAGCAGGAAATAGCCCAAGTTTTTTTTTTTTTTTACTGTTCTGAAATTTTCTGAATGCATGTCAAAAAAACAGTTTTGCTTCAGGGTATTTCAATATGTATTGCTTGCATGTTGGAACTGGTTTAAACCGATGAACCGGTTTTATTGAGCAGCTCTAGTAAATATATTGTTTTATTTAGTTTGCTTTTCTTCTGTTTCTGTGTAGTGTATACAGTACTAAAATTTCAATTGATTGTAGAAACAAACCATTATGGAACATTTTCATGGAGAATGTCAAAACTCCGAATGAGTGTTTATGCTCTACAGTCAGTGTACCTTTTATTTGTTAAAAAATGCCACAATAGGCAAGTAAAATATTGCTTAACTTTCAAGTAACCGACGTATTTCACATACATTAATGACCAGCCTGGGTCATTTTTGACCCCAGCATGAAACATGCAACAGTTTATCTCAAATAATGACATCAGCCAATGTTATATTAAATGTAATTAAAGGCACTTTATTATGAATATATAGAGACTACTTTTGCATTAAAACACTTTTTTGATTTCAATAATTTGAAAAGAACTACAATATAAGAACATCATTAACTCCAAAGGTACTATCAAAGTTATGGGTAACTGCATACAATAACAACTGAAGTTGTTCAATGCTTAATACTACAGTTTTGAAAATCAGTTGAATGTTGAACTTACAAACTTAACATATAAAACTTCAAATCTTAATGCCTCAGCTACACCAAATTTGCTAAGATCTACCTACCACTATCATTCTAAAACAAAATAAAATAATATTTCTGTGTCCTAATACCATGCAGCATTTAACATCTTTCCCAACATTAATCCGGTATTTTACTATGGGGCAGTAATGGCCACTGAGAAATTTAGTTCATCTGAAGCTAGCCTTGACCTAAATATACAAACAAAACAATAGAACTTTAGGTCACACATCAACATACAAATTCATTAAAAAAAATAGAAGTTTATCTTTGATATCATTAAAGATAAACACAACAAAATACACCAGGGGTCATGAATGACCCCTGGGGGTTGCTTGAAGGTTAAATTTGCTTTTATATTCCTGTGTAGTACAGTGGAACCTCGATGGTCGAACACAATTTGTTCCAAAGATATGGTTGATTACGGTTTGTTCGAAGAGTGAAACAATATTTTACATGAGAAATAATTAAACCTGAATCTTAGGACTCAGGGTGAATGGTGAAAGTGGCCATAATGTAATAAATAAACAATACGCAGTACGAGACACTCGCTCAATGGCAGCTCCAAGAGAGGAAAGACATTGTTTCAATCATCTCTTTGTGTTCATGTCTCTATTGTGACTAAATACAAAACTGTAAATTTGTTGTTGTTTTTTTATTCTTATTTTTTTTTCTTTAATGAAGTAATTCAAGGGTTTTTTTTTTTCAAGTGAAACAAATCAAAGCCTGAACAGAACTATGAACATTTCCTCTAATTTGTAGTAAATAGTAGCTTAAGTGGGGCCGGTGGTGTAGTGGTTAGGGTGCTGCGCTCATGATCAGGAGGTTGTGAGTTCGAATCCCACTGAGACCCTCACTGTGCTAAGACCCCTGGGCAAGGTCTCAGCCACAAGTATGCCTCTGTTCACCCAGCAGTATAAATGGGTACCAGTAAAAATATACTGGGAAGGTAACCTGTGATGGACTAGCGTCCCATCCAGGAGGAGTTGAACTCCTGGTTGCTTCATACTATGGAAACTGGGGATAAGCACCGGCCTGATGAGCCATGAGGCTCGGGTGTAAACCCCCCTCTCCCCCCCCCCCCAAATAGCTTAATAGGTAAACTATTGCTCTTTTCTATTATCTTTTATATTGATATATTTGACAAAATCTAATAAAATGTTCTCATGCACATAAATGTGTGAATGACATCTATATGAGTGCACTTATGTGGGGGGATATTTCACGTGTATGAGATGCATGTTTGAAGTGTGTATTTGAGTTTTTAAGATAAATGTGTTTGATGTATAAAATAGTATAGAACTGTGTGTTCAGGTTTCACATTCTATACAGAGTATGTGGGTGTCATGTTTAAAATAGTAATGAAATGGCCCTTCATTTATTTCTACATACACAAAGTGAAAAGATTATCTGAGAGAGAAGATAGAAAGAGTACTATACAGCTGTTCCCCTTCTTAAAATTTAACATCAATGAAATTGATAACATTTATTTTATTTTTATCTTAATGTAGTATTAACGCTGCAAGGAAAATTTTGACTTGTGCATATAACCCATTATCCCATTATAACTGAACACACACACACACACACACACACACACACACACACACACACACACACACACACACACACACACACACACACACACCACAGCTGTCTCCTTTCAACTGGAGCAACAAATAAAGAGGTGCTGGTACAGCTTCATTAGATGCTTATTAGAACAAAGGTAGTGCATTTCTAAATATAAAGTGCCATCAACAATGCATCCATATATAGCAGACATATAGTTCAATATATTAAAATCTTTCAATAAATAAACAGCCCAGGATCAAAATATCCCCTTCAGTAAATAAATACGCAATATCCAGATAATAATAATTACAGAAATCCTGCTTAAGTTTAAAGGTCATCAATAGATATAGTAACAACCTTTCCGTTTGTGTTATTAAATTACAGAATGTGAGAACATAAAATTATCTTTGTTACACAGTGTTTCATAGGAAATCCGAGAACTCATTAAAAAAACATTCAAACCAGTTAAACTACTTTTTAGCAATCCTGTGTTATAAAGACAAAAGTTTCAGTTGTGTTTTGTAGATAATACAGATCCAGAATCATTTGTAAACTATAAGAGATAACAATGCTGCTGTAATTTCAGGCATGCCATGTTTATACTTGCTAGAAAAAAAAAATTCTTCATGCTTTCATTGCTCTATTCAAGTACAAACGGCCCAACACCAATTTATAAAAAAGCTCATAATAACAAGCTCTGTGGGTTTACACAGTACATCCATAGCTATCTATCTATCTATCTATCTATCTCTCTCTCTCTCTCTCTCTCTCTCTCTCTCTCTCTCTCTCTATGTATGTATATATATATATATATATATATATATATGTGTGTGTGTGTGTGTGTGTGTGTGTGTGTATATGTATATATGTATGTATGTATATATATATATATATATATATATATATATATATATATATATATATATATATATATATATATATATAAAAACTTAATAAGACATGTTCGCATGGTGCAAAGTGTGAACCCTTGTGAAGGTTTCCATTCTGATTGGAGGATGAGGGTTTGCTTCAGTTGGACCATGTAAACAAAAGTGACATAGTGACCATGATGCACGCCATGAGCCCGCTGATCTTACTGCTTACGCAACTTGATATTACTGAAAAAATAACAAAATAAGGAAGATATTATATGTGATGTCAATTGGTATTATTTTTATATTAGACAATACATTTGTAAAGTTGAGAACCAGGAACACAATGACCCTTAAGTCCATTGACCTAAATTCTGTATGCACTCAGAAGCTGTGACGACAGACAACTGTTGATATGAATAGTTTTGAGTAAAGTGGCTTAGGACTACAATCATCATTACAATTAAAAAACAAGAAACGAGACTTTAGACAAAAATTAGTGGGATAGTTGCATAGTGGTTGGCAGCAAGAAGTTTGCATAAAAAAAAGCTCTGGATTCAAGTCCTGGGCTTAGCAAGGGAGTTTCTATGTGGACTTTGCATGTTCTTCATGTCTGTGTGGGTTTCTTCAGGGTAATCCAGCTTCCTCCCATAGTACAAAGACATGCCCAGAGTCGTCTGAGATAAACTCCAGCCTCCCCGTCTGAGAGAGTCCCCGACTCTAGCAGGATTGAGTTGCTCGGCCGAGAAAAGTTAAACAGTATAGTATAATGTACTGATTTATAATTGAAGTGAACACACCATGAACTAAGTTGCTCACAATATTGTAGCTCAATTTACCAACTTTAAACTACTATTAGTGGTTACAGGAACAAGCTCTACTCCAGAAACTTGTGCATATTAAATGCAATTCTATCACAAAATAAATAGTACAACATTAAAGTATAATAAAAAATATTGAATGAAATTATTTATAGAATGAATAACTATTTCTGAGTGATTTATTACATAGATAGATGTGTTTTTATGTATACATGTGTAGAATACGTACGTGTGCCATTCACTGTGATATTTAAGGTGTAGATCTGGAAGGGAAGGGTTTCATTTCTGGCTGCTCGAAGCATAGTTTTCCCAATTTGAGTGTCATTGGGACGTTCAGGGGTGCTCACAAAAGCCACGTCCATGAAGTTCAGAATTGAAACTAAATTTGCATTAGTTCCATTGCTAGAAAAACAAAGAGAAAGTGAGTTATGGTAAAAACTGAATATCGTCATTTGATTTTTTTTTTTCATGACTTTTTACATTTAATTTAAAAATGAACATGGATCTGAAGCTTGTATAAATACCTGAACTTTGCCAAGGTTAAGATAGTGAATGTAGTTGGGAAGTCTTCAGTGAAAAAAGGGGTTAGCTGCAAATCAATTAGTAGCAGGTGACTAACACATTTTTCCCCCTTACTGATAGTACAAGTAAATTGAAAGGTACTGCAGTAAGTAATAATCAATAATAATCACCAATCAATAATATTATACATAACATTTACATTTACCACTGGGAGGTCGAGTAATAATAATGTAACAGAGTAATAACAATAGTATGAATATCAGAGCATCTATCAAAGCGTGGGGTACATTAGGCAGCAAGTGAACAGTCAGTTCTTACAGTTCTTAATTTTATTCTTGCATTTGTTTTGTATGAAAATTCATCTCATACTCAACTGTGTTCTGATTTTGTACTTACTCCTCTTTTAATAACGAGTGATCTGTTTTTGAATAAATCTGACTCTGTATTTGCAAGAGATTCTACAAAAGTTCCATTTGTTCGGAATGTCACGTGAACAATCTGTGGCTCATCTGGAAAGAGAATATAAACAAAGTGTAAATACAGTGATATTGTGTAGACACTGTTAGTACATACATCTCAGAAAAATTAACAGGTGGTCACCATGAAAGGAGGTCCCTTAAAATTTTCCAGAACTGTATTTAAAATATATAATATATTTTATACTCACTAATGAGGCTGATGGCAGACTCATCAAATTGCACATCAAAGGTGTTGTCATTTGCTGCGATATCTTTTAGGTCTTCTACTACTTCGTTACCAGTTGGAACAGGTTCTGTTGAGTTCTCATTGAATATCAGCTGGACTTCTGCTTCTGTATTTTCATCTGCACGTCTTGACAGAGGTCTGTAGAAATTTTTGGATTCAAAAGATCTTTGACTTTGAAACTATTGTACCTCAAATATGACTTTAGCTTGAAGTACATGAATATTACAGGAACAACACAATTTTTAACCATAGATGGCCACAGTACCTACTTTTTTCTTAGGAGGTTTAGATACTTTGATCAGGTGATACAGAAAATCCAGTGGCACCTTGACTTTTGAAATTAATCCATTCCGAGGGCAAGCACAAAAGTCAAAATGTTCATGAGATAAAATAAAAATTCCCATAGGAAATAATAGATAACCAATTACTCTCTCGTTATCTATCTATCTATCTATATATATATATATATATATATATATACACATAAAAGGACAGGACAAAGACTTTCTATTGAAACTCCATTTATCACTACAGATCTGTTTCGAGGGGTGGTGAAACCATCCTCTCTCTTCAGGTGATTATAGAAGAATTATACAGAAGAAGATTCTTCTATAATCACCTGAAGAGAGAGGATGGTTTCACCACCCCTCGAAACAGATCTGTAGTGATAAATGGAGTTTCAATAGAAAGTCTTTGTCCTGTCCTTTTATGTATATATATATATATATATATATATATATATATATATATATATATATATATATATATGAAAAGTTGATGAGCCATACGATGAAGTTATGGGAAAGAATAGTGGAAGCTAGGTCAGCATTTGTGAACAACAGTTTGGTTTTATGCCAAGAGAGAGCACCACAGATGCAATGTTTGCTTTGAGGATGTTAATAGAAAAGTACAGAGAAGGTCAGAGGGAGCTGCATTGTGCCTTTGTGGATCTGGAGAAAGCAGATGACAGGGTGCCAAGAGAACAACTGTGGTATTGCATGAGGAAGTCTGGAGTGGCAGAGAAGTGTTAGAGTGGTGCAGGACATGTATGAGAGATGTAAGACAGTGGTGAGGTGTGCTGTCGGCATGGCCGCCGAATTCAAGGTGGAGGTGGGACTGCATCAATGGTCAGCTCTGAGCCCCTTCTTGTTTGCTATGGTGACGGACAGGCTGACAGACGAGGTTAGGCAAGAATCTCCATGGACTATGATGTTTGCAGATGACATTGTGATTTGTAGTGAGAACAGAGAACAAGTGGAGGAAAATCTAGAGAGGTGGAGGTATGCCCTGGAAAGGAGAGGAATGTAGGTCAGCCTCAGAAAATCAGAATACATGTGTGTGAATGAGAAGGACCCAGGAGGAACAGTGATGTTACAGGGAGCAGAGATCAAGAAGGTGGAGGCTTTTAAGTACTTAGGCTCAACAATCCAGAGCAGTGGAGAGTGTGGAAAAGAGGTGAAGAAGCGTGTGCAGGCAGGTTGGAATGGTTGGAGAAAAGTGTCCGGTGTGATGTGCGATAGGAGAGTGTCAGCAAGAATGAAAGGAAACGTGTACAAGACGGTGATGAGGCCAGCGATGTTGTATGTCTTAGAAACAGTGGTGCTGAGGAAAAGGCAGGAGGCAGAGCTGGAGGTAGCGGAGATGAAAATGTTGAGGTTCTCTCTGGGAGAAACGAGGATGGATAGGATCAGAAATGAGTATATCAAAGGGACAGCACATGTAAGATGTTTTGGAGACAAAGTCAGAGAGGCTAGATTGAGATGGTTTGGACATGTACAGAGGAAGGATAGTGAGTGTATTGGCAGTAGGATGCTGAGGTTGGAACTACCAGGTAGAAGGCCTAGAGAAAGACCAAAGAAGAGATTTATGGATGTGGTGAAGGAAGACGTGAAGGTCGTTGGAGTCAGAAAAGAAGATGCAGAAGACAGGGTGAGATGGAGGCGGATGATTTGCTGTGGCGACCCCTGAAGGGAGCAGCCGAAAGGAAAACAAGAAGAAGAAGAAGATTCTAGCCAACTTAGCCAGTTCTAGCCAACTCCAGGCGACAGCAGAGTACACCCTCGACAGCTTGCCAGGCCATCGCAGGGCCAAAACAGGCTGACGGGCTATGCAGCTACTTTTGTCAAAAGTCAGTGATAGTTCTTTTACATGAACCTCACACTATAGACAGTGAGAGACATGGCTGGCCTTTGATAACCCAGTTAGCTGCAATGTGGTGACAGTGACAACCCATGAAGAATGGGGTTTGAACTCCCAACCTTAGGAACAGTGATCCAGCCCCTTTTACCACCAGGCCACCACTTCCCTATATATATATATTTACACACACACACACACAACACACACACACGCGTGCGCTCCTCTGGTTTTAACCAATTTGTATATTGTGTATAAAATATAGGGTGGCATGGTGGCAGAGTGATCAGCAAGGTCATCTCACAACAAGATGGCCTGGGTTCGATTCTGTGTTGAGTTTGCATGTTCTCCCTGTACTTGTGTGGGTTTCCTCTCGCAGTACAAAAACATGCACAGTAGGTTAATTGGCTGTTCCAAATCCTGCCTGGGTGTGAATGGTTTTGTGACTGTTGGCCCTGCAAAGGTCTGGCGAGCTGTCCAGGGTGTACCCTGTCCATGCCTGGCGTCAACTGAGATGGGAGTTATCTTCCCCGCCACCTTGATTTATGATTCATTGATTTAGAAAATAAATGAATGAATAAATGTATAAAATATGAACTGTGCAGATTTATAAATGCGTGAATTACCTAAGTTTTGCTTTTCTAAGTAGTGAGACTTACCTGAAGGCAAGGACCACTGTCTGGACAAACAGTGAGCCATGTAAGGCTCTAAATATTGTATTCATCTACAAGAAACATATAAATAAAAACAATAATATTGAAAATAAATTATACAACCATTAGCTCCATTCCTTCATTCTGTAGTCAGTAGTTAAAGTTTTTTGTAAGTTTTTGTGATGTTCGCATTCAAATCTTACATTTGGATATTTTAACACAATTGCAAAATGTACTGAGTCACATTCTCTGTACTATTTATCTTGGTATTAAATATTTTCTTGGGTGGTCTTACACTTACCACTTGAATCACTGACGAAGCCAATTCCTTGAACTCCTTACTGTTAGGATCTCGGAGGTTTGGAACAAATGTGACCTTCAGGCCAACATTGAGTTCAACCATTGGCACTGGACGAGTGGGTTGTTGGGTTGGTGTCACAGTTGTTGTGGTTGTTGTTGTAGTTGTTGCTGTTGTTGTTGTTGTTGTTGTTGTAGTTGTGGTTGTTGCTGTTGTGGTGGTGGTTGTTGTTTTTGCTGTTGTTGTTGTTGGTGGTGGTGGTGGTGGTGGTGTCACCTTTGGTCGTGGGCTCGTGGAAGTAAAAGTGATTTTGGTCGTTTGTTGCTGTGTTGTGGTTCCTGTTGGTCGTTGTGTTGTGGTGATGGCAGTATTGTTTGTGGGTGTTAAGGTGGTATGAGTGATAGTACCTATCAGTCGCATTGTTGTCCTAGTGGTTATTGATTGTGGTGCTGTGATGGTAGTGCGTTTTGTGATGGTTGGTCTGAGTATGGTTGCTGGTTGTTGTGTTTTATTGGTGGTAGTGGTGGTTGTTGGTTGTGGTGTTGTGGTGATTACAGTGGCTGATGTTGTACTGGAGGCAGAAGTGGTTGCTCTTTGGGGTGTTATGGTGGTAGTGGTGGGTGTAAGTGTAGGGTTTAGTATGGTTGTTGGCTTTAGTTTTGTGCTGGATATTGTTGTTGTTTTTGGTTTTTGGCTGGTTTTCGGTTTACTAATAGTAATTGAACTATTAAATGTTGGAAGTGTTTTTGTTGCAGTTGTAGTTGTAGACGTAGTTGTCTGAGTAACTAGAATAAACATACAAGCTGTGATTAGCATTGTTCTGATGTGGGTAAAATATCGAAAAGTTCAGAGAAACCAACACACACACACACACACACACACACACACACACACACACACACACACACACACAATATTACATGAATACGTTCACAAAATTTATTAGAAGTTTAAAAGCTATGTTTCCAATTTGCATGTTTACATCATCAAATGTCAGATTCATACTCACCAAAAACGTCTGTGACGAAAAACCCTGTATCTGTTTCATTTATTCTGTCAATGATTTGATTGTTATTGGGTTCACCCCCTTTAAATGTAAAGCCCAGCTGTATATCCTGGATGATCGAGCCAGCCCTTTAAAGACAAAAGGTAAGAACAAAATGTCTCAACAACATAAACTGTAGTTTCCAGAAGAAAAGATATACACATATCCAGAGCTATGAAAACAATTTAGAAAGAAAATATATCAGCAACATTTTACCATAATTTAAAGATTATAAAAAAACTTTAAGTAGATAGAGCAGAAGCGAAATCACACACACCTGAAACGAATTACTGTCAGGAAAATGAAGTTGCTGAATTGTTTTTGAAAGATCGGTTCCAGCTGAAAAGACACAAGTACCAAATTAATTCCTGTAAAGGTTTAACATCACAAGAAAAGACATTAAAATCTAGTCTTCATTAGGTAAGACCTTCATGAGGTAATAATAACCTTCAGCAAAAATGCATCCGGCTAAGTACTGTCAGAAGGATTTTGGAATTTGTGGAGATGGTGCTTTCAACAGTCTTTAAAAAATATCAATGTTGGTGAAATAACCAAAGCCTCAAATAACTGTGTTCAGTTGGGATGTTGTTCAGAGTTTAATGATGGTTCATTAGGCTAATTTAGAGAGCACTTACTTTCATTTAGAGCAAAACTCAAACCATGACACATTGTTTGGAATTTATGAAATCACTTTTTATGTTTGCACACAGAAATAGATCCTTGGAATCTTAATCCTTTTAAGCTTTTCACATTAATATTTAAATGTACGAATTGTATGTACATGTAATGAACAAGACTGACATTGTTTTTGATGAGGTTTGCTCGGTTAATGAAAGCAGATGAAGATGAGTCTGACAGGGCAGGATGAAATGTTTCATTCGTCGTAAAACTAATGTTCCGTATGTCCGTTGCACTTGCAGTTGTCGATTCATCTGTGAAAACAGACAAGGAATAAAGTATTTATGTTAAGATGTATGTCAAACGTAAAATATTTGAGAATCATAAAGTTCTAGTCCTCGTCCTGGAACTTTAAGATTTCATCTTGAACTAAAAATTATTCATTGATACATTCATTTTCTGAACCACGTAATACTAATTAGGTTCGCAGGGAGGCTGGTGCCCATCTCAGTCAACACTGGCCACAAGCAGAGTATACACCAGGCCATCGCAGGGCAGAAATATGCTGACAGTTATGCAGCCTACTCTTGGCGAAAGTCAGAAATGGTTCATCAACATGAGCCTCCCACCACAGACAGTGAGAGACATGGCCAGCCTTTGATAGCCCAGCTAGCTGCATTGGGGAATATTTGCTCTCATTTCAGTAATAAAATTGCAAACATGGCACAACATAGTGATAACCAAGGAAAACAAGGCCTACTAATTGCTCCTTCTGCACAGACATTCCTTTCATTCACTACAAGACTTCTTCTTCTTTTTTTCCGTTCGGCTGTTCCCTTCAGGGGTCGCCACAGCAAATGATCTGCCACCATCTCACCCTATCCTCTGCATCTTCTACTCTTCTCCAACTACCTTCATGTCGTCCTTCACCACATCCATAAATCTTCTCTTTGGTCTTCTTCTGGGCCTTCTGCCTGGTAGTTCCAACCTCAGCATCCTCCTACCAATATATTCACTATCCCTCCTCTGTACATGTCCAAACCATCTCAATCTAGCCTCTCTGACTTTGTCTCCAAAACATCTTACATGTGCTGTCCCTCTGATATGCTCATTCCTGATCCTATCCATCCTCGTTACTCCCAAAGAGAACCTCAACATTTTTATCTCTGCTACCCCCAGCTCTGCCTCCTGTCTTTTCCCCAGGGCCACTTTTTCTAAACCATACAACATTGCTGGCCTCATCACCGTCTTGTACACTTTTCCCTTCATTCTTGCCGATACTCTCCTATCGCACATCACACCGGAAACTTTTCTCCATCCATTCCTACCTGCCTGCACACGCTTCTTCACCTCTTTTCCACACTCTCCATTGCTCTGGATTGTTGAGCCTAAGTACTTAAAATCCTCCACCTTCCTTATCTCTGCTCCCTGTAACCTCACTGTTCCTCTTGGGTCCTTGTTGTTCACGCACATGTATTCTGTCTTACTGAGGCTAACCTTCATTCCTCTCCTTTCCAGGGCATACCTCCACCTCTCTAGATTTTCCTCCACTTGTTCTCTGCTCTCACTACAGATCACAATGTCATCTGCAAACATCATAGTCCATAGAGATTCTTGTCTAACCTTGTCTGTCAGCCTGTCCGTCACCATAGCAAACAAGAAGGGGCTCAGAGCTGACCCTTAATGCTGTCCCACCTTCACCTTGAACTCTTCTGTCACACCGACAGCACACCTCACCACTGTCTTACATCTCTCATACATGTTCTGCACCACTCTAACATACTTCTCTGCCGCTCCAGACCTCCTCATGCAATACCACAGTTCTTCTCTCGGCACCCTGTCATATGCTTTCTCCAGATCCACAAAGGCACAATGCAGCTCCCTCTGACCTTCTCTGTACTTCTATTAACATCCTCAAAGCAAACACTGCATCTATGGTGCCCTTTTTTGGCATGAAACCAAACTGTTGTTCACAAATGCTGACCTCTGCCCTTCGTCTAGCTTCCACTATTCTTTCCCATAACTTCCTCGTATGGCTTATCAACTTTATCCCTCTGTAGTTGACACAACTCTGCACGTCTCCCTTGTTCTTAAAAATGGGCACCAGCACACTTCTCCTCCATTCCTCCGGCATCTGCTCACTTTCTAAGACCTTGTTGAATATTCTTGTCAGAAAATCTACTGCTACCTCCCCTAGACACTTCCATACTTCTACCGGTATATCATCAGGACCAACTGCCTTTCCATTCTTCATCCTCTTCAATGCCCTCCTCACTTCACCCTTACTAATCTTTGCTATTTCCTGGTCCTCAACGGTCACCCCTTCTACTCTGTTTTCTCTCTCATTTTCCTCATTCATCAGATCTTCAAAGTACTCTTTACATCTTCCCAGCACACTTTGTCATCAGTCAATACATTTCTCTCTGTCCTTTACTACTCTAACTTGCTGCATGTCTTTCCCATCTCTATTTCTCTGCTGTACCAACCTGTATAAATCATTTTCTCCCTCCTTACTGTCCAACCTACCATACAAGTCATCATACGCCCTCTGTTTGGCCTTTGACACTGCTACCTTTGCCTTACACTGTGTCTCCCTGTACTCCTGTTTACTCTCTTCAGTCCTCTCTATGTCCCACTTCTTCTTAGCTAAACTCTTCTTTTGTACACACTCCTGCACTTCCTCATTCCACCACCAAGTTTCCTTATCTACTTTTCTTCCAGAGGACACACCAAATACTCTCCTACCTGTCTCCCTGATCACATTGGCTGTGGTTGTCCAGTCATCCAGAAGCACTTCCTGACTACCCAAAGCCTGTTTCAACTCCTCCTTGTAGATAACATGACACTCTTCCTTTATCAGCCTCCACCACTTTGTCTTCTGCTCTGCCGTTGCCTTTTTTCACCTTCCTCACCATCAGCATCATCCTGCACACCACCATCCAATGCTATTTGGCAACACTCACCCACCACTACTTTGCAGTCACTGACTTTCTTCAAATTACATCGCCTACACAAGATGTAGTCTACCTGTGTGCTCCTACCTCCACTTTTATAAGTCACCCTATGCTCCTGTTTCTTTTGGAAGAAAGTATTCACCACAGCCATTTCCATCCTTTTTGCAAAATCGATCAACATCTGTCCTTTTGTGTTCCTGTCCTGGATACCAAACCTGTCCATCACGTTCTTGTCCCCTCTGTTGCCTGCACCAACACGTCCATTGACGTCTGCACCAATGACCACTCTTTCACCTCTGGGGGTACTCTGCATCACTTCATCTAACTCACTCCAGAATCTCTCCTTCTCTTGTAGTTTACATCCTGCCTGTGGGGCATAAGCACTAACAACATTGAACATCACGGCTTCAATTTCTAACTTGAGACTCATCACTCTGTCTGACACTTTTCACTTCTAGAACATTCCTGACAAATCCCTCCTTCAAGATGACTCCTATTCCATTTCTCTTTCCATCCACACCATGAAAAAACAGCTTAAACCCTGCTCCTAAGCTTCTAGCCTTGCTACCTTTCCACCTGGTCTCCTGAACACACAGTATGTCCACCTTCCTCCTCTGCATCATGTCAGCCAGCTCTCTAGGTTTTTCTTTCATAGTTCCAACATTCAAAGTCCCTACTCTCAGTCCTAGACTCATGCTTTTCCTCTTCTCTCTCTCTCTGCCTATGGACACGCTTCCCGCCTCTCCTTCTTCAACATCTTCGACCAAAGGTAGTCCAATTTCCACCAGCACCCTGTTGGTTAACAGCACTGATGGCGGTCGTTGTTAACCCAGGCCTCGACCGATCCGGTATGGATTTGGTTTTGATCATTTGCATGAGAATTTTGGCAGAAGTTTTACACTGGATGCCCTTCCTGTCGCAACCCTCTGCATTTATCCGGGCTTGGGACCGGTGTGAGGGTGAACACTGGCTTGTGCCCCTCCCCCTTACAGCTGCATTCATTCACTAATAGACTAGTCAAGGAAATTTTGGATTTCACCTTGTGTCAGTTGCGGACAAAAAAGTAATTTATGCTCAATAAGAAGATTTTAGAGAAATACCTATAGTTTGGAATTTGTTTCTACTTCATGTATTAACCTGTGATTAATCCTGAAGTGGAACTTGAAAGAAGTCCTGATGTAACATCACTCAAAGACACTAAAATTTCCTTTGTATTTGTTGATTTTAGTAGTGTGGTTCCTGCAGCTGTTCCAGTGGTTGCTATTGGTAATGTAGAAGATGTTAGAACTGTGGATCCTAAAGGTTTTTTTGCACTCGTAGAGCTTAGCAGTGTGTTTCCTGGATTTAGTCCAGTAGAAGAACTTGGCAATGTTGAGGTTGTAACAGCTGTGGATCCTAAAGTATCAATTTCACTGGTTGAGGAGAGCCGTGCTATTCTTGCAGTGGTTTGAATAGAAGACCTTGGTAATGTTAACGATGTTCCAGCTGTAGATCGCAAAGGATCATTTTGACTAGTTGAGGCAAGGAGTGTAGTTTCTGCACTTATTCCAGTTAAAGAATTTGGTAATGATGAAGTTGTTACAGTTGTGGATCGTAAAGTTTGTTTTGCACTAGTTGATGTGAGCAGTGTATTTTCTGCAGTTGTTCGAGAAGATGAACTTGGAAAAGTAGAGAAGGTTACAGCTGTGGATTCTAAAGTTTCCAGTGCCCCCGTTGAGGTTAGGAGTGTAGTTTCTGCACTTGTTCCAGTCGAAGAACTTGGTAATGGAGCAAATGTTCCAGCTGTAGACACTGCAGTTTCCTTCGCAGGAGTTGATGTTAGCACTGTAATTTCTGAAGTTGTTCCAGTGGAAGAAATTGGAAATGTAGAAAATGTGACAGCTGTGGATGCTAAACTTTCCGTTGCACTCATTGAGGTTAGCACTGCAGTTTCTGCACTTGTTCCACTCAAAGAACTTGGTAGAGATGAAGATTTTACAGCTGTGGATCCTAAAGTTTCTGTAGCACTAGTTGAGCTCACCAGTGTAGTTTCTGCAGTTGTTCCAGTCGAAGAACTTGGGAGAGGCGAAAATGTTTCAGCTGTGGATTGTAAAACTTCCTTTGCACGACTTGAGGTGAGCAGTGTAGTTTCCGCAGGAGTTCTACTTAAAGAACTTGGTAATGATGAAGGTGTTACAACTGTGGATCCTGAAGTTTCCTTTGAACTAGTTGAGGTTAAGAGTGTTGTTTCTGCAGTTGTTCCAGTTGAAGAACTTGGCAATGTTGAAGATGTTCCAGCTGTGGATCCTAAAGTATCCTTTGTACTACTTGAGCTAAGCAGTGTAGTTTCTGCAGTGGTTCTACTTGAAGAACTTGATGATGGTGCTGCTGTGGATCCTAAACTTTCCTTTGCACTGCTTGAGGATAGCAGGGTAGTTTGGGAAGTAGTTTCACTTGAAGAACTTGGTAATGATGAAGGGGTTACAGATGTGGATCCTAAAATTTCTTTCACACTAGTTGATGGTAGCAGTGTATTTTCAGCAGTTGTTCGAGCAGATGAACTTGGAAATGTAGACAAGGTTACACCAGTGGATCCAAAAATTTCTGGAGCCCCTGTCGAGATTAGCAGTTTAGTTTCTGCAGTTGTTGAAGTGGAAGAACTTGGTAATGTAGTAAATGTTTCAGCTGTGGACACTAAAGTTTCTTTTGCACTTGTTGATGTTACCAGTGTACTTTCTGCACTTGTTCTAGTCGAAGAACTTGTCAATGATGAGGATGTTACTGCTGTGGATCCTAAAATTTCATTTGCAGTAGTTGATGTTAGCAGTGTATTTTCTGCAGTTGTTCGAGCAGATGAACTTGCAAATGTAGACAAGGATATACCGGTGGATCCTAAAGTTTCTGGTTCTGCCGTTGAGGTTAGCAGTGTAGTTTCTGCATTTTTTGTAGTGGAAGAACTTGTTAATGCTAAAGATGTCACAGCTGTGGATCCTGAGGTTCCCTTTGCACTAATTGTTGTTAGCAGTGTGTTTTCTGCAGTTGTTCCAACAGATGAGCTTGGAAATGTAGACATGGTTACAGTGGTGGATCCTAAAGTTTCTGGTGTTACCTTTGAGGTTAGCAGTGTAGTTTCTTCAGTTGTTCCAGTTGAAGAACTTTGTAATGTTGAAGATTGTACATCTGTGGATCCTAATGTTTCCTTTTCTCTTGTTGAGGTTTGCAGTGTACTTTCTGCAGTTGTTCCAGTCGAAGAACTTGGTAATGTAGTAAATGTTTCAGCGGTGGACACGAAAGTTTCTTTTGCACTTGTTGATGTTACCGGTGTACTTTCTGCACTTGTTCCAGTTGATGAACTGGTTAATGATAAGGATGTTACTGCTGTGGATCCTAAAATTTCATTTGCAGTAGTTGATGTCAGCAGTGCATTTTCTGCAGTTGTTCGAGCAGATGAACTTGGAAATGTAGACAAGGTTACAGCGGTGGATCCTAAAGTTTCTGGAGCCCCCGTTACGATTAGCAGTGTAGTTTCTGCAGTTGTTGCAGTGGAAGAACTTGGTAATGTAGTAAATGTTTCAGCTGTCGACAATAAAGTTTCTTTTGCAATTGTTGATGTTACCAGTGTACTTTCTGCACTTGTTCCAGTCGAAGAACTTGTTAATGATAAGGATGTTACTGCTGTGGATCCTAAAATTTCATTTGCAGTAGTTGATGTTAGCAGTGCATTTTCTGCAGTTGTTCGAGCAGATGAACTTGGAAATGGAGACAAGGTGACACTGGTGGATCCTAAAGTTTCTGGAGCCACTGTTGATGTTGCCAATGTACTTTCTGCAATTGTTCCAGTTGATGAACTTGTCAATGCTAAAGATGTCACAGCTGTGGATCCTGAAGTTTCCTTTGCACTAGTTGAGGTTAGTAATGTAGTTTCTGCTGTTGTTCCAGTCAAAGAACTTGCCAATGTTGAAGATCTTTCAGCCGTGGATCCTAATGTTTCCTTAGCAATAGTTGAGCTTTGCAGTGCATTTTCTGCAGTAGTTCTACTTGACGAACTTGAAGATGGTACTGCAGTGGATCCTAAACTTTCCTTTGTACCATTTGAGGTTAGCAGAGAAGTTTGGGAAGTAGTTTCACTTGAAGGACTTGGTAATGAAGAAGGTGTTACAGCCGTGGATCCTAAAATTTCTTTCACACTAGTTGATGGTAGCAGTGTATTTTCTGCAGTTGTTCGAGCAGATGAACTTGGAAATGTAGACAAGGTTACACCGGTGGATCCTAAAGTTTCTGGAGTCCCCGTTGAGATTTGCAGTGCAGTTTCTGAAGTTGTTGCAGTGGAAGAACTTGTTAATGATAAGGATGTTACTGCTGTGGATCCTAAAATTTCATTTGCAGTAGTTGATGTTAGCAGTGTATTTTGAGCAGTTTTTTGAGCAGATGAACTTGGAAATGGAGACAAGGTGACACTGGTGGATCCTAAAGTTTCTGGAGCCCCCGTTGAGATTTGCAGTGTAGTTTCTGAACTTGTTCCAGTTGATGAACTTGTCAATGCTAAAGATGTCACAGCTGTGGATCCTGAAGTTTCCTTTGCACTAGTTGAGGTTAGTAATGTAGTTTCTGCTGTTGTTCCAGTCAAAGAACTTGCCAATGTTGAAGATCTTTCAGCCGTGGATCCTAATGTTTCCTTAGCAATAGTTGAACTTGAAAACGGTACTGCATTAGATCCTAAACTTTCCTTTGCACTGCTTGAGGTTAGCAGGGTCGTTTGGGAAGTAGTTTCACCTGAAGAACTTGGCAATGATGAAGGGGTTACAGCTGTGGATCCTAAATTTTCTTTCACACTAGTTGATGTTAGCAGTGTATTTTGGGCAGTTGTTCGAGCAGATGAATTTGGAAATTGAGACAAGGTTACACCGATGGATCCGAAAGTTTCTGGAGCCCCTGTTGATGTTGCCAATGTACTTTCTGCAATTGTTGCAGTTGATGAACTTGTTAATTTTAAAGATGTCACATCTGTGGATCCTGAAGTTTCCTTTGCACTGGTTGCGGTTAGTAGTGTAGTTTCTGCAGTTGTACCAGTAGAAGAACTTGGCAATGTTGAAGATGTTTCAGTTGTGGATCCTAACGTTTCCTTTGTAGTACTTGAGCTAAGCGGTGCACTTTCTGCAGTAGTGCTACTTGGAGAACTTGATGATGGTACTGCTGTGGATCCTAAACTTTCCTTTGCACTGCTTGTGGTTAGCAGGGTAGTTTTGGAGGTAGTTTCACTTGAAGAACTTGGTAATGATGAAGGTGTTACAGCTGTGGATCCGCTAATTGCTTTAGCACTAGTTGATGTTGGCACGGTGTTTTTAGCAGTTGTTGCAGTGGAAGAACTTGGTAATGTAGTAAATGTTTCAGCTGTGGACACTAAAGTTTCTTTTGCACTTGTTGATGTTACCAGTGTACTTTCTGCACTTGTTCTAGTCGAAGAACTTGTCAATGATGAGGATGTTACTGCTGTGGATCCTAAAATTTCATTTGCAGTAGTTGATGTTAGCAGTGTATTTTCTGCAGTTGTTCGAGCAGATGAACTTGCAAATGTAGACAAGGATATACCGGTGGATCCTAAAGTTTCTGGTTCTGCCGTTGAGGTTAGCAGTGTAGTTTCTGCATTTTTTGTAGTGGAAGAACTTGTTAATTCTAAAGATGTCACAGCTGTGGATCCTGAGGTTCCCTTTGCACTAATTGTTGTTAGCAGTGTGTTTTCTGCAGTTGTTCCAACAGATGAGCTTGGAAATGTAGACATGGTTACAGTGGTGGATCCTAAAGTTTCTGGTGTTACCTTTGAGGTTAGCAGTGTAGTTTCTTCAGTTGTTCCAGTTGAAGAACTTTGTAATGTTGAAGATTGTACATCTGTGGATCCTAATGTTTCCTGTTCTCTTGTTGAGGTTTGCAGTGTACTTTCTGCAGTTGTTCCAGTCGAAGAACTTGGTAATGTAGTAAATGTTTCAGCGGTGGACACGAAAGTTTCTTTTGCACTTGTTGACGTTACCGGTGTACTTTCTGCACTTGTTCCAGTTGATGAACTGGTTAATGATAAGGATGTTACTGCTGTGGATCCTAAAATTTCATTTGCAGTAGTTGATGTTAGCAGTGCATTTTCTGCAGTTGTTCGAGCAGATGAACTTGGAAATGTAGACAAGGTTACACCGGTGGATCCTAAAGTTTCTGGAGCCCCCGTTACGATTAGCAGTGTAGTTTCTGCAGTTGTTGCAGTGGAAGAACTTGGTAATGTAGTAAATGTTTCAGCTGTCGACAATAAAGTTTCTTTTGCAATTGTTGATGTTACCAGTGTACTTTCTGCACTTGTTCCAGTCGAAGAACTTGTTAATGATAAGGATGTTACTGCTGTGGATCCTAAAATTTCATTTGCAGTAGTTGATGTTAGCAGTGCATTTTCTGCAGTTGTTCGAGCAGATGAACTTGGAAATGGAGACAAGGTGACACTGGTGGATCCTAAAGTTTCTGGAGCCACTGTTGATGTTGCCAATGTACTTTCTGCAATTGTTCCAGTTGATGAACTTGTCAATGCTAAAGATGTCACAGCTGTGGATCCTGAAGTTTCCTTTGCACTAGTTGAGGTTAGTAATGTAGTTTCTGCTGTTGTTCCAGTCAAAGAACTTGCCAATGTTGAAGATCTTTCAGCCGTGGAAACTAATGTTTCCTTAGCAATAGTTGAGCTTTGCAGTGCAGTTTCTGCAGTAGTTCTACTTGACGAACTTGAAGATGGTACTGCAGTGGAT
The DNA here is from genome assembly GCA_024760905.1 of Plotosus lineatus. Classification (NCBI taxonomy): domain Eukaryota; kingdom Metazoa; phylum Chordata; class Actinopteri; order Siluriformes; family Plotosidae; genus Plotosus; species Plotosus lineatus. The sequence continues at coordinate 24,504,263 of CM045746.1, forward strand.
CCTAAACTTTCCTTTGTACCATTTGAGGTTAGCAGAGAAGTTTGGGAAGTAGTTTCACTTGAAGGACTTGGTAATGAAGAAGGTGTTACAACCGTGGATCCTAAAATTTCTTTCACAGTAGTTGATGGTAGCAGTGTATTTTCTGCAGTTGTTCGAGCAGAAGAACTTGGAAATGTAGACAAGGTTACACCGGTGGATCCTAACGTTTCTGGAGTCCCCGTTGAGATTTGCAGTGTAGTTTCTGAAGTTGTTGCAGTGGAAGAACTTGTTAATGATAAGGATGTTACTGCTGTGGATCCTAAAATTTCATTTGCAGTAGTTGATGTTAGCAGTGTATTTTGAGCAGTTTTTTGAGCAGATGAACTTGGAAATGGAGACAAGGTTACACCGGTGGATCCTAAAGTTTCTGGAGCCCCCGTTGAGATTTGCAGTGTAGTTTCTGAAGTTGTTGCAGTGGAAGAACTTGTTAATGATAAGGATGTTACTGCTGTGGATCCTAAAATTTCATTTGCAGTAGTTGATGTTAGCAGTGTATTTTGAGCAGTTTTTTGAGCAGATGAACTTGGAAATGGAGACAAGGTTACACCGGTGGATCCTGAAGTTTCTTGAGCCTCTGTTGATGTTACCAGTGTACTTTCTGCAATTGTTCCAGTTGATGAAGTTGTTAATGCTAAAGATGTCACAGCTGTGGATTCTGAAGTTTCCTTTGCACTAGTTGAGGTTAGTAGTGTAGTTTCTACAGTTGTTCCTGTCGAAGAACTTGGCAATGTTGAAGATCTTTCAGCTGTGGATTCTAACGTTTCCTTTGCACTACTTGAGCTAAGCGGTGTCATTTCTGCAGGAGTTGTACTTGAAGAACTTGAAAACGGTACTGCATTGGATCCTAAACTTTCCTTTGCACTTCTTGAGGTTAGCAGGGTCGTTTGGGAAGTGGTTTCAGCTGAAGAACTTGGCAATGATGAAGGGGTTACAGCTGTGGATCCTAAATTTTCTTTCACACTAGTTGATGTTAGCAGTGTATTTTGGGCAGTTGTTCGAGCAGATGAATTTGGAAATTGAGACAAGGTTCCACCGATGGATCCGGAAGTTTCTGGAGCCCCTGTTGATGTTGCCAATGTACTTTCTGCAATTGTTGCAGTTGATGAACTTGTTAATTTTAAAGATGTCACATCTGTGGATCCTGAAGTTTCCTTTGCACTGCTTGAGGATAGCAGGGTAGTTTGGGAAGTAGTTTCACTTGAAGAACTTGGTAATGATGAAGGGGTTACAGATGTGGATCCTAAAATTTCTTTCACACTAGTTGATGGTAGCAGTGTATTTTCTGCAGTTGTTCGAGCAGATGAACTTGGAAATGTAGACAAGGTTACACCAGTGGATCCAAAAATTTCTGGAGCCCCTGTCGAGATTAGCAGTTTAGTTTCTGCAGTTGTTGAAGTGGAAGAACTTGGTAATGTAGTAAATGTTTCAGCTGTGGACACTAAAGTTTCTTTTGCAATTGTTGATGTTACCAGTGTACTTTCTGCACTTGTTCTAGTCGAAGAACTTGTCAATGATGAGGATGTTACTGCTGTGGATCCTAAAATTTCATTTGCAGTAGTTGATGTTAGCAGTGTATTTTCTGCAGTTGTTCGAGCAGATGAACTTGCAAATGTAGACAAGGATATACCGGTGGATCCTAAAGTTTCTGGTTCTGCCGTTGAGGTTAGCAGTGTAGTTTCTGCATTTTTGTAGTGGAAGAACTTGTTAATGCTAAAGATGTCACAGCTGTGGATCCTGAGGTTCCCTTTGCACTAATTGTTGTTAGCAGTGTGTTTTCTGCAGTTGTTCCAACAGATGAGCTTGGAAATGTAGACATGGTTACAGTGGTGGATCCTAAAGTTTCTGGTGTTACCTTTGAGGTTAGCAGTGTAGTTTCTTCAGTTGTTCCAGTTGAAGAACTTTGTAATGTTGAAGATTGTACATCTGTGGATCCTAATGTTTCCTTTTCTCTTGTTGAGGTTTGCAGTGTACTTTCTGCAGTTGTTCCAGTCGAAGAACTTGGTAATGTAGTAAATGTTTCAGCGGTGGACACGAAAGTTTCTTTTGCACTTGTTGATGTTACCGGTGTACTTTCTGCACTTGTTCCAGTTGATGAACTGGTTAATGATAAGGATGTTACTGCTGTGGATCCTAAAATTTCATTTGCAGTAGTTGATGTCAGCAGTGCATTTTCTGCAGTTGTTCGAGCAGATGAACTTGGAAATGTAGACAAGGTTACAGCGGTGGATCCTAAAGTTTCTGGAGCCCCCGTTACGATTAGCAGTGTAGTTTCTGCAGTTGTTGCAGTGGAAGAACTTGGTAATGTAGTAAATGTTTCAGCTGTCGACAATAAAGTTTCTTTTGCAATTGTTGATGTTACCAGTGTACTTTCTGCACTTGTTCCAGTCGAAGAACTTGTTAATGATAAGGATGTTGCTGCTGTGGATCCTAAAATTTCATTTGCAGTAGTTGATGTTAGCAGTGCATTTTCTGCAGTTGTTCGAGCAGATGAACTTGGAAATGGAGACAAGGTGACACTGGTGGATCCTAAAGTTTCTGGAGCCACTGTTGATGTTGCCAATGTACTTTCTGCAATTGTTCCAGTTGATGAACTTGTCAATGCTAAAGATGTCACAGCTGTGGATCCTGAAGTTTCCTTTGCACTAGTTGAGGTTAGTAATGTAGTTTCTGCTGTTGTTCCAGTCAAAGAACTTGCCAATGTTGAAGATCTTTCAGCCGTGGATCCTAATGTTTCCTTAGCAATAGTTGAGCTTTGCAGTGCATTTTCTGCAGTAGTTCTACTTGACGAACTTGAAGATGGTACTGCAGTGGATCCTAAACTTTCCTTTGTACCATTTGAGGTTAGCAGAGAAGTTTGGGAAGTAGTTTCACTTGAAGGACTTGGTAATGAAGAAGGTGTTACAGCCGTGGATCCTAAAATTTCTTTCACACTAGTTGATGGTAGCAGTGTATTTTCTGCAGTTGTTCGAGCAGATGAACTTGGAAATGTAGACAAGGTTACACCGGTGGATCCTAAAGTTTCTGGAGCCCCCGTTGAGATTTGCAGTGTAGTTTCTGAAGTTGTTGCAGTGGAAGAACTTGTTAATGATAAGGATGTTACTGCTGTGGATCCTAAAATTTCATTTGCAGTAGTTGATGTTAGCAGTGTATTTTGAGCAGTTTTTTGAGGAGATGAACTTGGAAATGGAGACAAGGTTACACCGGTGGATCCTAAAGTTTCTGGAGCCCCCGTTGAGATTTGCAGTGTAGTTTCTGAAGTTGTTGCAGTGGAAGAACTTGGTAATGTAGTAAATGTTTCAGCTGTGGACACTAAAGTTTCTTTTTCACTTGTTGATGTTACCGGTGTACTTTCTGCACTTGTTCCAGTTGAAGAACTTGTTAATGATAAGGATGTTACTGCTGTGGATCCTAAAATTTCATTTGCAGTAGTTGATGTTAGCAGTGTATTTTGAGCAGTTTTTTGAGCAGATGAACTTGGAAATGGAGACAAGGTTACACCGGTGGATCCTGAAGTTTCTTGAGCCTCTGTTGATGTTACCAGTGTACTTTCTGCAATTGTTCCAGTTGATGAAGTTGTTAATGCTAAAGATGTCACAGCTGTGGATTCTGAAGTTTCCTTTGCACTAGTTGAGGTTAGTAGTGTAGTTTCTACAGTTGTTCCTGTCGAAGAACTTGGCAATGTTGAAGATCTTTCAGCTGTGGATTCTAACGTTTCCTTTGCACTACTTGAGCTAAGCGGTGTCGTTTCTGCAGGAGTTGTACTTGAAGAACTTGAAAACGGTACTGCATTAGATCCTAAACTTTCCTTTGCACTGCTTGAGGTTAGCAGGGTCGTTTGGGAAGTAGTTTCACCTGAAGAACTTGGCAATGATGAAGGGGTTACAGCTGTGGATCCTAAATTTTCTTTCACACTAGTTGATGTTAGCAGTGTATTTTGGGCAGTTGTTCGAGCAGATGAATTTGGAAATTGAGACAAGGTTACACCGATGGATCCGAAAGTTTCTGGAGCCCCTGTTGATGTTGCCAATGTACTTTCTGCAATTGTTGCAGTTGATGAACTTGTTAATTTTAAAGATGTCACATCTGTGGATCCTGAAGTTTCCTTTGCACTGGTTGCGGTTAGTAGTGTAGTTTCTGCAGTTGTACCAGTAGAAGAACTTGGCAATGTTGAAGATGTTTCAGTTGTGGATCCTAACGTTTCCTTTGTAGTACTTGAGCTAAGCGGTGCACTTTCTGCAGTAGTGCTACTTGGAGAACTTGATGATGGTACTGCTGTGGATCCTAAACTTTCCTTTGCACTGCTTGTGGTTAGCAGGGTAGTTTTGGAGGTAGTTTCACTTGAAGAACTTGGTAATGATGAAGGTGTTACAGCTGTGGATCCGCTAATTGCTTTAGCACTAGTTGATGTTGGCACAGTGTTTTTAGCAGTTGTTGCAGTGGAAGAACTTGGTAATGTAGTAAATGTTTCAGCTGTGGACACTAAAGTTTCTTTTGCACTTGTTGATGTTACCAGTGTACTTTCTGCACTTGTTCTAGTCGAAGAACTTGTCAATGATGAGGATGTTACTGCTGTGGATCCTAAAATTTCATTTGCAGTAGTTGATGTTAGCAGTGTATTTTCTGCAGTTGTTCGAGCAGATGAACTTGCAAATGTAGACAAGGATATACCGGTGGATCCTAAAGTTTCTGGTTCTGCCGTTGAGGTTAGCAGTGTAGTTTCTGCATTTTTTGTAGTGGAAGAACTTGTTAATTCTAAAGATGTCACAGCTGTGGATCCTGAGGTTCCCTTTGCACTAATTGTTGTTAGCAGTGTGTTTTCTGCAGTTGTTCCAACAGATGAGCTTGGAAATGTAGACATGGTTACAGTGGTGGATCCTAAAGTTTCTGGTGTTACCTTTGAGGTTAGCAGTGTAGTTTCTTCAGTTGTTCCAGTTGAAGAACTTTGTAATGTTGAAGATTGTACATCTGTGGATCCTAATGTTTCCTTTTCTCTTGTTGAGGTTTGCAGTGTACTTTTTGCAGTTGTTCCAGTCGAAGAACTTGGTAATGTAGTAAATGTTTCAGCGGTGGACACGAAAGTTTCTTTTGCACTTGTTGACGTTACCGGTGTACTTTCTGCACTTGTTCCAGTTGATGAACTGGTTAATGATAAGGATGTTACTGCTGTGGATCCTAAAATTTCATTTGCAGTAGTTGATGTTAGCAGTGCATTTTCTGCACTTGTTCGAGCAGATGAACTTGGAAATGTAGACAAGTTTACACCGGTGGATCCTAAAGTTTCTGGAGCCCCCGTTACGATTAGCAGTGTAGTTTCTGCAGTTGTTGCAGTGGAAGAACTTGGTAATGTAGTAAATGTTTCAGCTGTCGACAATAAAGTTTCTTTTGCAATTGTTGATGTTACCAGTGTACTTTCTGCACTTGTTCCAGTCGAAGAACTTGTTAATGATAAGGATGTTACTGCTGTGGATCCTAAAATTTCATTTGCAGTAGTTGATGTTAGCAGTGCATTTTCTGCAGTTGTTCGAGCAGATGAACTTGGAAATGGAGACAAGGTGACACTGGTGGATCCTAAAGTTTCTGGAGCCACTGTTGATGTTGCCAATGTACTTTCTGCAATTGTTCCAGTTGATGAACTTGTCAATGCTAAAGATGTCACAGCTGTGGATCCTGAAGTTTCCTTTGCACTAGTTGAGGTTAGTAATGTAGTTTCTGCTGTTGTTCCAGTCAAAGAACTTGCCAATGTTGAAGATCTTTCAGCCGTGGAAACTAATGTTTCCTTAGCAATAGTTGAGCTTTGCAGTGCAGTTTCTGCAGTAGTTCTACTTGACGAACTTGAAGATGGTACTGCAGTGGATCCCAAACTTTCCTTTGTACCATTTGACGTTAGCAGAGAAGTTTGGGAAGTAGTTTCACTTGAAGGACTTGGTAATGAAGAAGGTGTTACAGCCGTGGATCCTAAAATTTCTTTCACAGTAGTTGATGGTAGCAGTGTATTTTCTGCAGTTGTTCGAGCAGAAGAACTTGGAAATGTAGACAAGGTTACACCGGTGGATCCTAAAGTTCCTGGAGTCCCCGTTGAGATTTGCAGTGTAGTTTCTGAAGTTGTTGCAGTGGAAGAACTTGTTAATGATAAGGATGTTACTGCTGTGGATCCTAAAATTTCATTTGCAGTAGTTGATGTTAGCAGTGTATTTTGAGCAGTTTTTTGAGCAGATGAACTTGGAAATGGAGACAAGGTTACACCGGTGGATCCTAAAGTTTCTGGAGCCCCCGTTGAGATTTGCAGTGTAGTTTCTGAAGTTGTTGCAGTGGAAGAACTTGTTAATGATAAGGATGTTACTGCTGTGGATCCTAAAATTTCATTTGCAGTAGTTGATGTTAGCAGTGTATTTTGAGCAGTTTTTTGAGCAGATGAACTTGGAAATGGAGACAAGGTTACACCGGTGGATCCTGAAGTTTCTTGAGCCTCTGTTGATGTTACCAGTGTACTTTCTGCAATTGTTCCAGTTGATGAAGTTGTTAATGCTAAAGATGTCACAGCTGTGGATTCTGAAGTTTCCTTTGCACTAGTTGAGGTTAGTAGTGTAGTTTCTACAGTTGTTCCTGTCGAAGAACTTGGCAATGTTGAAGATCTTTCAGCTGTGGATTCTAACGTTTCCTTTGCACTACTTGAGCTAAGCAGTGTCATTTCTGCAGGAGTTGTACTTGAAGAACTTGAAAACGGTACTGCATTGGATCCTAAACTTTCCTTTGCACTTCTTGAGGTTAGCAGGGTCGTTTGGGAAGTGGTTTCAGCTGAAGAACTTGGCAATGATGAAGGGGTTACAGCTGTGGATCCTAAATTTTCTTTCACACTAGTTGATGTTAGCAGTGTATTTTGGGCAGTTGTTCGAGCAGATGAATTTGGAAATTGAGACAAGGTTACACCGATGGATCCGGAAGTTTCTGGAGCCCCTGTTGATGTTGCCAATGTACTTTCTGCAATTGTTGCAGTTGATGAACTTGTTAATTTTAAAGATGTCACATCTGTGGATCCTGAAGTTTCCTTTGCACTGCTTGAGGATAGCAGGGTAGTTTGGGAAGTAGTTTCACTTGAAGAACTTGGTAATGATGAAGGGGTTACAGATGTGGATCCTAAAATTTCTTTCACACTAGTTGATGGTAGCAGTGTATTTTCTGCAGTTGTTCGAGCAGATGAACTTGGAAATGTAGACAAGGTTACACCAGTGGATCCAAAAATTTCTGGAGCCCCTGTCGAGATTAGCAGTTTAGTTTCTGTAGTTGTTGAAGTGGAAGAACTTGGTAATGTAGTAAATGTTTCAGCTGTGGACACTAAAGTTTCTTTTGCACTTGTTGATGTTACCAGTGTACTTTCTGCACTTGTTCTAGTCGAAGAACTTGTCAATGATGAGGATGTTACTGCTGTGGATCCTAAAATTTCATTTGCAGTAGTTGATGTTAGCAGTGTATTTTCTGCAGTTGTTCGAGCAGATGAACTTGCAAATGTAGACAAGGATATACCGGTGGATCCTAAAGTTTCCGGTTCTGCCGTTGAGGTTAGCAGTGTAGTTTCTGCATTTTTTGTAGTGGAAGAACTTGTTAATGCTAAAGATGTCACAGCTGTGGATCCTGAGGTTCCCTTTGCACTAATTGTTGTTAGCAGTGTGTTTTCTGCAGTTGTTCCAACAGATGAGCTTGGAAATGTAGACATGGTTACAGTGGTGGATCCTAAAGTTTCTGGTGTTACCTTTGAGGTTAGCAGTGTAGTTTCTTCAGTTGTTCCAGTTGAAGAACTCTGTAATGTTGAAGATTGTACATCTGTGGATCCTAATGTTTCCTTTTCTCTTGTTGAGGTTTGCAGTGTACTTTCTGCAATTGTTCCAGTCGAAGAACTTGGTAATGTAGTAAATGTTTCAGCGGTGGACACGAAAGTTTCTTTTGCACTTGTTGATGTTACCGGTGTACTTTCTGCACTTGTTCCAGTTGATGAACTGGTTAATGATAAGGATGTTACTGCTGTGGATCCTAAAATTTCATTTGCAGTAGTTGATGTTACCGGTGTACTTTCTGAACTTGTTCCAGTTGAAGAACTTGTTAATGATAAGGATGTTACTGCTGTGGATCCTAAAATTTCATTTGCAGTAGTTGATGTTAGCAGTGTATTTTGAGCAGTTTTTTGAGCAGATGAACTTGGAAATGGAGACAAGGTTACACCGGTGGATCCTGAAGTTTCTTGAGCCTCTGTTGATGTTACCAGTCTACTTTCTGCAATTGTTCCAGTTGATGAAGTTGTTAATGCTAAAGATGTCACAGCTGTGGATCCTGAAGTTTCCTTTGCACTAGTTGAGGTTAGTAGTGTAGTTTCTACAGTTGTTCCTGTCGAAGAACTTGGCAATGTTGAAGATCTTTCAGCTGTGGATTCTAACGTTTCCTTTGCACTACTTGAGCTAAGCGGTGTCGTTTCTGCAGGAGTTGTACTTGAAGAACTTGAAAACGGTACTGCATTGGATCCTAAACTTTCCTTTGCACTGCTTGAGGTTAGCAGGGTAGTTTGGGAAGTAGTTTCACTTGAAGAACTTGGCAATGATGAAGGGCTTACAGCTGAGGATCCTAAATTTTCTTTCGCACTAGTTGATGTTAGCAGTGTATTTTGGGCAGTTGTTCGAGCAGATGAATTTGGAAATTGAGACAAGGTTACACCGATGGATCCTGAAGTTTCTGGAGCCCCTGTTGATGTTGCCAATGTACTTTCTGCAATTGTTGCAGTTGATGAACTTGGTAATTTTAAAGATGTCACATCTGTGGATCCTGAAGTTTCCTTTGCACTGCTTGAGGATAGCAGGGTAGTTTGGGAAGTAGTTTCACTTGAAGAACTTGGTAATGATGAAGGGGTTACAGATGTGGATCCTAAAATTTCTTTCAGACTAGTTGATGGTAGCAGTGTATTTTCAGCAGTTGTTCGAGCAGATGAACTTGGAAATGTAGACAAGGTTACACCAGTGGATCCAAAAATTTCTGGAGCCCCTGTCGAGATTAGCAGTTTAGTTTCTGCAGTTGTTGAAGTGGAAGAACTTGGTAATGTAGTAAATGTTTCAGCTGTGGACAGTAAAGTTTCTTTTGCACTTGTTGATGTTACCAGTGTACTTTCTGCACTTGTTCTAGTCGAAGAACTTGTCAATGATGAGGATGTTACTGCTGTGGATCCTAAAATTTCATTTGCAGTAGTTGATGTTAGCAGTGTATTTTCTGCAGTTGTTCGAGCAGATGAACTTGCAAATGTAGACAAGGATATACCGGTGGATCCTAAAGTTTCTGGTTCTGCCGTTGAGGTTAGCAGTGTAGTTTCTGCATTTTTTGTAGTGGAAGAACTTGTTAATCCTAAAGATGTCACAGCTGTGGATCCTGAGGTTCCCTTTGCACTAATTGTTGTTAGCAGTGTGTTTTCTGCAGTTGTTCCAACAGATGAGCTTGGAAATGTAGACATGGTTACAGTGGTGGATCCTAAAGTTTCTGGTGTTACCTTTGAGGTTAGCAGTGTAGTTTCTTCAGTTGTTCCAGTTGAAGAACTTTGTAATGTTGAAGATTGTACATCTGTGGATCCTAATGTTTCCTTTTCTCTTGTTGAGGTTTGCAGTGTACTTTCTGCAGTTGTTCCAGTCGAAGAACTTGGTAATGTAGTAAATGTTTCAGCGGTGGACATGAAAGTTTCTTTTGCACTTGTTGATGTTACGGTGTACTTTCTGCACTTGTTCCAGTTGATGAACTGGTTAATGATAAGGATGTTACTGCTGTGGATCCTAAAATTTCATTTGCAGTAGTTGATGTCAGCAGTGCATTTTCTGCAGTTGTTCGAGCAGATGAACTTGGAAATGTAGACAAGGTTACAGCGGTGGATCCTAAAGTTTCTGGAGCCCCCGTTACGATTAGCAGTGTAGTTTCTGCAGTTGTTGCAGTGGAAGAACTTGGTAATGTAGTAAATGTTTCAGCTGTCGACAATAAAGTTTCTTTTGCAATTGTTGATGTTACCAGTGTACTTTCTGCACTTGTTCCAGTCGAAGAACTTGTTAATGATAAGGATGTTACTGCTGTGGATCCTAAAATTTCATTTGCAGTAGTTGATGTTAGCAGTGCATTTTCTGCAGTTGTTCGAGCAGATGAACTTGGAAATGGAGACAAGGTTACACTGGTGGATCCTAAAGTTTCTGGAGCCACTGTTGATGTTGCCAATGTACTTTCTGCAATTGTTCCAGTTGATGAACTTGTCAATGCTAAAGATGTCACAGCTGTGGATCCTGAAGTTTCCTTTGCACTAGTTGAGGTTAGTAATGTAGTTTCTGCTGTTGTTCCAGTCAAAGAACTTGCCAATGTTGAAGATCTTTCAGCCGTGGATCCTAATGTTTCCTTAGCAATAGTTAAGCTTTGCAGTGCAGTTTCTGCAGTAGTTCTACTTGACGAACTTGAAGATGGTACTGCAGTGGATCCTAAACTTTCCTTTGTACCATTTGAGGTTAGCAGAGAAGTTTGGGAAGTAGTTTCACTTGAAGGACTTGGTAATGAAGAAGGTGTTACAGCCGTGGATCCTAAAATTTCTTTCACACTAGTTGATGGTAGCAGTGTATTTTCTGCAGTTGTTCGAGCAGATGAACTTGGAAATGTAGACAAGGTTACACCGGTGGATCCTAAAGTTTCTGGAGTCCCCGTTGAGATTTGCAGTGTAGTTTCTGAAGTTGTTGCAGTGGAAGAACTTGTTAATGATAAGGATGTTACTGCTGTGGATCCTAAAATTTCATTTGCAGTAGTTGATGTTAGCAGTGTATTTTGAGCAGTTTTTTGAGCAGATGAACTTGGAAATGAAGACAAGGTTACACCGGTGGATCCTAAAGTTTCTGGAGTCCCCGTTGAGATTTGCAGTGTAGTTTCTGAAGTTGTTGCAGTGGAAGAACTTGGTAATATCGTAAATGTTTCAGCTGTCGACAATAAAGTTTCTTTTGCAATTGTTGATGTTACCAGTGTACTTTCTGCACTTGTTCTAGTCGAAGAACTTGTCAATGATGAGGATGTTACTGCTGTGGATCCTAAAATTTCATTTGCAGTAGTTGATGTTAGCAGTGTATTTTCTGCAGTTGTTCGAGCAGATGAACTTGCAAATGTAGACAAGGATATACCGGTGGATCCTAAAGTTTCTGGTTCTGCCGTTGAGGTTAGCAGTGTAGTTTCTGCATTTTTTGTAGTGGAAGAACTTGTTAATCCTAAAGATGTCACAGCTGTGGATCCTGAGGTTCCCTTTGCACTAATTGTTGTTAGCAGTGTGTTTTCTGCAGTTGTTCCAACAGATGAGCTTGGAAATGTAGACATGGTTACAGTGGTGGATCCTAAAGTTTCTGGTGTTACCTTTGAGGTTAGCAGTGTAGTTTCTTCAGTTGTTCCAGTTGAAGAACTTTGTAATGTTGAAGATTGTACATCTGTGGATCCTAATGTTTCCTTTTCTCTTGTTGAGGTTTGCAGTGTACTTTCTGCAGTTGTTCCAGTCGAAGAACTTGGTAATGTAGTAAATGTTTCAGCGGTGGACATGAAAGTTTCTTTTGCACTTGTTGATGTTACTGGTGTACTTTCTGCACTTGTTCCAGTTGATGAACTGGTTAATGATAAGGATGTTACTGCTGTGGATCCTAAAATTTCATTTGCAGTAGTTGATGTCAGCAGTGCATTTTCTGCAGTTGTTCGAGCAGATGAACTTGGAAATGTAGACAAGGTTACAGCGGTGGATCCTAAAGTTTCTGGAGCCCCCGTTACGATTAGCAGTGTAGTTTCTGCAGTTGTTGCAGTGGAAGAACTTGGTAATGTAGTAAATGTTTCAGCTGTCGACAATAAAGTTTCTTTTGCAATTGTTGATGTTACCAGTGTACTTTCTGCACTTGTTCCAGTCGAAGAACTTGTTAATGATAAGGATGTTACTGCTGTGGATCCTAAAATTTCATTTGCAGTAGTTGATGTTAGCAGTGCATTTTCTGCAGTTGTTCGAGCAGATGAACTTGGAAATGGAGACAAGGTTACACTGGTGGATCCTAAAGTTTCTGGAGCCACTGTTGATGTTGCCAATGTACTTTCTGCAATTGTTCCAGTTGATGAACTTGTCAATGCTAAAGATGTCACAGCTGTGGATCCTGAAGTTTCCTTTGCACTAGTTGAGGTTAGTAATGTAGTTTCTGCTGTTGTTCCAGTCAAAGAACTTGCCAATGTTGAAGATCTTTCAGCCGTGGATCCTAATGTTTCCTTAGCAATAGTTAAGCTTTGCAGTGCAGTTTCTGCAGTAGTTCTACTTGACGAACTTGAAGATGGTACTGCAGTGGATCCTAAACTTTCCTTTGTACCATTTGAGGTTAGCAGAGAAGTTTGGGAAGTAGTTTCACTTGAAGGACTTGGTAATGAAGAAGGTGTTACAGCCGTGGATCCTAAAATTTCTTTCACACTAGTTGATGGTAGCAGTGTATTTTCTGCAGTTGTTCGAGCAGATGAACTTGGAAATGTAGACAAGGTTACACCGGTGGATCCTAAAGTTTCTGGAGTCCCCGTTGAGATTTGCAGTGTAGTTTCTGAAGTTGTTGCAGTGGAAGAACTTGTTAATGATAAGGATGTTACTGCTGTGGATCCTAAAATTTCATTTGCAGTAGTTGATGTTAGCAGTGTATTTTGAGCAGTTTTTTGAGCAGATGAACTTGGAAATGGAGACAAGGTTACACCGGTGGATCCTAAAGTTTCTGGAGTCCCCGTTGAGATTTGCAGTGTAGTTTCTGAAGTTGTTGCAGTGGAAGAACTTGGTAATATCGTAAATGTTTCAGCTGTCGACAATAAAGTTTCTTTTGCAATTGTTGATGTTACCAGTGTACTTCCTGCACTTGTTCCAGTCGAAGAACTTGTCAATGATAAGGATGTTACTGCTGTGGATCCTAAAATTTCATTTGCAGTAGTTGATGTTCGCAGTGCATTTTCTGCAGTTGTTCGAGCAGATGAACTTGGAAATGGAGACAAGGTTACACTGGTGGATCCTAAAGTTTCTGGAGCCACTGTTGATGTTGCCAATGTACTTTCTGCAATTGTTCCAGTTGACGAACTTGTCAATGCTAAAGATGTCACAGCTGTGGATCCTGAAGTTTCCTTTGCACTAGTTGAGGTTACTAATGTAGTTTCTGCTGTTGTTCCAGTCGAAGAACTTGCCAATGTTGAAGATCTTTCAGCCGTGGATCCTAATGTTTCCTTAGCAATAGTTGAGCTTTGCAGTGCATTTTCTGCAGTAGTTCTACTTGATGAACTTGAAGATGGTACTGCAGTGGATCCTAAACTTTCCTTTGTACCATTTGAGGTTAGCAGAGAAGTTTGGGAAGTAGTTTCACTTGAAGGACTTGGTAATGATGAAGGTGTTACAGCCGTGGATCCTAAAATTTCTTTCACACTAGTTGATGGTAGCAGTGTATTTTCTGCAGTTGTTCGAGCAGATGAACTTGGAAATGTAGACAAGGTTACACCGGTGGATCCTAAAGTTCCTGGAGTCCCCGTTGAGATTGGCAGTGTAGTTTCTGAACTTGTTCCAGTTGAAGAACTTGTTAATGATAAGGATGTTACTGCTGTGGATCCTAAAATTTCATTTGCAGTAGTTGATGTTAGCAGTGTATTTTGAGCAGTTTTTTGAGCAGATGAACTTGGAAATGGAGACAAGGTTACACCGGTGGATCCTGAAGTTTCTTGAGCCTCTGTTGATGTTACCAGTGTACTTTCTGCAATTGTTCCAGTTGATGAAGTTGTTAATGCTAAAGATGTCACAGCTGTGGATTCTGAAGTTTCCTTTGCACTAGTTGAGGTTAGTAGTGTAGTTTCTACAGTTGTTCCTGTCGAAGAACTTGGCAATGTTGAAGATCTTTCAGCTGTGGATTCTAACGTTTCCTTTGCACTACTTGAGCTAAGCGGTGTCGTTTCTGCAGGAGTTGTACTTGAAGAACTTGAAAACGGTACTGCATTGGATCCTAAACTTTCCTTTGCACTGCTTGAGGTTAGCAGGGTAGTTTGGGAAGTAGTTTCACTTGAAGAACTTGGCAATGATGAAGGGCTTACAGCTGTGGATCCTAAATTTTCTTTCGCACTAGTTGATGTTAGCAGTGTATTTTGGGCAGTTGTTCGAGCAGATGAACTTGGAAATGTAGACAAGGTTACACCGATGGATCCGGAAGTTTCTGGAGCCCCTGTTGATGTTGCCAATGTACTCTCTGCAATTGTTGCAGTTGATGAACTTGTTAATTTTAAAGATGTCACATCTGTGGATCCTGAAGTTTCCTTTACACTGGTTGCGGTTAGTAGTGTAGTTTCTGCAGTTGTACCAGTAGAAGAACTTGGCAATGTTGAAGATGTTTCAGTTGTGGATCCTAACGTTTCCTTTGTAGTACTTGAGCTAAGCGGTGAACTTTCTGCAGTAGTTCTACTTGAAGAACTTGATGATGGTACTGCTGTGGATCCTAAACTTTCCTTTGCACTGCTTGTGGTTCGCAGGGTAGTTTTGGAGGTAGTTTCACTTGAAGAACTTGGTAATGATGAAGGTGTTACAGCTGTGGATCCGCTAATTGCTTTAGCACTAGTTGATGTTGGCACGGTGTTTTTAGCAGTTTTTGCAGTGGAAGAACTTGGTAATGTAGTAAATGTTTCAGCTGTGGACACTAAAGTTTCTTTTGCACTTGTTGATGTTACCAGTGTACTTTCTGCACTTGTTCTAGTCGAAGAACTTGTCAATGATGAGGATGTTACTGCTGTGGATCCTAAAATTTCATTTGCAGTAGTTGATGTTAGCAGTGTATTTTCTGCAGTTGTTCGAGCAGATGAACTTGCAAATGTAGACAAGGATATACCGGTGGATCCTAAAGTTTCTGGTTCTGCCGTTGAGGTTAGCAGTGTAGTTTCTGCATTTTTTGTAGTGGAAGAACTTGTTAATGCTAAAGATGTCACAGCTGTGGATCCTGAGGTTCCCTTTGCACTAATTGTTGTTAGCAGTGTGTTTTCTGCAGTTGTTCCAACAGATGAGCTTGGAAATGTAGACATGGTTACAGTGGTGGATCCTAAATTTTCTGGTGTTACCTTTGAGATTAGCAGTGTAGTTTCTTCAGTTGTTCCAGTTGAAGAACTTTGTAATGTTGAAGATTGTGCATCTGTGGATCCTAATGTTTCCTGTTCTCTTGTTGAGGTTTGCAGTGTACTTTCTGCAGTTGTTCCAGTCAAAGAACTTGGTAATGTAGTAAATGTTTCAGCGGTGGACACGAAAGTTTCTTTTGCACTTGTTGATGTTACCGGTGTACTTTCTGCACTTGTTCCAGTTGAAGAACTTGTTAATGATAAGGATGATACTGCTGTGGATCCTAAAATTTCATTTGCAGTAGTTGATGTTAGCAGTGTATTTTGAGCAGTTTTTTGAGCAGATGAACTTGGAAATGGAGACAAGGTTACACCGGTGGATCCGAAAGTTTCTTGAGCCTCTGTTGATGTTACCAGTGTACTTTCTGCAATTGTTCCAGTTGATGAAGTTGTTAATTTTAAAGATGTCACATCTGTGGATCCTGAAGTTTCCTTTGCACTGGTTGCGGTTAGTAGTGTAGTTTCTGCAGTTGTACCAGTAGAAGAACTTGGCAATGTTGAAGATGTTTCAGTTGTGGATCCTAACGTTTCCTTTGTAGTACTTGAGCTAAGCGGTGCACTTTCTGCAGTAGTTCTACTTGGAGAACTTGATGATGGTACTGCTGTGGATCCTAAACTTTCCTTTGCACTGCTTGTGGTTAGCAGGGTAGTTTTCGAGGAGTTGGAGTAACTTGGTAATGTCGATGTTCCATTCATTGCTTCTGTATTTGATTTTGCACTCATTATTATCCCTATAATTTAACATGGAATGTGGTTATAATTATTATCATTTTTGTACATCAATTTTTCACAATAAAACATTTCATAAGGAGTTTTAAAAAACTTGCTCTCATGTGTCATCTTTTTTATACATTCAACTTACTCACTTTGTTCTACAACAGCACTCCATTAATTTTTTTCTTTTACTTCCCCATTCTTTATTTTCATTCATATTGTTCGGCCTGTGTCATCCAGACTTTGCCCTCGAAACATTTTTATCTGTCAAATGTTTGGCCAACTGAAGGGAAGTACCCTTATGTTTTTCCATTTGTGGTCCACACACAATTCTATTTTTTAGAATATGCTGTGAAACTGTACCAGAGCCCCCTCCATGAATCACCACCTTATCATGGTGGAGGGGTTTGCGTGACCTAATGATCCTAGGAGCTATGTTGTTCGGGGCATAATGCCTCTGGTAGGGTCACCCAAGGCAAACAGGTCCAGACGAAGTTCGATTCAGAAGACCCCTATGACACCTAAGAGACATCAAAGGAAGCAGTCTCCCTTGCCAGACATGGGTCACCTGGGTTCCCTCCTGGAGCCATGACCGAGGGAGGGGCTCGAAGGCGAGCAACTGGTGGTCGGGCTTCTGCACATGGAGCCTGGCCGGGCCTAGCCCGAAAAGGAGACATGGGTCCACCCTCCCATGGACCCACCACCCATGGGAGGAGTTTTAGGGTCGGGTGCAGTGTGAGTTGGGTGGCAGACGAAGGCATGGGTTCTGTTGGACAGATGCTCGGCTACTTACTCTGACCCTCGGGACATGGAATTTCTGTGGGGAGAGGTGGCGAACCGGTGTGGGTATTCTTGTTGCCCCCCATCTCGGGGCCCAAATGTTGGGGTTCTCCCCGGTTGACGGAAGGGTAGCTTCCCTCCTCCTTTGGGTGGGGGGACAGGTCCTGACTGTTATTTGTGCTTATGCACCAAATGACAGTTCAGAGTACACACCCTTTTTGGAGTCTTTGGGGGGGTGTTGGAGAACGCTCCCTCAGGAGACTCAGTCGTTGTCTTGGGAGACTTCAACGCCCATGTGGGCAACGATAGTGTGACCTGGAATTGTGTGATCGGTAGGTACGGCCTCTCCAGTCTGAAACCGAATGATGTTTCGTTGTTGGACTTCTGTGCTCATCACAGATCGAAGGGGGTCATCCAGTTGAAAGAAAAAGAAAAAAGGCCTATCAGGTTTTATTAAAACAGGTACCGGCAGGCCAAACAAGCTGCAACCGAGGCTGTCGCAGATGCAAAATCTCGGGCGTGGGAGGAGCCCTGGACCTCCTGGCTGGTGCCAATCTCAGGTGACTCTGGGCAAGGGCAAGGTACACCCTGAACAGCTCGCCAGTCCATTGCAGGAGCAGTCACACTATATTTAAGTGATATTTGATAACGATTATTGATTTTATTCATATCTACACTCATGCTGACTCCTGTGCTGCTCTTTGTTCAAAGGAATATTTGTAATTTTGAGGTTTGACATTTTTTGCATAGATTCACAGAGCAAGTAGGTTTGTCTGCAGTTTCACTGAAGAATAAGATGCTGCTTCTCTAGAATGTACTGTGGCCCAACATTATACTAATGCCAGAGATGTCACTGTTGACTAGTTATATTCCGAACAATAGTATTTATGCACTCCTGTGATCAATCAATCAATCTATCTATCTATCTATCTATCTATCTATCTATCTATCTATCTATCTATCTATCTATCTATCTATCTATCTATCAATTTGTCTTTCTGTTTTTCCATTGCTAGTGCTAGTATTTCGTTTAATAAATGCAAATAAATGCAAATAAATGCAAATAAATGCAAATAATAATAATAATAATAATAATAATAATAATAATAATAATAATAATTAGTTGTACATAGAATCTGTAATTGGCCATAATGCATTACTGAGGACCATATGAGTAACTTACCTATTATGAAGATGAGAGCTTCTTTTCTCTTCATCCTGATTATCTACAAATAAATCTTTAAATGATAATGCGTTCCTTAATATCAAATATTTTAATAAAATGAAAATATAAATTTTCAGTATGAGTATGAGTACAGTATGAGTATTTTTCCATCAAAACATGAACACCATACATACCACATTAGTTTATTTATACATTATTGGAAAAACACCACTTGTTATTAACCAACCAATATCGATCAATCAATTTATTTATTTATTTTAATGTTATTGAAAATTTGCAGGGCTTTTTTTTTCTCCAGACAGTTTGAGTTAAAACAGTTTGGAGATTTTCCACAGTCCTGTACAAACGATTTGCCAATTAGTACAAAGTTATACTATAAACTAAATAAACAACCAGTTGTGAAAATTAAAAAAAAAAATACTTATTACAAGTATCAGTACCGGTAAATATATGAACTCAACTATTTACATTTTTTTCAATGTATTTTTAGTTATTATAATTCTATATGTCATATTAATATTTCTTCATTCACCATTCTTTTTGTCAATAAAATGAATTAACTGATATACAGCGCATTCTTGCTGATCTGTTTTGTTGGTCATAACATTAGAATGAATTGTTTAACTGTTGTGAACAATATATAAATAATATACAGCATTGTGTAAATTAAAAAAAAAAAAAAAAGTTAATACAAAATGTGACCCTCCAGGATCAAACCAGTCAGAAGTCACAGAACTAAACTTTGAGATTTAGCTGATTAATCTATAAGTGTGTCAAAATTATTGACTTTTAGATTTAAGTTCAGTTCAGTTCATTTTCTGTAAACGCTTAATTCTAATTAGGGTCATGGGGAGGCTGGCGCCCATCCCAGCCGACTCCAAGCAAGGGAAGAGTACACTCTGGACAGCTCGCCAGGCCATCGCAGGGCGGAAACACGCTGACAGCTTTGCAGCTCCTCTTGTCGAAAGCCAGCAATGGTTCTTTTACATGACCTTAAACCATAGACAGTGAGAGACATGGCCAGCCTTTGATAACCCAGTTAGCTGCACTTGGGGTGGGGGGTGGGGCGGGGGGGGGGGGGTAACTATTTTATCCATGGAAAGATCAGGACTCAATGATGATATGGAGAGGCTTCCCCTATTGTGGATCAAATTGAAAGAGATAAACAGCGATGGGAGTGCAGCCAAGCAGCAGAAGACAAGTGACCAAAATTAGTGAAGTGAAATAAAACAGTTAAAAAATAAAATAAATAAAAGTAAATAAATAAATAAAAAGTAAAAAAAAAAAAAAAAGCCCAAAGTGCAGCAAACGGATGTCCTGGCAAGCTGTCCAGGGTGTACTCTACCCTTGCTCAGGGTCGACTGGGATGGGTGCCAGCCTCCCCATGACCCTAATTGGGATTAAGCAGTTATAGAACATGAACTGGACTAAATGTTGGGTTTTTTTTTTTTTTTTTTTTTTTCATAACTCTCTACTCAAATTTCACATGTCTATAACTTCTTCAAATTGTGTCTTATCATAAAATATATACATTAAAAGTATATAATTAAATAAATTGATATCTTATCTTATGATCTTAATGAGTTCTAATTTTAAGACAAAATCTCAACAAAAAAAATCATAATAATACAATGGACCTATGTCTATGGTTCGATGCAAATGAGTCACATATTTCAGATATATGACTTATTCATGTTGCATGATTCACATTTACAAACTAAAAGTTTAACCACATTACAAAAACAAAAAGTCAACTGAAAAAGAAAAAAGAAAAAAAAGGGAAAAAAAGGAATATTTTCTTAAAGTGTGATGATTTTTGCTGGAATTTATTTTAGTTATATGTACATTGATTTATTACTTGCAATACTTTCATCTATAATAAATAAAAGGATTAGCAAAATAAGTCAAACTCACCCAATTGTGCTTCAATCTTTGCAAAAATGAAGTTGGAATAGTTAAATAAAAGTTTTCAGTATCAAATGAGTCATGGTCTCAAATGTCAGTTTACTGAAGCAATGCTTGCTTTGGTTGGGGTTTTTATATACTTTCTGTACCCACACATATACATATGGGTTTTTTTTCCTTCTGTGATGCTGAGAGTGGGATCATTCTCGTCACACAAGATCTTTGTCATAGTGTTGAATTTGGCATTGCAGTCAACATTCCATTCACACCTTGTGAAATGTTTGTACATCAAGCTTGCAGGCCTGCACCAATGATAATTTTAAATGCTATGACTCTTAGTATTGTCCAGAGTAAATAAAAACATGGATATGCTCGAGAAAATTTGAAGTACTCAAGCAAGACAGATAATTTTTAAAAGTTGAATCTAAGAGTGAAAACACTGTGCGCCTTACGCACACACACACACACACACACACACACACACACACACACACACACACACACACACACACACACACACACACACACACACAGAACATTTATTTTTTGATAAGCATAGCAATTTCCTTCATTTTACTGCTTCATTGAATTCACGCAAAAAAGTCACGTGGAAACTATTTTAAAATGTGGAAACTCCAGTTGATCTATAGTATAATGGTTGTTTTTGGAATATTAAAGAAAACCTGATAAAAGCATAGAGATTTATGCCACAGGGATCTAACCCTGGACCTCCCTGGCATTGGCTCCAGCTTTTCCTCACAGTATCAGGGTAGTGATACCAATAATGAAGAATGAAACTCTGGAAACTTACATGATTATTTATCTCAGATTTCTCACAGGATTTATCCATTTTTCATTTCATAACTATGGATGTGTTTCCTGTGTTTTCACAAACACTTCACAAACAATGTTTGTACAAAATAGAGGTGGTACTGTTGTGGATTTGGGCCTGTTTTGCTGCATCTTGGCCAGGATCCATTGTCATCACTGATGAAAATTTGAATTCTGAATTACACCAACAAGTTGTAAAATAAAATATATAATATATATATATATATTATATATAATATATATTATATATAATAATATATATTATATATACATATATATATATATATATATATATATATATATATATATATATATATATATATATATATATATATAAAATAATAATACAGTGATACCTCAGCTCACGAACATAATTGGTTCCCAGAAAGTGTGTGTAAGGCGAAAAGTTCATCTTCCGAACATTTATTTCCCATAAGAAACCATTAAAATGAGAATAATCCGTTCCCAGGTCCCCATAAAACATAATTTTCTACTAAATAAGCCTTAAAACTACACAAAAATATACCTTATTTTATGTATAATAAATGTGCTATTGTATTGTAATTAAAGAAATAAACTGTACTGTATAATAAAGTCATTTTATTTACCTTTGTGATGGTAGTTTTTATTTTTATTTATTTAAGGGACAATGTACAGGAACATTAAGCTCATAGAGACAGAGATGTACTGTACCAGATTATAGCTTAATAGCTAGTTTCCATCTGTAGTCCCTAATTTAGAACGGCCAATTAACCTACAATGCATGTCTTTGGATTGTGGGAGGAAACCGGAGCACCCGGAGGAAACCCACACAAGCACAGGGAGAACATGCAAACTCCACACAGAAACGCCCAGGCCGGGAATCGAACCCGGGCCTTCTTGCTGTGAGGCGGACGTGCTAACCACTACGCCACCGTGCCGTGATGGAAGTTGATGGCTTGATGGAATGGAGTGGGAGGAGGAGGGAGGGAGGGACTTACTGTTTGGAAGGAGAGTTTGGAAACGCCTACTGTTTGGAAACACCCTTAGCCACACACGCACCCTTAATAGCTTCCTTGTTCTTAAGGATGGTAGCAATGGTAGACTTAGCGTACTGGTCCTGGGACGCTAAGTCACACAAACGCACACCTCGTTCGTGTTTTTCAATGATCTCCGCCTGTGGTGGGGTCTTTTTCGGTCCCATAATAGCAAAAGTACACTCAATATGGTCCAAAATGTCTATCAAACACAAACCACTTCCGCACTCAAAGAAAGGGGGTGACGAACTGTGACGCCATGAGCGTGCGTCAGCTTCTCGTGGCCGCCACCGTGGCGCTGTTCGTCCGCCGAAAACTAGTTCGTCAGCAGAGACTATATGCTCGCAAATTTAATGTTCTTGAGGTGAAAAGTTCGTGAGCTTAAGCGTTCGTCAGCATAGGTTTTACTGTATATGTCAATGGTAACAACAGCAATGCAGCAATACAAGTGTTTTTATTGTTTTAATGTTCTGCTGAGGGAATTTTTTAAATAAATTTATTTATATGCTGCCTGCATATACAACATGAAAATACATTTAAAAAACGGCTCCACACAACAATCCTGAAAGAATATCAGCAATCGATTGTCAATCTACTAATCAGTGGTGGAGTATGATATCTATGTTTGTTTTTCACAGAATTACCTTTAGCGCGTTTTTTAAATAGTCCAACAGTACCTGTATGTTATAATGTATGAAATATTACAGCTAAATATTGTTAGATTATCTAGAAATGTTGCATTATTTAAACATGAATTGGTGATAATTTTCTAAATTAAAACAGTTTTTTTTGTTAAGGTCATCTCTGAGTTGTTTATTTGAATAATTATTTGTTTGCTTATGTGTGTGTACTGTTCACTTACAGGTTATGTGTGTGCATTGGTTAATTGTCGATGTGCCTTGTCTTAGTTTATACTTCACTGTGTATACTGTCTATAATTGTTGAAAATATATTTTCATTGCTACTCCACCCAACCATTGACTAAAGGTAAGAAAAGCACGTTTCAGAACAAAAGATTGCCCGAGTGATTACCACACAGCTGAAGTACAGAGCACCTCATACAGAGCTAACAGATATTGAAAAAGCTAAAAAAAAAAAAAAAAAAAAAAGGTTTCTGTTATTTGTATGATTGCGTTTTTGTTTTAATATGGATTTGATTTATAATTCTTAATTTTTAAACCAGAGTACCCAGAGGAAACCCATACAACAACAGGGAGAATATGCAAACTCCACACAAGAATGGCCAAACTATGAATCGAACCCAGGCCTTCTTACTGCGATGTGGACGTGCTGACCACTATGCCACTGTATTGCCGGCTATATTATATTCTGCACAGAATTAAACGATGACACAGGAAACGCATTATAAAACAATACAACGACCAAAAAAAAAAGCCTGTTTAAAGTATCACTGAGGACATTTCAAAGAAATGTTGATAAGATCATTTAAAGCATGTTTCAACCTAAACCTAAACCAAACACGCCTTGATCCTGGCAGATAATTCAGTCATTAGGTTACTTTCAGCCTATGAGTGGCATTGTTATGCATTTATTTTATATTCTGTTTATCAGACAGATCAAACTCAGAGTCAATGACTAATAAAGGTCAAGAAAGTTCATACCGAAGAAAGAAGGAAATGTCATTCAGTCATGGGACTACTTTCATATTTCACTGGTGGAAATGTTGTGCAGTTTTTAAATTTTCTGTTTATCAGACGATTATCACACAGAGGCAATAGATAATTAACTGCAGGAGATGCAAAAAATTTACATTCAACCAGGGGAAAAAAGAACAGTTCAACCGCAGGGCAATTTCAACGAGTCTTTAATAAATTGTTTCCATGTTATTTATTTATTTATATACAGTATTTTAAAAAAAAGTTACATTTCAACATTGTCCGTGTGTCAAACTTTAACCTATGATTGAGTCATATTTAATATTTAATTCCAGTCTTATAGTTTATTTCTATGTTGTGTCCCCTTTGTACACTATGTGAACAAGAGTATGTAGACACCTGAACATCTCAAATATGTCTTCTACAGATAGCTTCAGCAAAATCATAAGCACACAGTTGCATGGAATGTCCAAATGTGTTGTCAAGTACAATTAAAATAGCATTTCCTTGAAACTGAAGGGCCCAAACCTGTTCCAGCATGATATGTATGACCATGTGCAGAAAGTTAGCTCCATGAAGATAAACTGTGCCAAAGTTGGTGTGAAAGAACTCACGAGTCCTACAGAGAGCCCTGACCTCGCCCCAGTGAATACTTTTGCGATGAACTGGAACACCTACTGCACCTTACGGCTTGTAACCATCAGCTCCTGATCTCACTCGAGCGCTTGGGATTGGATAATTACAAATATCCATAGCAATGCTGCAACATCTACTGGAAAGTCTTCCTAGAACAAACGAGCAATTTTAAGAACAACCATGAGATTCTCATAAAATATTGATGAATGTGATGGTCAGGTTTCCTCACAGCCTCGACATTTTGGTGTACCCATATGTTGACGATACTGTTTACATTCCTCATCCATATGTTAGTGATAGCTGATGGCTATGTATGAATAAACTCTGCCTGAGCATTTCTTCTAGTTATGCCAAGCACATATGTTATGTGGTTCACTGCCAAACAAAATACCTTTTGTTTTATGAGAAACTGTCACATCTCATAAAGGTTTTTTTAGTTATTTTCATCATATGACCACAAGTAAAATATAATCAAGATATGCATGAAGTCCACCCTTATTAGGATCGACAGGTAGACAGGGCAGCTCACTAATCTGATAACAAATCTGAAAGCATTTCAAATATAGTCGAGTCCGACATTCAGTAGAAAGCCAACTGCTTTTTGTTTTGTTTTCTTTGTTTTTTTTATTTTTAAACAAAGACTTTAATCAGTGTAAAAAATAAACCAAAAACTAACTAACTCGCGAACAGGTTTATCAACCAGTTAGGGATTTTTGACAAAAGGTTTAGTAACCTTTACCAACCTTCCAGATTCAGGGTTTTTTTTTTTTGTTTTGTTTTGTTTTGTTTTTTGTTGTTGTTGTTGTTTGTTTGTTTTGTTTTGTTTTTTGTTTTCTTTTATTTTGTGGCCATCGTTAAAGGATAGTTTACCTGTTAACAAACAATCAACTATGTATGGCAAAGCACTGTCAAAAGATCTAAAGTTAAAGTTGAGAAAGGCACAAATTAAAAATTCAAAGGTTTTTATCAATTAATCCAAAATCAAAAACAGGAAATTGTTTGGCACCACTAGGATCTTTTCTCAATCAGGCGGTCTACTGGATGTAGAAGCAATGAGGACGCTCATAAGGGCCGCTACCAAGATGTTTCTGACAACTTTGAAGCAGTTTAAGGATGTTTTGGCAAAGAGTGGTCATTGTGCAAATGTGACAGTTTTACAACCGATCTACAATTGTGTCTTGTATGAGAGATTTACAAGAAAAAAGCTAGTCCTCCATTCAACTTTGCCAAAACTCACCTCAAAGATTCTGAAGCCACGTGAAAAAAATGTGTCTGTCACATGAGACAGAATTAAAACTATATGGCCTTAATGCCAAAAGTTTTATCTTGGGGAAAGCCATCCAAAGGTCACAATACCTCCAGTATTGAATGAAAGTTATCAGGGTGTAACATTATGCAGTAAGCCACTTTAGCATGTATTGATAGGTTTAAAGATGAAAATCACGTGGTTTCACCATGATCCTACACTGTGTGAAATTAAATGCTATTATTTATACCTTTCTGTTCTTCCACAAACTTCTCAACTATGTTATGTACTTCTAATTTCATCAATGGTGTATGTTTTCATGTACCATTACTGAGATGTTACTCGTGCACTTAAGATGTTACTCATGCACATTTATAATGTCTTAATAGGCTTTCTGCTCCAGACATGACAGCAAAACAAACATTCTCTCTTTTTGTTTTGTTTTTAAAAATTACAAATACAAAAGCAAACCTTGTTTGCAGAACGGCAAAAATGTGGGGAGCCTACATTCCTGTAGCTTTTTCCCATGTCAGAGGATAAAAACAGAAATAAAGTAGTGGTACTATAGTCTATTCTCGCAAAAATACTAAATAAATATCTTCTGCTGTATCTTATATATATATATATATATATATATATATATATATATATATATATATATATATATATATATATATATATATATATATATATATATATATATATATATATATATATATATATATATATATATATATATATATATATATATATATATATGTATGTATGTATGTATGTATGTATATATATATATGTATGTATGTATGTATATATATATATATATATATATATATACATATATGTATATATTCAATTTCAATGATAGTACTTTTTATTTGTAAATTCATCTGAGATTATGTGCTACATCTGTAATACAAAACAAAGGTACATAAACAGGTGCTTTATGTATTGTGTGTTTGCCCTTCGAAATTCATCTGCCATTATTGATTTGTGGTTTGAAAGCCTTGTGGAATGAAAAGAATGGATCAAGCTGACACTGTAGAAGATGGCATACCCCCTGAAAAACTCCTTAAACAAGGCAAACACACACAACCACTCACACTTACACCTGGGGCAAGTTGAAGAAGCCACTTAGAATAATGAGCATGTTTTTAGATGATGGGAAGAAACTGGATTACTTGGAGGAAACCCACATAAGCATAGAGAAACCATACAAGCTTGACACAGAAATACCAAAACCTGAGATGTGAATCCAGGCTGCTCTTCCTGGAAGACAGACATTGTTGCCACTATGCTACCGTGCAACCCTGTTGTCGTTCAATGCTGCAGCTGTATCTAGCTTGTAGTACTTAATTTTTCAAAAAGCTAAAAACCGCTTAATCCTACTAGGGTCACTGGGATGCTGGAGTCCAATTCAGCCGTCTCTGAGAAAAAGTGGGGTTCGTTGCAACATACACATACAACCATCCACACTCACACCAATGCACAATTTTTAAACAGAAAATTAGCCTGACGTGCATGTTTTTGGATTGTGGGAGAACTCCAGGGTACCCAAATAAAATCTACACAAGCATGGGAAAAATTCAAATTCCACACAGAAACACCCTTGCCAAGTATGCAACCTGAAATCAGGACCTTCTTGCAGTGAGGTGGCTCCCTATCACCCGAAATTTTTACCAGTAACACAGTGTCAGGACGATGTCACCGCAGTCCAACAGGGTATAAAACCACATAGAACCATCATAAAAACCACCTCATGTGAGGCCAGCTTTAATCAACTAACTATAAACTTTGCCATGACACAATACCTCCAAACTGGTTTTTAAAAAAACATTGTTACCTTTTTTTTGTTTTTTAACATGATGCCTTCTGTCACATTCTTTTAAAGGGCTTAGCAGTTCCACATTGTTTAATTCGCTTACAACATGTCCTGGGCGGCATGTTGGCGTAGACTTTAGCACATCCGCCTCACAACAAGAAGATCTTCTTCTTTTCCTTTTGGCTTTTCCTTTCAGGGGTCGCCACAGTGAATCATCTGCCTCCATCTCACCCTATCCTTTGCATCT
Organism: Plotosus lineatus; assembly: GCA_024760905.1. Taxonomy (NCBI): domain Eukaryota; kingdom Metazoa; phylum Chordata; class Actinopteri; order Siluriformes; family Plotosidae; genus Plotosus; species Plotosus lineatus. The sequence continues at coordinate 24,531,469 of CM045746.1, forward strand.
TCTTCTCTTATACCAGCTACCTTCATGTCCTGCTTCACTACATCCATGGATCGTCTCTTTGGTCTTCCTCTCGGCCTTCTGCCTGGTAGTTCCAACCTCAGCATCCTACTACCAATATACTCACTATCCCTCCTCTGTACATGTCCAAACCATCTCAATCTAGCCTCTCTGACTTTGTGTCCAAAACGTCTTACATGTGCTGTCCCTCTGATGTGCTCATTCCTGATCCTATCCATCCTCGTTACTCCCAAAGAGAACCTCAACATTTTCATCTCTGCCTCACAACAAGAAGATACTGTGTACAATTCCCAGCTTGAGCGTTCCTCTGTGGAGTTTGCATGTTCTCCCAGTGCTTGTGTGGGTTTCCTCCAGGTACTCCAGTTTCCTTCCACAATCCAAAAACATGCGCAGTAGGTTAATCAACTCTAGGTATGAGTGTGAGTATAAATGATTATGTAAGTATTGCCCCTGTGATGCCCTGGCAAGCTGTCCAAGGTGTACCCCGCTCTCGCCCAAAGTTGACTAAAATGGGTGCCAACCTCCGCTCGTCCCTATTTGGGATTAATCGGTTCAGAAAATGAATGAATAAATGACATGTCCTGGGTATTGTGATGCATGTACATTGTTTCTTTTATTTAAAAGTGCCATAACTGGAACTGTACAATTCTTGTATGTCAGAATAATTGTGTATGTGCGGTTATGGGCAGTTGATATGAACCATGTCTTGACAGCTCAGCATCCATCAGGAATCCATATTTCATTAATCCTTTTAAAATATCACTGCCAGTGCTTCAGAACTAGTATGCTATGACAGTTTCAGTTAGATGTTGACATTGACAGATGTGAATGTAAGTGTGAAAGTAAATGAATATGGCAGACTGTCTCCTTATGCAATCCCTGCCATTTTTTTGTCTGATTGCATGGCTGTGAATTTAAAGGCATCCATGCACTTCCCATGTAAATAAATAAATATGAAATGCATCTCTGTTAACTCTCGGAAATAAAATTAAATTGGCAACAAAGTGTTTCTGACACTATGTGAGTGTCAAAGCCCTCGTCATCATGCGCGGGGAAACATAATGCATCTTTTTTTTATCTCTCTTGAAATTCTCTGCCTGACTCAGATTTTTAACACTGGATCGCAGACATTCATGCAAGCAAACCTCAGAGCCTTCAAAACCAGGCTATTTTTATTTTCAAAAGAAATGTCAGACAAGTCATTCGCTCATTTCCCCCACACTGGCCACATTAAACCCACGCAACATGTGAACAAATCCATAAAATCACTGGATGACCTGCATGAAGAATTCTGCCATAAGTTTTGAGATTTTGGATACTTGGCAGGACATTTCAGCTGGTGTCAGGTCCCTTCTCACTGAAACGGTACCACAGGAGTTGCAGTTGGATCTGATTGAGCCCCAGTGTGGCATTATGTTAAAGGAGAAGTTAAACTCCCTTAATCTGGATAGGTTTTATGTTTCATTAAGCGCAGCCAAATTTCCAAAAATTCAAAAGATGGCACAGGGAATGCTGGTGTTGTTTGGCTCTACTGTACATATGTGTGATGAACACCAACAAAGCACCCCACAGATCCCAATTGAGTGATGAACACCTCAAATCTGTTCTGAGAACCACAACAGAATTACCACCAGACTTTGATGCACTGGCAAAAATGGTTGATCAACAACACTGTTTCCACTAAAAGAAAATTTAATACTTTATTGCTTTTTTCTATGTATGTTTGATATGTACTTTTCAAAAATGCATTTTTTAATTACATGTTGTGCTGACCTGGCCCATCTGTCAAATTTTAAAAGTCATTGTGGCCCCCGAGTCATAAAGTTTGCCCACCCCTGTTCTAGAACCTGAATATACCTTTCTGCATTGACGGTGCCTTTCCAGATGTGCAAGCTGCCCATGCCACACAAACTCATGCAACCCCGTACTATCACAGATGCAGGCTTCTGAACTGAGTGCTGATAACAACTTGCGTTGTCCTTGTCCTCTTTAGTCCAGATGACATGGCGTTCCAGTTTTCTATAAAAACTTCGAATCGTGATTCATCTGAACACAGAACAGTTTTCCACTTTGCCACACTCCATTTTAAATGACCCCTGGCCCAGAGAAAACATCTGCGCTTCTGGGTGCTGTTTAGAACTGGCTTCTTCTTTGTACTGTCAAGTTTCAGATGGCAACAGTGGCTGGCACGGTGGATTGTGTTCACAGACAATGGTTTCTGGAAGTATTGCTGAGCACATTCTGTGATTTCCCTCACAGTAGCATTCCTGTTTGTGGTGCAGTGCCGTTTAAGGGCCCGAAGACCACAGGCATTCAGTATGGTTTTTCACCCTTGACCTTTACGCACAGAGATTGTTCCAGATTCTCTGAATCTTTGAATGATGTTCTGCACTGTAGATGATGATAACGTCAAATGCTTTGCAATTTTTCCCTGGGAACCACCTTTTTGATATTGCTCCACTATATTTCTGGCAACATTGGACGAATTGATGATCGTCTACCCATCTTCACTTCTGAGAGACACTGCCACGCTGAGAAACTCTTTTTATACTCAGTCATGTTGCCAATGGACCTCATTAGTAATTGGTCTTCCAGCTGTTCGCTATAAGTGCAATTAACTTTTCTACCCTCTTATAGGTAGCGACGGCGGCACAGTGGCATAGTAGTTGGCACATTCACCTCACAGCACGAAGGCCTGGGTTCGATTCCCGGCCTGGGCGTTTCTTTGAGGAGTTTGCATGTCCTCCCCGTGCTTGCGTGGGTTCCTCTGGGTGCTCCGGTTTCCTCCCACAATCCAAAGACATGCACAGTAGGTTAATTGGCTGTTCTAAATTGCCCGTAGGTTCACATCATGCAGAAGGCAATGGCAAACCACTGCACTAATACTGCCAAGAAAACCTCCATGAAGATGATAACCAAGGCGTTATCCTTCATGGCGGGTCGCCAATGGTCGTCCTATGACTCAGGCACTAGATAGATAGGTAGCAACCTGTCTCAACTTTTTTTGAGATTTGTTGGCTCCATGAAATTTAAATTCAACAAATTTTCCCTTGAAATGTTACATTTTCTCAGTTTAAACTTTTGACCTGTCATCTCTGTTCCATTCAGAATAAAATATTGAAATTTGACACTTCCACATAATTGCATTCAGTTTTTATTCACAATTTGTACCAACTATTTTTTGGAATTCGGTTTGTGTACAAACTAAAAGCATAGACTGAATAAAATATATGATTACCTGAGGGGGAGAGAGCGAGAGAGAGAGAGAGAGAGAGAGAGAGAGAGAGAGAGAGAGAGAGAGAGAGAGAGAGAGAGAAGAAGAAGAAGAGCAACAGAATGAGTAATACGATTCGGCATCTTTTCTTAAAACCTAAAAAAAATCAATACAATTGATTGCATTTAACTGTATGAATAAACAAAGAGGTGCTGGTAGAGCTTTATTAGAAGTTTATTACAACATGCATAGTGCATTTCAAAATATAAAGTGCTGTCAACAATCCATTTTATTATCGCATGTAAATAGATGAATATATTAAAATCTCTCAATAAATAGACAACACTAATATTAAAATAGTCTCTGCAGTAAATAAATACACAATACCCAGTACATTAGAGAAGATTGCAGAAAGAAAACACATTACTTTTGTAAAATGATCATTTTAAAAATCATCTTTAAATATAATAATAATCATCTTGTCCTTCATTTTGTGATATTAAATTACAGAACATGAGAATATAAAATTATCTTTGTTGCAGAGTAGTTCAGAGGAACTCCAGAGTACATATTATTAAACAGGCAGTCGAACCAGTTAAACCACTTTTCAGGGATCTTGTGTTATAAAGATAAAGGTTTCTATTGTGTCTTAATCTCTTTTAGTTTAGACTAAATCAGAATTGAATGTTATTTCAGATCTGGAATCTTTCAACATTAAATTTAAAATAATTAGAATAAAGGTACATTAATATGGCTTTGTAGATAATACTGATTCAGAATCCTGTATAAAATGTAACACGTAACAATGCTGCCTCCAGTGCAACTAACCGGGTTATCAAAGATCAGCCATGTCTATGGTGACAGGTTCATGTAAAATAACTATTGATGACTTTTGTAAAGAGGAGCTGCAGCGCTGTCAGCATGTTTTTGCCCTGCAATGGCCTGATGAGCTGTCCAGGGTGTACTCTGCCCTTGCCCAGTTTGGCTGAGATGATCGCCAAGACTGCAACACTAATTAGGATTAAGAGGTTCAGGAAATGAATGAATGAATAACAACGTGTATATTGAAGTACAAAGGAAAGATTACAAACGGTCCAACACCAACTTATAAAGAAATTCATAATAACAAACTCTATGAGTTTACCCAGTACATTTAACATATGTTTGCATGGCTCAAAGTGTGAACCCTTGTGAAGGTTTTCGTTCTGATTGGATGATGAGGTTTTTCTTCAGTTGGACCATGTGAACAAAAGTGACACAGTGACCATGATGCACGCCATGAGCACGCTGATCTTACTGCTCACGCAATTTGATGATATTACTGGAAAAAAAGGAAGATATTATCTGTGATGTTAGTTGGTATTATTTTTATATTAAACAAAACATTTCAAAATCTTCGAACTAGGAACACAATGACCTTTAAGTCCATGGACCTAAATTCTGTATACACCCAGAAGCTGTGAAGATAGACAACTGTTGATATGAACAGTTTTGAGTAAAGTGGCTTCGGACTACAATCATCATTACAATTAAAAAACAAGAAACTAGACTCGGTACGGTGGTGTAGTGGTTGGCAGCCATAATCCCATCGCTGTGGGCAACGCTCATTATGAATGTGTAGGGGTTGTAAAAATGTTTAAACTCTATTATACTTTGTAAACCCTAATATTTACTGTACAAAGTTGCTTTGCAATAATGTCAATTGTAACAAGTGCTATACAAATAAAACTGAATTGAACTGAACAAGTTCGCTTCATAGCATTTACATTTACAGCATTTGGCAGACAATCTTATCCAGAGAGACTTAAAATTATCTTTTTTTACACAACTGAGCAATGAAGGGTTAAGGGCCTTACTCAAGAGCCCAACATTGGTGATAGTGGGGTTTGAATCGCTGACCTTCAGATCAGTAACCCATTGCCTTTTCCACTAAGCCAGGGGTCCCCAACCACTGGGCCACAGACCGGCACTGGTTATAAACAATCTATGCCCTCCCCCATCCATCCGTCTGCTGTAAAATTGTCAAGTGTTGACGAGTCCACGGTGTTAAAAACTTTGGGGATCACTGCACTAAGCCACCACTGTCAAGACATCAGAAGGTTCAGCATCACAAGAAGGTGCTAATGTCAGGTCCTGGGCTCGGCAAGGGTGTTTCTATGTGGAGTTTGCATGTTTGCCAAATTTGCGTTCGTTTCCTCCAAGTACTCCTGTTTCCACCCACTGTACAAAGACATGCATCTTAGGCTAAATGAATATTCTTGACTATCCCTGCGTGAGAGTGCAAATAGCTTTGTGTGTTGGCCCTGTGACTTTCACTGGAGTCATCTGAGGGGTTTCTACCTCTCCTTGACTCGAGTACGGTTAGGCGGCTCGACCCACACCAGTTAAACAGTATACCACAATGTTGTGATTTTTGATTTGATTAAATAATATTGTCGCTCATTATACCAAATAAAATATACTGTTAGTGGTAACAAGAACTAACTACAGAAACGCCTGTACAGTAAATGTAACTGTAAATCTTACATGAGCGTATTATATAATAGTGTATCACTTCAATATAATTGGTAAAAATATTCACTGCAATTATATATAGAATGAATAACTATTTCTGAGTGATTTATTACATATATAGATGTATTTTTTTGTATACATGTGTAGAATACGTACGTGTGCCATTCACTGTGATATTAACGGTGTAGATCTGGAAGGGAAGGGTTTCATTTCTGGCTGCTCGAAGCATAGTCTCCCCAATTTGAGTGTCATTGGGACGTTCAGGGGTGCTCACAAAAGCCACGTCCATGAAGTTCAGAATTGAAACTAAATTCGCATTAGTTCCATTGCTAGAAAAACAATGTTAAAGTGAGTTAGTGTAAAAACTGGATTAAATATCGGCATATGATTTTATTATTAGTTTTTACAGTTGGTTTTAAATATGAACATGGATCTGAAGCTTAATACCTGAACTTTCTCAAGGTTAAGATGATGAATGTAGTTGGGAAGTCTTCAGTGAAAAAAGGGGTTAGCTGCAAATCAATTAGTAGCAGGTGACTAACACATTTTTTCCCCTTATTGATAGTACAAGTAAATTGAAAGGTACTGCAGTAAGTACTAATCAATAATAATCACCAATTAATAATATTATACATAACATTTACATTTACCACTGGGAGGTCGAGTAATAATAATGTAACAGAGTAATAACAATAGTCTGAATATCAGAGCATCTATCAAAGCGTGGGGTACATTAGGCAGCAAGTGAACAGTCAGTTCTTACAGTTCTGAATTTTATCCTTGCATTTGTTTTGTATGAAAATTCATCTCATACTCAACTGTGTTCTGATTTTGTACTTACTCCTCTTTTAATAACGAGTGATCTGTTTTTGAATAAATCTGACTCTGTATTTGCAAGAGATTCTACAAAAGTTCCATTTGTTCGGAATGTCACGTGAACAATCTGTGGCTCATCTGGAAAGAGAATATAAACAAAGTGTAAATACAGTGATATTGTGTAGACACTGTTAGTACATACATCTCAGAAAAATTAACAGGTGGTCACCATGAAAGGAGGTCCCTTAAAATTTTCCAGAACTGTATTTAAAATATATAATATATTTTATACTCACTAATGAGGCTGATGGCAGACTCATCAAATTGCACATCAAAGGTGTTGTCATTTGCTGCAATATCTTTTAGGTCTTCTACTACTTCGTTACCAGTTGGAACAGGTTCTGTTGAGTTCTCATTGAATATCAGCTGGACTTCTGCTTCTGTATTTTCATCTGCACGTCTTGACAGAGGTCTGTAGAAATTTTTGGATTCAAAAGATCTTTGACTTTGAAACTATTGTACCTCAAATATGACTTTAGCTTGAAGTACATGAATATTCCAGGAACAACACAATTTTTAACCATAGATGGCCACAGTACCTACTTTTTTCTTAGGAGGTTTAGATACTTTGATCAGGTGATACACAAAATCCAGTGGCACCTTGACTTATGAAATTATTCCATTCCGAGGGCAAGCTCAAAAGTCAAAATGTTCGTGAGATAAAATGAAAATTCCCATAGGAAATAATAGATAACCAATTACGCTGTCTTTATCTATCTATCTATCTATCTATCTATATATATATATATATATATATATATATATATATATATATATATATGAAAAGTTGATGAGCCATACGATGAAGTTATGGGAAAGAATAGTGGAAGCTAGGTCAGCATTTGTGAACAACAGTTTGGTTTCATGCCAAGAAAGAGCACCACAGATGGAATGTTTGCTTTGAGGATGTTAATAGAGAAGTATAGAGAAGGTCAGAGGGAACTGCATTGTGCCTTTGTGGATCTGGAGAAAGCATATGACAGGGTGCCAAGATAAGAACTGTGGTATTGCATGAGGAAGTCTGGAATGGCAGAGAAGTATGTTAGAGTGGTGCAGGACATGTATGAGAGATGTAAGACAGTGGTGAGGTGTGCTGTCGGCATGACCGACGAAGTCAAGGTGGAGGTGGGGCTGCATCAAGGGTCAGCTCTGAGCCCCTTCTTGTTTGCTGTGGTGACGGACAGGCTGACAGACGAGGTTAGGCAAGAATCTCCATGGACTATGATGTTTGCAGATGACATTGTGATTTGTAGTGAGAGCAGAGAACAAGTGGAGGAAAATCTAGAGAGGTGGAGGAATGCCCTGGAAAGGAGTGGAATGAAGGTTAGCCTCAGAAAATCAGAATACATGTGTGTGAATGAGAAGGACCCAGGAGGAACGGTGATGTTACAGGGAGCAGAGATAAGGAAGGTGGAGGATTTTAAGTACTTAGGCTCAATAATCCAAAGCAATGGAGTGTGGAAAAGAGGTGAAGAAGCGTGTGCAGGCAGGTAGGAATGGATGGAGAAACGTTTCCGGTATGATGTGCGATAGGAGAGTATAGGAAAAGTGTACAAGATGGTGGTGAGGCCAGCGATGTTGTAAAGTTTAGAAACAATGGTGCTGAGGAAAAGGCAGGAGGCAGAGCTGGAGGTAGCGGAGATGAAAATGTTGAGGTTCTCTCTGGGAGTAACGAGGATGGATAGGATCAGAAATGAGTACATCAGAGGGACAGCACATGTAAGATGTTTTGGAGACAAAGTCAGAGAGGCTAGACTGAGATGGTTTGGACATGTAGAGGAGAGATAGTGAGTGTATTGGCAGTAGGATGCTGAGGTTGAACTACCAGGCAGAAGGCCTAGAGGAAGACCAAAGAAGAGATTTATGGATGTGGTGAAGGAAGACATGAAGGTCATTGGAGTCAGAAAAGAAGATGCAGAGGACAGGGTGAGATGGAGGCGGATGATTTCCTATGGTGACCCCTGAAGGGAGCAGCTGAAAGGAAAAGAAGAAGAAGAAGATTCTAGCCAACTTAGCCAGTTCTAGCCAACTCCAGGCGACAGCAGAGTACACCCTCGACAGCTTGCCAGGCCATCGCAGGGCCGAAACAGGCTGACGGGCTATGCAGCTACTCTTGTCAAAAGTCAGCGATGGTTCTTTTACATGAACCTCACACTATAGACAGTGAGAGACATGGCTGGCCTTTGATAACCCAGTTAGCTGTAATGTGGTGACAGTGACAGCCCATGAAGAATGGGGTTTGAACTCCCAACCTTAGGAACAGTGATCCAGCACCTTTTACCACCAGGCCACCACTTCCCTCTATATATATATATATATATATATATATATATATATATATATACACAACACACACACACACACGCGCTCCTCTGGTTTTAACCAATTTGTATATTGTGTATAAAATGCAGGGTGGCATGGTGGCAGAGTGATCAGCAAGGTCATCTCACAACAAGATGGCCTGGGTTCGATTCTGTGTTGAGTTTGCATGTTCTCCCTGTACTTGTGTGGGTTTCCTTTCGCAGTACAAAAACATGCACAGTAGGTTAATTGGCTGTTCCGAATCCCGCCTGGGTGTGAATGGTTTTGTGACTGTTGGCCCTGCAAAGGCCTGGCGAGCTGTCCAGGGTGTACCCTGTCCATGCCTGGCGTCAACTGAGATGGGAGTCATCTTCCCCGCCACCTTGATTTATGATTCATTGATTCAGAAAATAAATGAATGAATAAATGTATAAAATATGAACTGTGCAGATTTATAAATGCGTGAATTACCTAAGTTTTGCTTTTCTAAGTAGTGAGACTTACCTGAAGGCGAGGACCACTGTCCGGACAAACAGTGAGCCATGTAAGGCTCTAAATATTGTATTCATCTACAAGAAACATATAAATAAAAATAATAATATTGAAAATAAATTATACAACCATTAGCTCCATTCCTTCATTATGCAGTCAGTAGTTAAAGTTTTTTGTAAGTTTTTGTGACGTTCGCATTCAAATCTTACATTTGGATATTTTAACACAATTGCAAAATGTACTGTGTCACATTCTCTGTACTATTTATCTTGGTATTAAATATTTTCTTGGGTGGTCTTACACTTACCACTTGAATCACTGACGAAGCCAATTCCTTGAACTCCTTACTGTTAGGATCTCGGAGGTTTGGAACAAATGTGACCTTCAGGCCAACATTGAGTTCAACCATTGGCACTGGACGAGTGGGTTGTTGGGTTGGTGTCACAGTTGTTGTGGTTGTTGTTGTAGTTGTTGTTGTTGTTGTTGTTGTTGTTGTTGTTGTTGTTGTAGTTGTGGTTGTTGCTGTTGTGGTAATGGTTGTTGTTTTTGCTGTGGTGGTTGTTGGTGGTGGTGGTGTCACCTTGGGTCGTGGGCTCGTGGAAGTAAAAGTGATTTTGGTCGTTTGTTGCTGTGTTGTGGTTCCTGTTGGTCGTTGTGTTGTGGTGATGGCAGTATTGTTTGTGGGTGTTAAGGTGGTATGAGTGATAGTACCTATCAGTCGCATTGTTGTCCTAGTGGTTATTGATTGTGGTGCTGTGATGGTAGTGCGTTTTGTGATGGTTGGTCTGAGTATGGTTGCTGGTTGTTGTGTTTTATTGGTGGTAGTGGTGGTTGTTGGTTGTGGTGTTGTGGTGATTACAGTGGCTGATGTTGTACTGGAGGCAGAAGTGGTTGCTCTTTGGGGTGTTATGGTGGTAGTGGTGGCTGTAAGTGTAGGGTTTAGTATGGTTGTTGGCTTTAGTTTTGTGCTGGATATTGTTGTTGTTTTTGGTTTTTGGCTGGTTTTCGGTTTACTAATAGTAATTGAACTATTAAATGTTGGAAGTGTTTTTGTTGCAGTTGTAGTTGTAGACGTAGTTGTCTGAGTAACTAGAATAAACATACAAGCTGTGATTAGCATTGTTCTGATGTGGTTAAAATATCGAAAGGTTCAGAGAAACCAACACACACACACACACACACACACACACACACACACACACACACACACACACACACACACAATATTACATGAATACATTCACAAAATTTATTAGAAGTTTAAAAGCTATGTTTCCAATTTGCATCTTTACATCATCAAATGTCAGATTCATACTCACCAAAAACGTCTGTGACGAAAAACCCTGTATCTGTTTCATTTATTCTGTCAATGATTTGATTGTTATTGGGTTCACCCCCTTTAAATGTAAAGCCCAGCTGTATATCCTGGATGATCGAGCCAGCCCTTTAAAGACAAAAGGTAAGAACAAAATGTCTCAACAACATAAACTGTAGTTTCCAGAAGAAAAGATATACACATATCCAGAGCTATGAAAACAATTTAGAAAGAAAATATATCAGCAACATTTTACCATAATTTAAAGATTATAAAAAAACTTTAAGTAGATAGAGCAGAAGCGAAATCACACACACCTGAAACGAATTACTGTCAGGAAAATGAAGTTGCTGAATTGTTTTTGAAAGATCGGTTCCAGCTGAAAAGACACAAGTACCAAATTAATTCCTGTAAAGGTTTAACATCACAAGAAAAGACATTAAAATCTAGTCTTCATTAGGTAAGACCTCCATGAGGTAATAATAACCTTCAGCAAAAATGCATCCGGCTAAGTACTGTCAGAAGGATTTTGGAATTTGTGGAGATGGTGCTTTCAATAGTCTTTAAAAAATATCAATGTTGATGAAATAACCAAAGCCTCAAATAACTGTGTTCAGTTGGGATGTTGTTCAGAGTTTAATGATGGTTCATTAGGCTAATTTAGAGAGCACTTACTTTCATTTAGAGCAAAACTCAAACCATTACACATTGTTTGGAATTTATGAAATCACTTTTTATGTTTGCACACAGAAATATATTCTTGGAATCTTAATCCTTTGAAGCTTTTCACATTAATATTTAAATGTACCAAGCAATAAACTACATGTACATGTAATGAAGAAGACTGACATTGTTTTTGATGAGGTTTGCTCGGTCAATGAAAGCAGATGAAGATGAGTCTGACAGGGCAGGATGAAATGTTTCATTCGTCGTAAAACTAATGTTCCGTATGTCTGTGGCACTTGCAGTTGTCGATTCATCTGTGAAAACAAACAAGGAATAAAGTACAGTCGGCACTTGACTATTCGTGGTTTTTCACCCGCAGCTCTGCATGTTCGCGGATTGCCGAGCAACTATCACATGATTCAAATTCAGCCAATGGCTGTTCTTCCTCCTGCTGATTGGTTGAGATGATGTAACACCCCCTTTTCCTGCACACTTTTTGCATGTGCTTTTTTAGTGTGTGTTTTTAATTACAGTTCAGCTCCATTGTGCCACCCAAATGCTGCGCACCTTCTCAGGCTTCTGGGAAGCTCCAGAAAAAGGAAATGACGCTGCATGAAAAAGGAGAAATTACAATCTGCTTGCAATAAAAACATTTAGATTTTTTTTTTTTTAAATCGCCAGCTTCCCCGCAATCCTAATGAGGACTCAGTGGTTCAGAAAATGAATGAATCTGTTTGAGTCCGTCTTGTATTTTTATAAAGAAAAATAATATCTATACCACGAAGCCAGAGACGAGGTGCAGCCAGATGTGCTAACGGGTTGAGTAGCCGACCTCACCATCAAGCTCTTCGTAGGATCTTCTTTTTCTTTTTTTAGCGTCTTATTTTCAGATTCTATTGTACTATATTAGGACTTATTTTAAGAAGGAGCCTGCACAACATTCTCTTAAATAATATTAATGCTTAATATTTCACTGACCGACCCATTCTCAGAACGGAGACTGAACCACACCAAGTCTTTTATTTTTGTTACTGGGAGGAGAGTTATTTAATTTGGAGCTTGCTGTGTATAAACAAAACTCATCCACCGCCTCTTACTTCAGCTGTGATTTCCATTTCTGGATTACAAACCCCGGCGGCAGAAAAATCTCTCTCGCTCGCTGCTCTGCTGCTGGCTGATCGTGAGAACACTCCTTGCCATTAGCACAAGAATTTGGAAATCCACCAACACAGCAGATCAAAAACACTGAGACTCTCAATGTAGCTAATTAATATAACATTAGGCATGTCCAAAACACACACACAAAATCACCCCGCCCACACCAAATAAATATCTGCCCACACCCGTAACTGTTAATTTTCATCTATGTAATTTTCAACCCTAAAAGAGCATTTTTGAAAGGGTACTGATTGGGTACCTGTGGGTACGTAATCGTTGCAGGACTCTGCCTTAGGCAGATTCTCCCTTCATTCAGGTGAAAGCTGGTTTAACTACCCCTGGAAGCCCGGACTGCTTCTGATGTGAGTAATAAGCAGCATTTTCTTTTTGCAGTTGAGCCGTGGGTCGATATAATGCAATCCAAAGTAAATATAATGCAATACCTCCCCTAGTGGGCATTTTTGAAAACTACAGTGTTGTCTGTTTCATGGAACAGCATGTATGGAGTTAGTGTTCTTATATATGTATACAATATATACTGTATAATGTTTATATTTTATTATCACAGTAAAGATGCATATTTTTTCTTAATCATTACTACATTTTACTACATTACTACTGCATTACTGAGTAAGACTGTCTATAGAATGTGTTTAAGAAGCATATATTAGCACATGTAATAGATTCATAGTATTTTAGTTCCGGTTGATCATTGTGCATGTAATATGATAAATGGGGTTTTACTTCCGGGTACAGAACTGGATTATCTTCATTCGTGGGAGGGGCCGGAACCAAACCCCGCAAATAACGAGGGCCTACTCTATTTATTTTAAGATGTGAACATAAAGTATTGGAGAATTTAAAAAGTTCCAATACATTTCCTGAAAATATATGTAGCATGACATTGTGCAGTGGAGAGCCTTGAAATGCTTTAGATTGTCCATACCAGTGGTCAAGATATTTTGTGTGCTTCAAGAATAATTTTATGCTTGTTCTCAGGTCAGTATTCAAATCGCAAACAGTTCTACATGACACAGCATCTCGACAAACAAGGGTTGTTTTGCTCGAATTGAACAGACTCTACCACATTCTTTCATTCAGAACAGGCTCAGTCCTTAAACCTTTAGATCTTGTCTTGTATATGATTTGTCGACTAAAAATTATATTATGCTAATTTATGAGATTTCAGTGTAATACCTGTAATTAATTTGGAATTTGTTTCTATTTCCTGTGTGGTGCCTGATCCTGAAGTGGTACTTGAAAGAGGTCCTTGTGTGACACCAGTTAATGTTTCAAGTGTGACGCTGAAAGCTGATGGTGGCTTTGATGGAAGATGTGTTGATGCTTCTAGTGTGATTGCAGTGGTTGAAACTGATGTTGAGCTGAGTGGTGGTTTTGATGTAGCACTTGTCGTAGTTCCCAGTGTGACACCGGTAGTTGATGTTGAATGAGAAGTCGAAGGTGCTTCTGATGTGATGCCAGCTGAGGTTTTAAGTGTGCTGCCCGAAGTTAATACTGAAAAAAAAAAAAATTGTTCATACTAAAAGTAATATACATTGGTAGCATGAAAATAATTTTAAAACATTTCAAATTAATATTGATAATTTCATAGCCACATAAATTTTGAGAATGCCAAAGAATGTAAGTGCCAGTGTAAAATATAGAGAAGTACAGAGAAGGTCAGAGGGAGCTGCATTGTGCCTTTGTGGATCTTAAGAAAGTATCTGACAGGGTGCTGAGAGAGGAACTGTGGTATTGCATGAGGAAGACTGGAGGGGCAGAAAAGTATGTTAGAGTGGTGCAGGACATGCATGAGAGATGTAAGAAGTGGTGAGGTGTGCTGTCGGAGTGACAGAAGAGTTCAAGGTGGAGGTGGAACTGCATCAAGGGTCAGCTATGAGCTGACAGACAAGGTGAGACAAGATTACCCATGGACTATGACTATATACACATACATACAGGGATCCCTCACTACTCCGCACTTCAATTCATGCAGTTTTAATGCATCGCGTTTTTTTGTTTGTTTGTTTGTTTGTTTGTTTGTTTTTAAATATTCATCGAAATAAAAAATAAGGAAATTAAGGAAGAAAAGAGGTAAAGGTTAAAGAAAATGTTACAAAAACAAGGTCAATTATGATGAAAAAAAAACCCCAAGCAAATACAAAACAAAAAAACAACCCACAATCTCCCATCAAAACTATATTTTTGTGAGGTGCGCATCTGCGTGCATGTGTCTTTATGTGTGTGTATTTATATTTTATTTACATCTTATGCATTATTTTTTAATGTTTAATTGTTATTGTAAGCATTTATAGCATTGATTATGTATTTATTGATAATATATACACATATACATGTACATATATGTCAGTCAGGGGAGTTGGGGGGGCGGGGTCCTACTTCATGCATTCGATTAGATCACTATAACCATAATACAGTACACTATAGATGTTATTCTACTCATTCCAACTTAGCAGTGTATCAATAAAAGTTCATTCATTTTCTGAACCGCTTAATCCTAATTAAAGTCACAGGAAGGCTGGTGCCCATCTCAGCTGACTTTGTGTGAGGGCGGGGTACACCCTGGGCATTTCGCCACACCATCACAGAGCCAACAGTCACACACCATTCACACTCACACCTAGGGGAGATTTTAAGCAGACAATTAAATTATTGTGGATGTTTTTGAATGGCGGAAGGAAACTGGAGTACCCAGTGGAAACCCACTTAAGCACGGTGAGAACATGTAAACGCCACACAAAAATACCCAGAGTGAAAATCAAACACAGGACCTTTTTTGCTGTGAGGCGAGCGTGCTAACCACTACACCACCATGCCGCCTGTTTCAATAAAAGTGTCGAGAAAAACTTGCTGCTTTGGTAAGATGCCCAGTAAAATATACCAGCAAATTTCTTCATAACACAAATTATACCTGAGATTTAAAAAACTAACATATTGAAATGGACTTTACTAAATATGGCAAAAATATTAGTCAAATATCCACCCAGCCAACCAGACTACTCACAGAAGCTTGGTGTTGGCGAGAAAAAGTGTCTTTTTAAGTTCAAACTTAATAAAGTAAATTTTTTCAAATATAAAGTGTACCATGTGGCATATTAAAAAAAAAAAACATACAACAAAATTCATAATAAAGGTATTGCACATGTTCAATGTTCATTCCTAAAACTTTTCCTACTTAGTTCATTCCTATTTTTTTTTACAGGTAAAACTACTAAAAGAAAACAACTAATAATTTAACTATCCTTCATGAAGGTAATAAAACAGAAATGAACTCTAAATATTATTTTACCTAAATTGTACCATAGTTCAGATACCTACAATTTTCTCTAAAGAAAAGATCTAAAATATTTTCGCCTATAATGCAGATAAAATCTGGACTAAATTGTCTTTTATGAACTGATTCCGGCGTGTTTGTATGAACACTACTGTGAGAATTGTAGCAGTGTAAATGCATCGTTAGACATTGACTTAAGAGAAAGCGATACCCTTAACATTTTGTAATAAACATGGGGTTTTGCTTTGAGGAGAAAATATAGCACTAGATTTGTGGTGTTCATCATGAATCAGTCTTAGCAAGTCAAATATTCAAAATTGAAAGTAAATTGTATTGTTATACCTGCAGTGGATCTTGAATGGGAACTTGATAGTGGTACTGATGTAGTCAATGATGTTTCAGTTACACCTGTTGATTGTTCAGTTATGGTACCAAAAGTAGATTCAGCGAATGTACGTCGAACTTGAGTTGAAGACTCCAATGTTGGTTTTGAATTTATTCCAGGAGAAGAACTTTCTTCTGTTGAGAATGTGACAGGTTTGAACTCTAATGTTTCAGTAACACTATATGATGTTACCAGTGTTGTTCCTGCAGTTGTTCCAGCAGATGAATGTGGTTGTGTGGAAGATGTAGCAACTGTTGACTTTGATGTTTCACTTGTACTCGGTGATGTTAACAATGTTGTTCCTGCAGTTATTTCAGGAGAAGAACTTGGTGATGTTGAAGATGTGGCCATTGTGGACTTCGGACTCTCACTAACAGTACCCAAGCTTTCCATTGTAATTCCTTGCGTTGTTTCAGGAGAAGAACTTACGAACGTTGAAAATTTGAACACTGTGGATTCTGAAGATTCACTTCCACTAGTTGATGTTACGAGTGAAGTTGCTGCACTTGAGCCAGGAGCAGAAGATGTAATAATAAATGTTGGACTAAATTCTTTTGTTGTAGTTCCGGGTACAGTTGGATTAGTAGACATAGTTGTAGCAAAATGAGTGACTGAAATTCAAATACAAGGTGTTATTACCATTCTTCTCAGTTCTTATTAAAGACTTGAAAAGAAAAGACATATTGATTAGGCACCAGCCTCCCCATGACCCTAATGAAGATTTGGCAGTTTAGAAAATTAATGGTTAAATATATATTTACAGCATCCAGTCAAGTTTGCACTTAATCCTAACAAGGGTCACAGATAGGCTGATGCCCATCTTAACTGACTTCGGGCAAGAGTGAAGTACACCCGTCACAGCTTGTCAGGTCACTGCAGGGCCAACATATCATTTATTCATTTTCTGAACTGCTTAGTCCTAATTAGGGTCACGAGGAGGCTGGTGCCCACCTTAGCTGACTTCAGCCAAGGGTGAGGTACACCCTGGATAACTCATCAGGTCATTGCAGGGCCAACATATACACAGTTATTTACATTCATACTCACAGCTAGGGGTGATTTGGAACAGCCAGTTAGTTTACTGTGCATAAATTTGGAGAACATGCAAACTCCTCACAGAAAAGCCCGAGCCCAGGAATCGAACTCAGGTCTTATTGCTGCTTGCTGTGAGGTGCTAACTACTGGGATAATTACTAAACACTATACCGCCCCCTATTAATATATTACATTAACATAATCTATTAGAAGTTTAAAAGCTACTTTTCCCATTTTGCATATTTAGATAATCAGATGTGTGGTGCATACTAACCAAAAACATTTGTGATGAAAAACCCTGTAACTGTTCCGTTTATTGTGTGAATGATTTCACTGTTACTGGGCTCACCCCCCTGATTTGTAAAAAATATTTGCATATCTTGGATGATTGATCCAGACCTATGAAGGCAAAATTAGGGAGAAAATTTATCAGCAACCTTTACTGTAATTTAAATATGAAAAAAAAAATTGTTTTAAGTAAACTGAACAGAAGCGAGGTCACACACACCTGAAACGAATTACTGTCAGGAAAATTAAGTTGTTGAATTGTTTTTTTAAGATCGGTTCCAGCTGTAAAGACACAAGTACCAGATTAATTACTGTAAAGGTTCAACATCTCAAGACAAGACATTAAAATCTCTGTCTTCATTAGATAACACAGTACCTTCATTAGGTAATAATAACCTTCAGCAAAAATACATTTGACTAAGTACTGTCAGAAGGATTTTGTGTCGAAGGTACAGTCTTTCAAAAAATGTTAATGATGATGACATAACCAAAGAATTAAAAAGTTCATGTTCAAAACATAAGTTCATGTTCATGAAGAACTGAATGTTGTGTGGACATTTTGCAATTCTTAAACACAAAAAATATATTCTTGGCAATATTTTCTATTTGCATACATAATAAATACAAACTGGATTCCAAAAAAGTTGTGACACTGTACAAATTGTGAATAAAAACGGAATGCAATGATGTGGAAGTACCAAATTCCAATGTTTTATTTTGAATAGAGCATAGGTGACGGGGTCAAAAGTTTAAAGTGAGAAAATTTATCATTTTAAGGGAAAAATAGTGTATGTTCATTTTAAATTTCATGGTGTCAAGAAATCTCAAAAAAGTTGGGACACCACTGTGAGGCATCCCCTCTTCTTCTTACAACAGTCTGCAGGACTGAGGAGACAAGTTTCTCAAGTTTAGAAATAGGAATGCTGTCCCATTCTTGTCTAATACAGGCCTCTAGCAACTGTTCAACTGTCTTGGGCCTTCTTTGTTGCACCTTCCTCTTTATGGGGCGCAAAATGTTCTCTATAGGTAAAAGATCTGGACTGCAGGCTCACTATTTCAATATCCGAATCCTTTTCCTACGCAGTCATGATGTTGTAATTAATGCTGAATGTGATCTGGCATTTTCATGTTGAAAAATGCAAGGACTTCTCTGAAAGAGACGACGTCTTGGTGGAGCATATATTGTTCTAGAGCCTGAATATACCCTTCTGCATTGACGGTGCCTTTCCAGATGTGCAAGCTTTCCATGCAACATGCACTCATGCAACCCCATACCATCACAGATGCAGGCTTCTGAACTGAGTACTGATAACAACTTGGGTTGTCCTTGTCCTCTTTAGTCCAGATGACATGGCGTCCCAGTTTTTTATAAAGAACTTTCAATCATGATTCTTCTGACCACGGAACAGTTTTCCACTTTGCCACACTCCATTTTAAATGATCCCTCGCCCAGAGAAAACGCATGCGCTTCTGGGTCCTGTTTAGAAATGACTTCTTCAGCAAAAGTTTCAGCAGGCAATGGCGGATGGCACGATAGCTTGTGTTCACCAAGTATTGCTGAGCTCATTCTGTGATTTCCTTGACGAGAGATTGTTCCAGATTTTCTGAATCTATGGATGATGTTATGCACTGTAGATGATGATAACTTCAAACTCTTTTCCATTTTTTGCTGGAAACACCTTTCTGATATTGCTCCACTATCTTTCTCTGCAGCGTTGGGGGAATTGGTGATCCTCTACCCATCTTCACTTCTGAGAGACACTGCCACTCTGAGAGCTCTTTTTATACTCAGTCATGTGGCCAATGGACCTCATTAGTGGTCATTTATCTTCCAGCTGTTTGTTATAAGTGCAATTGACTTTTCCAAACTCTTATTCTTACCTGTCCCAACTTTTTTGAGATTTGTTGACGCCATGAAATTTAAAATCAACATATTTTTTTTCTTAAAATGATACATTTTCTCAGTTTAAATTTTTTGACATTTCATATATGTTCTATTTGGAATAAAATATTGAAATTTGGCATTTCCACATCAATGCATTCAGTTTTTATTCACAATTTATATAGTGTCACAACTTTTTTGGAATTTGGTTTGTATTCAAATTTATGACATACCTTGTTTTTGATGAGGTTTGCTCGATCCGTGAAATTTGATGAAGAGGAGTCTAACAGGGCAGGATAAAATGTTTCATTTGTGGTAAAACTAATATTCCTTATGTCAGCAACTATTGATGTAGATTCATCTGTGAAAACAGCATAAGTTTTTATGTAAAGATGAATATGAAGCACAATAGATATTTGAGAATATTTGGGTGGGTATAGGGACTTCTAGGATTGTTCCTGAAGAAAACTACAGGTCCCCTATTGGGCTTTGGTCCCAAGCTGCAATTCTAAACATTTCACAGTGATTGTCAAGCAGCCCTTGAGATATAGGCATGAGCAATTCATAATTAAACAAGTTTATATACATATATAAAGCATTTCATCTCTAACAGTGACCTTTGAAATGCTTTAAATCGAAGGATGTTTTGTTCCTTTTCAGAAAGTTATGTTTGCTCCCTGGTCTGTAATAAAATTGCAAAAAAGACACAACATTAATAAATATGGGCTACTACTGGCTTTTGCTGTACTTCCATTTACTACAGTAACAGTCCTGGACATGTTGGATCTTATCTTGTATAGGATTTGTGGGCTAAAAATTATTTTATGCTTCAAAGAGATTTCAAAGTAATACCTGCAGTTATCTCCTGTGTGGGACCTGTAGTTGATCCTGTGGTGATACTTGAAAGAAGTTCCGGTATAGCACTACTTTTTAGCATGAAGCCTGAAGTTGACCTTGAAGAGGTACTTGATGATGGTTTTAATGTAACATGTGATGATGCTTCTCCTGTGATTCCACTTAAAACTGATGTCGAACTGTGTGGTGGTTCTGTGGTTATTTCAGCAGAAGTGCTTTGTGTGACTGAAGATGTGACAACTGTGGATCCTAAAGTTGCTCTTGAGCTACTCATTTCTATCTGTGGTGAGGTTGAAGGTGTAACAACTTTGGACTCTGATGTTTCTCTGGTTAAGGACACCAGTGTAGTTTCTGATGTTTGTTCTTCAAAAGACTGTTGTGATGTTGAAGCTGGTACAGCTGTGGATTTTGAAGTTTCACTTTCATGAGCTGAGGTTTCTAATGTAGTTCCTCCACTTGTTCTAGTAGTTTCAGTCATAAAAATTACCAGTGTAGTTGCTTCAGTTTCAGCAGAAGAACGTGGTGATGGTGAAGATGTGACATTTGTTACTTCTAAAGATTCGCTTGCAGAAGTTAAATTTAGTAGTGTACTTTCTGAAGTTGTTGAAGTAGAAGAAAGTTGTAATGATGTAGGTGTGATATCTATGGATCCTGAAGTTTCACTTGCAGTTGAATTGATCAATGTAGTTTTTGCTGATGTTCCTTGAGAAAAAACTGGTGATGTTGAAGATGTGAGATGTGTGGATACTAAATTTCCGTTTGAATTAGTTGAATTTAGCAGTGTAGTAACTATGGTGGTTCCATTGAATGGAAGGGATGATGTTGTAGTTGTGACATTTGTGGGTCCTAAAGATTGACTTGCAGTGGTTGAATTTAACAGTATAGATACTGTGGGTGATACATTTGAATAAGGTGGTGATGTTGTCAATGTGACATTTGTGGATGCTGAAGATTCAGCAGTTGGATTTGCCAGAGTAATTTCTGACGTGGTTCCACTGGAAGACAATAGTGATGTTGTAGATGTTACATTTGTAGGCCCTGAAGATTGACTTACAGTGGTTGATATTAGTAGTGTACTTACTGCAGTAATTTCATTGGAAGGCAGTGGTGATGTAGATGTTACATTTGTAGGACCTGAAGATTCACTTGCTGTAGTTGAATTTAGCAGTGTAGTTATTGTGGTGGTTCCATTGAAAGGAAGTGATGACGTTATAGTTGTGAGATTTGTGGGTCCTGAAGATTCACTTGCAGTGATTGAATTTAGCAGTGTAGGGACTACAGTCGTTTCATTGGAAGGCAGTGGTGATGTTGTTGATGTTATATTTGTAGGCCCTGAAGATTCACTTGCAGTGGTTGAATTTAGCACTGTTGTTACAGCAGTCGTTCCATTGGAAGGCAGTGATGCTGTTGTATATGTTACATTTGTAGGAAACGAAGATTCACTTGATGTAGTTGAATTTAGCAGTGTAGGTACTGCAGTCGTTCCTTTGGAAGACAGTGTTGATGTTGTAAATGTTACATTTGTAGGTCCTGAAGATTCACTTGCAGAGATTGAATTTAGCAGTGTAGTTATTGCGGTGGTTACATTGAAAGGCAGTGGTGATGTTGTAAATGCTATATTTGTAGGTCCTGAAGATTCACTTGCAGTAGTTGAATTTAGCAGTGTAGTTATTGCGGTGGTTCCATTAAAAGGGAGTGATGACGTTATAGTTGTGAGATTTGTGAGTCCTGAAGATTCACTTGCAGTAGTTGAATTTAGCACTGTTGTTACAGCAGTCGTTCCATTGGAAGGCAGTGATGCTGTTGTATATGTTACATTTGTAGGAACCGAAGATTCACTTGATGTAGTTGAATTTAGCAGTGTAGGTACTGCAGTCGTTCCATTTGAAGACAGTGTTGATGTTGTAAATGTTACATTTGTTGATCCGGAAGACTCACTTGCAGTGGTTGAATTTAGCAGTGTAGTTACTGCAGTCGTTCCATTGGAAGGCAGTGGAGATGTTGTAGATGTTACATTTGTAGGTCTGGAAGATTCACTTGCAATGGTTGAATTTAGTAGTGTAGTTATTGCTGTGGTTACATTGAAAGGAAGTGATGATGTTGAAGTTGTAACATTTGTGGGTACTAAAGATTGACTTGCAGTCGTTAAATTTTGCAGTGTAGGGACTGCAGTTGTTTCATTGGAAGGCAGTGGTGATGTTGCAATTGTGGCATTTGTGGGTACTAAAGATTGACTTGCAGTAGTTGAATTTAGCAGTGTAGTTACATCAGTCGTTCCATTAGAAGGAAGTGGTGATGTTGGAGATGTTACATTTGTAGGCCTTGAAGATTCACTTTCAGTAGTTGAATTTAGCAGTGTAGGTACTGCAGTCGTTCCATTTGAAGAAAGTGTTGATGTTGTAAATGTTACATTTGTTGATTCGGAAGACTCACTTGCAGTGGTTGAATTTAGCAGTGCAGTTACTGCAGTTGTTCCTTTGGAAGGCAGTAGTGATGTTGTAGATGTTATATTTGTAGGCCCTGAAGATTCACTTGCAGTGGTTGAATTTAGCAGTGTAGTTATTGCTATGGTTCCATTGAAAGGAAGTGATGATGTTGAAGTTGTGACATTTGTGATTACTAAAGATTCACTTGCAGTAGTTGAATTTAGCAGTGTAGGGACTGCAGTCGTTTCATTGGAAGGCAGTGGTGATGTTGTAGATGTTATATTTGTAGGCCCTGAAGATTCACTTCCAGTGGTTGAATTTAGCAGTGGAGTTACAGCAGTGGTTCCATTGGAAGGCAGTGGAGATGTTGTAGATGTTACATTTGTAGGTCCGGAAGATACACTTGCAATGGTTGAATTTAGCAGTGTAGTTTCTGCTGTTGTTCCATTAGAAGACAGTGGTGATGTTGTTGATGTTACATTTGTGGGTCCAGAAGATTCAGTTGCATTAGTTGAATTTAACAGTATAGTTAGTGTGGCTGTTACATTTGAATAAAGTGGTAATGCTGTAGTCGTGACATTTGTGTGTCCTGAAAAGTCATTTGCATTAGTTGAATTTTCCAGCGTTGTTATTGCAGTGGTTCCATTTGAAGACAGTGGTGATGTTGGAGATGTGATGTTTGTGGATCCGGACGCCTCATTGGTACTCACTGAATTTAGCAGTGCACTTCCAGTTGTTGTTGCAGATGTTACATTTATGGATCCTGAATATTCACTTGCATTAGTTGAATTTAGCAGTGGAGTTACTGCGGTTGTTCCATTGAAAGGAAGTGATGATGTTGTAGTTGTGACATTTATGTGTCCTGAAGGTTCACTTGCCGTGGTTGAATTTAAAAGTATAGTTTCTGCGGTTGTTACATTTGCATAAAGTGGTAATGCTGTAAGTGTGACATTTGTGGATGCTGATGATTCATTTGCAGTGGTTAAATTTAACAGGGTGGTTCCTGCTTTTGTACCATTCAAAGGAAATGATGCCGTTGTAGTTGTGACATTTGTAGGTCCTGAAGATTCACTTGCATTAGTTGAATTTAGCAGTGTATTTACTGTGGTTGTTTCATTCAAAGAAAGTGGTGATGTTGTGAAAGTGACATTTGTGAATACTAAACTTTTACTTTCAGTCGTAGAATTTAGCAGTGTACTTACCGCAGTTGTTCCATTCAAAGGTAGTTGTGATGTTGTAGATGTTACATTTATTGATCCTGAAGATTCACTTGCAGTGGTTGAATTTTGCAGCATAGTTATTGCAGTGATTCCATTGGAAGAGAGTAGTGATGCTGTAGATGTGACATTTGTGGATGCTGACGATTCGTTAGTTGAATTTACCATGGTAATTTCTGCAGTGGTTCCATTGGAAGACAGTTGTGATGTTGTTAGATTTGCTAATCCTGAAGTTTCATTTGTAGTAGTTGAATTTAGCAGTGTAGTTCCTGCTGTTGTTCCATTCAAAGGAAGCAATGCTGTGGCAGATGTGACATTTGTAGGTTCTGAAGACTCACTAGCAGTAGTTGAATTTAGCAGTGTAGTTACTTCAGTTGTTCCATTTGAATAAAGTGGTGATGCTGTCGTTGTGATATTTGTGGGTACTGAAGATTCATTAGTTGAATTTACCAGTATAATTTCTGCAGCAGTTTCATTGGAAGACAGTGGAGATGCTGTAGACGTGACATTTGTGGATTCTGATGATTCACTCGTCAAATTTAGCAGGATAGTTGTAGATGTGAGATTTGAGGATCCTGAGGAATTACTTGCAATTGTTGAATTCACCAATGTAGCTCCTACAGTTGTTCCATTAGAAGAAATTGGTGAAGTTGTAGATGTTGCATTTATTGTTCCTGAAGCTTCATTTGTTGAATTTAGCGGTGTAGTTCCTGCGGTTGTTGCATTTGAAGAAAGTGGCAATTCTGTAGATGTGACATTTGTGGAGCCTGAGGATCCACTTGGAGTGATTGAATTCTGAAGTGTAATACCTACAGTTGTTCCAGTAGAAAGAGGGGTCAGTTTTAAATGTATTGCCACAAGATGTACCTGCTTTATTCTACATAGTACAGTACCATGCAGCACCCCATACTTGCAACCCCCCTCCCCACACACACACACACACACACACACACACACACACACACACACACACACACGCACACACTTTCCCCCTCCCTTTCTTCCAATTATTTCTCAAGGCTTCGGTTATCAGGTTGGAAATTAAAATCGATTGTTGACAATTGTTCTTCAGGACATTAGCTATGCTTTACCTAGCTATCAATAGAAAATGCTTATGCTAATTATTACTAATACCAAAGAAATACTGTATATCTATTTCGGAGATTAATTAAAAAAAAAAGATAAATTAATTAATTAGGCTGAATGAAAGAAATCTCTTTGGGGGGTTTTTCTCTCCAGTTGATCAACATTACAGGTGAGTCTTTTGAAAATATTATAGTCCTCAAAGTTATCATAGCCTTATATAGCTTTCACCTCTTACAAATTCATGAAAATAAAGTTTGTGAATGTACTTCAAAAATGTTTTATCATTTCATTTTAAAGTTATCATAAGTTATTTTTAACTATGTCTTCAGACGACACAGTGCTGTAGCCGTTAGCACATCTGAGAAGGTCCTGGGTTCGATTTCCAGCTGGGGTGTTCTGTGTGGAGTTTGCATGTTCTCCGTGTGCTTGCATGGATTACTGCCAGGTACTGCAGTTTTCTCCCACAGTACAAAACATGCACAGTAGGATAATTGGCTGTTCCAAATCTTCCTGAGGTCTGATTGTGAGTCTGAATGGTGATGTGAGTGTTGGCCCTGCAATGGCCTGGTGAGCTGTCCAGGGTGTACCCCGCCCTCGCGCACAGTCAGCTGAGATGGGTGCCAGTTTACTTACGATGCTAATTAGGATTAAATGGTTCAGAAAATGGATGAATGAATGAATATGTCTTCAACTTGAAGGTCAAGTATTGTTGCTTGTATTATTTGAATACATCTCTTTTTTATTAATGTGAATCTTGTCCATCAGTTTCACCTTGTTTTTGAATGTTTATCACCCCATTGTAAGATATATGTATTTCAAACTGTCCGAGTGAACTTTTAATAAACAGCCATATTTTTCTCCAGTTGCATCCAAGTCTATCTTCCACTGTGTGACAACTATATTGAATTTGCACATTCTTGAAGGGAAAATCAATTTTAATATTTTTACGGTAGTGTCCTTGAGGTGTCTGGAGTGTTATATTACAGTGTTTCACTTTAAGGTGCATAAATAAATGTTTCACCATCCCATCCTGAAAATAGTGCTTTGGGTGTGCTATTATACGTATATCCACACCGATCACATTCTGCTAGATATCTTTGGATTTGTAATATGATGTGTAATAAGCCCCTCCCTGAATCATCACCTTATTGTGGTGGAGGGGTTTGCGTAACCTAATGATCCCAGGAGCTATGTTGTCGGGGCATAATGCCCATGGTAGGGTCACCCAAAGCAAACAGGTCCTGGGTGAGGGTCCAGACGAAGTGCAGCTCAGAAGACTTCGAAGATGGAGAAAGCAAGGATACAGTTTCCCTCGCCCAGACGCAGGTCACCGTGGTCCCCCCCCCCCCCCCTTCCCCGGAGCCAGGACTGGGGGAGGTGCTCAAAGGCGTGTGCCTGGTGGTCAGGCTTCTGCCCATGGAGCCCGGCCGAGCCCAGCCCCAAAAAGAAACATGGGTCCGCCCTCCCATGGACTCACCACCTCTGGGAGGGGCCATAGGGGCCAGGTGCGATTTGAGTTGGGTGGCAGCCAAAGGCATGGGTTCTGTCGAACCGATCCTCAGTTACTGACTCTGACTCTTGGGACATGGAATGTCACCTCTCTGGCGGGGAAGGAACCTGAGCTGGTGCGTTAGGTGGAGAGATACCAACTAGATATAGTCGGGCTCACCTCAATGCATAACTTGGGCTCCGGAACCACCCATCTCGAGAGAGGCCAGACCTTATTCCATTCTGGAGTTGCTCATGGGGAGAGGCGGCGAGCCGATGTGGGAAGTCTTGTTGCCCCCCGTCTCAGTGTTCAAACGCTGGGGTTCTCCATGGTCAACAAAAGGGTAGCTTTCCTCCGCCTTTGGGTAGGGGGACGGGTGCTGACTGTTATTTGTGCTTATGCACCAAATGACAGTTCAGAGTACTCACCTTTTCTGGAGTCTTTAGGGGTTGTGTTGGCGAACGCTCCCTCTGGAGACTCACTTGTTGTCTTGTGAGATGTCAGCGCCCATGTGTGCAACGATAGTGTGACCTGGAAGGGTGTGATCGGTAGGTACAGCCTCTCCAGTCTGAACCCGAATGATGTTTCGTTGTTGGTCTTCTACACTCATCACAGTTTGTCTATCACGAACACCATGTTCAAACATAAGGGTGCCCATAAGTGCACTTGGCACCAGGACACCCTAGGTTGCAGTTTGATGATCAATTTTGTAGTCGTATCACTGGACTTGCGGCTGCATGTTCTGGAAACTCAGGTGAAGAGGGGAGCTGAGCTGTCTACCAATCACCACCTGGTGGTGAGCTGGCTTCGATGGTGGGGGAGGCTGTCTACCAGACCTGGCAGGCCCAAGCATGTAATTAGAGTCTGCTGGGAATGTTTGGCAGAGTCTCCTGCCTGAGAGGCCTTTAACTCCCACCTCCGGCAGAGCTACAACCACGTCCTGGAGGAGGCGGGTGACATGGAATCCGAATGAGGCTGTAGCCAGAAGGTTGTCGGTGCTTGTCATGGCAATAACCCCCAAACCCGGTGGTGGACACCAGTGGTGAAGGGGGTCATCCAGTTGAAAAAGGAGGCCTATCAGGTTTTATTAGCCCGTGGGACTCCCAAGGCAGCAGACAGGTCAAACGTGCTGCAGCTGAGGCTGTCGCAGATGCAAAATCTTGGGCATGGGAGGAGTTCGGTGAGGGCCTGGAGAGTGATTATCGGTTGACCTCAAAAAGGTTCTGAACCACCATCCGATGCCTCAGGAGGGGGAAGCAGTTCTCCACAAACAGTGTTTACAGTGGAGGTGGGGAGCTGCTCACTTCCACTGGGATGCCGTCGAGAGGTAGAGGGAATAATTTGAGGACCTCCTCAATCCCACCAATATGCCCTCTGTGGAGGAGGAAGACCATGGGGGTTTGGGTGGGGGTCTGCCCATCACTGGAGTGGAGGTCACTGAGGTAGTCAAATAGCTCTTAAGTGGTCAGGCTCTGGGGTTGGATGAGATCCGCCCTGAATATCTTAGGGCTCTGGATGATGTAGGACTGTCTTGGTTGACATGTCTCTGCAACATCTCATGATCATTGGGGGCGGTACCTCTGGATTGGCAAACCGGGGTGGTAGTCCCCCTTTTTAAAAAGGAGTACCGGAGGGTGTGTTCCAATTATCTGGGAATCACACTCCTCAGCCTATCTGGGAAAGTCTATGCAGGGGTACTGAAGAGGAGGATCCGACAGACAGTCGAACCTTGTATCCAGGAGGAACAACGTGGTTTTCGTCCTGGCTGTAGCACTCTTGACCAACACTATACACTCCACAGAATCTTGGAGGGGGCATGGGAGTTTCCCAATCTGTCCACATGTGTTCTGTGGATTTGGAGAAGGCTTTTGACTGTGTCCCTTGAACTATCTTGTGGGGCGTGCTCCAGCAGTATGGTGTTCCTGACCCGTTGCTACAGGCCATTCGATCACTGTATCACCGGAGCCAGAGTTTGGTCCCTATTGGTAACAACAGGTCGAATTCTTTTCCAGTGAGGGTTGGAGTCCTCCAAGGTTGTCCTTTGCCACCATTTCTGTTCATAATTTTTATGGACAGAATTTCTAGGTGCAGCCGAGGCATTGAGGGTTATGGTTTGGTGGCCATCGGATCTCGTCTCTGCTTTTTGTGGATGATGATGTCCTTTTGGCTTCATCAAGCCCGGACCTCCAAATCTCATTGGCGCAATTTGCAGTTGAGTGTGAAGTGGCCGGGATGAAAATCAGTACCTCCGAATCTGAGGCCATGGTTCTAAGTCGGACAAAGATGGAATGCACCCCGCAGGTCGGGAATGAGGTCCTGCCCCAAGTGTAGGAGTTGAAGTATCTTGGGGTCCTGTTCATGAGTGAGGGACAGATGGAGTGGGAGATTGACAGATGGATCACTGCAGCCTCTGCTGTTAAACGGAGCCTGTACCGGTCCGTTGTGGTGAAGAAGGAGCTGAGCTGCAAGGCAATGCTCTAAATTTACCAGTCGATATATGTTCCAACCCTCACCGATGGTCACAAGCTTTGGGTAGTGACCGAAAGAACAAGATTGCGGATACAAGCAGCTGAAATGAGCTTCCTTCATCAGGTGGCGGGGCTCTCCCTTAGAGATAAGGTGAGAAGCTCTACCGTCTGGGGAAAGCTTGGCGTAGAACCGCTGATCCTCCGCAATGAGAGGGGCCAGTTGAGGTGGCTCAGGCATCTCGTTAGAATACCTCCAGAACGCCTCCCTGGTGTGGTGTATCGAGCAGGACCAACCCGGAAGAGACCCCGGGGTCGACCTAGAACATGCTAGCGGGACTATGTCTCTCGGCTTGTCTGGGAATTCCTCAGTGTCCCCCTCAGAAGAGCTGGAGGAAGTGGCGGGGGACAGGGATGTCTGGACCTCTTTGCTTAGGTTGATGCCCCCTCGACTCGATTCTGGATCAAGCGGAAGATGATGATGATGATGATGACGATGATGATGATGATGATGATGATGATGATGATGATGATGACGATGATGTGTAATAAGGTAACATTCCATTTAAGTGATAATTGAATATGATTATTGATTTTATTCATGTGTACACTGATGCTGACTCCTGCTCTGCCCTTTGTTAAAAGGAGTACAGTGGTACCTCAACTTACGAAATGAATCCATTCCAAGGGCGAGCTTGTAAGTGGAAACATTTGTTAGATGAAACAAAAATTCCCATCGGAAACAATAGAAAACCAATTAATCTATTCCAACCCCCTCCCAAACTCATATAACTTGACACAAACATGTATTTTTGATGTAATATATTTAAGATAAACATGTAACAATAAACATTTCACAATAATAACACATTTACAGTGACATTAATAATACTGTAAATAACAATAAATAACAATAAAACAATAAACAGTAAGTCAATTAACAATACAATAAGTCTGAACTTAAGAATAGCACTTAACATTAACTTACACTACTATTTATTTTATATATATATTTTTATTTTTAACTGTTTTATTATTTCACGTCACTAATTTTGATCACTTGTTTTCTGCTGCTTGGCCGCACTCCCACCACCGTTGATTTCTTTCGACTCCATCCACAATAGGAGAAGCCTCTCCATCTCCTCATTGAGTCATGAGCTTTCCTCGGATAAAATAGTAACACCCCTTTGCTGGTTTAACTCTCTTCAACATGGCCTTCTGTTTGAGAATTGTACAGATGCACGACGCATTCTTCCCCATACACCTTACACAGATTGGCCACGCGGAAAAAGAAAAACTTTTGTGTGCGTGCACGTTACTAGCTAGAACGGAAAGGAGAGCAGAGGAATACACGCAGGAAAACAGCTTTATAAGTGGGATTACGCATCCTCTACACTAGGGGGCAGTGGCACTCTCACTGTGTTTTCTATAGTGCAGGGAAAAAAGCACCGAGCAAATGACATGAAGTGCAGTAAACACTATTTATAGTCACGTGCGAGGCTCTGGGGGGGGGTGTCTTCCTATAGGGGGAAAAACAGAAAATATTAGAGAAGCACTGCATATCGCATTCCCGGAACACAGAGGAATACACACGGAAGAATACAAGGCTAATCAACTCGGAAAAGCCATTTCCCCGGCAGAGCTTGTAAGTAGAAAATTTGCTTGTAGGATGGGGCAGATTTTTGGTGGGATCAAAGCTCGTATAATGGAAAATTTGATATTAGGGACACTAGTAAGTAGAGGTACCACTGTATTTGTAATTTTGAGGTTAGAAATTTGTTGCATAGATTCACTGGGCAAGTAGGTTTGTATGCAGTTTCATTGATGACACAGATGCTGCTTCTCTAGAATTTAGCGCGGCCCAAAATTATACTAATGCCAGTGATGCCACTGCTGACTAGTCATATTCTGAATACTGTAACTGTATAAAGCACTTCACTCTTTTTATGCATTCCTGCTATCTATCCTTCTATTAGTCTCGTTCTCTTTTTTTTTCCCATTGCAAGATCTTGTGTGTTCATGCCATGAAATAATTATTAGTAGTACTGCTACTACTACTAGTAGTAGTAGTAGTAGTAGTAGTAGTAGTAGTGTATAAAGTCTATAATGGGCCATAATACATAACTGAAGAACACATAAATAACTTACCTATCAGGAAGATGAGAATTTCTTTCCTCTTCATCCTGATTATCTTCCAGGAATATCTTTAAATGACAATGTGTCCATTAATATTGAATATTTTAGTAAAAAGAAAGCACGTACATTTTAATGAGTATGGCAGTGGTGGCTCAGTGGTCCATCAATGTCACGTACAGTATTTTGAAACCGGTTTTCATACATTGGACACACAACCTACTAATCCTACTAAACCTAATAATCAGTGACTGTCACCAACAAGCTGTGATTACATTGCTGGAAGTCTGGAACCGGAGTGGTCCATAACAGATAATTGCAGATATTTGCGGACTCAGATGCAGAAAGTCTTAGACTTAGTTGCTCTCAGAGATTTTCATCTGAGTTTAGGTGTGTTAATTTATGAAACTGATAATCCAGATGTCAATTCAAGTTGAACTGGTTTCCATGTTAGTCACTGTTAGTATAGAATGGTATGAGAACATGATATGGACACCCACGGTAAGCCGTGACTAATCATGGGTCTATCTGTGCTTTTTAGGACAGAGCATATGAGGTCAGAGTGTACGCTGCTTTTGCTTAGCATAATAGAAGCTCAAGTAGTTCACCTACTCTTTCACCAAAATCCTTACATTTTCTGGGGTGAATGTGTTACATCATTGGCAGTCAAATTTGCTTTCGAATTTAAACACAAAAATATTTTTTTTTATGAAATGATATCTAATGGCATACAGCATAAATCTGGACAAGATAGTATAGTGTATAAATAATACAATATATAATATATTATCAGAATTGGGTATAGTTGGACCTGTTTATTAATTTTTATTCATTCCCTGTTGTTTCTGGTCAATAAAATCAGTCAAACTGAAATATAGTACATTTTGCTGATCTGTTTTTCATTTGAGTATTAAAATTCAATCTTGTGACCAGTATATAAAGTTTAAAAACTTTTTTATTTACAGTATTTATTTATTTATTTATTTATTGTTTAGTACATAAATTTTACTGTCCAGGCACAAACCAATTAGTCACTACACAGGACTATACTTTGAGATTTCTGCAATTCACTGATGTGTGTGTCAAATTATTGATTTTTAGATTTTAGTATATATATTTTTTAAATTCTAGAATTTAAATGTAGTCAGGTGTATGTATTTTAAATAGAAAATTCTGACCATTTATTCCCTTTCTGGTATAATTACTTAAATAAGTGCATGGAATTTTTGCTATTGAATAATTTTATTGTAAACATAATAATAAGTCGCCTTTGAAATCTCTTTGGAGTGAATAAACTGCAATTCTTCTTTAAACTGTAGGTATGGTGCATATTGGTGAATTTAAATTCTACAGATCAATCAAATTGATGTAATTTATTTTGTGAATTGGAAAGATGATGAAAAAAAATTGTGTTCACAGTCTGATGGGACTGAATTCGTTCCAAACAAGCACATTTAAAATCCTGATGAACTTTGACCTTTAGCAGTAGGAAACACACTATGTTCAGGATGTCCCAGTCAAAAGATATTCATAAAGACTTGTGTAAATATAAGAATTAAAGGGTTAAATATTTGTTAGAGCAGTGGTGGCCTGGTGGTAAAAGTGCTGGATCACTGATCCTAAGGTTGGGGGTTCAATCATAAGGTTGGGGGTTATCCATGATAACCCCCCCCCCAGTAACTGGGTTATCATGTCTCTCACTGTCTATGGTGAGAGGTTCATGTAAAAGAACCATTGCTGACTTTCATGAAGTTTTAGCCGTCAGTGTGTTTCCGCCCTGCGATGACCTGGCGAGCTGTACAGGGTGTACTCTGCCTTCGCTCGGAGGAGGCTGGGGTGAGTGCCAGCCTTCATGTAACCCTAATTAGGATTCTGCAGTTATAGAAATTTTTTTTTTTATGAAATATTTGTTACAAATATCATGCTAATAGCTTTCACAGAGATGTATGTCGCCGAGGTTTTTGTTGAGTATTTTGTTGTTGTTATTTATTTATTTATTTTTACTTATGAATTTTTAAATGCAGCTTTCATTTTTTTTCTTTTATTTTTTCCATAACTCATAGTTCAAATTTCATATGTCGGATAGAAGACAAAAATTATAAATATATAAATAAATTTTCAAAGCTTTTTTGTTTGGGTTTTTTTCCAATAAGCACATTGTATTCTTTCTATTCTTTTCCTATTTATGATCATATATATTTCAAATGTCTGACCACATGTCCAAAACAAACAAAAAAAAAAAAAAAAAGAAATGAAAAGAAAAAAATAACTAAAAAACAAAAAGACAGGAATTTTTTCTTAATATATGTGTTGTATTGCTGATACATTATATGCGTTCTATGAAAGGTAAGACGGTTAGCACTCCCCTTGACAAGGATATAAGAAGTCCTAGTGGCCTACAGCACACATACGGTTAAGGCATTGCTGCCTACATTGTGGTATATGTATCTGTAACCAGATTTTGGGGCAGCTGTAGCCTAATGGTAAGAAAAGTGGCTTTGGGATTAAAAGGTTGCTGGTTTCATTCCCAAACCAGCAGGTAAAATGTGTGGGGCAGTGAGCTCCATCTTCCCTTCCTCCACATTCATGGCATAACCCCCAACTGCTCTCTGTGCACTGCAGTGCAGTGTGTGCTCACTGTTTATGTGTATGTGAGTGGATAATTTGACAATAAATAACAATAGCATCCCTTGCAGGATTAATACAATATATCAAAATAAAAGTGCAGATCAATACATTACTTGCTATACTGTGATCTGTCATGAAAACAAAAAGATTAGAAAAATAAGTCAAACTCACCCAATTGCTCTTCAATCTTAGCAAAGATTTTTTTTAATAAAGGTTTTCAGTGTCAAGTAAGTGACATCATCTCCAATTTCAGGTCATGAAAGCAATTCTTGCTCTGGGTTGGGGTTTTTATATGCTTTGTGCAGACACGTAAAAACGTATTTCTCCCTTAGTGATGCCAAAAGAAGGATGATTCTTGTCACCTTGAAACACACCCCAAACTAATCACATGTTCACATGTTTACTAACGTGATTGAATTTGGCAATGCAGTCAACATTCCACTGCCATTGAGTGCAAAGTCATCAAGTGATTGTATCAGTTTCCATTTTGGCTAGAAAAAGATCCCTATTACAATCTTAATAACTTGGGTCACAGCCTAATATTTTTATGTTGTTGTTTTCAAAATATAATTACAAATATTTAAATAGGAAAAATCAAATTTTTTTGCAAACAGCACACACACACACACACACACACACACACACACACACACACACACGCGCGCGCACACACACACACACAAGCACAGTCAAAATGAGACAAAAGTTACAAAAATATATATAATGACAGACAATTATAAAACATAACCTTTCCGCAGAATATGAAACCAGCTTGATGAAAGCTACAGCTTTACAGGTTGTTACACATTTTTCATACATGACTGCTCCTCTATTCACATCAGCAACACTCTTGTCAAGGTATCAATGACACCACTGTTGTAGGTCTGACAACAAATAACAAGTAATAATCGTCAGCCTGCAGGAACAAGTACAATCTGTGACTATTGCGCAACAACAATAATCTGGCGCTTAATACATCCAAGACCAAGAAGATGATAATGGACTTCAGCAAGTCCAAACAAACTGAGCACTCTGCCCTCTACTGAGAGGAGGTAGAGATTGATTGGATGGTGAAGTGCTTCAAGTTTCTCGGTGTCCATATCTCTGCTGACTTCACCTGGACCACAAACATCTCCCATCAGGTGGGTAAAGCACAATAATGGATGTACTTCCCCAGAAAGCACTGACAAGCCCGCCAACCCCGACAAACAGACAAACTTTTACCGCTCCGCCATCGAGAGCCTCCTGACCTACTGGTGTACTGCAGAGGACAGGAAGGCCCTGCAGAGGCTGGTGAAGATGGAAGAGTGCATGATCAGAACTTCTTTTATAAATATTATCAAACAATTTATTTACAAGGCAGCATCGTGGCGTAGTTGTTGGAACATCCGCCATACAGCAAGAAGGTCCTATGTTTGGTTCCCAACTTGGGTGTTTCTGTACAGAGTTAGTATATTCTCCCTGTGTTTGCATGAGTTTCCTTCGGGTACTCCAGTTTCCTCCCATTAATTCATTCATTTTCTGAACCACTTAATCCTAATTAAGGTCATGGGGAGGCTGGCGCCCATCTCAGCCGACTCCAGGCGAGAGCGGGATACACCCTGGACAGCTCGCCAGGCCATAACAGCGGTTTCCTCTCACAGTACAAAACCATGCACAGTAGGTCAATTGGCTGTTCCAAATTGCCGCTATGTGTGAGTGTGAGTATGAATGGTTGTGTGAGTGTTGGCCCTGCAATAGCCTGGCGAACTGTCCAGGGTATATTCCACCCTTGCCTGGAGTCGACTGAGATGGCTGCCGCCTCAACACTACCCGAATTTGTATTATGCATTTCAGAGAAGGAATGAATTAATGAATGAATTAATGGACAGTTTTTAATGATAAATAATTGACAATTGAAAAAATAATTAATATGCTTAGATGACTTTGTTCATGTTTTGCTTATTAGAACCTGTGAATAATTTGATACTACAGAAATAATAATGTGATGTTTGCATGTAACATTTTTACACTTACAGTATTACATTTAAATAAATTGTGCAAAATTTCTCAAACCCGCTGACAGATTTAATAATAGAAGCAAGCAATGGTTCATCATTCGTTCATTTTCTGTAACTGCTTAATCCTAATTAGGGTCACAGGGAGGCTGGCACCCATCCCAGCCGACTCTGGGCGAGGACAGAGTACACCCTGGACAGCTCGCCAGGTCATCGCAGGGCAGAAACACGCTGACGGCTATGCAGCTCCTCTTGTCGAAAGTCAGATAAGATAAGATAAGATACAGCTTTATTAATCTCACAATGGAGAAATTCACGGTTCAGCAATGGTTCTTTTACATGAACCTCTTATCATAGACAGTGAGCGACACGGCTGGCCTTGATAACCCAGTTAGCTGCACTGGGGGGACAGTGACAACCCGCTGAGGGTGGGGCTTTGACCTCCAACCTTAGGATCAGTGATCCAGCACCTTTACCACCAGGACACCCCTGCTGCGAACTAAGGTATTAATTTTAACAATTAGATAACTCGGCAAGTGTAAATGTAATTTAAATGTTGTCAGTTCAACCCCTGAACAGAGAGCCATTCTAAGCTTTTCCGTATTTTTATTGCTTCTGTGAGTGTGTCAGTAACTCGGTGGAAACCTTAATGGTATTCTACACATTTTAAAACCACTATCAAAAGTGAATGGTTGTTACGATGTTTTTTTTTTTTTTTATGACTGTAATATAGTTTTTAGCATACAATTAAACACTGAGACATGAAATACATATAAAACATACAATGCCCATGAAAAAAATGAAAGAAATTTATTACAGAGGCGATTTCAAAGAAATGCTGATAAGATCATTTAAAGCATGTTTTAACCTGTCTGCCACACCTTGATACTGGTAGATTATTCTGTCATGTGACTGCTTTCATCTTACAGGTGGCATTGTTAAGCATTTATTTTATTTTTTGTTTTTCAAGTAGATAAAAATTCAGGTCAGGTCAGATCAGGCATGCACCGGGACAGTACTTCGCTGTGTCCACCAGCCACCTCCACTCATCTGGCCGTCTCCTGGCGATCGACAAGGCCTGCGCAGGGCCCATACCCCCCCGGCAGGGCAGCCCTTAGCTGCAACAACCATGTCACATGTGGCCGTCCCCGCGATCGGCTCCAGCCTCTAGGATCCCGAACGGACAGGATCCGGTGTGCTGGGTCCGAAGGCGGGAAAGCGCCAAGTGCCCGTAGTAGCACAGCTGATGGTTGCGGATCAAGCAGGTTACTCTTACCGTCCCCCGCATCCCCGAGCACCTTCCTGTTGGTAACAAAGTCCCACCAATGGTATCCGAAGATACGGCGAAGGGAAGTCGTAACGAAGGAGTCCAGTCGTCATCCAAGCTCAACCGTGAGCGTCCATGTCTCACTCAAGTAGCGCAAGACAGGGAGCACAAGGGAGCGAAAGACTCGGGCTTTCATTCGCCTGCTCAGATACCTAGACCGCCACACGGTCCTGTCCAGCGAGTCCATCTGACCATAGGTCAGGCCAAGTTGACGATTGATCTCGGCCCTGCAATCAGTGGAACAATGAACCACACTGCCAAGGTAAGTGAAAGACTCCATGATCTCTACTCTTTCATGACCCACAGCGCTCGAGTCCACAGCAGCATCCAAGAGGTCGCCGAAAGCCTGGATCTTGGTTTTGATCCAGGAGACCCGCAAACCAAGCGGCTCTGCCTCCTCATGCAGTGAACAGAGAGTCTTCGTCAGGATATCCACCGTCTCCGCGAAGATCACTGCGTATTCGGCAAAGTCCACATCAGTAATCTGAACCTCACCGAACGACACACCGCAGGCCGATCCACCCGATACCACCGCCATGATCCAGTCCATTGCAGTACTGAAGAGAGTGGGGGCCAGAACACACCCCTGCCTCACTCCGGTCTCGACCGAAAATAAGTCAGAGGTGGAGCCCCCACACCTCACAGCACTCTCTGTCCCAGAATACAGCGACGATATCAGCCGGACCAGAGCCGACAGGATCCCACGTAAACGAGGTATGCCCCAGAGGGCGTCCCTATCCACCGAGTCAAACGTCTTACGAAAGTCTATATAGGCGGCAAGGAACCCCCTATAAAACTCCCACAAGCGCTCACATAGGATTCGGAGCACCAGGATGCGGTCAACGGTATGATTGTTCAGTTCAGTTATGATTGTTCAGTTCAGTTGATTGTTCAGGATGCTAGTGTGCTAGAAACTGCTCTTGGATCCTGCCCAATCAAATCCGTGAGAAGACCTTTCCCAGAACTGAGAGGAGAGTAACCCCCCCCCCCGGTAGGTACCTGTTGCATTCTCGGGTATCACCCTTCCCCTTCTAGATCGGGACAACGATGCCCTGTTTCCAGTCAGTTGGGATGACACCAGTGCTCCACACGGAGCACACGAGAACGAACAGCCACCTGAGGACGGCCTCACCTCCCGCCTTAAGCATTTCCACGTGGATACCACAAACTCCCACAGATTTGCCATCCGCTAAATGCCACACCGCCCTCTGAGTTTCCTCAAGAGTTGGTGGGTCGCAGCCTGGGGGAGGGTCAGCAACAAGCAACAAGAGTTTCAGCATCCACAATGGCCAGGCTCCGGGCGGGAGGGTCAGCATGATACAACTCCTCAAAGTACTCGGCCCAACGAGTCCTCACTTCAGATTCCTTGGTAAGGACACTACTGTCTGCAGCTTTCACTGTCTGGCATCGCGATTTGGACCGAGAGGAACAGATACTCTGCAATGCCCTGTAAGCCAGGCGAGAGTCACTCGAATTCAAGTGGCCCTCGATTGTCTCACAGAGCTTGCAGACCGCAGCCTCCCGATCTCTTCGCACCGCCTTGACGGCTATGCGCTTCTGGTCCCTGGCCAGTCCTGCTCTGCCGTTGAGTTGAGCCTGTCTTGCTCTCTCGATGACATCGATGGTCTCAGAGGAGATGGCCATTCCCGGTCGTCTGGGCGACCCCGGTATGCAGTCACGGGACACCTCCAGGATGCGGTCTCTGAAGCCAGCCCAGAGATCCTCCGTGCCTGCACCCCGCCTCCAGATCCTCCAAGGATTCCCCAAGCCGACTCGCAAACTCCGAAGCCAAATCAGGGTCCCCGAGTCGGCTCTTGTCAAGTCTCATTTGACGAGCCGGGGCTTTCTTAGGGCGCCTGAATCGGATCTTCAGAGTCTCCACCAGAAGCCCGTGATCTCCTGAGAAGAGCTGGGCACTTCTGAAGACACGGCAGTTTTGGACCAGCCGCCAGTGACTACCTACGAGAACATGGTCGATCTCCTTCCTAGTGACGCCATCGTTGGAGTACCAAGTCCAGTGTTGTAGATAAGATTTCTGAAACCACGAGTCAGCAATCCTTAAGCCCCGACTTTTTGCAAAGTCAAGAAGCATTAAGGCACTTTCATGGCGGCATCCAGAGCTGTGAGGACCGACACATGCTTCGTAGCCATCCCGGTTAGTGCCAGTGGTTGCATTGAAGTCCCCCAGTACGATCAGGGTGTCCCTTCCCGGAACCCCCGACACCACTGAGTTGAGCTGGTCGTAGAAGGTTTCCTTTGTGGATCGATCACTCACCCCAGTCGGAGCGTACACTGCAACAATAGAGAGCATCCCCACTGTGTGAGTCACCCTCAGTCGCATAATACTCTCGTTGACCGGGACCACTTCCGATACCAAGGGATAAAATAGTATATCGAAAACAATAAATAAATAAATAGAGTATCTGTAGCCTAATAATTAGAGGGCCGCAGGGCACAAACATATATATGGAAATGCTTTGTGAACACGCAATTATTGCTTTACATGCATATCCCCAAGTGTTAAGTGCCGCAGTGCACAAACATATATGTTAATGCTTTGTGAACACGCAATTATTGCTTTGCACGCACATCCCTCTGTATAAATCAGCTGACACTGCATGTGTTCGATGAGCTTCCGATGAATAAACCAGACTGATTTCACTCGTGTGGTTCGTTGTCTGTTGCTCCCGGAGTACTCCTAGATGTTGAGATGCAGGAATCCAGATCGTGCAGGTTTCTCTAAGAGCTTCCTCCACAGAGAGTTCTTACAGGGACCTAAACATTGCTGGTTTAATTCAAATCCCCATCTCAATACTGCAACATCTACTGTAAAGCCTTCCAAGAACAGATGAGCATTTTTCTTTTATTTATTTATTATTATTATTATTATTATTATTTTATTTTATTTATTTTTTTTTTTTTTTTTAAAACAACTGGAATATGAGATGTTTAAAAAATACAGATGATTTTGATGGTCTGGATTCCTCAGACTTTTGACATTTTGGTGTGTCCGTATGTTTCAGATACGGTTTACCTTCGTCCTATCTACATTAGCTATATCTGCTAGATGTGTGACAGTGTTTGATCACCCTGACATTGTTTTAACAAACTTAAACAGCATGACAATTTGTTCGGCAGAAATACAGCTCCCTGTAGAGCATTACAGTGCTTGAAAGTAATCAGACATGCCTTATAAGACACTGTAAAAATCCAGTCATCAAAAGATGGATACAAAATATTTCAAAGATTTTTTCAATACTGGGATCCTATCCCTCGCTACGTCACGCTTCAATTCATGCGGCTTCAGTGCATCGCGTTTTTGTTTTTTTTAAATATTCATCGAATTAAAAAATAAGGAAATTATGAAAGAATAGGAGAAAAGGTTAAGGAAAATGTCACAAAAACAAGGCCAATTATGCAAAATAAATAAATAAATAAATGAAAAATCCCTAAATCAACACAAAACAAAAAAACAGCCCAAGATCCCCCATCAAAACTATTTACATTGTTGTGAGGTGCACATCTGAGTGTGTGATCCTACTTTGTGGATTTCGGTGGTCGCGTGGGGATCTTGGTCTCAATTAACTGCAGAAAGTGAGGGATCCCTGTATACTGTTGCACAGGAAAGTCCCTGATTTGGAACATTTGAAAGCTAATGGAATAAAGTGCAAATCCAAGAAAGAGACCAAGAACATTTATCTATATGGATCTACAAAATCCATCCAGGTGGCTGGGACATTTACATGTGGGGTGAACTGCTGTGGTAGGAACTTAGATCGGGTTGAGTTTACTGTAATAGAAGGAAAGGGACCATCCTTACTGGGGAGAAACATGGCTATACAGCTGGGAGTGTTGAAATTGGGATTTGGTGTGAATGCTGTGGTAGTTCTGACTCCACCGAGAAGATCACGGCTGAGTATAAAGACTGTTTCCAAGGCTTTGGTAAACTGAACAATTTTCAGCTGATCATTCCAGTAGATCCGAAAGCGCAATCTGTAGCACAACCCTTGAGTCGCATACCGTATCATCTACGTGACAGACTTGCTAAGAAACTGGATGAACTAGAAGAGTTGGACATTATTGAAAAGGTCGACGGGCCAAGTTCATGGGTATCATCTGTTGTTGTAGTGCCTAAAGGTGAAAATGACATACGACTGTGTGTTGACATGAGACTGGCAAATGAATCAGTGAGAAGAGTCAGACATCCGATTCCGACCATCGATGAAGTTCTGCAAGATTTCAACCAGAGCAAGATTTTCAGCAAGCTTGACATCAAGTGGGCTTACCATCAGATAGAGTTGTCAGAAGATGCAAGAGACATCATCACCTTTATAACTCACAAAGGACTTTACTGTTACAAACGTTTAATGTTCGGCATATCTTGTGCACCAGAAATGTACCAGAAGGTCTTGCAGCAACTATTACAGAACTGTGATGGAGTGCCAAACATCCTTGATGACATCGTTGTGAATGCAGCAATTGATGAAGAACATGACATGAACATGATGGCTGAGACAGGTTTTGGACATAATTCGGAACAGGGGGATAACCCTGAACCCAGAGAAGTGTCTCTTTAAGATGAAAATCTTGAGTTCATGGGACATGTTCTGTCGTGAAAAGGAATAGGACCAACAGAGGCGAAAATAAAAGCTGTACGAGAAGACAGAGCACCTGAAAATGCGAGCAAAGTAAGAAGTTTTCTGGGACTAGTCAACTTCACAGCGAGATACATTGAAAATCGGGCGACAGTTTCAGAACCACTACGGAGATTGACTAGGAAGGACGAGCCTTCTGTTTGGGGCCAGGAACAGGAAGAAGTCTTTCAAGAACTGAAAGACAGGCTGGGAAGTACTGATACTTTAGCATACTTTGACAAACAAGCCAAAACACAAGTGATTGCAGATGCAAGTCCTGTTGGACTAGGAGCAGTCCTGGTACAACTACAAGGAGGAGAGTATCGTATCATCTCATATGCAAGCAGGAGTTTGACGGAAGTGGAACAAAAATACTCGCAGACTGAGAAAGATGCATTAGGATTAGTCTGGTCCTGTGAGAGATTTCATGCTTATCTCTATGGGGCAGAGTTTGAACTGTTGACCGATCATAAACCTTTACAATTTATCTACTCTAGAAGTCAAAGCCCAGTGGAAAAATTGAAAGGTGGGTTCTGCGGATGCAGCCTTACAAGTACACGGTACGACACATTCCTGGGAAGAACAACATATTTTATCAGTTTATCCAGACTCCTGAAGGTGAAGAATTCCAGTTGTCACTCCAAGACAGAAGAATATGTCAAATTTGTGGCAAGAGAGGCAACTCCGGTAGCTCTAACAACAAGAGACATTGAAAGAGAATCAAACAGCGATCCAGAATTAGCAGAAGTGAGAAAATGTTTGCTGAATGGACAATGGCACCAAGTGGAATGCAAGCAGTTTGTTCCAATCAGAAATGAGGTAACAGCAGTTGGAAAACTTGTGTTACGAGGAACTAGGATTGTAATTCCTAAAAGCTTGTGGAAACAAGTATTGGAGTTAGCTCATGAAGGACATCCTGGAATTGTGAGCATGAAGCAGAGACTGCGCACAAAAGTTTGGTATCCAGGGATAGACCGTGAAGCGGAGCAATATTGTCATAATTGTTATGAATGTCAACTAGTGTCGAAACCATCACCACCCACGCTGATGGCCAGAACTGAGATGCCTACATCACCATGGCAACATTTGGCTGTGGACTTGTTAGAACCATTATCATCTGGGGACTACATTTTTGTGGTAGTGGACTATTATAGTAGGTACTTCCAAATCGAAATCATGAAGTCAGCTGTATCCGAGAAGACTGTGGCCTCATTGTCAAAATTCTTCCTTACCCATGAATTACTGGTGTCGATACAAAGTGACAATGGACCTCAGTTCATAAGTGAAACATTTAAGGTATTTATGGAGGAGAATGGTATCA
Organism: Plotosus lineatus; assembly: GCA_024760905.1. Lineage (NCBI taxonomy): Eukaryota > Metazoa > Chordata > Actinopteri > Siluriformes > Plotosidae > Plotosus > Plotosus lineatus. The sequence goes on from CM045746.1 coordinate 24,574,486, forward strand.
AACACAGGAAGACTACTCCATTATGGCCACAAGCAAATGGGGAAGTAGAACGACAAAATCGTTCCATACTGAAGTGGATCAAGATAGCTCAAGCCGAGGGCAGGGACTGAGGAACATAACTAGATAGCTACTTGATGATGTATCGGAGTACGCCACATTCAACGACTGGGAAGAGTCCAGCGGAGATGATGTACAGGAGAACCATTCGGACAAAGATACCAGAAGTCCAAGAATACCAGCATGAAGTGAAGTACAAGACAGAGACATTGAGAGAAAGGGAAAAGGGAAAGATTATGCAGATCAGTGGAGACATGCAAGTGAAAGTGAACTTCAGACTGGAGATAGTGTGCTAGTGCAGCAGTATCGTGAAAATAAGTGGTCAACACCATTTTACCCCACACCCTTCAAAGTGGTTGGTAGGAGGGGCAATAGTGTGGTAGTTGAGTTGCCCCAAGGTGTCCTGTATAAGAGAAATATCACTGCTGTGAAAAAGCTTCATGAGAGGGGTGAAAGTATGATGGATCCCTCAGTGGAGAAGTGTTGTGATAGGGGAGAAAGTGTAGCAAAAACTCAAGATGGAGGTGAAAGTATTGTAAATTTTCCAATGGAGTGTAAGGCCAGGCCAATCAGTGATCAGTAGCAGAGAAGTGTAGTGATCAGTAACAGTGATCAGTATCAGTAGCAGAGAACAAGTGCAGGAAAATCTAGAGAGGTGGAGGTATGCCCTGGAAAGGAGGGGAATGAAGATTAGCCTCAGTAAGACAGAATACATGTGCATGAATGACAAGGACCCAAGAGGAACGGTGAGGTTACAGGGAGCAGAGATAAGAAAGGTGGAGGATTTTAAGTACTTCGGCTCAACAATCCAGAGCAATGGAGAGTGTGGAAAAGAGGTGAAGAAGCGTGTGCAGGCAGGTTGGAATGGTTGGAGAAAAGTGTCCGGTGTGATGTGTGATAGGAGGGTATCGGCAAGAATGAAAGGAAAAGTGTACAAGACGGTGTTGAGGCCAGCGAAGTTGTATGGTTTAGAAACAGTGGCCCTGGGGAAAAGACAGGAGGCAGAGCTGGAGGTAGCAGAGATGAAAATGTTGAGGTTCTCTTTGGGAGTAACGAGGATGGATAGGATTAGGAATGAGCACATCAGAGGGACAGCACATGTAAGACGTTTTGGAGACAAAGTCAGAGAGGCTTGATTGAGATGGTTTGGACATGTACAGAGGAGGGATGGTGAGTATATTGGTAATAGGATGCTGAGGCTGGAACTACCAGGAAGAAGGCCTAGAGGAAGACCAAAGAGACGATTCATGGATGTGGTGAAGGAGGACATGAAGGTCGTTGGTGTAAGTGAAGAAGAAGCAAAGGATAGGGTGAGATGGAGGCAGATGATTCGCTGTGGCGACCCCTGAAGGGAAAAGCCGAAAGGAAAAGAAGAAGATTGTTGGTTACATTGAACATTAAGGTTTCTGATAGAAATGTGTAAAGGTCACTACAACATTTAAATATTTGATTGAACAGTGAAGTTTTGCAAACTTGAAGTTAGAGATACGAAACCTTTGTTGTTATTTATCAGTAAAGAGGGATAATTTTAGTTGATTGAACTAAGAGTATGCAAGTGTGTATTGAGTATCAGTCTACTGTAATGCCAAGTGCTTTAAATAGTGATATAGAAACTACAAACACTGTTAGTATACGCACCAATCCGTTTATTTTATTTAATATACTAGCATATATATTAAGTATTGTTTAGGTCTAGTTAAAAAAAGGGATTACTACATTAAGAGTATTTAGTGATGAGAAATCCATGTACTTTATTAATTATTAGTGGTAATGGTAGTACAGGTCAGTATAGTTGGTGTTTTGTTTTCTTTATGAAAAAAAGGGATGTAACATTCATTGTAATGATAACCCCCAGGGACTTGGTACATTCCGGTTTTGAAAATGCATTATGGGAATAAATAAGTAAAGTGGAAAGACGGCATGTTTTGGGTGTGTATGTTATAACACGAATTAAACACTCTTCTTCTTTTCCTTTCGGCTTTTCCCTTCAGGGGTCGCCACAGCGAATCATCTGCCTCCATCTCACCCTATCCTTTGCATCTTCAGTTAAATCTAGGAAGCGTATGTTACATGTGCAGGTCTAAATGAAGATTATAAAATCAGTATTGTAATTCTGTTCTGAGATGAAAACCAGTGAATTTTAGTAGGAGTAGTGGTTATCATGTGATAAATTGCTGGATTGCTGCTCCTAAGGTTGGGGGTTCAAGCCCCACAACGGTTGTCACTGATGTCCCCCAGTGCAGCTAACTGGGTTATCAAAGGCCAGCCATGTCTTTCACTGTCTGTTATGTTACTTGATGTTGGGGTCCTTGATGTAGGTAAATCCTATACGAAGGAAAATTATCAATGTTATTTATAGGTTATTTGTCTTTTTGTTTCTAAGCCAGATGTTAACAACAGCCCATGTCACAAAAAAATTAATTGGCTATATTTGGAAATGAGCATAACGCAGTTTAAAAACTCACCCTTACAGGCTGTATTCATTCATTTTCTGAACTGCTTAATCCTAATTAGGGTTACGGGGAAGCTAGCACCCATCTCAGCCAACTCTGGGCGAGGGCAGAGTACACCCTAGCCAGCTAGCCATCACAGGGCAGAAACACACTGACGGCTATGCAGCTACTCTTGAAAAAAAGTCAGCAATATATCTTCTACATGCCTTTCACCATAGACAGTGAGAGACATGGCTGGCTTTGATAACCCAGTTATCACTGGGGGCGGGGCAGTGACAACCTGTTGAAAGTGTTGAGGACTTGAACCCAATCTTGGGATCAGTGAGCCAGCATCTATACCACCAGGCCACTACTGCCTACAAGCTGCACATGATTAAAAATAACAGAAGGTAGCAGATTGTGGAAGTAAACATTTCACATCAGGGAATTTCAGCAAGATGGCCGATTTAGTTTTGACTTTACCCATAAGCTGGCACCACATTCTGTAAAGTTCAGAACATGTGATTTACACATTTTTGTGATTTTACACATATTTTTCAAATGTAAATATCCACATGTAAATTTTGTGCATTTTTCAAATGAAAGTTGTAATATTTCACACATAAAAATGCACACGACATACACATGCATTATTTGGGTTGGTGCCTTGCTCAAAAGAATTTCAGCCATAAAGGTGGTGGAAAGGACCTTTTTCTTGCTGGGCCATGAATTAAACCAGCAATGTTTAGGTCCCAAACCTTCTTCTCTAATTATTAGGCTACAGATACCCTACCCCCAGTGCAGCTAACTGGGTTATCAAAGGCCGGCCATGTCTCTCACTGTCTATGGTGTGAGGCATGTAAAAGAACCATTGCTGACTTTCGACAAGAGTAGGCTGCAAAGCCGTCAGCGTGTTTCCGCCCTGCGATGGCCTGGCGAGCTGTCCAGGGTGTACTCTGCCCTCGCCCTGAGTTGGCTGGGATGGGCACCAGCCTCCCCGTGACCCTAATTAGGATGAAGCGGTTACAGAAATGAACAGATACTCTATTTATTTATTTATTGTTTTTGATATACTATTTTATCCCACAAGTTCTGTCTGCATTTTATGCTAAAGCTATAGTGACATTATTCACCTCCTTGACTTATAACCCAGATGACTCATGTAGAACTAGTCAAGGATTTTGAAATTGTTCCATTTTACTGCTCTCTTCCCCATGCAAGATTTATATTTTAAAGAGTTTTACCACTGAGCCAAGGTAAATTTTTCATTCTACAACCCTTTTAATATAAATGCAGCCATGAGGTGGGGGGGGGGCACTAACCAGTGTCTCTTCCCCTCATGCCGGTCCCAAGCCCGGAGAAATGCAGAGGGTTGTGTCAGGAAGGGCATCCGACGTAAAACCAATGCCAATTATTGATTATGCAAATCAAAAGTATTACCTCCATACCGGATCGGTCGAGGCCCGGGTTAACAACGACCGCCATCAGTGCTGTCAATCAACAGGGTGCTGATGGAAATTGGACTACTGTTGGTCGAAGACGTCGGAAGAAGGAGAGGTGGGAGGCGTGTCCGTAGGCAGAGAGAGAAGAGGAAAGGCATGAGTCTAGGACTGAGAGTGGGGACTTTGAATGTTGGAACTATGCACAGAAAAGGTAGAAAGCTGGTTGACATGATGCAGAGGAGGAAGGTGGACATACTGTGTGTTCAGGAGACCAGGTGGAAAGGTAGCAAAGCTAAAAGCTTAGGAGCAGGGTTTAAGCTATTTTATCACGGTGTGGATGGGAAGAGAAATGGAGTCGGAGTCATCTTGAAGGAGGAGTTTGTCAGGAATGTTCTAAAAGTGAAAAGAGTGTCAGACAGAGTGATGAATCTCAAGTTAGAAATTGAAGGTGTAATGCTCAATGTTGTTAGTGCTTATGCCCCACAGGCAGGATGTGAGCTAGAAGAGAAGGAGAGATTCTGGAGTGACTTAGATGAAGTGATGCAGAGTATCCCCAGAGGTGAAAGAGTGGTCATAGGTGCAGACTTCAATGGACATGTTGGGGCAGGCAACAGAGGGGACGAGGAAGTGATGGGCAGGTTTGGTATCCAGGACAGGAGCATGAAGGACAGATGTTGATAGATTTTGCAAAAGGATGGAAATGGCTGTGGTGAATACTTTCTTTGAGAAGAAACAGGAGCATAGGGTGACTTATGAAAGCGGAGGTAGGCGCACACAGGTAGACTACATCTTGTGTAGGCGATGTAATTTGAAGGAAGTCAGTGACTGCAAAGTCATCGTGGGTGAGAGTGTTGCCAAACAGCATAGGATGGTGGTGTGCAGGATGACTCTGGTGGTGAGAAAGGTGAAAAAGGCAAAGGCAGAGCAGAAGACAAAGTGGTGGAAGCTGAAAAAGGAAGAGTGTCGTGTTGTCTTCAAGGAGGAGTTGAAACAGGCTTTGGGTGGCCAGGAAGTGCTTCCAAATGACTGGACAACCACAGCAAATGTGATCAGGGACACAGGTAGGAGAGTAGATAAGGAGACTTGGTGGTGGAATGAGGAAGTGCAGGAGTGTGTACAAAGGAAAAGGTTAGCCAAGAAGAAGTGGGACATTGAGAGGACCGAAGAGAGTAAACAGGAGTACAGGGAGACACAGCGTAAGGCGAAAGTAGCAGTGGCTAAGGCCAAACAGAGGGCGTATGATGACTTGTATGATAGGTTGGATAGTAAAGAGGGAGAAAATGATCTATACAGGTTGGCACAGCAGAGAAATAGAGATGGGAAGGACGTGCAGCAAGTTAGATTGATAAAGGACAGAGAGGGAACTGTATTGACTAATGACAGAAGTGTGCTGGGAAGATGGAAAGAGTACTTTGAAGAGCTGATGAATGAGGAAAATGAGAGAGAAAAAAGAGTAGAAGAGGTAACCATTGAGGAGCAGGATGTAGCAAAGATCAGTAAGGGTGAAGTGAGAAGGGCATTGAAGAGGATGAAGAATGGAAAGGCAGTTGGTCCTGATAATATACCTGTGGAGGTATGGAAGTGTCTAGGAGAGGTAGCAGTAGATTTTCTGACAAGAACATTCAACAAGGTACTAGAGAGTGAGCAGATGCCGGAGGAGTGGAGGAGAAGTGTGCTGGTGCCCATTTTTAAGAACAAGGGAGACGTGCAGAGTTGCAGCAACTACACAGGGATAAAGTTGATGAGCCATACGATGAAGTTATGGGAAAGAATAGTGGAAGCTAGACTAAGGGCAGAGGTGAGCATTTGTGAACAACAGTTTGGTTTCATGCCAAGAAAGAGCACCACAGATGCAATGTTTGCCTTGAGGATGTTAATAGAGAAGTACAGAGAAGGTCAGAGGAGCTACATTGTGCCTTTGTGGATCTGGAAAAAGCATATGACAGGGTGCCAAGAGAAGAACTGTGGTATTGCATGAGGAAGTCTGGAGTGGCAGAGAAGTATGTTAGAGTGGTGCAGGACATGTATGAGAGATGTAAGACAGTGGTGAGGTGTGCTGTCGGTGTGACCGGCAATTCAAGGTGGAGGTGGGACTGCATCAAGGGTCAGCTCTGAGCCCCTTCTTGTTTGCTATGGTGATGGACAGGCTGACAGACGAGGTGAGACAAGAATCTCCATGGACTATGATGTTTGCAGATGACATCGTGATCTGTAGTGAGAGCAGAGAACAAGTGCAGGAAAATCTAGAGAGGTGGAGGTATGCCCTGGAAAGGAGAGGAATGAAGGTTAGCCTCAGAAAATCAGAATACATGTGTGTGAATGAGAAGGACCCAGGAGGAACGGTGATGTTACAGGGAGCAGAGATAACGAAGGTGGAGGATTTTAAGTACTTAGGCTCAACAATCCAGAGCAATGGAGAGTGTGGAAAAGAGGTGAAGAAGTGTGTGCAGGCAGGCTGGAATGGTTGGAGAAAAGTATCCGGTGTGATGTGCGATAGGAGAGTGTCAGCAAGAATGAAGGGAAAAGTGTACAAGATGGTGGTGAGGCCAGCGATGTTGTATGGCTTAGAAACAGTGGCGCTGAGGAAAAGGCAGGAGGCAGAGCTGGAGGTAGCGGAGATGAAAATGTTGAGGTTCTCCCTGGGAGTAACGAGGATGGATAGGATCAGAAATGAGTATATCAGAGGGACAGCCCACGTAAGATGTTTTGGAGACAAAGTCAGAGAGGCTAGATTGAGATGGTTTGGACATGTACAGAGGAGGGATAGTGAGTATATTGGCAGTAGGATGCTGAGGTTGGAACTACCAGGCAGAAGGCCTCGAGGAAGACCGAAGAAGAGATTTATGGATGTGGTGAAGGAAGACATGAAGGTCGTTGGAGTCAGAAAAGAAGATGCGGAGGACAGGGTGAGGTGGAGGCGGATGATTTGCTGTGGCGACCCCTGAAGGGAGCAGCCGAAAGTAAAAGAAGAAGAAGAAGAAGAAGAACCCTTTTAATATAGATGGAATCATTTCCTACACTATGTTATTGCCCAGGATGCAATCAAGCATTCATAATGTGCTGCCTCCATGAGGGAATAACAGCCTAGGATATAGTTTCCCACTGACTTCTATTTATTTATTTATTTATGTCTTTTCACATGACTGTAGTTACTTAATAGAGAAACAAAACTGCATGACTGGCTCCATAACTTCAAAACTTACTTTATGCTCATGTACAAATGAAAAAAAATAAAAAAGGCATCACACACCTTCAACATCTATCAGCACAACCAAATTGTTTGAATAAGAGGAAATACCAAAATACAGTGTCTTTGGAATGGTGAACAATGCCAAAAATTATGCAGAGCATGGAAGTACGTAGTATGAAAAAAAAAAGTGTTCCATTTAGAGATATCTAGCGACATCCAGTGGTAAAGTTCTAGATTGCAAGCAACGAAAATTTAATTTCAACAATAGAAATCTGGCGGTGAAAGATGAGAAAAACCCGCTCCCGTTCCATAAGAAAGACCCGCTCCCATTATACACAAACGGCTTATTCTCAAGCTCT